>CM061750.1:138649093-139849093 GCA_030979885.1 Lolium multiflorum
AACTTCTTTTAAAGAACATGCATTACAAACAGCAATTTCTAAATAATCCATTCTAATGGTTTCACTATAAACTCCCCCAAAAAAGAATAACTAATAAGAAATAATAAACAATAGGGAACTATTATTTATTTATAGGATTTAGTTATAATTTCTCTCTCCAAAGACACTTTAAACAAGGTTAAATAAGAACAACAGGCTTTTTCTTTTTTTTTAAATAGAAGGCCTCTTGGGTTTGGTCCCCTGGTTCCCTCTCTCTCTCTCTCTCTCTCTATCAGGGGACTGTTCTAAATGATGACGTGCAAAATTTTGTGCCTAAAGTACTATTTCATGGCCCCTGCATCGCATTTATCAAGGTGGCCTGCCATTTTCTCTTTCTCATTAGGAATAATATATCACATTTGCTTTACTTGCAATCTCTAATGGTTCCTAAGCTAGTAGGTGGCTTATTATTTCCTAAGTAGGCTTAGTTGAATAGAGCATGATGAATTCACTATACGAGGCTGTATTAGGGTTGATCACCAGAAGGGTTCTATTTAAAATGATGGTTAAGGCTGATTCTAATGGTGTGATACCAAGAATGATGATTACTAGTTCTAGCATGTGGTAATGGGGCTGTGGGCCTATACCTAGGTGACACCAGTGGATCAGGTTTAATCAGAACAAAGACATGAAATGATGGATCCATGTGAATTTAATTTTACTTAGTAGATCACAAACATTGATTCATTTGTTGCTAATTATGGTTATAAATGCAAAATGAACCACATGATCACATGTGACAAACAATTAGGGTTTGTTTGTAAAAACAATTTGGAATGAACACATAAAATAATGAGATCAAGGTCTTACTTATATTAAAACTGATGAGTTTGTTGCACGGAAAATAAAAATTTTCTACCTAATCTATGGAAAAACCAAGATCCAATCTAGAAAACCAGATCTAATCTACTAGATTGAAGCAATGAGACGGATTGGATCTATATACCCTTGTAGATCATAAGCGGAAACGAGATTGAATCTCGTGGTTGATGTAGTCGTACACTTGCCGATCTCAAGATCACGATGACGATCCCTCCGGCGCTGCAAACTGGCAGCACCTCCGTATTCGGTCACACGTACAACTCGATGAAGACACCTCCTCCTTGTTCCAGCAAGCGGGGAGATGTGGTAGATGAGATCTAGTAAAGCAGCATGATGGCGTGGTGGTGGTGGAGAGTTTGCGCGGACAGGGCTTGGCCTGTTCACGTTGGGTGGAAAAAACTAGGCAAAAGGAGAAGCAAACGGAGCAAACGACCGCGACCCAAAAACTGACCAAAGCGGCCTGCGCGTGGCTTCTTTTATAGGGGGACAGAGGCGGTAAGAGATCAACTTGCAAGTCACGTAAACGACGTCGGCTGATCGGCCAAGTTCACAAGGCAAACGAATTTTGCATTTTCTTTTCCATACGGCGCACGTCCTGGCAGCCCATGGGTCACTCCCTTGCAAACTTGATCGCCAAAGGTTGGTTGGCCCAGCCTGGTCGCTCCCCCCTTTTTTTTTCTTTGCCTTTTCATTTGACAGTTTGTCATGAGCTACTTAATTTAGCCCATTAGAAAAACTTCATATAGACTACTTTTAACCTTATATTTATTTCTACTAACCACCTGCTATTTTGTGATGTACTAATCTAACAAAATAACAAATCATTAATCATCTTCCCGAAACAATTCCGTAACTCCAAAACTATTACTTTAATCCCGAAACTACCCTTAGCAACATCGCAACCTTAAGTGTGTCACTCCCACGGTTCGAGAATATGCATACATGACCGAGACGTCTGTCCGACCAATAATCATCAGCGGGACCTGCAGATCCATAATGACTCCTACATATTCAACGATAACTCAGTGATCGAATGAACCATTGACATACGATACCGATTCCCTTGTCGCACTCCATACTTTTACTTGTCCAGGTTTGATCATGAGTATCTCCATACCTATCTCAACTCGCTTTCCGATAAGTACTTTACTGTGACATGGTATGTCATCTCTTATGACTTAGTCACATGCTTGTAAGCTAATTAGACGACATCTCACCTCCAGAGGCCCAGAGTATAATCTATCCATTATCGGATGGACAAATTCCACCTCCTGGATCCATATGCTCCTAACTCGCACTTTTCGGTCACTTTCTAATCCCATCTTATAATCCACCCATTTAAGCACAACAGCATTTGATGTAATCGGGAAGCATCCTTCCGGGGGTGGGGTGTGATTTACATGATCCCCATGGTCGGGCGACTGGTGGGGCAACTATGTATCGAAGTATTGCAAGTTGGAACTTAAATGACTTGATCTCATGCTACCTTATTATGCGTGTGTCCATTATATCATTCATCCAATGATATAACCTTGTTATTAATAACATCCAATATTCATGGTCATTCATGATCACAAAACCATAATCATCTATTAATCAACAAGCTAGTTATACAAGAGGCTTACTAGGGACTCCTGTTGTTTACATAACACATGTATCAATGTTTCTACTCACAATTATAGCATGGTAGGTAAACATTTATCATAAAACACAAAGATATTATAATAAACACTTTATTATTGCCTCTTGGGCTTATCTCCAACAGTCTCCCACCTGCACCAGAGCCAAGCAAGCACGCACAAGTTGATGGTGGCAACGTGATGTCAAGTAACAATGTGATTCCTAAGGCCAACGGAATCTGCACAACAAAACCAAATTATTTTGCCCCAACGAAACAATGAGGTTGTCAATCACACCGGCTTGTTGTAACAGGGATTAAACGTATCGAGGGGAAGATGATTGTTTGCAAGAAAACAGTAAAACACAATTGCAGAGATTGTATGCTATGTAAAGATTAGGACCGGGGTCCACAGTCACTAGAGGTGTCCCCTCCATAAAGATAGATAACATAGTTGGGTGAACAACTACAGTCGGGCAAATTGACAAAAGAGAAGGGCACAACAATGCATATACATGATAATGACAAATATAGTGAGATTTAATTAGTCATATTACAAAGTACATAGACCGCCATCCAATCAGATTTATGTCAAAGTCCACCCTTCAAAGCTATCATCCACCTATTCGCATTGTTGCTAAGTTGCATCAGACAATTATAATAAGAAAGGAATGTAACTCCATAACCACATCCTTAGACATAGAATAAATGTTTTATCCCTAGTGGTAACAAAGACATCACAACCTTAGAACTTTCACTGTCCCAGGTGTCAATGAAGGAAGGAACCCACCATCGAGTTGATAAATACTCCTCTTGGAGTTAAGAGTACAAACTTGGGCAGAGCCTCTACTATCTCCAACAGCAAGATCATAAACAACACATAAACAACAGATTGATAATCACCATAACACAAAGCATTCCCTATCCATCGGATCCCGACAAACACAACATATAGTATTGCGTATAGATGATCTTGATCATGTTGTGCAGCTCACAAGATCACACAATGAAGCACAACAAGGAGAAGACGACTATCTAGCCACATTATAACCCACAGTCCAGGTGACATCTCACTCATCACCCGGGGAGGCGCACTGCGGGCGATGAAGAGTCCTCCGGGAGAGATGAATCCCCTCTCCGCAGGGTGCCGAATATCCCGAGATGGGATTCGCGGCGGCGGCGTCGAAGGTTTTCCGTATCGTGCTCTCGGCACGGGCCTGGCGACGGAGGCTTTGGCAGGCGAAAGGGGAGAACGTTGGGGGGGGTCACACCTAGGGCCTCCACAACCACAGGCCCATGCGGCTGTGGTCTGGCCGGGCCGCTCTATGCAAGTGACCTTTTCGGTACCGTAACCTGCCTCCTTCCCCTCGGTCTTCCCCCCGTAGGCTCCTGCAAAAATAGGACCCTCGGCGTTGATTCTGTCTCACCCGAGAATATTTCTTACTAGGATTTCTGAAACCAAAAACAAGCAGAAAACCGCAACCTGGCACTTCGAGATCTTGTTAATAGGTTAGTTCCAAATGCATAAATATGACATATGATATGCATAAAACATGTAGGTATCATCACTAAAGCAGCATGGAAACATATCAAATTATCGATACGCTGGGCACGCATCAGCATCCCTGTTTACCGCCTTCGTCCCGAGCAGTGTAAAAACGAGCAACAAAGATAATTTCGAAGTGACATGCTATCATAATCTTGGTCATACTGATCATCTTGTAAACATATGTAATGAATGCAGCGATCAAAACAAAAGGTAATGACCATGAGCAAACAAGTGAATCATATAGCAAAGACTTTTTCATGAATAGTAATTTCAAGACAAGCATCAATGTCTTGCATAAGAGTTAACTCATAAAGCAACAAATCAAAGTAAGGGTATTGAAGAACATTAAAGGGGAAGATTAAGTTTCAGCGGTTGCTTTCAACTCATAACATGTGTATATCTCATGGATATTAATCAACATAGAAGCAATATAACAAGTACAATATGTAAGTATGTAGGAATCACGTGGGCCGTCTGTCACGTTGCTCTGCTTCCTAAGGTGGGAGGGAGATAGGTAAACCGCCCAAACAAAGTAAAGAAAGTCCTTCAAAGATTTGCGCATCGATTGTCATTTGTGCCAGAGCTTATTTGGAAAACATGAAACAATTTTGTCAACGGTAGTAACAACTCGTAACAGAGTTATGTAAATTATATCTACAAGTTGTAAAGCCCTCATGTATAGTGTACTAATAGTGCCCGCACTGTCTCTCACTTTAGTTTAGACTACCGGATCTTTGCAACGCCATGTTTCAACCAAGTGTCACAAAGGGGCACTCTCCATGCCGTAGCCCGTGCCAGTTGTCTAAGGAGAAACGCCCGCATTTTGATTTCTCGCTGGATTATTCTCAACTTAGACAATTCATACCGGGACAATAGTGGACAAAATTTATAATGACTCTAAAATGTATACATGTAGCAATGATTATTATTCCCAATGAGATTGAGGATATACGTCCAAACTGAAACTTCCACCATGATTCATGGCCTTAGTTAGCGGCTCAATGTTCTCTCCACCACTTTGTATGCTCCAACCACTTCAGGGTGATAGATCCTTTTCAGACAAGACTCGGACATGCATAGCAACTCACATGATATCTAACAAAGGTGTAAAAGGTTATCGCACAACAAGTAACTTAATAAAAGATAAAGTGCATAAGTACATATTCAATACTATTGAGTATTTAAGGCTATTTTGTCCCATGAGCTATATATCGTAAAGGTGAATGATGGAATTCTTAAAGTTGTGCACTAAGCAATTTACTTTGAATGGCGGAGAAATACCATGTGCAGTGGGGCAGGTATGGTGACACAAATGGTGCATAGTGGTTGGCCCAAGATCTTGGATGCATGAGAAGTATTCCCTTCCGATACAAGGTTTGAGGCTAGCAAGGCTATTTGAAGCAAATACAAGTATGAACGGTGCAGTAAAACTCACATAAAAGACATATTGTAAACATTATAAGACTTCTACACCGCCTTTCTTGTTGTTCGCAAACTCAATACTGATATTATCTAGGACCCTTTGAGAGACTAAATATGTAAATCAGATTCTTAGCAAGCTCTATGTATTTTTTCATTAATGGGTGCAAAGCATATGACGGAAGAGCCACATGAGCACAAATAATTGGTTGGGTATCACATTATCTAACATTTTTAGAATTGCCATGTAGCATTCTTCCAATTCCAACCATATAACAATTTAACGAAGAAGAAATCAGCCTTGAACATTATGAGTAAAAAGCCTAAGGACATATTTGTCCATATGTGTCAACGGAGCGTGTCTCTCTTCCCACAAAGCGAATGCTGGGATCCAACTTTATCCAAAACAAAACAAAAACAAAACAAACCGATGTTCTCCAAGTAAAGAATACAAGATGCGACTGAATAAAATATAGTTTCAGAGGAACTCGATGGTTGTTGATGAAGAAGGATGCCTTGGGCATCCCTGCTTAGGACGCTTAGCCCTCTAAAACATGTGGTGAACTACTGGGGTATCCCCAAGCTTGTTTCCTTTCACTCCTCCTAATCATAGCATATCATTCCTCCTCTCCTTGACCCTTGAAACCTTCCTTCACACTAAACTTCTGCCAAAACTCAGCCAGAGGCCAGCAACACAACTATCAGAGGTGTCACACCATTTACACTTCCTAATACTGCACAAAGCTACTGGACATTAATGGATCAAAGAAATGAATCCAAAATAGCAAAAGAGGTACGTAAATAAAAGGCAGAATCTGTCAAAACAGAACAGTCCAGAAGACGAATTTTAAGATGGCACTAGACTTGCTCAAAATGGAAAAACTCAAATAATGAAAGTTGCGTACATATCTGAGGATCACGCTGTAAATTGGCAGATTTTTTCTTATTTTTCTACAGAGACCTGTGCTCAGATTCTGTGACAGACAGCAATGTTGTTTCTACGCAACGCATCCCAAATATAACATCAACTTTGACATAGAAACCTACTGGCACAAAAAACATGATAAGTATATGCTGCTGCGTAGTGGAACAACTTCAAGACTTCCAATAAAACAAAAATCGCTGTAGCAAAACATGGGTTGTCTCCATAAGCGCTTTTTCTTTAACGCTTCACAGCTTTCTTAGAAAGTGCAAAATCACAACATCAAGAGTAGAAGTATCAATATCATTATTTTTCATGCAACACAACTTGTTGCAAAGGGCAAATTTCTAGGTGCTCCATGGCTCCAAATTTCGTGGTGCTAGGTTTTAGAAATTTTTTAGCCTATAATAATTTTTGTTTCAGGGCACTTTAGAGGCGTGAGCATGAATTTCTTGCTCTTACTCCACATGTTTTCTCATTATACTTGAGAGAAGAAAAGGTTGAACCCAAGGTTCATAGCTTTTTCAAGCTCATCAATCCTATTGGTTTGAGTATCTTTGACACCATTAAGTTCCTTTAGGACACTAATTCTTTCATCAATTCCTCCTAAGTGATTTATCAAGTTCATAAGTTTTGTCAAATAACATTCCCAATTTAGTTTCAACACTTGAAATTTTTCTCTTTCCAAATTTTTCATAACATCTTCAAGAGAGATTTCAATTCTTAACTTCATTAACAGGTGGTATTCCAACCAGACTCTCAATGATGCAACTAATTTCTAAAGCAGAGTACCTAGGAAATTACCTCCTAAAAGAGTATCAAGAACATACCTATTCCAACTAGATAAACCAACATAAAGTTCCTAAGAAGGATAGTAGTGTTTTCTTAATGCACCTATGATGAGTATTACTAATTCTATAAACATCTTTAAAACTTTCTCCACATTGTTGCTTAAAAGAAACCTAACTTCAACCCCAAAGACTACCTATGATAACAGCAACAAAAGCAACCAGGCCAAATAAAGTGAAAAGACAAGTAACTAATTTTTTGTGTGTTTCCGATAGAGAGTAAGACAATAAATAAAAGAAAACTAGCAACTAATTTTTGCGTGTTTTTGAGAGAAATAAAACAAAGCAGTAAATAAAATAAAGCAAAGACAAAAACAAAGTAAAAGAGATTGAGAAGTGGAGACTTCTCTTGCAGTGTCTTGATCTTCCCCGGCAACGGCGCTGCAAAATGCTTGATGCCATACGCGTACAGCACGCGTCAACCCCAAGAGGAAGGTAAGATGCGCACAGTGGCAGCAAGTTTTCTCTCGAAAGAAAACCAAGGTTTAATCGAATCAAGAGGATCCAAGAAGCACGTTAGCTGTTGATGTAAATACGTGCGTATCAACAGGATTCCGCGCCAACGTGAATCTGCATTAACAGTTCAGTACTTTTGCCCTAACTAAACAAAGAGGTTGCCTAATTCCACCGGCTTGTCAGAACAAAGGATTAAGCGTATCGAGTGGAAGATGATTGTTTGTAAGAAAACGAAACACAATTGCAAAGAGATTGTATGCTATGTGTTAATAGACCTGGGTCCACAAGCCACTAGAGGTGTCTTCTATAAGATAAAAGCATGTTGGGTGAACAAATTACAATTGGGAATGACAAATAGAGAAGGGTATAACAATGCATATACATGATATGATAAATATAGTGAGATTTAATTGGGCATTACGACAAAGTACATAGACCGCCATCCTAACCGCATCTATGCCTAAAAAGTCCACCTCGTGTTATCATCCTAACCCCATTCAGTATTAAGTTAAACAACACATAATTGCATTAAGTATGGTGCGTAATGTAATCGACAACCGACATCCTTAGACATAGAATCAATGTTTCATCCCTAGTGTCATATCACAACCTTAGAACTTTCTCGCGTCATCGTCCCAGTGTCATCGAAGGTACGAACCCACTATCGAGCTGGCAACACCCTGTTGTGGCATACTTTATGGGTATATCAACGCATGGTATAGATCCGAGCCCGGGTGGCCCACCGACGGTGATGGTGGCATGGGGCCCATCGGGCGGCCCGCCATAAGTTGATCACGAAGGATGTAGTTCACCAGGAACCCGGAGTCGATCCCAACCGACTCCATTTAAGGAGGCCTAGATCCGTGGAGGGCCTGGTTAAAGTATCCGGATTCAAGACGGGCATAAGGAAGGCGGATCCTTGACGTATACGCGGCAAGATATTGCACCGTAGTTAGGCAACTTGTATTCGGTGGGACTCTCCATGTAAAACCCTAGATCCGTGCGCCTGTATAAGGATCCCGGGAGCCCCAGAGGCACAACCACAACCATTGTAACAACGCAGTTTCCCGATACCTGCACAAGCAGCAAGTAGGCCCCGTCATCGTGTGTCTGCTGGGTAACTCGCGCACACCGTCTCGTGTGCACTCCGCCCCCTATGGCCCTACTTCTTCCCACTGAGGATCCCTCCTCCAGGTACCGTCGATCAGGCAACGACAGTTGGCGCCACCGTGGGGCCTGAGGCGTTTGGAGGCCGGAACCTGGAGGGATCTACGTGGAGGAGCATGACCGACGTCGTGGGGCGGTTCTTCTACGCCGGAATTTTCCGATCGTCATCTGGGATTTTTGGATTCCGGCTAGGTCAAACCCCGTCAAGCTTTCCATCGTCCCAATCGGCGGCATCCACATCTTCATCGGCGAGACCGTCGACCCGACGGAACGCATCAGGTAATCACTGACAACATTCGTCACTGAAATGGACGCCGTCAAGATTCGATCTGAGTTCAGGAGCTTCTAAGGAAGGTTCCCGCTTAGATCAGGAAAAATCAAAACCCACCCAATCCAACAGCGAGGGGGAGGAAAACGGTGGAAGACCACGCAGATCCGCTCGGTCTCCCAGGTGTTAGAGAAGTAAAGGTGTCACTTCGTGCACTTCTTGGCCCATACCGCAGGAGACGCCCTCCACCAGGACGAGGCCGATCCTTTGCAGGTTGAGGCACCCGGAAACAACCAGTCGGAGACAGCGACGCTCCGGGACAAGAGGAAGCCGGAAACCCTGAGGAATCAATCCTCGGTAACCTGAGCGCAAATTCCGGCGATGCCTCCTCAATAGGCACAGAAGAATACAATCGCTTGACGAAGGAGCTCGCAATCGGGGAAGAAGATGACGGCGCTTCATCCATGAATACAGAGGAATTCAACCGCAAGCTCGAGGAACTCGGAGGCGGTGAGCAAGCTGAAGTGGATTCCGCCCAACATGCGGGTGTTCTATAACCGTGGCACCGGATCAGCCGGAAATCCAAGTATTCTAAGCCTCCAACTCTCACACCCAGGACCATCCAACGAAGGTCTCCGTTAGATCGAGCACGACCGCGAAACGATGTCCTGTCACCCGAAGAGATGGTCGAGCAAGCACGCATGGATTTTAGTCGCAAAGTCCGATATCCTCAACAAACCAATAACTCCCGAGGAAGCTGCACCTGCAGGCCTTAGAAGCCAGAAGATGTGAGATGTCAGCAACAAATGGTTCGCCAGACCCAGCCTGCAATGGCGGGAAGAAAGAACCATAGCGGCAATTCTCAGGGACCACTTAAGAAGGACCGCGAGGTGTTGATGAATTTCGAAAAGGTCGGTGCAACCCGAGAAGCACTCGGGAGGCCAAGGTAATCTACAGGAGGAAGAAGCTAGAATCAGGCGAGAGGCCATCCTTCCCCGCAAGATTACCTTCGCACCCCACAGAGCAGCAGCCGCCCGCAACTCCAAAGGATAACATGAAGAAGGTTGTGGAGCTCCTAAAGAAGAAGGACGAGGAGATTGACATCAACTACGTCCGAAGTTGCTTCAGCAATGCAACAACAAGAGCAAGGCAGACACTCTCCGCGTTGTGCCAGCATCCAACTGAACAATGCATATCCACCCGCGCAGAAGGACGCGCCATACCAAGTCAACATCGTGATGACGAATCGCGCACCGGATCTACGGAGCGCAGGAGGAAAGTCAGAGATCATCCAAACCCAATCCCAATACCATCGGATTCAGCTCCGAAAGATCAGGAAAAGGGAAAGGTACACCGGCAGAGACAAATATCGTGTTCCATCATCAAGCACTCGAGCTTCAAGGCCCTCCGCGTCCTCGACAAGCCGCAGCTCCCGCTCAGGTAAACCCCAGCCCCATGGGCCAGGAGGAATCAACATCCGCTGCACAAGATGCCAAGACTCAGAGACAGGAACAGGGAGCGTACGCGGGAGCAACGCAGAAGCCGGAATCAAGACCGTGAGCCTGAGCCTCGTCGGAACCAAGAACGCGACCCTGAGCCTCGCAGGGGCTGGGAGGACGCCATCCGGAGCCACGCAGAGCTTTCGAACGAGAGTACGCACTCCGAGCCACGCAGAGCCGAACGACGGAGGCGACCACCACCAAGAGGAAAGGAGCCACCGGAGCCGGAGCAGCCGAGGGAGCCACGCCGCGAGTCCGAAGGCGGAAGATCATCTCAACCCCCTCGCAGATCTCCCTCACCACCACCAAGGGAGAAGCGAGGCGGAGGCGCAGGCCGGAGATCCCGTTCCGCCAAAATCACCCGGCGGTGCCCCCGTGATGCCCGGGATCGCCTCAATGAGTGCTAGATCCGACTACACGGTCCAAGGTGCTTTGGGCTGCATGATCCGAGTGGAACCAGCCAAGAAGCTCCGAACCTTGGTTACCAGAAATCAAGCACTATGATGGCGTCGGGAAGGTCGATACCCGGATCGAGGATTACTACAATGCGGGAACCTTCGCCGGAGGAACCCCCAACATCTGCCGCATGCTCCACTTGTACCTATTGTCCACTGTGTTTGCCTGGACCTCGTGAGGAGAACACCATCTTTGCCGGTTGACCCAAGAAGGCTTCAGAACCACTTCAAAGGGGTACCTACAAGAGACCGGCCACCACCAGCGACCTCCAAGCTTGCATCCAGAAGAAGGGTGAGACATCTAGGAGTTTCTCACCCGATGTTGGCAACCAGAATGAGTGGCAAAACGCAGATAACCGCACAAAGAATGCACGCCTCATTGGTGGTTTACACATGTGGCTGCGCCATGTTTACCCGCTCGGGTGAACGCAAACAAACTCACTCTCGATGAGATGATAAACATCGCTAAATATCATATGTCTACGCCATACCTACGCAGGCGCATCTCACGACAAACATACCCTCGCACCAACAAAGAAGAAAAACTGCGACATAACGGCGCAATAAAGAATAAAGCGGAAGAAACTCGACACTGTATGGCGGAGGATCCACATGGTAGCCATGACGTTCTAACGCGGAGGTCCAGGAGAGGTGGAAGAGGCCGCTTTACGTGGAGGCGGAGCAGGCAGGGCCAGCAGCGCGTCGACGAGTGTCACCGCAGCCGATCCCGCGCCCCAAACGTACGACATCGCAGGGATATGCCGTGGCTCCCGGTCGCATTCGGATCCGCTACGGGCAAATCCACCCATACCAATCGCACCTGCAAGTGGGTCAACGAATCTCGAAGAACGACCCGGAGGCAAGATACAAGCGAGCCCGGAAGCCATGCGGCAAAGGAGGCAAGAACAAGGACAAAGAGGAGGACAATTACATGGAGGACGACGCTTCGCCGGAACCCAAGGAGGGTACCGCAGCCAACAAGTCCAACCCCTTTGGTAAGAAGAGTGTCGGAACCTACCACACTTTCCTCGGAACCCCTGTCCGCACGGAAAAATCAGCGCTCCGGATCTTGAACGCCCAGTTCCGGCTGTGCCGCAATATGTCAAGTGGCTCTGAGAAAGCTCCGTACTTTGACAGGTCGGATCACCCCGCCGTCATCCCCAAAGAGTGCTACGCTCTGTTGTGAGTCCCCGCATAGACGGGCATGACTTTTCCAAATGTCTCATGGACGGAGGAGTCAGCCTGAACATCATGTACCTAGAGACCCCCGGAGAAGATGAACCTCACCAAGGAACAGCTCAAACACAAAGACCACCGAATTTCTTCATGGTGGTTCCTAAGAAGGCAAACTCTCTCGCATCAAACTTCCCGTATTCTTCAAGATGTAAACAACTATCAAGGCATGATCACGTTCGTTAGTACCCTTCAAAAGCTCCTACCACGTGATTTTCGGCAGGCCCACCTCCACAAGTTCCACGTCAGGGCATGCTACATCTACAAAAAGCTCAAGTTCCGGGTCCCAACGGTTGGATCACCGTGTCCGGGAGACTATAAGAAAGCTAGGGACTGCGAGGCGGGGCCGCCTTTGCAGAATCCGTCATATCTGGGGAGGGAGCTGTGCTGGCGCAGCCGTCGTAGATCCGACCGAGATGCGTACCACCAAGAAGCTGTGACCTCCATCAAGATTCGCTCAAGGCCGCCGTTGATAGAAACCAAGAAGCACGACTCTCATTGAAGGTGATCGCGCAAGTATCAATCGGAGCCAACATGGATCCCAAATAGGAAAGCGCGCTCGCCGAGTTCCTCAGAGCCAACATGGATATCTTCACATGGTAACCTTCCGACATGTCCGGAGTACCAAGGAACTCGCCGAGCACTACCTAAACATAAATCCGGGTGCAAAACCGGTGAAGCAAGCTCTGCGACGCTTTGGAGACAAGAAGCGCCACAACATAGGAATGGGAATTAGCAAGTTAACAGAGGTGTGTTTTGTAGTAGAAGTTGGTCCATACCGATTGTCGCAAACCCCATCCTGTACCCAAAAGAATTCTGAAATACTACAATGTGCATCGATTACTCCGGCGTGAATAAGCACTGTCCAAGATCCGTTCCTTTGCCGCGCATTGACCAAGTCATTGATTCGGCGGCAGGGGAGCTTTTATGTTTTCTTGACGCATATTCCGGTTATCATCAGATCTTGATGAAGGAGTCCGACCAAAGGCGACCTCTTTCATCACACCCTTTGGCACATACTGCTATGTTACCATGCCTTTTGGTTTGAAAAACGCAGGTGCCATATACCAACGTACGAGCAGCGGTGCCTGAAGGACCAAATTGGTCGGAACGTACACGCCTACGTCGACGACTCGCGGTCATGACCCGGAAGGGATCCGACCTGCTGAGCGACCTCTCACGGAAACCTTTGATAATCTCTGGATCGTACAAGATGATGTTGAATCCGCTAAAGTGTGTCTTCGGCGCACCAGCAGGAAAACTCCTTGGCTTCATTGTTTCTCATAGGGGCATTGAAGTTAACCCGGAAAATCAAGGCTATCCGAACATCAAAAAGGCCAACTGTCTCAAAGATGTGCAGTAACGATTAACCGTTGCGTGCTGCTGCACCGTAGATTTGTTAGTCGTTTTATGAAAGCTCCTACCTCTATACAAGCTGGTCAAGAAAACCGACAAGTTTGTCTGGGATGAGGCAGCAGATAAAGCACTTCAGAGTTGAAGAACATACTCTCTCCCACTCATATTGGCAGGGCCTGCCTGGAATCGGAGCCTATGTTCCTCTACATAGCGGCTACCAACACAGTTATCAGCCTCGTAATCGTGGTGGTGCGAAAGGAAGAAGGATTTGGAGCTTATCTCTCAGGCCCGTTTATTACATTAGCGAAGTCTTGACGGAATCCAAGGAGAGATACCCTCACCAGAAACTAGCATACGGAGTTTTCCTAGGAAGCCGGAAGCTGAGACGTACTTCCATGAGCACCCAATGACAGTGGTGAGCAAGGCTCCCCGGCAACGATCATCAACAACCCGACGCAACAGACGCGTAGCAAAAATGGGGCACGAGTTATCTGCCTTCATATCAATCTATTTAAGCCCGAATCGCAATCAAGTCTCAAACTGCATGGATTTCATCGCTGGATTGCATCAAGCACCGGAGGGCACACCTGCCGGAACCCGAAGCTTGGGTCATGCACTTTGACTGATCCAAGCAACATCAAGGCCCGGGGGCTGGAGTTACCCTGAAGTCACCAATCGGAGAAGAACTGCAGTAGTTCTGCAGATTCACTTCGAAGCAACCAACAACATGGCGGAATACGAGGCTCTACTACACGGTCTGCGCATCGCTAAGGAAATTGGGATCAAACACATCATATGCTGCGGAGATTCCGACCTGGTGGCACAACAAGTAGCCGGAACCTGGAACGCCAGAAACTCCGTCATGGCGGTTACCGAGACTGTTGACGATCGCCAAGTGCTTCCTCGGATACGAAGTCAAGCACGCCAGGAGAGACGATAACACAGCAGCAGATATGCTGTCCAAGCTCGGATCCCGGCAGGAAACCAATTCCACCTGGAATTTTCCCAGCATCTGCGAGTACCCTCGCGAAGGGTGCAAACCCGGAAACCTGATCCGCGTTTCCCACTAAGGAAGTGATGGCAGTCATTCCCTGACTCAGCCATTCTGGATTACCTCATTGATCAAAAGTTGCCGGAGGACGGGGTCCACGCACGACAGATCATTAGACGAGCAAGATCCTACACAATTGTTGATGGACAGCTCTACAAACGAAGTGCAAATGGGGTATTTCTCAAATGCGTCTCTAGTCAAGACGGTATTGAAATCCTCCGAGAGATCCATGCAGGATTGCGGGCATCATGCCGCCCCCAGGTCCCTGCCAAAAGCCTTTCGGTTAGGATTTCATCACAATAGCTAAAGAAGACGCTGACAAGGGTGAAACTTGCCGCGGTTGTCGCATTACGCTACTCAACCAAACGCTCCAGCCCAAGAGCTGAGGACCATCCCTATCACCTGGCCGTTTGCGGTCTGGGGGCTCGATATGGTTGGTAAGTTAAAGAAATCATCTCCTAGTGGAATACCTCCTGGTCGCTATTGACAAGTTCAGTAAGTGGATCGAGGCAAAGCCAGTGAGAAAAGCCGATGGTGCTACGGCACACAAATTTGTTTGCAGCCTTCGTGACGAGATTCGGCATCCCACACAAAGATAATCACAGATAATGGCACAAACTTTGCGCAGGGAGAACTCAAGGATTACTGCGATGAAGTTGGGATCCGGCTTGACCTGGCGCTCGTGGCTCATCCACAATCTAATGGTCAGGTCGAAAGAGCCAATGGCCTTATACTAGCCGGAAATCAAACCTCGCCTTGAAGAAATCGCTGCGCCGCGCACCGAGCTTAACATGAGCTGGACTCGCTTGGTGGAGTTTACAAATCACTCCTAACAGGTCAACAGATTCACCTTTCTTCCTTGTATACGGATCCCAAGCCGTGCTCCCCACCGACATCATCCACGATTCACCGTGAGTTTCCGCCACAATGAAGAAACTGCCGACGAGGCTCGACAGCTATCTGTGGACCGATCGAAGAAGTTTAACCTAGCGACCAACGCTCCACCATTTACCAGCAGCTCCCACTTATCATAGTCGCCGAGTTCGAAACCGCCGTTCATGGTCGGAGACTTAGTCCTCCGCCTTCGCCAGGTGAAAGATCACAAGTTGCAAACTCCATGGGAAGGACCTTTTGTCATTAGCAAAGTACTACACAACGGATCCTACTGATTTCCGTGAACTAAAGGATAGACCTGCCAATTGGCATCGAAACGAAACGAGAAGATCCGGGTGACATATATGATGAAACAGATCGTCCCTGGAACATAGCACAGCTACGTCCTTTCCACACTTAGCGCTTACGCATTACATACCTTGTAATATCTATGATACATGATCAATGAAATAAAGCTTTTGGTTCACTCTTTGAGTCTTTTATCTCCTTTAATTTTTCTTTTCTGGATCGTGTATGTTTTCCGACTAAAACCGCAGAAGGATCTTTCCGCCTGGCGTGTATGAAAGTTGTGATTTTCAAAATCGTCCCTTAGGACGTAAGTTAAGTTTTCTGGCGGAAATTTTTTCTGTTGCGAACCCATGGATTCCCAGCGACTTCCGCACTTGGGCTGGTTTGCGGTTATTGACGGATTGCCATTGGGCTTCGTCGCCGCTGGCGAACGTTTCCGGCACGGGTCTTCCGGCTCGTGGAAGGTCAAGTGGGCAAGCGGAAATCATCAAACCAGCACTTGCTTTCAAGAAACAACACATGCAAATAATATATAAACGGATAGCAGGATAAGTTTTTTCCGCCCACGCATGCATGCCTGTTTCGTCCCTAACTACTTAAGAATTTTTATATTACAAACCCTCGCTGGGGCCAAAATGATGCATTGTTTCATCCCGCAGGACATAGAAGTTTTCACTCCGCCTTGGACGGAGAAGCAGCACTCGGATCTTTTCCCTGGCGCCTTCAGCCGGAGACGACACGTCTTCATCGCTCTCCTTCATCTTCGCCTGAGGTTGCAGCGCTGGTCCTGGGCTCTTCCTCTTCGGGAGCATCCTTGGAGCTGGTCCATGTAAACTGGGTTCCGGATTCCGCAGGATCTGGCCTCCGCGTCGCGCTCTTTTTGGAGTTCATCTTCAAGGGGCTCGTCTGCTGGGAGAACCACCTTGTCGTAGAACTCCTCGTGACGGATCCTCCGCGCGATGCGGGTGTCATAGCCACTCACTGCATCGAGAAGCTTTCCGACATCTGCGGTCGGAGGAACTCCAGAAGACACCCGATCCAGATCCATCTTCGGGTTATGCGCCAAGCACATGGTTAGAGTCATAGCAGCTGCACCTCGGGCAGATGACGCTTGTAGATCGGTCACCAGCTCCGGAAGAATATCCATACGCTTGATCAGCTTGCGCAGACTGCATGTGCGGCTCCTCTTCAGGGACAAGTTATGGCATATCTTCCGAGAAGCGGATATAAGATCCTGCAGTCATCGCCAGCGAGAGAAAGAACGTCGTCCTGGGAAATTTGTTCCGGCGTTCAGGGTATCCGAGTGGCTCTGCACAAACAAAATTCAAGTTGAGCACAAGAGATTATCCATCGAGATAAGAAATTCCAAGTATACGTACCCAGATATTTTCGGCCGCAGATCCCAATGGTGCTCTCGCAGTCTCCATATACTTTCGGAGTCCATTGAGCTCCTTCTGTGCCTCTTGATGGTCTCGCTATCAGCATTACGCTTCAGCACAAATTCGCCCCTTTCCCCGATGAGCTCGGAGTTTTCTCCGCTGCTTCTCGGCACGCCTCCTTCTGCTGCTCCGCCTCCTTCAGCTTATCTCCAACTCTTGGTAGGAGGAGCGCAGGTTTTCCAGTTCGGAGGAGGTCGTAGCTGGGAGGAAGATGCGCCTACAAGGATTCAAGTTAGATACAATTCAAAGTCGGAACGTGAACTGACAACAAGAAAGGTCGGAAACCAACCTTGGGCATCCGCCAGCTGTTTGTTCAGTTCTGCATTCTTATCTGTATGGTTCCGGATGTTTTCCGCCTGACCCAAGGTAACACGGCGCTGCAGAGCAATATTTTTATGCAGCTCATAGTGCAGTGCCTGCTGTTCCTGTAAAAAGCAGACAGAGCAGGAGTCAAAATTCCGCTTACAACACAGTGGTGTCCTTTGAAGCATTATTGCCGGAATCTTTCCGACATCATGCTTGGGGGCTACTGTGACATTTTAAATAAATCTTCCCAAAAGTGGCGGTACTCTAAAGCATTTAAGCGCTAACTAGTACTTGTTTCCGCTTACATGCTTGGGGCTACTGGGGAGTAATTTTGTTTGCGATGAGCTTGTCGAGGAACTCGCCACGCCCTTCTTGAAGTCCTGGATTTCCGATGTACCGGCGTCCGGCTTCCCCCAGCATTGTTCAGCATAGCATTGAGCAAGTCTTGTTCAAGCTCCCATTTTTCCGGCTCAGCCAGCTGTTTGAAAAATTTTGTAGCATATGCCTTGGGGGTGGAGGTGAGGTCAGTCGGATCTCCGAAGTTCTTTGGAAATACGACGACATCGCCAGCACCGGCTCCGACCTTCTCGGAGGAAGTGACTTCCGCCTCTCCTTGATCTTGAGTTTCTTCTTGGGCAGGGCCTTTGGCCTTGGGATCCTCTCCGCCCACCTTCTCGCTGCTGACCGGAATTATCTCCGGTGGAGTGTTTGCGGCAGGAGGGGGAGACTGATCCGCCTGAGGAGGGGACGACGGGGGAGCAGTGTGGGAAGCACTTGGCGGAGCTGGGTGGGGGACCGACAGCCGGAGATTTCTTCATGAATTCCGTGATGGGTTTTTGGCTGGCGGTCCGAGTGGCGGTGATAGTCGGAGTCCTGCGAACAAATAGAAGAAGATCGCATAAGTAACAGATGCATCAAAGTAAATATGTACCATGCCCGGAAACTTACGGGGCGCCGGGGATGTTGGGGCGTGAGCGTTTGCCTGCTGTTGAAAGCATTTTCAAACGTTCCCGCTCCGCCTTCCTTGAATCGAGCGGAGGGGGCTTGATGACCTTGGGCTTCTTGGCGGAGGCCTCGCCGCTGGCTCCGGCTTCGGAGCCGGAAGCTTTGGCGCGGGGACGCTTCGCAGGTCGAGGAGCTACCTTGCGGGGTGCCTCCTCTTCCTCTTCTTCGTCCTTCGGAACCTCCTCCGCCGTGTCGCCGCTGACGGGGACGCGAAGAATGGTGCGTAAGTTTTCCTCCGCCAATGTAGCGAGCTGGAGGGAAAGATATAAAGTGTTAGTCAATATCCAAAAACTTGTGAAGTTTGAAGTAACGAAAGGATTGAAGCTTACCGGAGGACACTGGTCGTTCGTGTAGATGTCTTTGATCAGTTCCGGGATCGGTTGACCCCGGCCCACCTTAACCAGCGTCTTGAATCTCCTTTTGAGAGAATCAGCCGGAAGATCATGGCGGGTAGCTCGGAGCTGGTCGTCCGCCCCGGTGTATGCGCAGATTAACCGCGCGTTATATCGTAGAGGTTGGATCCGCCGAGTAAACCAGCTCAGTGTAAGCTGGGTTCCCTAGCCCGCCGTGGACTAACCAGAGATTCTCCGCGCCTTCTCCGGTATAGGAGTTAGGGAAAGCGACGTGGATGAAGCTCCAGCTTGCGAGCTCTTCCGGAGGCTCGTTCTTGAACTCGGGGAGACCATCATGGATCTCCGGAACTGGCACATTCTTCTCGTAAACCATCCGGCGTTCCAGTACCGGATGGATTCGTGCGAGTCATGTGGAGGGTACATACGACCAGGTCGGAGCATGAATGTCATGCTCCCGCAGTTCAGCATAGCTTTGTCTTTTGTTTCTTTCTTCACTCGGAAGAAAAACTGCCATAACTTGACGTCTGGCCGGATTCCGAGATGCCCTTCGCAGAGAGTTGCGAAGTTGGAAAGCAGAAGGTAGGAGTTGGGGCAGATGTTGTGGGGCTGAAGCCCGTATGTTGTGAGGATGGAGAGGAAAAATTCCGAGCAAGGGAGTGATAATCCGCGTTCCACCCAAGCCTTGGTCATGACCACTTCTCCGGCTCCTGGCTTGGGGACGACGGTGTCGCGTATGAAACTCCAATATGCGGAGATCATACCTTCGCTCTGGAGCTCTCTAAGCTCCGTATTGGTTTCGCAGGGCCACCATTGACCCCGCTCTCCTTCGCGGATCCGGTCCTTGGAGGCTTTCTTGTTCTCCGTCTCCTGCACCTTGGCAGCCATTCTAGCTTGCCCTTGAAGTTCTTCTTCGATTTCTTGTGCGGTTGGGACCCGGCCTAACTTGGTGCTGGAAGATGCGGAAAAAGGTTGAGCCAGCCGGATGTCGGAAACATGTGGTGGTAGGAATGCAATGGGATCCGGACAGATTGGCTCTAATGAACTGGGATCCGGGCTATTCGGAGAACTACCAGTACAATGCGAGTCGATCGGCATGCTTCCGGCTGCACCCATGCAAAGTGTTTGAGTACCGGAATCTACTCTACTCTACTTCTTCTTCTACAAGTCCGGTGCACGTACCGTCAATGGCGCGGCGAACCGACGGTGCTCCGGCGAAGACGACGGACGTCGAACTTGCTGAAAACTGGCCCACGTGACCACGAATCGGCGGCGGGGAAGATTTCCCGATCAACCGCGGCGATCTTGGAGCGAGGGAAGGCTTGAAGCAACCGGGCGCGAAGGTTTCAGCGGCGGAGCTCGTCGGAGTTCGGATCTGGCTGGCGGCGCGGCTGGAGGAGGAAGACGAAGTGGTAACGGGTGAAAAGAATGAGAAATCACCGCGTGTTGGGGTATTTATAGACCACGCGCGGAGATTCGCGTTCCGGATCCGACGGCGGAAACTGAACGGTCTCACCGTTGGATGCATGACACGTGTCTTAGGTTAAAACGGTAAAATGACGTGGAGGTGATTTAACCGTGCACTCCCGAAATTTCCGGCTAAAGATTCGCATCTCCGAAAATTTAGCGCGGGAAGATAGGAAGTTGTGCGCGGGAAAAATGCAAACTCCGTTACATTATCGATACTGAAGGACATGAGGATTTCCGATTAAATGATATCGGAAACAGGAAAGTTTGGAAGCTCTTCAAGATTCTCTTCGGTTCCGAGTTATTTGAAGACGGAAGAATGATGAATCTCGGAGAACTTCGGGGGCTACTGTTGTGGGTATACTTTATGGGTATATCAACGACGTGGCTTAGATCCGGCAAGCCCGGTGGCCCACAGACGGTGATGGTGGCATGGGGCCCATCGGGCAGCCCAGGTTGCTGTTGATCAAGAAGGATGAAGTCCAGCTCGGGAACCTGGAGCCGGATCCTAACCGACCTACGAAGGAGGCCGGATCCGTGGAGGCCCATAAAGTATCCGGATCCAGTACGGCATAAGGAAGGCGGATCCTTGACGTACACGGCAAGATATTGTACCGTAGTTAGGCAACTTGTATTCCGGCTAGGACTCTCCATGTAAACCCTAGATCCGTGCGCCTTTATAAGCCGGATCCTGGGAGCCCTAGAGGCACAACCACAACCATTGTAACAACGCGCAAGCGCCCAGATAATTCCAGCCAAGCAGCAGTAGGCCCTGTCATCGTGCAGGTGTTCCGAAGCTGGGTAACTCGCGTACCACCGTCCCGTGTGCACTCCGCCCTATGGCCCCTACTTCTTCTCCCCCTCGTGAGGATCCCTCCTCCGAGGTACCGTCGAATAGGCAACGACACTCCCTCTTGGAGTTAAGAGTACAAACTTGGCCAGAGCCTCTACTAATAACGGAGAGCATGCAAGATCATAAACAACACATAAACAATAGATTGATAATTGATACGTCTCCAACGTATCGATAATTTCTGATGTTCCATGCTTGTTTTATGACAATACTTACATGTTTTGCTTGCACTTTATGATGTTTTTATGCGTTTTCCGGAACTAACCTATTAACAAGATGCCACAGTGCCAGTTCCTCTGCTGTTTTTGGTTCCGAAAGGCTGTTCGGCAATATTCTCAATTGGACGAAATCAACGCCAAAGATCTTATTTTTCCCGGAAGCATCCAGAACACCGAAGAAGAGTCGGAGGAGAGCCAGGGGGCCACCAGGAGGGTGGGCCACGCGGGCTAGCCCCAGGCCGCGCCCCCCTATGAGGAGGCCACCCTGGTGCCCCTCTGACGCCGCCTCTTCGCCTATTTAACCCCTTTCGACCTAAAAACACCGTACCACACGACGAAACTCCAGAAAGACTCCAGGGGCGCCGCCACCATCGCGAAACTCCAATTCGGGGGACAGAAGTCTGTCCCGGCACCCGCCGGACGGGGAAGTGCCCCCGGAAGCCATCTCCATCAACGCCATCGCCTCCATCATGCTCCGTGAGTAGTTCCCCCATGGACTACGGGTTCTAGCAGTAGCTAGTTGGTATTCTCTCCCCATGTACTTCAATACAATGGTCTCATGAGCTGCCTTACATGATTGAGATCCATCTGATGTAATCGGTGTTGTGTTTGTTGGGATCCGATGGATGATACATTATGATTAGTCTATCTATAAAGTTTGTGAAGTTATTGTTGCTGCAATCTTGTTATGCTTAATGCTTGTCACTAGGGCCCGAGTGGCATGATCTTAGATTTGAGCTCTATAATTATTGCTTAGATTGTATCTACAAGTTGTATGCACATGTCACTGTCCGGAACCAAAGGCCCCGAAGTGACAGAAATCGGGACAACCGGAGGGGATGGCGGTGATGTGAGGGACACATGTTTTCACGGAGTGTTAATGCTTTGCTCCGGTGCTCTATTAAAAGGAGTACCTTAATATCCAGTAGATTCCCTTGAGGCCCGGCTGCCACCGGCTGGTAGGACAATAGATGTTGTGCAAGTTTCTCATTGCGAGCACGTACGACTAAATATGGAAAACATGCCTACATGATTAATGAATTGATGTTCTTTCTTAATGCCTTATCAATCCTATCAATTGCCCAACTGTAATTTGTTCACCCAACACTTGTTATTGGAGAGTTACCACTAGTGTAGATAGCTGGGAACCCCGGTCCATCTTTCATCATCATATACTCGTTCTACATGTCAACTATTTTCTGGTACCATTGCTCTCATATTACTACTACTGCTGCTGTGTTACTATTACTATTGCTCTCATATCACTGCTACTTTCACATCACCCCTGTTGCTAGTGCTTTTCCAGGTGCAGCTGAATTGACAACTCAGTTGTTAAGGCTTATAAGTATTCTTTACCTCCCTTGTGTCGAATCAATAAATTTGGGTTTTACTTCCCTCGAAGACTGTTGCGATCCCCTATACTTGTGGGTCATCAAGACTATTTTCTGGCGCCGTTGCCGGGAGGCATAGCTCTACTCATAAGTTCACCTGGGGAGTACACTCCACCTCTCTCTCTGTTTTATTTTATTTTGCTTTGCTTAGTTTACTTTTGTCTAGTTTATTTGTGCTTAGTTTATTTCTGTCTAGTTTTATTTTGCTTAGTTTACTTTTGTTTAGTTTCTTTTTGTCTTGTTTTACTTTTCCTATATACCCAAAAAATCCATAAAAATTTGAAAAACCTAAAAATTAAAAACTGCTATTATGGGAGAACCATTAACCTACTTGGAGCTTATAGAATGTTATAATAATTATAGAGAATCAAGAGCTGGTAAAATAATGAGTGCTATGATAGAAAAATTGAATACAATGGCTAGAATCTTGCTTAGACGCCATGATATAAACTGTTGCTCTCAACATGATACTAAACATCTTAAATTTCAATGTGGCTTTAGTGAGGAATTTTTAATTAAGAACTATAATCGGAATTGCTATATTCATTATGGGTTCGAAGAGGTAGAACAATTTGTCTTATTTATGGGAGCCTCCGAGATAGAATCCTTCATGGTTGAGAATTATGAAACTTGTGCTATTTGTAAGGACCTTAAAGATTATGTCTCTACTATCCTTAATTCTTGCATAGAATGCTACAGTAGGAATCCTTATATCCTTGATTATAAAGAGAGACACATTAATGCACAAGAATGCACTCACAATTTGCAGGAACCGGTGGAAGAAGAAATTAATGAACCTGAAAGCTCATTGGATGAAAAAGAGGAGGAAATTGATGAACCTGAAAGCTCATTGGATGAAAAATAAGAAGAGAGCGACGAACAAAAGGAGGAAGAATGGATTAGCTACCCATGTCAACCTTCTAATGAGAGTAACTCTTTATCTCTTACACTATTTGATTGTCCTCCATGCTTACCGAAAGAGGTTGAATGTTATGTTCCTGTGGATTCTCTTGAAATAGTACCTATGAGTAATACTTGTGAGAATGATTATGCTACTGTTATTTATGATAATCCATGCTACTTTGATAAATCTTATGATAATGCTTTGTTTGTGCCTGATGTCGAAATGCATGGTACTAAAGAATTTTGCTTGGCAAATGTTTATGATAAAGCTCTAGATGATGGTCCTATGTTACTTGATAATATTAATTGTACTACTAATGAAAATGGGATTGGAGAGTTCTTGACTTATTCTATGAGTCCCATATCTATTGAGATTGATCAACCTACCTTGTTATATTATTAATAAAAGTAAGTTTGAAAGTTTTAATTCCACTATTCTTGAACTTGATAAAAATTATGTGTTTGGAAATCATGAAAAGTATGCTGCATGTGATAGTTATATTGTTGAGTTTATTCATGAAGCTACTGAAAATTATTATGAGAGAGGAAAATATGGTTGTAGAAATTTTCATGGTACTAATACACCTCTCTATATGCTGAAATTGCTGAAGTTACTCTTGTTCTATCTTGCTACGCTTGTCACTTTGTTCTTCATGAATTTATTTGTGTACAAGATTCCTATGCATAGGAAGTGGGTTAGACTTAAATGTGTTTTGAATTTGCTGCTTTTGATGCTCTCTTTTGCTTCAAATACTATTTCTTGCGAGTGCATCATTAAAACTGCTGAGCCCATCTTAACGGCTATAAAGAAAGAACTTCTTGGGAGATAACCCATGTGTTATTTTGCTACAGTAATTTGTTTTATATTTGTGTCTTGGAAGTTGTTTACTACTGTAGCAACCTCTCCTTATCTTAGTTTTGTGTTTTGTTGTGCCAAGTGAAGCCTCTAATCGAAGATTGATACTAGATTTGGATTTCTGCGCAGAAACAGATTTCTATCTGTCACGAATCTGGGCTGTTTTCTCTGTAGAAAAATCAGAAAAATATGCCAATTTACGTGCGTGTTCCTCAGATATGTACGCAACTTTCATTAGTTTTGAGTTTTCTGATTTGAGCAACGGAAGTATTTTATTAAAATTCGTCTTTACTGGCTGTTCTGTTTTGGCAGATTCTGTCTCTGTTTTTTGCATTGTCTCTTGTGGACTTTAAGCGAGGTTTTCTAGACGTGGAGAGCTGTAGCTAATGTTTTATTGAGTTCTTGCAATGTGCCACTACAGGACCAAGGTGGATTCAAATTTTTTGAGTACTAACCCCTCTAATGAAGTTTATGAGAAGTTTGGTGTGAAGGAAGTTTTCAAGGGTCAAGAGAGGAGGATGATATATGATCAAGAAGAGTGAAAAGTCTAAGCTTGGGGATGCCCCGTGGTTCATCCCTGCATATTTCAAGAAGACTCAAGCGTCTAAGCTTGGGGATGCCCAAGGCATCCCCTTCTTCATCAACTTATCAGGTTCCTCCCCTGAAACTATATTTTTATTCAGTCACATCATATGTGCTTTACTTGGAGCGTCTGTGTGTTTATTTTTCGTTTTGTTTATGTTTGAATAAATTCGGATCCTAGCAATCCATGTTTGGGAGAGAGACACGCTCCGCTTTTTCATATGAACACTTGTTCTTCGTTTTACTTTTAATGTTCAATGAATAAAAGTTGGAAGCTACAATATTTATCTTTATTTGGTTGGGAAAAGAAAATGCCTCATATGTCTTGGATAATTTGATACTTGGCAATTGTTTTGAGCTCTCAAGTAGATCATAAGTTTTTGCATGTAGTTTAAACCTATTAGTGGAGAACTACCGTAAAGCTTGTTAAAATTGGTTTGCATAATTGATCTCTCTTAAGGTCTAGATATTGTCTGGTAAAAGTGTTTGAGCAACAAGGAAGACAGTGTAGAGTATTATAATGCTTGCGATATGTTCTTATGTAAGTTTTGCTGTACCGGTTCATACTTGTGTTTGCTTCAAACAACCTTGCTAGCCTAAACCTTGTACTGAGAGGGAATACTTCTTGTGCATCCAAAAACCTTGAGCCAAAACCTATGCCATTTGTGTCCACCATACCTACCTACTATGTGGTATTTCCTGCCATTCCAAAGTAAATTGCTTGAGTGCTACCCTTAAATAATTCAAAATGCTTCTCAATTTGTGTTAATGTTTCATAGCTCATGAGGAAGTATGTGGTGTTTAGCTTTCAACCTTGTCATTTACTTTTGACGGACTCTCATATGGACTAGTGGCACATCCGCTTATCCAATAATTTTGCAAAAAGAGCTGGCAATGGGATTCCCAGTCCCAAATTAATTAATTTAAATAGACACTCCTCCATGGTTTGTGATTGTTGGACGGCACCCGAAGGATTCGGTTAGCCATGGCTTGTGTAAGCAAAGGTTGGGGGAGTGTCATCATCATAATAAAACTTAAATAAAAAGGCACTCCTTCATGGTATGTGATTGTTGGCAGGCACCCGAGGATTCGGTTAGCCATGGTTTGTGAAAGAAAGGTTGGAAGGAGTGCCACCCAAAAATAAATAAAATGGGAGCCGCTCTTGTGAGTCCGGTTGATGAGGTAGTTAGTGTGCCCACTACCATTCGTTGACAACAACAAACACCTCTCAAAACTTTTACTTTTATGCTCTCTTTATGTTTTCAAAACCAAAGCTCTAGCACAAATATAGCAATCGATGCTTTCCTCTTTGAAGGGCCATTCTTTTACTTTATGTTGAGTCAGTTACCTAATTCCTTCCACCTTAGAAGCAAACACTTGTGTCAACTGTGCATTGATTCTTACATACTTGCATATTTGCATTCATCATATTACTCTATGTTGACAATATCCATGAGATATACATGTTGAAAGTTGAAAGCAACCTGAAACTTATATCCTCCTTTGTGTTGCTTCGATGCTTTTACTATGAACTTATTGCTTTATGAGTTAACTCTTGTGCAAAACTTTTGATGCTTGTCTTGAAAGTACTCTCCATGAAAAGTTTTGCTATATGTTATCTATTTGTTAGCAACTATAGATCATTGCCTTGAGTCACTTCATTCATTTCATATGCTTTGTAATAGTATGATCAAGGTTATGTAAGTAGCATGTCACTACAGAAATTATTCTTTTTATCGTTTACCTGCTCGGGACGAGCAGAACTAAGCTTGGGGATGCTGATACGTCTCCAACGTATCGATAATTTCTGATGTTCCATGCTTGTTTTATGACAATACTTACATGTTTTGCTTGCACTTTATGATGTTTTTATTCCGAACTAACCTATTAACAAGATGCCACAGCCAGTTCCTGTTTTCTGCTGTTTTTGGTTCCGAAAAGGCTGTTCGGGCAATATTCTCGGAATTGGACGAAATCAACGCCAAAGATCTTATTTTTCCCGAAGCATCCAGAACACCGAAGAAGAGTCGGAGGAGAGCCGGGGGCCACCAGGAGGGTGGGCCGCGCGGGCTAGCCGCAGGCCGCGCCCCCCTATGAGGAGGCCACCCTGGTGCCCCTCTCGACGCCGCCTCTTCGCCTATTTAACCCCTTTCGACCTAAAAACACCGTACACACGAAACTCCAGAAAGACTCCAGGGCGCCGCCACCATCGCGAAACTCCAATTCGGGGGACAGTCTCTGTTCCGGCACCCGCCGGACGGGGAAGTGCCTTAAGCCATCTCCATCAACGCCATCGCCTCCATCATGCTCCGTGAGTAGTTCCCCCATGGACTACGGGTTCTAGCAGTAGCTAGTTGGTATTCTCTCCCCATGTACTTCAATACAATGGTCTCATGAGCTGCCTTACATGATTGAGATCCATCTGATGTAATCGGTGTTGTGTTTGTTGGGATCCGATGGATGATACATTATGATTAGTCTATCTATGAAGTTTGTGAAGTTATTGTTGCTGCAATCTTGTTATGCTTAATGCTTGTCACTAGGGCCCGAGTGGCATGATCTTAGATTTGAGCTCTATAATTATTGCTTAGATTGTATCTACAAGTTGTATGCACATGTCACTGTCCGGAACCAAAGGCCCCGAAGTGACAGAAATCGGGACAACCGGAGGGGATGGCGGTGATGTGAGGGACACATGTTTTCACGGAGTGTTAATGCTTTGCTCCGGTGCTCTATTAAAAGGAGTACCTTAATATCCAGATTCCCTTGAGGCCCGGCTGCCACCGGCTGGTAGGACAATAGATGTTGTGCAAGTTTCTCATTGCGAGCACGTACGACTAAATATGGAAAACATGCCTACATGATTAATGAATTGATGTTCTTTCTTAATCCTATCAATTGCCCAACTGTAATTTGTTCACCCAACACTTGTTATTGGAGAGTTACCACTAGTGTAGATAGCTGGGAACCCCGGTCCATCTTTCATCATCATATACTCGTTCTACAACTATTTTCTGGTACCATTGCTCTCATATTACTACTACGCTGCTGTGTTACTATTACTATTGCTCTCATATCACTGCTACTTTCACATCACCCCTGTTGCTAGTGCTTTTCCAGGCTGAATTGACAACTCAGTTGTTAAGGCTTATAAGTATTCTTTACCTCCCCTTGTGTCGAATCAATAAATTTGGGTTTTACTTCCCTCGAAGACTGTTGCGATCCCCTATACTTGTGGGTCATCAATAATCACCATAACATAGTATTCTCTATCCATCGGATCCCGACAAACACAACATATAGTATTACAGATAGATGATCTTGATCATGTTAGGCAGCTCACAAGATCCAACAATGAAGCACAACAAGGAGAAGACGACCATCTAGCTATTGCTATGGACCCATAGTCCAGGGGTGAACTACTCACTCATCACTCCGGAGGCGATCATGGCGATGAAGAGTCCTCCGGGAGATGAATCCCCTCCGGTAGGGTGCCGGAGGCGATCTCCGAATCCCCGAGATGGGACGCGGCGGCGGCGTCTCTGGAAGGTTTTCCGTATCGTGGCTCTCGGTGGGGGGTTCGCGACGGAGGCTTTAAGTAGGCGAAAGGGCAACGTGGGGGCCACACGAGGCCCCACACCATAGGTCGGCGTGGCCAGGCCGGGCCGCGCCACCCTATGGTGACGGCGCCTCGTGGCCCCACTTCCTTCCCTCTTCGGTCTTCGGAAGCTCCGTGCAAAAATAGGACCCCGGGCGTTGATTTCGTCCAATTCCGAGAATATTTCCTTACTAGGATTTCTGAAACCAAAAACAGCAGAAACAGCAACTGGCTCTTCGGCATCTTGTTAATAGGTTAGTTCCAAAAAATGCATAAATATGACATATAATGTGCATAAAACATGTAGGTATCATCAATAAAGTAGCATGGAACATAAGAAATTATCGATACGTTGGAGACGTATCACACATGGCATACATGATAGAGCCTACTGCCGAGGCATAGGGGATCTTGTTCATCCTCTCTCTTTCTTCTGCCGTAGCCGGACCTTGAGTTTTACTCAAGACCTTACCTGGCAACATAGGCAAGAACCCTTTCTTGCTTTCATCCATTCTAAACTTCTTTAGAATCTTGTCCAAGTATGTACTTTGTGAAAGCCCTATTAGGCGTCTTGATCTATCTCTATAAATCTTGATGCCTAAAATGTACGCTGCTTCACCAAGGTCTTTCATTGAAAAACACTTATTCAAATAACCTTAACATTGCTTAGTAGTTCTATATCATTCCCAATCAATAATATGTCATCTATATATAATATCCGGAATGCTACAGAGCTCCCACTCACTTTCTTGTAAATACAGGCCTCACCATAAGTCTGTATAAACCCGAAGTCTTTGATCACCTTATCAAAGCGTCGGTTCCAACTCCGGGATGCTTGCTTCAGTCCATAAATGGAACGCTGAAGTTTGCATACCTTGTCAGCATTTTTATGATCGACAAAACCTTTGGGTTGTACCATATACAACTCTTCCTCAGTATCACCATTAAGGAACGCTGTTTTGACATCCATCTGTCAAATCTCATAATCGAAAAATGCAGCTATTGCTAACAAAATCCTCACAGACTTTAGCTTCGCTACAGGTGAGAAAGTCTCATCGTAGTCAACCCCTTGAATTTGTCGGAACCCCTTCGCGACAAGTCGAGCTTTAGACAGTAATATTACCATCGACATCTATTTTTCTTTTGAAGATCCATTTATTCTCGACAGCCTTGCGGCTATCAGGTAAGTCTACCAAAGTCCATACTAGCTTGGTTATCATACATGGATCCCATTTCGGATTTCATGGCTTCTTGCCATTTGTTGGAATCTGGGCTCATCATTGCTTCCTCATACGTCGCAGGGTCTTCATCATTGTTGTCTACAATCATGACATTTAGACAGGATCATACCAATCAGGAGTGGTACACTTCCTCGTCGATCTGCGAGGTTCAGTAGCTTCCTCGTTCAAAGTTTCATGATCATCATCATTTGCTTCCTCTCCTATCGGTGCAGGCTGCACAGGAACATCTTCCGGCACTGCGCTACTCTGATCTATGAGAGAAGGTTCAATAACCTCGTCGAGTTCTACTTTCCTTCCAGTCACTTCTTTAGTGAGAAACTCCTTCTCAAGAAAGGATCCGTTCTTGGCAACAAAGATTTTTCCTTCGGATCTGTGATAGAAAGTGTACCCAATTGTTTCTCTAGGGTATCCTATGAAGACGCATTTCTCCGCATTGGGTTCTAGCTTGTCAGGTTGTAACTTCTTTACATAAGCTTCGCAACCCCAAACTTTAAGGAACGACAGCTTAGGTTTCTTTCCAAACCATAATTCATACGATGCCATTTCAACGGATTTAGATGGTGCCCTATTTAAAGTGAATGCGGCTGTCTCTAATGCATAACCCCAAAACGATAATGGCAAATCGGTAAGAGACATCATAGATCGAACCATATCCAAGAGAGTTCGATTACGATGTTCGGACACACCATTGCGCTGTGGTGTTCCCGGCGGTGTCAACTGTGAAAGTATTCCGCATTTCTTTAAATGCATGCCAAACTCATAACTCAGATATTCGCCTCCGCGATCAGAACGCGAAACTTAATCTTCTTGTTACGTTGATTTTCTACTTCACTTTGGAATTCCTTAAACTTCTCGAAAGTTTCGGACTTATGTTTCATAAAGTAAATATACCCATATCTACTCAGATCATCCGTGAAGGTTAGAACATAATGATAACCACCGCGCGATGTTACATTCATTGGTCCGCACACATCGGTATGTATGATTTCCAACAAGTCTGTAGCTCGCTCCATTGTACCAGAGAATGGAGCCCTAGTCATTTTTCTCATTAGACATGCTTCGCATCTATCAAGTGACTCAAAGTCAAGTGACTCAAGAAGTCCATCGGAATGGAGTTTTTTCATGCGTTTCACTCCAATATGACTAAGACGACAGTGCCACATATAAGTAGAATTATCATTCAATTTAATTTGCTTAGCATCAATGTTATGAACATATGTATCACTACTATCGAGATTTAACAAGAATAAACCATTCATCTCAGGCGCATGACCATAAAAGATATTATTCATATAAAAAGAACAACCATTATTCTCTGACTTAAATGAATAACCATCTTGCATTAAACAAGATCCAGATATAATGTTCATGCTCAACGCATGCACCAAATAACAATTATTAAGGTTTAAAACTAATCCCGAAGGTAGATGTAGAGGGAGCGTGCCGACGGTGATCACATCGACCTTGGATCCATTTCCAACGCGCATCGTTACCTCATCCCTCGCCAGGCTTCGTTTATTCCGCAGTTCCTGTTTCGAGTTACAAATGTGAGCAACCGAACCAGTATCAAATACCCAGACACTACTACGATTACCAGTAAGATAGACATCAATAACATGTATATCAGATATACCTTTCTTCTTGATGAGGCCGCTCTTCAGATAAGCCAAGTATTTGGGGCAATTACACTTCCAGTGCCCCTTCTCCTTGCAGTAATAGCACACAGTATCAGGCTTAGGGCCAGCCTTGGGCTTCTGAGGAGGCGCAGCAACTTTCTTGCCGCTCTTCTTGAAGTTGCCCTTGTTAGGCTTGCCCTGCTTCTTGAAACTGGTGGTCTTGTCGACCATCAACACTTGGTGCTCTTTCCGTATCTCCACCTCAGCAGATTTCAGCATGGAGAAGAGTTCAGGTTACTCTTTGTTCATGTTCTGCATGTTGTAGTTCATCACAAAGTTCTTGTAACTAGGTGGCAGTTATTGGAGTACACGATGAATACCCAGCGGGTTAGGAATCACAATCTCCAAGTCACTGAGCTTCTTCGTGAGCCCGGACATAGCAAGCACGTGCTCACTAACGGAGCTGCCCTCTTCCATCATACAGCCAAAGAAGTGTTTCGAGGCCTCATAGCTTTTCACAGCCGCATGAGTTTAAAAGATAGCTTTTAGCTCATGGACCAGCTCATAAGGGTCGTGGTGCTCAAAACGCTTTTGGAGCTCCGCCTCTAGGCTGCACAGGATGGCACACTGAACTTGGGAGTACTGAGTTACCCGAGTCTCGTAAACATTCTTTACATCCTCAGATACTGCAGGTGCAGGTGGGGGACCTAGCGGTGCATCGAGCACATATTGCAGTTTCCACCAGTGAGGAAAATCCTCACATGACGGAACCAGTCAGTGAAATTGCTACCATTGCTTTTAAGCTTTTCTTTCTCTAGGAACTGGTTAAAATTGATGGAGGGGGCCGCCATGATCTACAACATATTTGCAAAGAGTTTATACTAAGTTTATGATAAATTGAGTTTAATTTTAATTCTTAAATTAACTAGGTGAACTCTCACTCAAAACAACATCCCTCACATTGTCTTAGTGATCACACGAACAAAATCCACTACACCAAGTCCGATGTTCACGAGAAAAGATGTAGCTTCAAAGGAAAACACTCAAAGTGTTCATCATATCATTCATATGACTCATGCTCTACCTTTCGGTATCCCGTGTTCCGAGACCATGTCTGTACATGCTAGGCTCGTCAACGCAACCTTAGTATCCGCGTGTGCAAACTGGCTTGCACCCGTTGTATGCACATGTAGAATCTATCACACCCGATCATCACGTGATGCTTCAAAACAACAAGTCTTAGCAACGGTTCATACTAAGGATGAATGATACGTCTCCACGTATCTATAATTTCTGATGTTTCATGCTAGTTTTATAACAATACCTACATGTTTTGTTCACACTTTATATCATTTTGATGCATTTTCCGGAACTAACCTATTAACGAGATGCCGAAGTGCCAGTTCCTGTTTTGTGCTGTTTTGGTTTCAGAAATCCTACAAAGGAAATATTCTCGAATTGGACGAAATCAACGCCCATCTTATTTTCCCCGGAAGCATCCAGAGCACCGAAGAGGGGCCAGAGGGGAGCCAGGGGGCCCACCCCACAAGGCGGCGCGGCCAAGGGGGGGCGCGCCCCCCTATGGTCTGGCTCCACCAGGCTCCACCGACATCGCCCCTTCGCCTATATAAAGTTTCCGCCTCGAAAACCCTAAAGAGATAAGCCACGATACGAGAAAAGTTCCGAGCGCCGCCATCGCGCCAAGATTCGGGGGACAGAAGTCTCTGTCCGGACGCCGCCGGACGGGAATTGCCCCCGGAAGGCATCTCCATCGACACCACCGCCATCTCCATCAACGCTGCTGTCTCCCATGATGAGGAGGGAGTAGTTCTCCCAGGCTAAGGGCTCTACCGGTAGCTATGTGGTTCATCTCTCTCTCACTCCAATACAATGATCTCATGAATTGCCTTGCATGATTGATATCCATATGATGAGCTTTGTAATCTAGAAGTAGTTATGCTATTCAAGTGGATTTTACTTATGTGATCTCCGGAGACTCCTTGTCCCACGTGTGTAAAGGTGACAGTGTGTTCACCGTGTGGGTCTCTTAGGCTATATTTCACAGAATACTTGTTCACTGGGTTATGATTTGAGTTGGATGTCTCTATGAAATTGTGGTGTGTTAGTACCTCCTATGAATGCTCAAAGTGACAGCGTGGGGTGTTTATTAGTACTTGGGAATACATCTTTAAGGTTTGCTTTTGCATCCCTACATGGTGAATTAGTGTTCGTTATCCAGCCAGAGAGTAATTAAGAATAGCATAGTGAAGTGCTTATATTTATATTCAACTATGATTGCATTGTTGAGAGTGTCCACTAGTGAAAGTATGATCCCTAGGCCTTGTTTCTAAGCATTGAAACACCGTTTCCAACAAGTTCTGCTACATGTTCGCTTGCTGCAATATTTATTTCAGATCGCAATTACTGTTTACTACCATCTATACCACCTGTGTTTTACTATCTCTTCGTCGAACTAGTGCACCTATACATCTGACAAGTGTATTAGGTGTGTTGGGGACACAAGAGACTTCTTGTATCTTAATTGCAGGGTTGCTTGAGAGGACTATCTTTGACCTCTACCTCCCGAGTTCGATAAACCTTGGGTGATTCACTTAAGGGAAACTTGCTGCTGTTCTACAAACCTCTGCTCTTGGAGGCCCAACACTGTCTACAAGAATAGAAGCACACGTAGACATCAAGCTATTTTCTTGCCGGGAGGTAAGGTAAAAGGTATTCACATCCTCCGACTACTAAGCTATTTCCTAGCACTGTTGCCGGTGTGTGAGTGCTCGAAGCTATCTCCTTTAGATTCAGCAATTTTATCTTTTTGTCTCTTGTTTTTATTTTCACTAGTTAGGCTTAATGGAAAACAACAAAAAATTTAGAGATCTTTATGAACTTTATCTCGAATTAGGACATGATGTGTTTGAAGAGAAAATTAAAAAACCCATGGAACTTTGTTTGCAAAATAGTTGTAGCAATGTTATTAGCATGAACTCTTTGGACACTATTATTGCTAATGCTATGGAAGAATTTAAGCTTGGGGAAGCTGGTTGTGATATTTTTAGTCCCCAAGCATGGAGGAGAAAATTTACTTTGATGATACTTTACCTCCTATATATGATGCTTGCAATGATGAATATGATATTTTCATTCCACCTACTATTGAGGAGAAAGTTAATTATGATTACAATATGCCTCCTATATATGATGATTATGGTGATGAGAATAATAATGATAGTTATTTTATTGAATTTGCTCCCACTACAACTAATAAAATTGATTATGCTTATGTGGAGAGTAATAATTTTATGCATGTAGCTCATGACAAGAATGTTGTATGTGATAGTTATATTGTTTAGTTTGTTCATGATGCTACTAAAAGTTATTATGAGTGAGGGAAATGTGGTTATATGCATCTTAATAATATTAAGTTTCCCCTCTTTATGTTGAGAATCTTGAAGTTACTCATGTTTTATCTTCCTATGCTTGTCACTTTGTTCTTTTTGAATCTATTTGTGTACAAGATTCCTTTTCATAGGAAGTGGGTTAGGCTTAAATGTGTTTTGAATTTGCTTCTTGATGCTCTCTTTTGCTTCAACTCTTATTTCTTGCGAGAGTATCATTAAAATTACTGAGCCCATCTTAATGGCTATAAAGAAAGAACTTCTTGGGAGATAATCCATATGTTTATTTTTCTACTGTTTTGTTGTGTCTTGGAAGTTGTTACTACTTTAGCAACCTCTCCTTATCATGTTTTTTGTGCCAAGTAAAGTCTCTATGGTAAAGTTGATGCTAGATTTGGATTGCTGCGCAGAAACAGAATTGCTGTCTGTCACGAATTTGCGTAGAACTCTCTGTAAAAAAATCAAAACAATCTGCCAATTTACGTGGTTGATCCTCAGATATGTACGCAACTTTCATTAGTTTTGAGTTTTTCCATCTGAGCAAGTTAAGTGCCTCTGAAAAATTCGTCTTTACAGACTATTCTGTTTTGACAGATTCTGCCTTTTATTTCGCATTGCCTCTTTTGCTATGTTGAATGGATTTATTTGTTCCATTAACTTTCAGTAGCCTTGGGTAATGTCCAGAAGTGTTAAGAATGATTATGTCACCTCTGAACATGTGAATTTTTGACTATGCACTAACCCTCTAATGAGTTTGCTCTAAGTTTGGTGTGGAGGAAGTTTTCAAGGGTCAAGAGAAGAGGATGATATACTATGATCAAGAAGAGTGAAAGGTCTAAGCTTGGGGATGCCCCGTGGTTCATCCCTGCATATTTTAAGAAGACTCAAGCATCTAAGCTTGGGGATGCCCAAGGCATCACCTTCTTCATCGACAACTTATCAGTCACTTCTAGTGAAACTATATTTTTATTCCATCACATCTTATGTACTTTACTTGGAGCGTCTGTGTGCTTTTATTTTCGTTTTGTTACTTTCATTCTCTGAATAAATTCATGCTCATGTGGGAGAGAGACACGCTCCGCTTTTTATATGAACACTAGTGTTCTTCATTCTTACTTTTAATGTTCAAGGGTGAAAGTTGATCGCTTCACTTGTTGCTATTTGGTTGGAATCAGAAAATGCTTCATATGGTTTTGAATAACTTGATACTTGGCAATTGTTTTGAGCTCTCATAGATCATGTTTAAGCTCTTGCATCATGTAGTTTAAATCTATTAGTGGAGAACTACCGTAGAGCTTGTTAAAATTTGGTTTGCATGATTGGTCTCTCTAAGGTCTAGATATTTTCTGGTAATGTGTTTGAACAACAAGGAAGATAGTGTAGAGTCTTATAATGCTTGCAATATGTTCTTGTGTAAGTTTTGCTGTACCTGTTCATACTTGTGTTTGCTTCAAACAACCTTGCTAGCCCAAACCTTGTACTGAGAGGAAATGCTTCTCGTGCATCCAAACACCTTGAGCCAAAACCCATGCCATTTGTGTCCACCATATCTACCTACTATGTGGTATTTTTCTGCCATTCCAAAGTAAATTACTTGAGTGCTACCTTTAAAATTTCATTCCTTTGTCTTTGCAATATATAGCTCATGGGAAAAATAGCTAAAAAACTATTGTGGTGATGAATATGTAGTTATGTGTCTTATTTCTTATAAGTTGCTTGTTGAGCGGTAACCATGTTTCTGGGACGCCATCAACTTTTTACCTTTGTTGGATATCATGTGAGATGCTATGCATGTTCGTCTTGTCTGAAGTAAGGGTGATGTCATGATCGAATGGTTTGAGTATGCATATGTTAGAGAAGAACATTGGGCCGCTAACCAAAGCCATGTATCATGGTGGAAGTTTTCAGTTTGGACATACATCCTCACTCTCTTATGAGAATATTATCTGTTGTTGAATGCTTAAGCATTAAAGAGGAGTCCATTATATGTTTTCTATGTTGTCCTGGTATGGATGTCCTAAGTTGAGATCTATTAAAAACAAGAAATCAAATGCAATTGATCTCCTTGGACCTTTGTACAGGTGGCATAGAGGTACCCCTTTGTGACACTTGGTTGAAACATATGTTATGCAATGATAATCCATGTAACCCAAGCTGATTAGGACAAGGTGCGCGCACTATTGGTATTCTATGCATGAGGCTTGCAACTTGTAGGAAGTATTATGCATAGCACATATGAATTATTACTACCGTTGACAAAATTGTTTCTATGTTTTCAAAATAAAAGCTCTAGCATAAAAATAGTAATCCATGCTTCCCTCTGCGAAGGGCCATTCTTTTACTTTATGTTGAGTCAGTTTACCTACTTCTTTCTATCTTAGAAGCAAACACTTGTGTTAACTGTGTGCATTGATTCTTACATGTTTACTTATTGCACTTGTTATATTACTCTATGTTGACAAATATCCATGAGGTATACATGTTACAAGTTCAAAGCCACTGCTGAAACTTAATCATCCTTTGTGTTGCTTCAATGCATTCTACTAAGAATTTATTGCTTTATGAGTTAACTCTTATGCAAGACTTATTGATGCTTGTCTTGAAAGTACTATTCATGAAAAGTCTTTGCTATATGATTCAATTGTTTAGTCATTATCTTTTGTTAGCAATCTATTGTTTTGAATCACTCCATTCATCTCATATGCTTTACAATAATGTTGATCAAGATTATGATGGTAGCATGTCACTTCAGAAATTATTGTTGTTATCGCTTACCTACTCGAGGGCGAGTAGGAACTAAGCTTGGGGATGCTTGATATGTCTCCAACGTATCTATAATTTCTGATGTTTCATGCTAGTTTTATAACAATACCTACATGTTTTGTTCACACTTTATATCATTTTGATGCATTTTCCGGAACTAACCTATTAACAAGATGCCGAAGTGCCAGTTCCTGTTTTGTGCTGTTTTTGGTTTCAGAAATCCTACAAAGGAAATATTCTCGGAATTGGACGAAATCAACGCCCAAGATCTTATTTTCCCACATCCAGAGAGCACCGAAGAGGGGCCAGAGGGGAGCCAGGGGGCCCCACCCCACATGGCGGCGCGGCCAAGGGGGGGGGGCGCCCCCCTATGGTCTGGTTCCACCAGGGCTCCACCGACATTGCCCCTTCGCCTATATAAAGTCTCCGCCTCGAAAAACCTAAAGAGATAAGCCACGATACGAGAAAAGTTCCAGAGGCGCCGCCATCGCGAAGCCAAGATTCGGGGGACAGAAGTCTCTGTTCCGACACGCCGCCGGGACGGGGAATTGCCCCGGAAGGCATCTCCATCGACACCACCGCCATCTCCATCAATGCTGTCTCCCATGATGAGGAGGGAGTAGTTCTCCCTCGAGGCTAAGGGCTCTACCGGTAGCTATGTGGTTCATCTCTCTCTCATGTACTCCAATACAATGATCTCATGAATTGCCTTGCATGATTGAGATCCATATGATGAGCTTTGTAATCTAGAAGTAGTTATGCTATTCAAGTGGATTTTACTTATGTGATCTCCGGAGACTCCTTGTCCCACGTGTGTAAAGGTGACAGTGTGTGCACCGTGTGGGTCTCTTAGGCTATATTTCACAGAATACTTGTTCACTGGGTTATGATTTGAGTTGGATGTCTCTATGAAATTGTGGTGTGTTAGTACCTCCTATGAATGCTCAAAGTGACAGCGTGGGGTGTTTAATAGTACTTGGGAATACATCTTTAAGGTTTGCTTTTGCATCCCTACATGGTGAATTAGTGTTCGTTATCCAGCCAGAGAGTAATTCAGAATAGCATAGTGAAGTGCTTATATTTATATTCAATTATGATTGCATTGTTGAGAGTGTCCACTAGTGAAAGTATGATCCCTAGGCCTTGTTTCTAAGCATTGAAACACCGTTTCCAACAAGTTCTCACATGTTCGCTTGCTGCAATATTTATTTCAGATCGCAATTACTGTTTACTACCATCTATACCACATGTGTTTTACTATCTCTTCGCCGAACTAGTGCACCTATACATCTGACAAGTGTATTACGTGTGTTGGGGACACAAGAGACTTCTTGTATCTTAATTGCAGGGTTGCTTGAGAGGACTATATTTGACCTCTACCTCCCTGAGTTCGATAAACCTTGGGTGATTCACTTAAGGGAAACTTGCTGCTGTTCTACAAACCTCTGCTCTTGGAGGCCCAACACTGTCTACAAGAATAGAAGCACACGTAGATATCAATGAACACTTTATTATCTTGATATTTAGTGAGAGGGATCATCTTATAATGCTACCGTCGCGATCTAAGAAAAATAAGATGCATAAAGGATTAACATCACATGCAATTCATAATGTGTGATATGATATGGCCTTTCTTCTTGTGCTTTTGATCTCCATCTCCAAAGCACGGACATGATCTCCATCATCACCAGCATGGCGTCAAGGTCTGGCGCCGCTTCATGGTTGTCCATCACTTATAGCTACTATAACAACTACTTGAAATAAAGCTATTGCATGATGAATAGACACGCAGGTCTTTAACAAAAATTAAAGACAACCATTAGGCTCCTGCCGGTTGCCATGATACAATAATGAACATCTCATACATCAAATATAATCATCATCACATGGCCATATCACATCACCAAATCATGCAAAAACAAGTTAGACGCCTCTAATTTGGTTTGCATATTTTACGTGGTTTAGGGTTTTCGAGTGAGGTCCAATCTACCTACGAACATGAACCACAACGGTGATACTAGTGTTGTCAATAGAAAGAGTAGATTGAATCTTCACTATGGTGGGAGAGACAGACACCCGCAAAGACACTTATGCAATACAAGTTGCATGTCAAGCGTGGAGCAAGTCTCATGAGACGCGGTCATGTAAAGTTAGCCCGGGCCGCTTCATCCCACCATCCCGCAAGATGCAAAGTACACAACTAGAAACAACAAAAGCATCAACGCCCACAAAAAATATTGTGTTCTACTCGTGCAACAGATCTATGTATAGACACGGCTCTGATACCACTGATGGGTTCGTTGCATGGAAAACAAAAAAATTCTACCGCAAACAAACTAAACCAAGATCCAATCTAGGAACAACGCCAGATCTAGTCTACTAGATTGAAGCAACGAGATGGATTGGATCTACATACCCTTGTAGATCGCTAAGCGGAAACGAGATTGAATCTCGTGGTTGATGTAGTCGTACACTTGCCGATCTCAAGATCACGATGACGATCCCTCCGACGCTGCAAACGGGCAGCACCTCCGTACTCGGTCACATGTACAACTCGATGAAGACATCTCCTCCTTGTTCCAGCAAGCGGGGAGATGTGGTAGATGGGATCTAGTCCAGCAGCATGACGGCGTGGTGGTGGTGGAGAGTTTGCGCGGACAGGGCTTCGCCTGTTCACGTTGGGTGGAAGAAACAAGGCAAAAGGAGAAGCAAACGGAGCAAATGACCGCGACCCAAAAATCTGACCAAAGCGGCCTGCGCGTGGCTTCTTTTATAGGCGGACAGAGGCGGTAAGAGATCAGCTTGCAAGTCATGTAAACGACGTCGGCTGATCGGCCAAGTTCACAAGGCAAACGAATTTTGCATTTGCTTTTCCGTACGGCGCACGTCCTGGCAGCCCAAGGGCCACTCCCTTGCAAACTTGATCGGCCAAGGTTGGTTGGCCCAGCCTGGTCGCTCCCCTTTTTTTTTGCCTTTTCATTTGACAGTTTGTCATGAGCTACTTAATTTAGCCCATTAGAAAAACTTCATATAGACTACTTTTAGTCTTATATTGATTTCTACTAAATAAATAAATATTAATATTTACTAATTCAATCAATTAATAAATCATTAATCATCTTTCCGAAACAATTCCGTAACTCTTTAAAACTATTTCTTTAATCCCGAAACTACCCGAGCAACATCGAAACCATAAGTGTGTCACCCTACGGTTCGAGAATGTGCAGACATGACCGAGACTTCTCTCCGACCAATAATCATCAGCGGGACCGGGAGATCCGTAATGACTCCTACATATTCAACGATAACTCAGTGATCGAATGAACCATTGACATACGATACCGATTCCCTTTGTCGCATGATACTTTACTTGTCCGAGGTTTGATCATCGGTATCTCCATACCTAGTTCAACCTCGTTTCCGACAAGTACTCTTTACTCGTACCGTGGTATGTCATCTCTTGTGACCTAGTCACATGCTTGCAAGCTAATTAGACGACATTCCACCGAGAGGGCCCAGTATATCTATCCGTCATCGGGATGGACAAATCCCACTCTTGATCCATATGCCTCAACTCGCACTTTCCGAATACTTAATCCCATCTTTATAACCACCCATTTACGCAATGGCGTTTGATGTAATCAAAGCATCCTTCCGGTGTAAGTGATTTACATGATCTCATGGTCGAAGGACTAGGTAACTATGTATCGAAAGCTTATTGCAAGTTGAACTTAATGACTTGATCTCATGCTACGCTTATATGGGTGTGTGTCCATTATATCATTCATCCAATAACATAACCTTGTTATTAATAACATCCAATGTTCATGATCACGAAACCATAATTATCTATTAATCAACAAGCTAGTTATACAAGAGGCTTACTAGGGACTCCTTGTTGTTTACATAACACACATGTATCAATGTTTCGGTTAATACAATTATAGCATGGTAGGCAAATATTTATCATAAACACAAAGATATTATAATAACCACTTTATTATTGCCTCTTGGGCATCTCTCCAATAGTCTCCCACTTGCACTAGAGTCAATAATCTGGATTACACTGTAAGGTACCTAACACCCATGGCATTCTGGTGTTGGTCATGCTTTGCCCTAGGGAGAGCTTTAGTCAACGGATCTGCCACATTCAGATCTGTGTGTACTTTGCAAATCTTTACTTCACCATCCTCGATGTACTCGCGAATCGAATAAAAACGCAGCTTGATATGCTTCAGCTTCTTGTGTGACCTTGGTTCTTGTGTATTGGCGATGGCACCCATGTTGTCACAATAGATGAATAATGGGTCCAATGCACTAGGAACCACACCAAGCTCAACAATGAACCTCTTCATCCATACTGCTTCCAATATAGCCTCCGAAGCCGATATGTATTCGCATTCTGTTGAAGACTTCGCCACCGTGCACTGCTTGGAACTCATCCAGCTTACTGCGCCACCATTCAATATAAACACATACCCAGATTGAGACTTAGAGTCATCAGGATCAGTATTCCAACTTGCATCGGTGTAACTGGTTACAACGAGCTCTTGGTCACCTCCATAACAAAGAAACATATCCTTAGTTCTTTTCAAGTACTTCAGGATATTCTTGACCGATGTCCGTGTTCCATTCCTGAATCACTCGATATCTGCTGGTCAAACTAACATGTGCGTATATCCGGTCTAGTACACAGCATGGCATACATGATAGAGCCTACTGCCGAGGCATAGGGGATCTTGTTCATCCTCTCTCTTTCTTCTGCCGTAGCCGGACCTGGAGTTTTACTCAAGACATTATCTGGCAACATAGGCAAGAACCCTTTCTTGCTTTCATCCATTCTAAACTTCTTTAGAATCTTGTCCAGGTATGTACTTTCTGAAAGCCCTATTAGGCGTCTTGATCTATCTCTATAAATCTTGAATTAGGGTTTATGAATTACCACTAATGTTTAAGTTAATGCAAATATGATAAAGAAAACTAATCTTAACATTTTATTTATTTAATGAATAGCTGTTATTTAATTTTGATACATAACTAATTTATTGAATTCAAATTGTGTTTTAAATAAATGAAAAGGCATAATTAATAAAGTTAAAAATAAGTGGATTTTTATTTTGACACAAATTTTTATTTTATATTTTATTTGAATAGAGTTTATTTTTGTGAGCATTTTGATATATTATTTATATTTTTCTGAGCTAAAATGAATTTTATCTATTAGTGCAAAGTTTCAGCTATTTAATGGTTTTGAAATTAAATCAGAAAAACTAAACGTACCCAAACGGTACACACCCACATTCACTGACTGGTGGGGCTTGTGTCCACGTCGGCTTCCATGCAAGCAAGGACCGGTCAATTTGACCAAAGCCTTTGACTTCACCGGCGATTAAACGCCGACGGTCAGCAGATGGTGGCGCCGCCGATTTACGGCCACCCGAGATGCACGACTAGGTGAATCTGAACGAGTACTGCAAGGCGAATCAGATGATGGTGTTGGTTTGGCAAGAGCATCACCGGAGCGTCGCCGACGACGATCTCTGCGGCGGTGCTACTCCAGCAAGATTCGAATCGGAGGCTACATGAGATTCTAAGATGCGAGATCTAGCTCTACAGAGGCGTATGCTCACCCTGAACATGATGGCGTGGTCGGCTCCGGTGATGGTCGACGGTGACGACGGCGGTTGGAGATTTTTCGGTGACGTGCTACAAAAGGGAACGATAAAATTGATCCTCCACATGGCTCCCCTGGATGCTGGACTCCTCCCAGATGCTCCTTGAGTCCAGGTGCTCCTCCTGGACCACACGCCGAAGGCTGGGGTGGCCTCCTCCGTCGGCTTCGTCTTCGACTCCGGCGACAATGCACATATGGTTTTGGAAGATATAGAGTGAGAGAGAGATCGAGAAGAGGTGGTGCAGAACTAGGGTTGCGAGGCGCTTCTCCTCGACTATTTATAGAGCTCGAGGTGGTCTGGTTCGTCGGCTCGCCGGCGGCAGTGGCTGAGATGCGATGGTGCCAGTGAAGAGAATACATGCATGAATCTTGATGCTCCTGGATAAGCTCGAACGCGAGAGAGATAGTGGAGGGTTCTGGAAGCTTCGGTGGCTCCCGGGGCATCCTTATCGGCTTCGAGGACGTGGCTGTCGTTCCTCGCTACGCTGTCGACGCCGTGGAGGAAGACGACACCCTCGTCTTGTTTTGTACCAGCGACAAAACGGTAAGTGGCCGTGGGCTGGACTGGGCCGTGGAGTTGGCTGCTGCTGGGTTGGTCTCGGGCTGCTGCGGTCCAGGTAAGTTTCCCTCTCTTTTCCTTTTCAAATTTTGTTTTACATTTTCTGTTTTCTATTTTGTTGTTTGAATTCAAATTTGAGTTCTATCTTATTTTATAGGTTCTAAATTATTTAAATATAAACAATTTGATAATGATACTCACTATGTTGTTTTGTTTTTAAACGACCATTTTATAATTGATTAATCTTTAGTTCTTATGAGGCACAAGTTAAAATTCAAATAGATATAATTTTAGGGTTCAACTCAATTGCTTTTAAATTTAGAAATCAAATCTCTTTAAATGCTTTAAAATTTAGAACATGTGCATGGTGAACATATTATATTTTTCTATTGCTTAACCGTAGTGATTACTCACATATAATTGAATTATGGCTAGAGTTTAACAAATGGAAAAGGGTATGGAATTGGTTCATGATTTTATGTGTATGATAGTTCTTAGGGTTTAAGAACATGGTTTGGATCAACTCTATATTCACTAATCTTGCTTAGCAAACTCTTGCTTGAATTATTTAAAAATAAATCCTAATCTCATCATTGGTTAATTCACTTGATAAGGTGATGGTCCAACTTATAATGTATTTTTCCTATTTGGTTAACTAAGCAATTTACTTAGAATACCAAATAGAATTGGATATTGGTTTCACTCTACTCACCAAATGGCATTTAGTCCTTTAGGTATATATGGCTTGGTTGATACTTGTGATCCATTATACACAAGTTAGGAAACAATATTTTATGTGAAGTGAATCCTATGTGAAAGGGTTTAGGGTTTTGCATACTCTTCACTAAATTGAAATATATATATAGGCCTGAGGTATGGCAGGGTTCTACTTATGATCCAAAGTAATCCATGGATTGGAATTTAATTGGGATCAAGGGTTTTAGTGGTGATCACCCATGTGATACACAAATAGGATTAGGATATGGGTATAAGCTTTGGTTATGTTTCACTAATAGAACATGGATCTCACCTCCAAGATTAAAGGTTGGTTTGAACAAGTAAGATTTAATACTACTCTAGTATTATCTAGGATAGACATGGCTATGGCTAGCATCTATAATCTCTCTCACTTCTAAATGTCTTGGAAAATCCTAAGGTCCTACTCAAGAAATGATGATATGATCCTCTAAATATATGGTTTGCCTAGGAATTCTACCTTGGTATCTTATGTAGCTTGTTCTTCTGGAAATCTGATAAACCCGCATCTTGTGGTATGCCTCCACTTCCTAGCTTCTTCATATAGATCCTAGCTAATGTATGGAGTGGCTCTTTGTGTTGGTTTCCTTGTATCATGCTACAAGATGATCAAATGGATGAAGAGTGTGGCTCCTTTTATAGGCTTGGGCAAGCTCTAGTATTATGACACATAGGTGGGTGACTCTTGTTTTGGTTTGATGAGTACGGTGCTTGGTTGTCATGCCCTCATCCATAGCAATCCTTTTAACATGAGGTGGCAAAGCTTGGGATGCAAGTCATGTAGATATTTTTATCTTATGTGGCATGATCATTATCCTCTCATATGATTTATTTTTGGATAGCCAAGTGGCATTTGTTACTAAATATCTTGTGAATGCTTTTATACTTGTGAATAGTGCACCATATCATGTATGATTGGATTTATGTTATAATATTGGTGAAAAGGTCAAGGTTGAGGGTTATTTCTCAATTTTGATAGTTGGTGTTTGAATTCACCAAGGCATGATCATATGAGTTTCAAAATACCCATAGTTGGTTTTATTTAAATAGTTTGAACTATAATTTGTAATATAAATGGATTTAGTTTTATGATATTCTATATATTTAATAAGTTATGATTTAAATAATAATGTGTGGCCTTTATGAACTTTAGACCCTGTGATTTACCTTATTTATTAATAAGTTTAGAAGTGAATTAAATTACACACAAAGGTAGTTGCTAACTTTTAAGTGTTAATAAGTTAGGGTTTGATTCTTAAAGAATGTGTTGTTGTAAGGAATACCATGTTGAGATCTTTATAGGATCTTGTAGTTGACCATTACTTAAGGTGTTATTTGTTGTAAAACTAATTCCATTTGATCTAGCTCATAGATCAAATCATCTCTACCCAAAACAGGGTTTTAGCAAAGATCACAATGAAGTTTATAGTGCTTGACTTGATGCTCTACTTCAATTCCAGCAAGTCAAGTGAAACTTCAGTTATTGTAGTAAGTTTTATTTGAAAGCACAAAAATTCCCAGGATTTTCTATGCATGAATGCAATGCACACTTTGGTGTTTTCTCATTTTATAGCCTCTAATCCTGGGATATTACAGAGGCTTGGGGATCTTGAACCTCGGAGTATAGAACCAAGCTCTCCTAATGAAAAACTTGCACACATTCTATAACAATGCAGATATCCCTTGGGTTAAATTGATCTGGCATGCATATTATGAAAATAGAGGTACTCCACAAACAATCAACACAAAGGCCTCCTTTTGGTGTAGGGATTGTCTGGCATTTCAGGACAAATATAAGGAGATGACAAATGTGGATATTCAAAATGGGAAGTCAGTCATCCTATGGAAGGACAGTTGGAACAGTGATATCAGACAAGATCTTTACCCTCATTTGCATTCTTTTGCTAGAAATCAGAAGATCACAATTCACAAGGAAGTTGAAGCCAATAGTGATAATATATATGATATGTTTCATCTTCCTCTCAGTACTGTTGCTCATGAAGAATTGGATAACCTGGAGCAAGAACTGCTGAATTTGAATATTACAACAGATTATGACATCTGGTATTTTAATGGGGGAAGTAACTTCTCTACAAGAAAGGTGTACAGGAAACTTATTGGAAATCATCCTACACCTAACTGCATCTCTACAATATGGAAATCCTGTACATTCCAAGGCACAAATTCTTTGCGTGGTTATTGCTTAATGGTAGAATGAATACAAAAGAGATGATGAAGCACAAACATTTCTATGTGGAGTTCTCAGATTGCATCTTATGTGATACCTGCCCTGAAGAAACAAATATACACCTCTTTTTTGAGTGCACTTTCAGTCAAAGCTTCTGGTGGGCACTTGGTATAGAATGGAATGTGGATATGAATCTTTATCAAATGATGGATGATGCTAAACAGAGGATCTCCTTGGACTTCTTTATGGAATTAATGATTGCTGGATGTTGGAGCATTTGGGACCAAAGAAATGATGATATTTTTAATGGGAATCCTCCCAATATTCGGAGATGTATTGGCAAATTTAAAGCCACTTTTACACTTACTATGCATAGAACTAAGCCTAGTCTTAAGGAAGGGATGCAATCCTGGATTGATACCCTATGAGCTTGTAATATGTGATACTCCATTGTAAATACCCCACCCATTATTTAATAAAAAATGACACAGTAGGGAGCCTTTCCCTGCTGTATTTGTGTCAAAAAAGGAGCCTGGGCAAGTGAATTCGATTCTTCCGAGACTAAAGAAGGTGACTTCCACCTTCTTGACGGGAGTACAATACAAGAACTATTAATGTCTAGCACAAAAGCAGTATCTTTTGTCTTCTGATGGCTTGAAGGTGCTTAAGCTTCCTTACAGGCAAGGAGGGGACGCAAGGCAGTTGTCCATGTACATTCTTCTTCCAGAAGCACATGATGGTCTTTGGAACTTGGCCAAAAGGTTGAGCACCGAACCAGGGTTCATTGAGAACCATATCCCCCAAAAGAATGTTGAAGTTAGGCGGTTCAAGCTCCCGAAGTTCAAGATATCATTTGGGTTTGAAGCGACAAAATTGCTCAAAGACATGGGTCTCCAGCTGCCATTCAGCACCGAAGCAAATCTTTCCGAGATGGTGGATTTCGCCGGTGGAACATAACCTATGCGTCTCGTCTGTTAACCACAAGTCGTTCATCGAAGTAAATGAAGAAGGAACTAAGGCAGCCGCAGCGACTAGTATTGTGGTCGCCACCTTCTCAATGCCCTAGACAATGGATTTTGTCGCGGACCACCCTTTCATTTTCATGATTAGAGAAGACTTATCCGGCGTGGTGCTGTTTGTTGGTCATGTGATCAATCCTCTACTTGTTCCATAGTGTGTATGCCTGGAATCGCAGGCAAAGGACTAAACCGTGCGACTGTATGAATCACAAGCAAAGAAATAATGGAGTAATAAATGTTTCTTTTCAAACTCTCACTTCATTTAGGTATGTTTGTTTTCGCATTGTGGCTTGCTGAGTCAGTTCTATGTATATAATATGTTTGTGATGAAGCTTTCTTGAAATACATTTATAGACAATCACATTGATATTTAACTGATTATTGCAGCCGGTTCTATGGTCCCCGGTATAAACCCCCAAAACGGTTTCTGTCATCTCTATCCTTCCCACCTCTCTTCTTAATATAAGGTGTAGCCCTATGAGTACTTAAGGTAAAATAAAGTACATTCGGCATTCGTTTATTACCATCATAGAACCACAATGAAAGTGTGAAAATTGACCCTATATTCATAGCATACTACGCGTAAATTATGGCTAAGGTATCCTACACACCCCAATACATAGATAACAACTCCATGGCGAAGCACGGTAATCATCCGAGTTGTAAAAAAATACAAAACAACTAAAAAGTATAGATTCACCAAAAAACAATAATACGGTATCAATTACTAGCAGGCAAACAACACCAATAAGCTATGCAGGGTTCCAATCTACGCAAATTGTGAGCGGGATGAAGTCAAACACAGAGATGAAGTCGGTGTTGTTGGTGGAGTTGACGACGAATATCCCAAGTTTCAGTTTTTTTAACCACTTTTACATATTAATTTAATTTATTCAAATGAGATGCAAATACGCACCACAATTTTCCATGCCAAACTTTCAAGAATTTCATATTCCTTCTTAATGTTCGCTACATTTGTACATATGAAGCTAATATTTTTTTTACAAACTTTTGGAACTTTAGTACACAAATAGATAGTTTAGATTAGATAACTTTAATAATTAAGTGCCCACTGAAACAATACAAAATAGTAAAAAAACTATTATTTCAAAATTCTATGCAAACTTTCCAATGTAGTATAGTGTATGTAGGAAAATGTGGGTGTAATTAACATAATTTTCCTATTTTCTTAAAAAATCCACATTTTGGCACAAAAATAGAAAATATAATTCGTCCATTATAAGTTGCAATGTTAATTGATTTTAATCTATACAATATCAATAAGAAAGCATGTAAAAAATTGTGAGTCACAATGGTGAACATTTATGTTCTATGGACATAAATTTGGTCCTTATGACTGAATTCCAGGAAATTTTCTACCCGATGAGCTCTTTAGTGAAGCATATATTTTCAAACTTTGTCCATATCATTTTATTTTTTTATGAAAAATATGTTGCATAAGATATTTAAATAGCAAATATGACTACATGCGAAGCTCTAGACATATTGGAGTTTTCCAAATAGTTTAATTTATTCAACAATCATAAGAGATTTGAATAGCAAATATTCAATTTTCATATTCATTCTCGGTCTTCCCTACATTTGGAAAAAGTAACATATGTACCTATATATAATTTCTCAAGCATATTTTGGAATCTTATTTCACATGCATGCTATTCAAATTAGAAGTGCTTTCAATAAGCGCGAAGGAATTGATCCAAACAATAGTACTATTTTTAATTTTCCTAAGATAATTTTGTAGTGGATGTAAGATAATCTGGTTGTAATTGAAATTTAATTTAATTTCCTTAAAAAATATTTTTTATTCATTAGAAAATTAAAACAATATTACTCCATAACAACTGGTATTGTTAATTCACATTAATACTTAAAATGTTAATCGGAAGGTAGAATAGGACAATTTTTAAGTCAGAATGATGATAAATATTTATGTTATATGGACACAAACTTGGTCCTCGTGGTTGATTTCCATTAAAATTCATACTTCATGAGCCATTTTGGTTCCTAGGGTTCTATGGACATAAAAGTTGTGAGTCTTCGAGGCAATTAACTTCAATTTTTTTTGGTTCATCTAAGTGAGATCGGGTGCAACCTACAAAATCAAATTGTTGAACGATCATCATTCACTACAACGGTCGCCTAGCAGCACACCGGCATAAGTTAGCGTGGGCTAGTAAAATGCCTGCCATAGTGTTAAGTCGGTATTGACCGGCCCAGTCGTCGGCTCATGTGGAACGCGGCCTCGGGGTTGGTTTGCAGTGTCGGGTTGTACCAGTTTTTGGCCAGTTTCTTGTATAAACTCTCTAATTTTTCTCACAATAAAAAGGAATAGCTCCTGCTTGTCGCTATAAAAAAAAGTGGCATGTGTGTCTACTGATTGCTCTGATGAGTGTAGTTTTATCTGACTAAAACATTCATCCGTTGAGATGACTAGGACGTGTGTCTTAAAGCCGGGTCAGTGATATGGGTCCATGGCATGCTATTATGTGCTTGTGGTAGATGGTCGAATTCTAGAGTTCATAGCTTAGATCAGGCCGTCTGGTCTCTGGAAGGAATATGTGTCCTCCTCTGGTACCTTCCGGCCACGTATCACTAGTTTTATCATTTTTTCTCCAGGTTTGCTAATGAGAGAAGACTATTCTCCTGAAAACATAGTCTAGCTTCATCGTCTACCTAGAATTAAAAAATACTATCATCGCTGGAGGCTGGACGAAGCCTGTGCCGCCACCTCCACGAGACCCCCAACACGCGGCCGGTTTCCTGCTGTTCGACTTCTTCTCATTGTCGTCTGAAATTGAAGTCGTGATTACGCCTTCGCCTCTAAATTCATCGAGACCTCTTAGCAGTGCAACCAACCAAAAATTCAAAGAAAAGCATCCCTACGGTACGACCCCGGCCATGGCGACCACCGACATCCGACTCTCCATCGCACGCCAGACGCGTTTCGCCCTCCGCCTCGCCTCGGCCATCTCCTCCCCTTCCAACGCCGACGGTGCTGCCGGCAACGCCGCGTTCTCCCCGCTCTCCCTCCACGTCGCGCTCAGCCTCGTCGCCGCCGGCGCGGGCGGCGCCACCCGCGACCAGCTCGCCGCTGCGCTCGGTGCGGAAGGGCCAGGTGAGGCAGAGAGCCTCCACGCGCTCGCGAAGCGGGTCGTGCAGCTCGTTGTTGCCGATGCGTCCGTGGAGGGCGGCCCGCGCGTCGCCTTTGCTAACGGCGTCTTCGTCGACACGTCGCTGCCGCTCAAGCCGTCCTTCAAGGAGGTTGCCGTTGGGAAGTACAAGGCCGAGACAAACTCCGTCGATTTCCAAACTAAGGTAATGTATCTGTTCCTGCTGATTAGTCCGTTTGTCCAATTGAACACAGCGATTTTTATTAGAGCAGAGACAATATACCAAAATGTTGCTACTGTCAGCTCAAAAAATAAAATGTTGCTACTGCTGTTTCGTCATTATGGAAGTGCATCTGGATTTTGTATTATATATGGTTCTGAAAATCGTAGTACTAAAAGTTAGTTTCGAGAAGTTGTGAGTGAATACTATGACACTACACACCCACACGTTTTAATAATTTTTTTATATCTCTCAAACTATATTAAAACTTTGCAAGCCACTAAGAAATAACTACTAGAAAGTGGGAAAATAGCTAGAAAATTTTGTGTGCAATTTTAAATTTTCAAATATTGAAATCCTATATATATTTAATGTTATAAAATATTGTTTGATTGCATTCGTGAGATGTAAAAAAGAAATTATTTGAGAGAAAGAAAAGAGCTACCGCGGATCTTAAATTCTTAATGCTCATATGAACATCCTAGATGAGGTGTGCTATGATCACATCCCACAAAAATGTCCAGTCTGAGAAAGTATGTATTGATGTGTTTTGTCTTTCATTGGTCCAGGCTGCTGAAGTTGCAGGTGAAGTAAACTCATGGGTGGAGAAACTCACAGCAGGTCTCATCAAAGAGATACTTCCCCAAGGATCTGTCGACAGTAGCACTAGACTTGTTCTTGGTAACGCCCTTTATTTCAAGGGAGCCTGGACCGAGGAATTTGATGCATCCAAGACCAACGAAGGCGAGTTCTACCTTCTCGACGGGAGCTCAGTACAAGCGCCATTCATGTCTAGCACAGATGAGCAGTACATTTCGTCTCGCGACAACTTGAAGGTACTTAAGCTTCCTTACCGGCAAGGCGGGGACCTGCGACGCTTCTCCATGTACATACTTCTGCCAGATGCACATGATGGTCTCTGGAACTTAGCCGAAAGGGTGAGCTCTGAACCAGAGTTCCTCGAGAAGCATATCCCAACCGAGAAGGTTCCGGTCGGACAGTTCAAGCTTCCCAAGTTCAAGATATCGTTTGGATTTGAGGCGTCCAATTTGCTCAAAGGTTTGGGGCTACATCTTCCTTTCAGCACCGAAGCCGATCTTTCAGAGATGGTGGATTCAGAACAGAAATTGTGCATCTCATCTGTTTTCCATAAGTCATTTGTCGAAGTGAATGAAGAAGGAACAGAGGCTGCTGCTGCGACTGCGGTAACGATTACTAGATTTGAATGTGCGCCTTGGCGCACGATCCCGTGAAATTTACATCGATTTACATTTTGTATAACGATAATAAAAATCAGGGAAAATAACAATACATTTTTTAGGTTTTACAAAAGAAAGTCGATTGGAGGAAACTGATAAAACACACGAAATCGCGAACCTAGTAGCACACGATATGGTTGGTAAAAGCTATCTGAAGTGCGCATTGGCACACGAACCCGTAAAACTCGTGTATAAGTGCAAAAGTGATAATAATTTTCTTAGGTCTTACAAAACATAATGAATCTAAGAGAATATATTATACCAAGTTACCGACTAACATTAGTTGCTTCTCCAAGGAGGCACCTACATGTTTAAACCTAAACCCCTAATCTTGAACGTTACAAAGAAGACTACTCCAAACTGTATCAACCAGCCTTCCACATTAGACATGTTTGACGGCAAAAAAAGGTTTCTCTCGCGCGACCCCGTCTTTCATAATTAGTAAAACGCTATAAGCTTCAATATAAAACGGTGGTTAGACAGAAAAAGTAGATGCATGTTACACTGCAGTAAAGATTTCTCACTCCCATTTTTGCTGTCAAGCCCGTAGTAGCTATAATCTTTGAGTATTTATAATCATTAGTATCTTATTTTCAATCAATGCCCCATGCATTTGATAGCCCATTATTAAAATGTTACATTAAACATTGATATATAAGTGAAAAGAAGAAAGCTAAAAGCAGATGTATATTACAGAGCAGCAAAGGTCTCCCACGTCCCGTGATCATTTAGTATATCCTATTTGCGTCCACCAAACTGTCCATAGGCCTTCTACACACTGAAAGACTCCCATGTAGAACAGTGAAAGCTCCATAGTTTGCCTCAGCCACGTGAGTCATGTACTTGTGGTTTGAACTTCAGCATCGCCTGAAGCATGAAAATTGTTAGAACCTCAACAACCTGCATGGTACGAATGTGAATCATATGAAAAGGCAAGCACATATATGAGAATGAAAATTCAAAGTTGACAGAGCAGTATGCAGCAGCCCAAAACAGAGAGATTCTCCAACTAACAGTGAAAGATCCATATGATTATTTTCGAAAATAGCCTGACCAACCATAATCCAAGCGGGGCCTTAAGGTTTCTTTAAGGGTGGGTCTAGTATTTCCTTTCAGGAAAATAAGACAAAAGGGTGTGAATCATCAGATTTTAGTACTTTTGTGAAAGCTGAAAATTGTTGCTCGCCGTATTGTAGATGTTCTAGTTACAGTCCAACTAAAGCCGACTATCAGGCCTTGCATATGAACCAAGCACAAGATAGTGTCACTGTTTCCATACCAGTACTGACGAAGGAAGTAATGAAGTTCACCAAAATCTATGCATCCAGTGTACTCAAAATAGGTAAATCGCATATTGGTGCGGATACCCTTCAGTAATAATCGGAACGACTAAATATATTTTTGTATTTTTAAGGTGCTTCTCTAAGCGTAATCTTGAACACCTCAGTCCCTGAGTTGTTCCATCAGTACTGAGAACAGTTGTATTCTGAACTTCATCCATCGTAGTTTAGCCAAGCGAATTTAACAGCTATCAAGTTTCCTATCTGTTGAGGGAAGGAACTCATATACCTGGATCTTGAGCTAGATGCTTCCTGGTCTTGAGCATACATAAGGTGCTAGTTCATCCTCCCAAGTCTGCAATTCCTATTTTCTCACTTTTCCTGGGACAAAGCCAAAATCAGGTTGAAAGCTAGAGAACCGCTGCACAAAGGAGAAAAAATAGTGTGGTTCATAAATAATTATTGCACATGAAAAGTTGATGGTGTTGTGATTCATACGGATTCTAGCACAAGCAAACTCGTCCCGCCTCTGCTGCTACGCCACATGTGAGCAGCAATACAATATGTCAATATCCTTGGTGTGTTACCTATTAAAAGAATATGAAAAAGGTAATGAATTATCCAACATGCATTTATGGATTTTCATATCAACCCACTATGAAATGAAGCCCAGTTCAGGATAAGAAAACACAAATGAAAATAAAATTACCATTATATGATTAGGAACATATTCAACTCCTTTATCTCCCTTTTTATCAGTACGTTAAAATATATAACTTCGTTGTGCCAAATATAACTGTCTATGCAATTGAGACCATAAAAGTAACACTTTTTAACATATTTCATATAGACTATGCAATAACATTTGTCGTCTCCTTGAATTACCACTGCCATATAAATGAACTAAAGGTGCTACAGAGAAAAATGAGGAAGGAATTGTCAAGTACATAGGGGTGCACCAATATCATCAAGGGCTTTTAAACCACGTACACTTGATTAGCCACACTACACCACTGGGTAATTTTTTCTCTATTGATATGTTGGGATTAAGGAGGTGAAGTCATTTTGACACTATCATCAATTCTCTGGCAATCGCTACGAATATACTAACCTCCGTCTACAAAAGGATGTCTCAACTTAGGACAAATTTGAATGTATCTAGATACTAAAATAGGTCTAGATACATTCAAATTTTGATAAAGTTGAGACATCTATTTATAGACGGAGGGAGTAGTTAAATTCAGAGATGACTCCCGAAGGCTAGAAAAATTAACAAAGGAGAGCACTTTTAATAATCACACAGGTGATGAAAACCTGAGAAGTCTTTCTTCTTGGTAGTTATTGTGATTTGCTCAAGGCTCTGACCATAGTTTTATTAGAATGAACCAGTAAATTAACTGCTCATAGGCACTGGTTACTAATTTAGAAACCAAATGGGCAGCTGACTTAACCAAGGAAGGTGTATTTATAAAATTCAATGATGAAGTAGAGCATGCACAATCAAATCAAGAACCAGGTAGCATCATCTTAGATGTATGAGAAGATAGATTCATATCATAGTTATCTCTATTCTCGAAAGCCAAACAGAGCAGCATGGAGTGCATCGAAAATGTACTAATGCATACAGATAATAACAACCAATATACTGGAACTCATATATAAACATTCCCGCCACACACGTAGTTGATGTGAAGAGAAAGATAATAACTTCTTCGAAGTGCCTAATTGGACTGATGACATACATGATTTGGAGGCGCATGGATTTGACCCAATCAAGTTCCTGTAGATAACGGCACGGAATATCTAATTAAGGTAAAATGAAAAATCCTTGAAAATATGAGTTAACTCAACACACACGGCTTACCACAACATAAATTTGTCCACGGAAATAGGATCAAATGGTTCAAGGTCCATTTAACCTTCGAGAATAGAGATAACTTTGTTATTATCATGTTTCTTTCTAACAACATGAAAATAATCTACAATTCTTTAAAAGCGTAATTAGTAGTAAAATTATTGAAATCTTGAATGACAAACTAAAACATTTGACTATAAAGGTCAATGGTGAACCAATATCCATCAACAAACTGGATCAATATTGGATCCGAACAGACAAAAAGTGGATCATTTTACCTGAGTTTGTCCCTTTTGCTGCTTAATCACAAGGAGCGCCTCAACCTCCCGCATGTACATAGATTTACCCAATCCTGGTACACAAAGGCAAGAAAATTAGCACCTCTGATCTGAGTCAGGAAACAAGCAGGCAGTAGCAGTAGGGGATTTTTGGTACGAACCTGAACCGTCGTTGCAAGCCATGTTCAATCTCCAATTGATCACCTGACCCAAACGTGTAGAGGGAAGAGCTGTCAGGTGCCCTAGATTACTGGAGCCTAATATGCAAGAACTAAGGGACCTATCACATTAGAATATTTAAATCCATTACCTCACTGTGGTGCTTTATAAACACCAATCTGAACCCACAGACGATTCACATAACTCTGAACCAATGTGTGATCCTGGTAGATAAAAAGTGCATCACTTCACCTGAGTTTGCCAATTTTACTGTATAATCCCAAGGATCGCCTCGATCTCTTGCTGCTACATAGATTGATCCCAATCCTGCTACACCGAAGGGAAGAACATTAGCACCTCCGATCTAAGTTAGAAATCAAGAAGACAATAGAAATGATAGTAAAACAAAAGGAAGCAATAAAAATGAAAATGAACATCAATCTTACCAGTCTTCGTAACCGCAACCAGAATATGAAGCAGACCAAGTATACTCTAAAGTGATAATCCTGGCCTCCTGACCATGTTCTACGCTGCCAATCATGTATTGGACATAAATTGGTTCTGCCTATGAGTGAAATGGAACCAATATAGAAAGGCATGTTATGATCGACTTTGCGCCAACTGATATGTCATGCCAAGAATCTAAAAAAAACTCGCATTTTCAATCAACATATATTATTTGAGCAAATAGGTTCACAGATTTAACCACTGGAACCCTCGCTTATCATTAATCAAGCTCTCATGTCTACCAACAAGAAACAACACCTGAACCCAAAGCAATGGTGGTATCTTCTTTTACTGCTGACCAAATAACACCTGAATTTTAAGTAAGCAAGACCTTATTTTTACCACAGGTCCAACCACATTAAGCCAAGGAATCATGGCATGAAGGACACACTTTCCAGCAAAGCCTTAAAGCAAATAAGCTCGACCACGGTTGAAACACTAAATCATGATAATGTAGCGCCACACCATCCTACCATATGACTACTTGTTCACCAGCTTTGTTTCAAACTCTGCTAGCTCATACTACTATTTTCTCTTTGCAAGCTTGACCATCGATCTATCTTTTGCCCATTTTCATGGCACGCCCAATAATACAAAGATAAAACATTGCACCTGTAGCCGCTGCTTGGAGTGATGTGGAGAAAAAAGCATATGTGTTGCGGCTGGTCCACCCTTGAGAGAAGGTCGTGAGTCGTGACACATCCCAAAATGTCGAGAAGTCTCTCAACAGAAACCTTATCACCCAGTGGAAACAAAAGATTAAAAAATAGGATTGAGATTAGCAAGAAAACTGGACCGTAAGAAATACTCTTGTAAATTGAAACAACCTATATTAGTTTATCACCCAGTGGAAACAACTGATTAAAGCCCTTCGAAGATCTCTGCAGATTGTAAAGCAATGATAATATTTGTTAAGAAAAAAAGCTACAATGAATATGCTATATTAGTTTATCATCAAACTGAAGTGAATGCAGCTCACCAAAAGAACCTGGCAGAGTTTCAATGCTCCAATCCAAGTACTGCTTGGATGGGACGTTCCAACATGCCCACTTATCTTAGCAATTAACACTTCATTTTTTAGAAGAATCAATGCTCCATGGCCACATAAAGCTGAATTAAAGGACAAATATTCAGGAACACAAAAGGAAGTGAAGTGGAAAAATAACTATGCATTTACGAAATCAGTGATCAGCATTAACCAAAAAATACCTTGAAATTACTCCAATCCCAGAATAGGTCAAGCATTGCGACACCTCATGACCTAGTCATAATTAACCTGCATTCAGGTTCTTGAAATCTTCAACATCGCCCTCATGGAAAAGGAACAAAAACACAATCATTCCAACAAAAGACCACCAACCAGCTCATCAGAAAATAAGGAAATGACTGAGAAAGGAATACTTACATTGCCCATTGCAATAAGCCCCTTATCAAAAAATAAAATGTTTCCCAGGAAGGAGAATAATCGAAAGCATGTCAGGTCTGGCCCAATCTCTGATAAAGATATAACACATGTGTTACCAACATAATGTCAGTAAAGCAACATGATCCAAAGTTCAAAAACATGATAATTAATTGTTTACCAATATGTCAGGTAACTTCTTGCTTAGGGTAGGTAGGTTGCTCATATGCAGCCCCTTTATCAGAAGGTCATCCGCTATATGATCATCCATTGATGCAAAAGGCTTTTCTGTTAAAAACTGCAACATGACATTTGAACTTGTTTAGAATAAAAATAAATCAAGATTGAATCACATTTAAGAGAGAGGTAAAGTCTAGAGCTGCAGTATGAGCCATACATAAAAGCTAACCTGGATAGCTAAATACATGTCTTCAGACCAAAGCACGGTCTAATCTCGATATTTATGTACACATCGAATCTACCGTTTTTAAGCTATATAGCAAAAACTAACACATGGAAAATGCATTACCCTAGTACCTGTAATCTAGCATGTACAACATATACTAATGCTGGGAGAAAATAAAGAAACTTGCATGTTTTATCTAAACAAATCTATCTCTGAAGCTAAGAAAGGCCTCTAGTTCACTGCACTAAACGAGCACTACAGGTCTTGACAGAAGGCTCTAGGCTTCAAAGCAAACACGGTCCTGTTACAATTTAGATAATTGCAGTCATACTCACATGGAAGTCAGGTAGTTCTTGTTTAGCAACTTTGGGATGCTTCTTCAATGGTCCGATCCCCCTTTGCAAATAATTATTTGTGCGAGTATATGAGATGCGGCAAACACATTAAAGATACCGAACATTTTGTCGACGCAACATATATTCATGCTTAACCTGGAGAGGGGAACAGATCAGCACTCACCATCTGTAGCTACTGCTGCCACTACGACTTCTCCAGGTCGGTGTATCCGTGGCTACTATTGCGGATGTTGTCAACTGCACCAGCATTCTGCCTGACAAACAAAAATCTGTACGGCGATCAAACACCAATATAACTCATTAAAACATATTTCATTGCTTATCTTATTTATAATAGAGTTGAGCTGCTGCATAACATATATTACAAAGCTTTTCAAGACAAATAGCAAGAGCTAATGCTTTGAGAAGACTATATTTAATTTTACTCCCATCATTCATTCCTAGCACCAAATTATAATTAATCCAAGCACATAAAATTTGCAACGGCTCCTCCTGTACTGTACTGCTCCATGCTGCCTATTGCTAAATCCAAACAAAAAATTACACGAAATCAAAGACAAAAATAAATCTAACAGGCAAGATCCTTTGGGTAAGCTAGCATGCCCAATCCAAGCTAGCTAGGACGCACGTTCTGCCCCTCCTCTGTCTGTTGTCGAGAATGTCGATGGCGTGGACATCCTACAGGAAGCGCAATGGATGGGACCAGTGGGAGGCGTGGCCGCGGGTCGGAGCCGTCCAGCGGTTGAGCCATATATGCGGGTAGGGTTTCGCGTCCAGCAAGCGTGGGGGATGGGGCTAGGGCGGGTCGAGGTGAAGAGAACCAGAAGAGGAGGAGGCGCCAGATCTTCGTCGTCCGCGGTGGTGGCCGGAGCTGAGAGGGGAGATGGAGAGGTGAGGAGGGAGAGGTACCTCAATCGCAGGCTGCTGCTCGGAGGAGACCTCCATGTCCGCTCGGAGGAGAGCAACGTCGTCACCCGGAGAAGACCGCCGCCGCCGATGAAGGAGAACGTCGCCGCCCCGCTTGCTACCCTCGGACGAGGAAGAGGACGGGAGCGAGAGGGGGAGCAGGGAGGTGGCGGCGGGGATTGGGGGCGCGGGGAGAGAGACGAGAACGGGATGGGTAGGGTTTGGCCGGGCTCTGCTTTTGTCTCCCACCCAACCGGCGCAGCCAATCGACAGGTGACACGTAGCCCAATCGGTGAGAGATGGAGTGAAGGAGCGGCCAATCCCTCAGCGCAATGTGCCTACCGTGGATAGCCTCAGGATGCCCCATGGGGGTGCAGCAATTATACCTTTAGATGCTCATGTCACTACCGTTAGACCCGCCAATGAAGATGGATTTTGTCGCGGATCACCCTTTCCTTTTTATGATCAGAGAAGACTTGACTGGTGTGGTGCTGTTTATTGGTCACGTCCTCAATCCTCTACTTGCTGCATAGTGCATCTGCTCTGAATCGCAAGGCTTTTACTGTGTGATATTATGGCCTCTCGAATAAATTATGGAGTAACTTTTTTTCAGTTTCAAAACTGAGGCTTCCTTATGTAACTCTGTTTTCAAATTGTGGATTGCTGATGTATGTAACGTGTCTTGAAATCAGGGTTTCGGTATTTTGCTTTTTCAAAAAAATATGTTTATCTCTTGAACTGAATATGACAAAGTACAAATGAGCCTTAAATTTGTTCAAAATATATTCTGTATAATTAGAACAAAATAGTTCATTATATGTTCATCAACATAGGCTGAATAATTTGTTGTATTCATTATATGTTCATCCTAATTAAAACAGCTGAAATTGAGTCTCAACATAAACATATGAGTATCATGACGTTGTCTGGTTGTTACATTTCCGAAAGTTAGTAGAGATGTCTACCAATTATGATGTTGTGACATAGGGTTCTATCACTAAGTCTTGATTTGTAAAATGACAAAAGGTGATCTAAGTTCTTTTTCTGAGAAAAATGTTGAACCTGGTATTTCTCGAATTTCTAGGAAATTGTGAATACCACATCAAGAGGTGAAATGGAAGATGGATGAGTATCCAATGCATCACCATCAAGATCCACATTGATCAGAGGCTAAGAAAATTGGATTTTCGCTAATGTGTGGTTTCCCATTATTCAGGAAAAATACAGTATACGTCACTTTGACTAAACCAAACATCATGTGGTACGAGAAAGGAAAGTCTCACTTAAGGAGCCGGAAATTGACAAAACAGTTATCACTTTGATGAAATAATGTCAAACGAGGTGACATTATGGATTTGCAAAGAACATATGAATCTGAGGATTCAGGACACTAAAACAACGTGTTCCACAACTAAAACATAATCATAAGCTTATAGGTGTATGGTGTTATGATGAGTAACAAATATGGCTGAATTATTTGTACTCTAGTGCAAGTGAGGGACTATTGTAGATAATGCTCTAGAGACAAATAATGATGAATATATTATATGTCCAAGTGTTCATAATCCGTTTCGTGCCATGCTATAATTGTATTATGAGGAAAACTCTAATACATGTGTGGTATTGTAAATAACCAATTGTCCTTGGTTAGAACGCAAGTGCATGACTGGTTCATTGAAGTCGATAGTTGGTCGAGGTTTTCCTGATCATGGACACACACGTCATTGACAATGACGGTATATCATTAGATGAATGATATGATGGACATACCGGCAATATAAGTATTGTAACACGATCATACCGTATGGAGTTCAATGTTACGATATTTATATCGAGTGCATAATAACTTAATTCTTAGACCGTGAGATCACATTAATCACCATCTCTTGAGGTTTCCTTAGTTGTTTCAACCGCCACACCCCATGATAGTGTGGTCATAAAGGCTCAACTAGGTATACTGATGGAACTATAGAGGCCTACGCTATCAAGAGCTGGATTTGTTCCATCCACCTGGCGGGAAGATACTTATAAGGTCCCACTCAGTGAGATTATATCAATGAAAGTTGCGCAGCTAATGACTAGGTCATGGGGATATAATCACATGAACACGATTGAATAAGCCTTGTCGGTAACGAGATCGAACTAGGTATCGAGATACTGATGATCATATCTTGAACAAGTGCAAGAACCGAATGAACAAAGGAATAAGAACATTTGTATAGGTTCAAACGACGATTATATCTTTTTGGATTTCATAGTGATCGCAATAGTTCTCCAGATCCCCTAGTGACCATATGGTTGGTGACCTAGTCGCCGATCATAGCTATGTTATTCCCGAACCGTAGGGTAACACATTTAATGGTTCAACGAAATTACAGATGTTGTTGGATTCATCAGAGTTGAGAGAAATATCCGGAGTAGGATTTCGGTGAGTTCCGAAAGAGGTTCGGTAGATGTCTCGAACTAATTGGTAATTAAGGATATGTTTAATATTTGATTAGTTCAATCAATATATTTAATTATATAAAAATAGTATTTTTATTTTAATTAAATAGGCATCCCTATTTTATTAAGCTCCCCAGAAGAAGCCAAATAAAAGAAAAAGAAAAAGAGAAAAAAAAAGGTGGGTGACCGGCCCAGCCGTGGGCCAGGCCACCCAGGCCAGAGGCCGATCGGCCAACGGAGCCAGAGGGCGAGCGCGCGTGCACGAGCCAGGCTCGGCCGCGGCGGCTGCTCCTCCTCCTATTCTTTCTTTTTTAAGCATCTCTACTTCTCTAGCCGTCTCTGTGGGAAGGCCTCCAGGTTCCTTTTTTCATCCGGATGAATGAAAACGGTTTAGTTGCGCCCCTGGATTTCGTCCGGATTTGGGCTTTCATCCATCCGGGGAGCTCAGGTCATCCTCGGCCCACCGGGGAGCGCTCGGGGAGTCCGGCGGAAACGAAAGCGCGGGAAACGTCGAGAAAACTTCCCGCGCGACTGGTGGCCCTGACTTGTTGGCGAGAAAGGCCGATCGTCGTCCTCATCGCATCATCTTCCGCATGTTGTAAAAGCCTGCCGCCGGTCAGTCTTCGTCGGACATGTAGCTTCCACGCGGCGAGTTAATGTCGTCGCCTCGGTTTCATGCGCGTCGCCCTCTATTTATCGCGGAACTACCGCGTCTGACCGCATTCACCACCCCATCTCCCTATTCACCACCTCTCTCTCCAATCTCATCGAGCGAACAATGGCGAAATTCGGGGACATCGCGGCGAACAACCAATGGGAGGGGAGGCTGCTGCACGTGGCGGGCTACCCCGCGCCGCTGGACTTCCGCGCGCCCGGAGGCTTGCGCCTGAGCGCGGGGGGCGTCCCGTTCCCGCTGCCGCCAATCGTACGCGCCACCCTCGAGGCGGAGATCGACGCGGTGCTCGTCACCCTCAGTGACGAGCAACGCGGAGGAGCGGTTATTCCCCGACAACTACGAGGCCTGGACGGAGTTCTTCCGGCAAATGTACGAGCGCGAACTCGCCGCCTACGACGGCCCTCCCCTCCTCCCGCGCGAAACAACGCCGCCGGCCGCCGCCGTTGGTGGAGCGGGCCTGGCCGCACCCTCGAGAACGTGCTCGCGCACATCGAGAGCGGCAACTCCCCGTACTGGGGATGCCGCCGCCAGTGGTGCCTACCGTGTCGCGCCGGCACGGCAGGCAGGACTGGGAGAGGCAGGAGGCGGAGCAGCAGAGGTGTCTGCTGGACCTGGCGGTCGCGCGGCGCCGCGTCGTCCACGCCACACCCACCGCGCCCACCGCACCCGTCGCACCTGTGCCGCTCATCAAGCTCGAGGAGAGAAGCGATGACGAGCTGTATCGGCCGACGCCGCCACACGGCAACCCTGGCCAGAGCAGCAGCCGTTGGTACGGAGACGTCGGCCAGAGCAGCCAGCAGGCGCCGCCGCCCGAGGACGTCGGCAACTCCAGCGACGACGACGACGATGGCGACGACTACATGGCGTTCTACCGCCACTTCGGCATGTAGATCGCCGTGTTTAGCTTTAATTTATGTTCCCCTCTAGCCGAATTCAAATATATTACGAATTCGGCCTATATATGTAGGAACTCGCATATATATGTTAAATATCTCTAAATTACGCCTATGTTTGAACGTATTTCGTCTGATTTTGTCTGAATTTTCCTATATTTGTTCAAATTTTACATCTATCATTGGCTCGCCGCTGAAAATATGGGCCTTCCCAGGCAAAATATTACATCTAGCGCCGGATTTCGGCCTTGGGAGCCTCAATGGCTGGAAATGCTCTTAGTCCGAGACACCTCGCGAACTCCCCCTTGGCCCCTATATATAGAAGCTAATTGGGACAAATTAAATAAACGATTAATTGGAGTATTTCCTCTCCCACTCGTTTTTGACTCCGCGCGGTTCCCCGAAGAACTGTGCAGGGAGGAAACAATTCCGCCCGGTACGCGGGAGCATTGCCGGAATTTGGATCCAGAAGATCTACTTCCGCACTTCGCTGGGACGGAACCGGGAGCGTCGTTGAGCACCGTCATGTGCGAAACTACGACGTGTTGCATCTGCGGTACTTGACGTCAGGGAGAGGACTTCTTCATGACCCTGAGGTCGGCATCCACGTTCTAGCAGACGTTAAGCGCTATCGGTCTATTAGGGTACGTTTCCGATATCACATCTGTTACTGCATTACTACATGAATAGATCTGGGGCATATTAGCGTTTGGTTATAGTTAGAAAAAAATTGTTTTCTGCTATGAGACCCAACAATCAGGCTAGGTCCGAACACCGCCGAGTATCCTAGGCCCACCAAAGAAATGCCGAAGACCGCACCAAGGGACAGAACGCAAGGTCCAGGGACCCAAGTCTAATCTTGGCAGCGCTACAAGGTCAAGGTATCATGCCGCGCACGATTGCCACCGTTGCAGATTCATTGAGGGCTGACTCAGGCCCAGACGGGCTAGAGCGATCCCGCCGCCGTCGACCGTCGTAGCGCTATCGATCACCGCCACCTCATCGTGCCGCTTCACACAGCCACGAAGAGACGCTGCCACGCTGGCACCACCTCCACACCAAGGCCAAATGCCGCCACCCCACTCGAAAGAAGTGGCGCTGACTGAGCAAAGACCCCCATCTGTCTTTGACTGACGGGACGCCGCCACCACTGCCGGCGTGAGCAGCAGCCGGGGAACACTCAGATCGTGAGGGGACGGGAGTTGGGCTAGGGTTAGAGAGGCCCCCCGGATTCGCGCCAGTGCCTCAAAATCTACCACAAGTGAAAAGAGCTATTCCTTCATGGGATAGGCTCAGGAGAAGAAGGTGAGCCTTCGTGGCGTTGGGGAATCCTTCGTGGGACCCCCACCTCTCCAAACGTGACGTAGCTTTTTGCAAAGGAAGGGAACACGAGAATAAACCTTCGTCTCCATGTGCTACTGGTCATCCCTAACCGAACTCTTTACTTGTGATATAACTATCTGTGAGAGCCTTCGTGCTCGAGTTACGTGTATCATCATATAGGGTGCCTCACCTAGTTTGCATTAGGCTCACATTTATATTCCGCAAAGCCTAACATTACAAAAAAGAATTAAAACTTGTAGAAACCTATTCACCCCCCCTAGGTTTACCATCTCTGAACCTTCAGGCCCAGACCAGACGGCGCAAGCATCTCCACCATGCCTCCATCACCATGAAGCTTCAGCGCTGGCTGGAGACACGCCCCATCTCCGTCGCAAAGCCTAACATTACAAAAAAGAATTAAAACTTGTAGAAACCTATTCACACCCCCTAGGTTTACCATCTCTGAACCTTCAGGCCCAGACCAGACGGCGCAAGCATCTCCACCATGCCTCCATCACCATGAAGCTTCAGCGCTGGCTGGAGACACGCCCCATCTCCGTCGCGCCCCCATCAACGTGATGTGGCTTCCTCCGTCCCCAGTGCCTACTCGTGCACCGCAAAGCAGATCCGCTTGTCTTCGAGCTGATTCTTTTGTCTGTGTTTCTTCGGAGTCACCGGCGGCCGAGCCATCTTGCTCTCACGCCTCTGCAAGAAAGGGTGAAAAACAATGGTTTTGCAAAGTTAGATCCATGAGAGAAAAGTTACATGCGCAGACATTGCTCTGGTTACAAAATCAAGATGAACACCGGGTAAAACTCACTACGAACCTACCGAACCAATGTCCTCTCCACACCTTTCTTCAAGGTCACACCCAGTATTACTCAAGTCTTGTGCAGTGCTTGTGAGGTGATGTGATGTGACAGCTTAGGGGTTGTAAATAAGTCTGCTAGAGCCGCCCAATTACAAACATGTAACCGCGGTACACACATTTGTGGTTCCTTCTAAGTTACAGTCACCTGCCCACGACCCATATGTTCCTTCCGTCAGAACTACACGGACGCCCCTCGTTTTGCCATCACATTCTAGCACATCTAATCTAGTGTCGGATACTTGTATTATGATGTGCCATGGATTTCTGCATCCCGTATCCCGTATCTCTACAAATGCGCTAAACACGCACAGATTTCAGGACACATGTACAGTCCACAAAACGGGCTCACCTGAGCCCGAGACTAGAAAGGCCCTATCCAATGTTTAAGCATTACTTAGGGCATGAACAATGGTTGATAAGACTGTCTTATCTTAATCCCGCCACGTAATCTTGATATCTACACTACTTTTTTTTTTAAAGCTGATATCTACATCTACACTACTTAAATCTACACTACTTAAAAAGGAGGAACATGTTCCTTATTCTGCCAACCTCCCAATACGTCAAACATTTTCGTCGTCACCTCGTCCGCACGCGTCTACCTGGGCCACGACAGCATGGGCCGTCGTCAGACCGTCCGTTGTTCGTTTCGTCGCGCGTCGCTCCTAATCCCCTCACCTCTCCCTCCACCTTGCACGCATATGCTTCCACCTTACGCGTGGCCGCCGCCAGCCTCTCAACCTGCACAAATAGAATGATCGTCCCTTGGCCACTGCCGCTTCGTCGGAGACAGCACTCCCCATGGCAGACGACTCCTCGCAGGAATACATGGCCGCCACCGTCGCTTTGCCGGAGACGGCGTTCAGATCTAGCTTTTTTTAGGGATAACTTAATTTCTCGTGTGCTCTGTTTCTATATCGATCCAATCGAGTCTTTCATGATCCGGTTAAGTCTTCGACCGAGCAAGCCAGATGGGGAGAAAGCGCACAGATGCCTCTTTGGTAGCGCCATTCGACGCCCGCAAGCGCCGTCGGCCGGAGCAGGCAAGCGGCGGTTGGGCATCTCCACCGATCGTCACCGGCCGACTCCTCGACGAGTCAACGACAGCGACATCGCGGGCTACATCTTCTTCCACGCCGTCTGCTCGGCCTGACGTCCCTGCACGCCCCCTCCCGCCTGGAGACATCAGGCCAGGCGATCGATCGATCCCGATGTACGATGCACGTAGGCAGGCTACAGGTAGGTGTGCTGCTCGGCAGGCAGCGTCTCCTCCAATTAGGCCAGCGTCGCTCAGCGCCCCAACCCTCAGGAATCAGCCATTCAGGTCGGCAGTCCCATCTTCTCTAGGTACGCCCGTGGTCGCTGCCTTGTAATTTTCAGTAGAATCAACTCATACAGCCGGTATTTCCTAAATTGTTCTCTATTCTTTGGCGAAAATTGTTGCTACCGATCTTTTAGATGAAAGTACGAAACCCAAAGAAAGTTCTGGCTAGAGTTTATGCTTAATAATTTATATACTGCCTCTGTTCACTAAGAAAGGATGTCGCATTTTTGACTAAATTCCGACGTATCTAGACACTCTTAGTGCATAACTACATCCAAATGTAGACAAATCTTGGACATCTTTTTATGGACGGAGGAAGTATGTATGGTGTATCATTTTATTTTTCAAAATTTGAAGTCCCATATAAAAAATTATTTTTTCAAACGAGCAGATATAATGGATAGATTTCTCAAAAAAAAAGAGCATAAGATGTCTGAGAGGAGCTGAATTAGAAAGAGGAGATTCAGAATCCTTGAGTACTATATTTTCTGTCATTCTACTACTTTCCACTTAAAATCAAGTATACTTTGTATCTTGTAGGTTGTTGAGTTGCATTTGATGATTTACTTTAGAATTTGAAAATGGAAGATATATTTTCAAAGTAGCGGGCTCATCAATATTGTAGGCCTTTTGATTTTTAAAAACCAGTTTTTTTATGTTCTTCAAGTATGCAATATTATAAATGTTGTAAGCTATAAATCTTATTTATAAATGTTGTAAGCTATAAATCTTATTTATACTTAGTTGTGCATCAGGGTCACTCGAGCTCCAGCTCTGCCCCTGACCGCACACACACCTTCTTTGATACTGGGTAGAGATACGCAGAATACAAACAACTCATTTTCTGGTATATATTACCAAGTTCATGCCTGCTGGTGGTCTGCTTGACATATCTTAATCACTAGAAACTAACGAGGTATTCTTTTAAAGCTCATTCTCAACTATACTAAATGATATATGGCTGTAGTATTCTCTCAGATTATTAATTTTCTTTTCATTACATTGTTTCTTAAATTTGTTTCAAATTTGGACTAAGTGTACTGGGCTGCTGTTTCAATTAGGGAATCACTGTACATATGCCCACATTAATAAATGTATGTCATGTGTACTATTAGTTGCCCCATATGTTGTCTATCTACTACAATGCATTTGGTACTGTCAGGTAATGAATTAGTAAAAGCCTTAGGTGGCATTGTTGTGCAAAACTGCAGTAATCCAACCCAACAAAAAAGTTTTAAGTGTGTCCTCTGAATTTCTTTTAATCAAGATCTGTCGTGGAGCTGAACAAGAAGACGCTGATGGAGCAGCCAATCATGACCCCACGGAGGAGCTAAGCCGCAGAAGATCTACATGTCTGAAGCCAGTTGTAGGTTTATTATGCTGCCCTTCCGAACTAAGGCTCCCAGCTTCACGTCGGCCATCACCACACATGTGCCCTGCACTGTCAGAGCTAGAATTTCTATAAACGACTCTCATATTACTTTGCATAGAAAGCATTAGCATGGATGAGACGCTAATCATACCTACATTATTGTTATCTTGGCAACCAGAGGAATGGTGGCAGATCGCAACTATGATGAGTTCATCAGTGTTGAGCCCTTGTAGAAGTTGGTCGTGGTTTTGGTGCCTATTGATGTTTCTATAGTCAACTTTTGTATTTCTTCAGGTGGACTGCGCGTAGTAGTACTACATGATATTTAACTGAATGTAGAGGGAAAAAAGCTGAGGAATAAACATGTACATATGCTTGATCATAAATAAAGATGACTACAGTGCATAGCCTGCATCTTTACATTGAAATATATAATGTGTTTTTGTTTTACTGATTTTCATAATATGGTATTTCATTTTATTACTTCTTGTTGTTGATAAGCAAATATTGTAGAGTGCACGGACAATGCGATCTCGATTGTGCTTACTACATTTTTTCTACCTTTAGGCATTTGGTACTGTCAGGTAATGACTTAGTAAAAGCCTTAGGTGGCATTGTTGTGCAAAAAATGCAGTAATCCAAAAAAAAGTTTTAAGTGTGTACTATGAACTTCTTTTAATCAAGATATGTCTTGCAGCTCAGGAGAATCCTGACGGAGAACAAGAAGGCGCAGATGGAGAAGCCAATCATGACCCCACGGAGGAGCTAACCCGTAGAAGATCTACATGTCTGAAGCCAGTTGTTGGTTTGTTATTCTGCTCTTCCGAACTAGGGCGACCAGCTTCACGTTGGCCATCACCACACATCTGTTTGTTGGCTTGGTTGTAGTAATTATTGGTCAAAAGTTTTTCAATTGACTAATATCTCTTTTTTTGTGTAAAGCAGGATGTTTCGAAAATGATAACTTCCGGATGGAACGACATTTCCGATGAGATATCTAGCAGATCAAAGTCCAACAATATTTCTGCCAAACCAAAAGTAGAGACTAAGGTTGATTTCTCCTCGGTTCATCTAAATAATGGCACCTAAAGAGGTAAGAAATGCACGACCAGACAATGCATTCTGCTAATTTGACTTGGTTTAGTACGCGCTTCAATCATTATTCTTTGCAGGTTATGGCAAAGTTCACTGGTGACTGATGCGCGTAGATGTACACGTCCGTTGGGAACCCCAAGAGGAAGGTATGATGCGCACAGCGGCAAGTTTTCCCTCAGAAAGAAACCAAGGTTATCGAACCAGTAGGAGCCAAGAAGCACGTGAAGGTTGTTGGTGGAGGAATGTAGTGCGCAACACCAGTGAAACCGGCGCCAACGTGGAACATGCACAACACAATCAAAGTACTTTACCCCAACGTAACAGTGAGGTTGTCAATCTCACCGGCTTGCTAAAAACAAAGGATTAAACGTATCGAGTGGAAGATGGTGTTTGTTTGCAAAGAACAGTAAAAGCAGTAGAAGGTATTCAGATGTAAAAGAATGGACCGGGGTCCACAGTTCACTAGTGGTGTCTCTCCAATAAGATAACTAACATGCTGGGAAAAAATTACAGGCGAGCAATTGACAAATAAAGATTCAATACATATCAACGATGATTACTATGTGATTTAATCAGGGCATTACGACAAAGTACATAGACCGCTATCCAGCATGCATCTATGCCTAAATAATCCACCTTCAGGTTATCATCCGAACCCCTTCCAGTATTAAGTTGCAACAACAGATAATTGCATTAAGTATGGTGCGTAATGTAATCAACACAAATATCCTTAGACAAAGCATGAATGTTTTATCCCTAGTAGCAACAGCACATCCACAACCTTAGAACTTTCTGTCACTGTCCCAGATTTAATGGAGGCATGAACCCACTATCGAGCATAATTACCCCCTCTTGGAGTTACAAGTATCAACTTGGCCAGAGCCTCTACTAGCAACGGAGAGCACAAGAACATAAACAACACATATATGATAGATTGATAATCAACTTAACATAATATTCTATATTCATCGGATCTCGCCAAACACAACATGTGGCATTACAAATAGATGATCTTGATCATGTTAGGCAGCTCACAAGATCTATAACAATGAAAGCACAAGCGGAGAAGACAACCATCTAGCTACTGCTATGGACCCAAATTAAACAAGCTCTACAGTAGTTCTTCATTAATAGATTAAACTACATGATGCAAGAGCTTAAACATGATCTATGAGAGCTCAAACAATTGCCAAATTGCCAAACCATATGCAGCATTTTCCAATTCCAACCAAATAGCAATCTAACGAAGCAATAAGCTTTCGCCATGAACATTAAAGCACAATTAAGAACACAAGTGTTCCATAAGAAAAAGCGGAGCGTAAGAATGGCGGGATCCAACTTTATTCAAAACAAAACAAAAACAAAAACAAAAACAAAACGACGCTCCAAGTGAAGAACATAAGAATGTGACGGAATAAAAATATAGTTTCACTAGAAGTGACCTGATAATGTTGTCGATGAAGAAGGGGATGCCTTGGGCATCCCCAAGCTTAGATGCTTGAGTTTTCTTAAAATATGCAGGGATGAACCACGGGGCATCCCCAAGCTCAGAGTTTTCACTCTTCTTGATCATAGTATATCATCCTCTTCTCTTGACCCTTGAAAACTTCCTTCACACAAACTTCAAGCAAACTCATGAGAGGGTTAGTGCATAACCACAAATTCAAATATTCAGAGGTGACACAATCATTCTTAACACTTCTGGACATTGCACAAAGCTTCTGAAAGTTAATGGAACAAAGAAACTCATTCAACATAGCAAAAGCGGCAATGCGAAATAAAAGACAGAATCTGTCAAAACAGAACAGTCCGTAAAGATGCATCTGGACTGGGCAATTAACTTGCTCAAATGGAAAAACTCAAAACTAATGAAAGTTGCCTACATATCTGAGGATCACGCTCGTAATTTTGCAGATTTTTTCGAATTTTTTACAGAGACTTATGCCAGAATTCGTGGCAGACAGCAATGTTGTTTCTACGCAGCAATCCCAAATATAACATCAACTTTAGCATAGAAACTTTAGTTGGCACAAAAACATGATAAGGAGAGGTTCCTACAGTAGTAAACAACTTCCAAGACTCAACAAAACAAAAATTGATGTAGTAAAATAAACACATGGGTTATCTCCCAAGAAGTGCTTTTTTTTTTTCAGCTAGGCGCAGAAAATGCAAATCAAGTAACATCAAGAGACGAAGCATCAACATCATAGCTTGTTCTAATAATAGAATCAAAAGGCAACTTCATTCTCTTTCTAGGGAAGTGTTCCATACCTTTCTTGAGAGGAAATTGATATTTAATATTACCTTCTCTCATATCAATAACAACACCAACGGTTCGAAGAAAAGGTCTTCCCAACACAATAGAACAAGATGCATTGCATTCGATATCCAAGACAACAAAATCAACGGGGACAAGGTTATTGTTAACCGTAATGCGCACATTATCAATCCTCCCCAAAGGTTTCTTTTTAACATTATCGGCAAGATTAACATCCAAATAACAATTCTTCAATGGTGGCAAGTCAAGCATATCATAAATCTTTTTAGGCATAACAGAAATACTTGCACCAAGATCACATAAAGCATTACACTCAAAGTCATTGAATTTCATTTTAATGATGGGCTCCCAACCATCTTCTAACTTCCTAGGAATAGAAGCTTCAAGTTTTAATTTCTCTTCCCTAGCTTTAATGAGAGCATTTGTAATATGTTTTGTAAAGGCTAAATTTATAGCACTAGCATTGGGACTTCTAGAAAGTTTTTGTAAGAAGTTTATAACTTCAGTAATATGACAATCATCAAAATCTAAACCATTATGTTCTACAGCAATGGAATCATTGTCACCAATATTTTGAAAAATTTCAGCAGTTTTATCACAAACAGCAGTTTCAGGCAATTTTGTGCGCTTTGCACTAGGAGTAGAAACATTGCCAACACCAATTATTTTACCATTAATAGTAGGAGGTGCAGCAACATGTGAAGAATCAACATTACTAGTGGTGGTAATAGTCCATATTTTAGCTACATTATTTTCTTTAGCAAGTTTCTCTTTTTCTTCTCTATCCCACCTAGCATGCAATTCAGCCAACAATCTAATATTATCATTAATTCTAACTTGGATGGCATTTGTTTTAGCAAACCTAGCATCTTCAACTTTCTCAGGCATAACTTTCAATTTTAAAAGATCAACATCAAGAGCAAGACTATCAACCTTAGAAGCAAGAATATCAATTTTATCAAGCTTTTCTTCAACAGTTTTATTGAAAGCAGTTTGTGTACTAATAAATTCCTTAAGCATCGCTTCAAGACCAGAGGGTACACTCTTATTATTGTAAGAATTACCATAACCATTACTATTAGAAGGATATGGCCTAAAGTTGTTGTTACCATAATTATTCCTATAAGCATTGTTGTTGAAATTATTACTCTTTATGAAATTCACATCAACATTTTCTTCTTGAGCAACTAATGAAGCTAAAGGAACATTATTAGGATCAATATGAGATCTACCATTTGCAAGCATAGACATAATAGCATCAATCTTATCACCCAAAGAAGAGGTTTCTTCAACAGAATTTACCTTCTTACCTTGAGGAGTTCTTTCAGTGTGCCATTCAGAGTAATTGATCATCATATCATCAAGTAATTTAGTTGCGGCGCCCAGAGTGATGGACATAAAAGTACCTCCAGCAGCTGAATCCAATAGGTTCCTTGAGGAAAAATTCAATCCTGCATAAAAGGTTTGGATGATCATCCAAGTAGTCATGGGTTGGGCAATTCTTTACCAAAGATTTCATTCTCTCCCATGCTTGAGCAACATGTTCATTATCAAATTGTTTAAAATTCATTATGCTACTTCTCAAAGATATAATCTTAGCAGGAGGATAATATTTACTAATAAAAGCATCTTTACACTTAGTCCATGAATCAATACTATTCTTAGGCAAAGATAGCAACCAATCTTTAGCTCTTCCTCTTAATGAGAAAGGAAACAATTTCAGTTTTATAATATCACCATGTATATCCTTATACTTTTGCATTTCACAAAGTTCAACAAAATTATTAAGATGGGCAGCAGCATCATCAGTACTAACACCAGAAAATTGCTCTCTCATAACAAGATTTAGTAAAGCAGGTTTAATTTCATAGAATTCTGCTGTAGTAGCAGGTGGAGCAATAGGAGTACATATAAAATCATTATTATTTGTGGTAGTGAAATCACACAACTTAGTATTTTCAGGAGTACCCATTATAACAGTAATAAAGTAAACTAGGCAAATAAAGTAAAGACAAGTAACTAATTTTTTTGTGTTTTTGATATAGAGAACAAGACAGTAAATAAAGTAAAGCTAGCAACTAATTTTTGTGTGTTTTGTTTAAGTGCAGCAAACAAAGTAGTAAATAAAATAAAGCAAGACAAAAACAAAGTAAAGAGATTGGAAGTGGAGACTCCCCTTAGCGTGTCTTGATCTCCCCAACGGCGCGAAAAGTGCTTGATGCGCGTAGATGTACACGTCCGTTGGGAACCCAAAGAGGAAGGTATGATGCGCATAGTTTTCCCTCAGAAAGAAACCAAGGTTATCGAACCAGTAGGAGCCAAGAAGCACGTGAAGGTTGTTGGTGGAGGAATGTAGTGCGACGCAACACCAGTGAAACCGGCGCCAACGTGGAACCTGCACAACACAATCAAAGTACTTTGCCCCAACGTAACAGTGAGGTTGTCAATCTCGCCGGCTTGCTGAAAACAAAGGATTAAACGTATCGAGTGGAAGATGGTGTTTGTTTGCAAAGAACAGTAAAAGCAGTAGAATGTATTCAGATATAAAAGAATGGACCGGGGTCCACAGTTCACTAGTGATGTCTCTCCAATAAGATAACTAACATGCTGGGTGAACAAATTACAGGCGAGCAATTGACAAATAAAGATTCAATACATATCAACGATGATTACTATGTGATTTAATCAGGGCATTACGACAAAGTACATAGACCGCTATCCAGCATGCATCTATGCCTAAATAATCCACCTTCAGGTTATCATCCGAACCCCTTCCAGTATTAAGTTGCGAACAACAAATAATTGCATTAAGTATGGTGCGTAATGTAATCAACACAAATATCCTTAGACAAAGCATCAATGTTTTATACCTAGTAGCAACAACACATCCACAACCTTAGAACTTTCTGTCACTGTCCTAGATTTAATGGAGGCATGAACCCACTATCGAGCATAATTACCCCTCTTGGAGTTACAAGTATCAACTTGGCCAGAGCCTCTACTAGCAACGGAGAGCATGCAAGAACATAAACAATACATATATAATAGATTGATAATCAACTTAACATAATATTCTATATTCATCGGATCTCGCCAAACACAACATGTGGCATTACAAATAGATGATCTTGATCATGTTAGGCAGCTCACAAGATCTATAACAATGAAAGCACAAGCGGAGAAGACAACCATCTAGCTACTGCTATGGACCCATAGTCCAAGGATGAACTACTCACGCATCAATTCGGAGGCGGGCATGATGATGTAGAGCCCTCCGGTGATGATTCCCCTCTCCGTAGGGTGCCGGAGGCGATCTCCTGAATCCCGAGATGGGATTGGCGGCGGCCTCTCAGTAATGTTTTCCGTATCGTGGCTCTCGGTACAGGGGGTTTCGCGACGGAGGCTTTAAGTAGGCGGAAGGGTAGGTCAAAGGGCGTCACGAGGCGCCGACACAACAGGGCCGCGCGGCCAGGGCCTGGGCCGCGCCGCCCTGGTGTCTGGCCGCCTCGTGGCCCCACCTCGTCTCCCTTTCGGTCTTCTGGCTTCGCAAAAATAGGACCCTGGGCATTGATTTCGTCCAATTCCGAGAATATTTCCTTACTAGGATTTCTGAAACCAAAAACAGCAGAAACAGCAACTGGCACTTCGGCATCTTGTTAATAGGTTAGTGCCGGAAAATGTAAAATAATGCTGTAAAGTATGTGTAAAACACTCAAGTATTGTAATAAAAGTAGCATGGAACATAAGAAATTATAGATACGTTTGAGACGTATCAGTGACCAGCAAATACACGCAGAAAATGCAAACGGTACATGTGTTTCTGATGCTTAGCTCATTTTGCTTCTTATGATGTTCTGATCTGAGTACTCCTGGCCTTTTGTAGATTGACGAGCTTCTGAATAAAATGAATGTTATCCATGCATCCTATACCAACAATATTTCTCTAAAACGGAGTTCGAGAAGGAGCAAATCGAATTCACCTTCAGAAGTGTTCAAATTTGAAGGAGAAAAAATCAGAGGAAGGAGAAGAAAGTGAAAAGAACAGTTACCAAGGAAGAGATGGTTAAGCAATCCTTTTAAAGTTGTCAAGAGAAAGCCATTCTGAGCAATCTAATCAAATTTTCAGTTGTGGCATTCTGTCGAGAATCATTCTCTGCATTGCAGACTTGCAGTACTAATGTTTATCTTTTCTGCTATCTCCAGCATGATGCGGAGACCCCTTGTGGCGGCGGTCAGCGACATCCCGAGCCTGCGGCCCCAGTTCCCCCAGCTGTACCGACAGTCGACCGGACGCCACAAATGCTTCTCCTGTGCGGCTCGAACCACAGAAGGTAACTTTTGATAATAACCTGTGATACTAATGTGGCATTTTCACGCCTTTGGCTGGGAGAACCTTTGGTATAACGTTTGGTGGATGTTACTGACGGATGAGTTGTTAGTCGAGGATGGGGCACATAATTTTGAGCAAAGATGTTTTGAGGTGTGTATACATATCACACATGCATCCCTCTCAAATATTCTATTTTAATCTCATGCCATATTTTTGTGCATCATTTTAATCCTACTTGATATGATGTTGTTTTCAAGAATAGATTATTCATGTTGTTCCTTATCTCATTCGACATATTTGGGAGAAAAACATGCATAACTTTATACTTCTTGCCTTCCTACAAATAAAATACCCTCGCTTCGCCTAGAACCCCCCCTTGCAACTTCTTCTGTTCTAACTGCATCAAAGATTTTAGTTGTATGTCAGCACATTATGCAAATCACTAATACATGTGTTCCTCTCATTTCTCAGGCATGCTTGTTTCAGATTATGCACATGTACAACAATGGTACACCACGCGAATTAAAGTGAATCAGATGGGAGTTCTTATTTACCCTGCCATCCTAGCTGATTATGTGGACTTTATAAGGATTTTTTTGAAGTGTACTTATTTTAACTTTACGTCTAAGATTATTCGTAAATCATGTTCGAATAAAATGTACCCAATGATGTTTTTATCATAATAAAGCTTTATTAATATAAATGTTGCAAGTTTATATTAATAATACAAACTGTTTTTCTATTGTTGAATGTTGTGGGACGAAGAGTTTAGGCGTGCACCTGCAGTACTGATTCATAAGTGTGTTGTGTAAACTCTAACATCTTTCTAGGGGTGTTTGCTCATGGTTGATGTTTATATTTTAACTATTTTTTATTTCTTCATTTATTTTGTTACCTGTGGCAACACATGGGCATTTTATACTAGAGAAATAGAGAAAACCATGACAGTTGAATATTATATTTTAGTTAAGGGGAAAGCAGTACCTTGTCAATGAATGTCTCTTTGGTGAAGGTAAGGACGCCGAGGCTGAATTGCGCGGCCAGAATCGGAGTGAGGGACCACGAACATCCAGATCCATGGTCTCGGACGGAGGACGTCCACGACGACGATGGTGCGGCGCCGGTGTCTAACGATGAAGCTACTAGGTGTGGTCTCTGAAGGCTGCAGAACTGCGGCGGTTCTCGCACCGGTGACGGAGAGGCAGGGGAGGTACCGGTCTTTGCTCGGTCTTTCTCGAGAGAGTGGTGGAGCTCGATAAAGTGGGTGAGCTCGAGAGAGCGAGGAGGTGTCGGCTTTACATCGTTTGTGAATATCAAAGTGTTGTTCGAACTAATCAGAAAATAAGTATTTCCTTTAGTTATACCTATGTTTGTAGCACCCAATGTTTTGTGAGACAATAATACATCCAAAAGGTGAGGTTGTTGAGTTGACAATTATGACAGCCCAGAACACATGTGTGTGACTTACTGTGAAAGAGTAACAAGAAGACCTAGAATTTATAACCTTGTAGATGCACAACAATGATGTCTTGTTATTGCGATCGGTATTATCATGTTGCAGTACATTATGCACTCACTGATTTGTTTTGAATTTCATAGTGAGTTGTAAATTATATATGTGCACAAGAAAATAAAATTTGAAGACCCGTGGCAACGCACGGACATTTGTACTAGTAACAATAAAACATGGTGTATAATAGACTATTTTTAGTCTTATATCTAGTAATGAGACATCCCTAAATATATGGTGAGAGAGATCGTGCTAAGAGGTGATCTCTTAGCTAAGAGAAGACAATTTTTTTTCCTATTTCTCTCTCCTCCATATCATCAATTATTCTAGGTGGCAGTGCTAAGATATAACTATTGTACATGCCCTTAATGGTTGACACATATTCCACAAGAAAAGGTATGCGAAGCGATTATCACGCACCGCTGGAGCATATACACCGCTGGAGCGTATACACGTTGACATTTTTACCGTAACTGATTCCTCCCTAAACACATCTGTGTCCATGCAAAAAAAAAAAACACATCTGTGCGAATCTATCTATTATATTATTGAAACAACAAACAACTAACGGTGGAGATTAGCCTTTGCAAAAGAAGAGGCTCAGATTCAATTCCGATGGAGATTATTAGTCTTTGCAAAAGAAGAGGCTCAGATTTAATTCTTTAATTATGCGGAAGCACCGGTCAGGAACAGAAAACGTGATCAAAACAAGATTCTTTCATCGTGGATAAAATCTGTCCTTTACCACGAGGATAGTAGCAACAAACTGTTTATTTGGTCGAAGAGATAAGATTCATCTTCCTCTACAAGGTGGACAATAGCAACAAACTCAATTCACCGGAGATAAACAAATCTTGATCCTACGCCTACCACGAGAGCAGTAAAATGCTGGCTGCTTTTCCGTCAAAATCGAAGCAGGTGGATGGATCATTATCCTTCTGCTGGTCGTCGACGTACTTCGGCAGCCTCCCTTCGCCACATCCGCCAAGATGGAATAGGACCATGGAGGCATGGAGCCCGTGCGCTAATGGACGGCAAAAAGCGAGAGTGGACTTTTGGAGCAGGTGCTTGGTGAGCACCCATATCCATACCGTGTATATTGCATCAAGATTCGTGCAAATTTTTTTTGTTCCCCTCTCAAACAATTTCTCATTTTTGTATCTCTCACACCATACATTGTTTGAACAAAAAAAATTACAGATCACTTAAACATAACAATTGGAACGTGGGAAAAATATTTTGGATTTTTTATTTTATTGTGTATATATATATTTCAAGAATTTTTTTTGAATTTTAAATTATTTGAATTTTGAAATTGCACAAAAAAATTCCGAACTATTTTTGTCCCATTCCATTTGTTATTTTTAAGTGACCTGCAAAAAAATAAAATCAAAATATGTAATATTTTGAGAGATATAAAAAAGAGAAAGGCAAAAAGTGTGAGGGTGCGGGCAGAGCGCACCTGCACTCTCACACTTTTCCCACGGCAAAAATCTACGCCGTACAGCGAGCGTGCAGTCGTCCACACATCTGATAATCAGAATCCAGTAAGTACAAATCAGTTCATCAACCGAGTTGAATAAAAATCATACGGATCTCACTTAGTACTGCACACAATTGATTACATATTTTTATTATTCAGATTTTAGGATTCTATGGATTCAAAATCTACGCCGTACAGCGAGCAGGCTGTCGTCCACACATCTGATAATCGGAATCCAGTAAGTACAAATCAGTTGATCAACCGATCGAGTTGAATAAAACTCATACGGATCTCACTTAGTACCGCACACAATTGATTACAGATTTCTATTGTTCAGATTTTAGGATTCCATGGATTCATGGAAGAGTCCTTGATAAGAAGGGCATCCACGAATATCTTCTGATCGACTACTCAGGTGCAGGGCAAGAAGGCGGAGAATCCGAAACTACAGCGAGCAATGTTGGCGGGTGGCAATTGCACGGCGAAGGATCGTCCACTGAGTTCCCGGGCAGCCAATAGCATCGCCGAGATCAGAGAAGACGGCGTCGATCCACCGGTCGGTGCTAGAAGAATTTTTTCTGATTGACGACTTCTCAGGTGCAAGACAAGGACGCGAAGAGCCGAAAACTGTGGTGAGTAACTGAGCATTATCGGGAGGCGAAGGATTGTTGGGTGAGATCCCAGGCACGACATTGTGGTTGAGAGCATCACCGAGGTCTTGCAGGCAAGCCTAAAAGACAAAGGAGAGCCCAGCTAGCTGCAAGCACGCCCTTCCTGACGGTGTCAACAAACTCCAATCATGAAAAAAATTTAGAGGGCCATTCACACTGATTTGATAGGCACAACATCTATCTATGCATGGAGCACATCCATCGACTTGCCCGGTTGCTGTAGAACCGCACAACGCATGAAGCCAAGCGGCCAGTCGGCAGTTGGGTAACTAAAAATTATCATATTCTTTGGGTTAGCTATTTTGTCAAAGGATGAATGGCAGGTATCGCATGTTAGATTGACCAATTTTATGGTAGATATGACATCTGAAGAACTGAATGATCTGTGATGACTAACAGGGGAAGATATGGACTACGTAGGGCACCAATAGTCAGAACGGATGATACGATAATGGTCATGGATAAAGATGTCTGCTCTATCGCCGTACAAACTGAGGAAAAGGTAGAGTGTCTAAATTATGAAGAGTAATATGGTACAAGTATATGCATTCCATAATTGAAAATCATACACTCTTAATTTTTTTCCACAGTATACAGCTATTTCAGATTCTGACATGTGCTGTTAAATACTTGATAAAACATATATAGTTTGGTAATACATACAAATATATGTAAATAATCTTACCTCAAAATACTAATGTAAAGGAAAATTAAATCGTGACACAACATTATAAGGAGGTAGATATAATAAAAGAATATATCCAATTAAAGAATCTGCTTCTTGCGCCTAAAAAAAATATGTACTTTATTAGAGAAAAGGACATGACCCTAAAAATAGATATATCATACATATCTATGCTGCTTCAAGAGCCATTGTCAACCCGGATTTATTTGTTATAAACATATATGAAAATAGCCATTAACTTTTATTATATATATAGATATATATGAGAGTCGGAGCAAAAGTGGATATCAATAACAATATGGTTTTCATACTAACTCCAGATATAAGATCCGACAAGAGTGAAATAGGCGTAGTTCAAAAAGAATTTCCTACTAGATAAACATAAAATTAAACAAATTGTAATTTAATATATATGCTAATGCGGGCTGAAAAAGAGAACATGCACACTATTTTAGTACATGCATTTATTATTCAGTTCTTGGTGGAATGAGTCATTTAAAATAGTAAATTGATAAATTTACACAGAAATGCTCATAAGCATACCAGAACAAATAAAGATTGTTATAAAAAAAAGATTGTATATAAGAAAGTACGTAGTATTTGGTATTGCATGGTGGACATCAATTACCAACACCACAAGTTTCACGGTCAAAAAAGGAAGATAATTATCATTTACTAAGAAGTAAGGACCTAATACAAATCACCAAAAGATTAATCATTTACTTTTGTAAAAAGTATTTCTCGATGTAGTGGAGTGGTGAACTTCAAGTGAATAATGTTAGTTGCGCCCACAAATAAGTTTCATATAAATGGTACATAGGAAAGATTGCACAATGCTATAAGGTAATCGGGTTTTACTTTTTTCTAAATGTCAACATAATAACACACGCAACTTAAGTTATACATAGCAAATCATACAGTAGCAATATATAGCGAAGCTAGCCGCGCAAATGCGCGGGTTACCCAGCTAGTTTGGAATTAAACGACCCGATCTTTATTAGTGAGCGTCTACTATATCTCGTTTAAAATGAAATTATGTGTTATAATTTTGTGTAAAGTGGTCATTTTTTTTATAAAAAAGAGCAACATCGTAAGATTTTAAATTTTTTTTTTTGCAACCTGTCAGAAGGTGTTCAAAAAGGAATAAACTTCGATTCCCCGTTGCTGTCGAACGGGGCACGTAGGCATAAGTTGCTGGAGGCTGGACGGTGAATGTGTCCCCACGAGACTGCAGCTGCACACGCGGCTCCGCAGCACTGATATTCAAACAACACGTACGCGAGCTTTATATTCAAATCCAAAATACGAACTCTGCCCCTTACGCTGTCCATGATCCATCCAACCACATTTCTTCTCCCACTCGTTAAATAGCATTGACATTTGGATTCCTCGTTCATCATCCCCTCTTCCTTCAGATCAACACACAAGTCCGAGGATCTATAGAGAATCTCAAAGTCCAAGAAAGCGAGGAACCCCCGGCCCTGCCATGGCAGCCGCCGACATGAAGCGCTGCATCGCCCACCAGACCAGCTTTGCACTCCGCCTCGCCTCTCACATATCCTCCCCCTCGAATGCCGACGGCAACGCCGCCCTCTCTCCGCTCTCCCTCCACGTCGTGCTCAGCTTCCTCGCTGCCGGCGCTGGTGGCGACACCCGCGACCAGCTCGCCGCCATACTTGGAGCAGAGGGTGCAGGCGAGGCCGAGATCCTCCACGCGCTCGCCGAGCATGTGGTGCAGCTCGTGCTCGCCGACGCGTCCGGACCAGGCGGCCCGCGCGTCGCCTTTGCCAACGGCGTCTTCGTCGACGCTTCGCTGCAGCTCAAGCCGGTCTTCAAGGAGATCGCTTTGGGGAGGTACAAAGCGGAAACATACTCCGTCGACTTCCAAACAAAGGTCATCCTTTCTTTTTTCCTGCTTATTATTAAACCAGAGTTACTTATTTTTTATAGATTTTTGGAACTATTTGTCTCACAGTGTGCAATCTAGTTTACTGATTGATACTTGTGGATTTTCAAGTAAAAGTCAAAATCGTGGAGATGTTACTTAGTATTGCTTCATTAAATGAGTTTCGCAACGTTTTGACAAGCTAACAAAGACTGGCAAAACATTACTTGGTACGCGAATTTTTGGAACCACCGAAAGCCTATATGAAAATGTTGGTATTTTCTTTGTATTGAACTATTGATGATGCCTTGTGCTTCTCTATTTGGAAGGACAAGGTTTCAGGTTTATCTACCGTTAGCCCATGTTGCTGCATAATCTATTTGTCTCTTTTGATCATTTTAGACACAAATAACTGGACTAGGTATTGAGCTGATGATAACAGTAGTCAGCAGTATACTAATGTTATTTGTATTGGTTCAGGCTGCTATGGTTGCTGGTCAAGTGAACTCGTGGGTAGGTAAAGTAACTTCAGGTCTCATTAAAGAGATCTTGCCCGCCGGCTCTGTCGACAGTGACACTAAACTGGTTCTTGCTAATGCCCTGTATTTCAAAGGAGGTTGGACTGAGAGGTTTGATGCGTCTGAGACAAAAGATGAAATGTTCTACCTTCTTGGAAGGAGCCCCATAAAAGCACCATTCATGTCTAGTGCAAAAAGGCAGTACATCTCATCTTGCGACAACTTCAAGGTGCTTAAGCTTCCTTACCAACCAGGTGAGGACAAGAGGCAGTTCTCCATGTACATACTTCTTCCAGAAGCACGAGATGGTATCTGGAGCTTGGTTACAAATTTGACCTCCGAGCCAGAGTTCCTAGAGAATCATATCCCAAAGGGAAAAGTTCCAGTCGGGCACTTCAAACTCCCAAAGTTCAAGATATCATTTGAATTTGAAGCATCGAAATTGCTCAAAGGTTGGGGGCTACAGCTTCCATTTAGCGCGGGAGCAGATCTTTCTGAAATGGCGGATTCACCGTTGTGCGTCTCGTCAATTTTCCATAAGTCTTTTGTTGAAGTGAATGAAGAAGGAACCGAGGCTGCCGCGGCAAGTGCTGCAGTGGTCATGTGTAAATCCCTGCCTGTAGAGGACTTGCTCTTGCCGGTGGATTTTGTCGCGGATCACCCTTTCATCTTTCTGATCCGAGAAGACGTGAGTGGTGTGGTGTTGTTCACCGGTCATGTGCTCAATCCTGTAATTGCAGCATAGTATGCATGTTGTGAATCAGTCCTTGGTGCATGTGTGACGGCATCTATCTATCACATACAGGTTAAGGGTTTGGACATGCGTTCATGCTGCCAGTGTATGACAATAAAATGTAAGGAGTAATAAGCATGTGTTCAAATATTTTAAGTAGCGGGGGATATGGGCTATAGCGCCAGCCTGCAAGAAAGTTTGGTTTGTAGTTTGTGGTTTTTGAAAAGTTTGGTTGGCTACCTATTCGCGTTACATAATCTTATTTATTTTCTTTTTTGTCATTCTAGAAAGTACAACTAGTAAGTATCATAATGCTGCCTTTTCTAAGTACTGATGTACTTTGCATTGATGTAGCCTCATGAAGCTGTTGGTCAAGTTAACTCATGGGTAGAAAAAGTCACGGCAGGTCTCATCAAAGATATCCTCCCTCAAGGTTCTATTGACAATGCAACTAAATTGGTTCTTGGTAATTAATGCAATTTATTTCAAAGGAGCTTGGCATGAGAAGTTTGACACGTTTAAGACAAAGGATGATATATTCCACCTTCTTAGCTCAGTTCAAAAACCATCCATGTCCACCTCAACGAAAACAATACATTTCGCCTACTGAAAACTTGAAGGTACCCAAGCTTCCTTACCATCAAGGTTGGGACAAGAAGAAATTTTCCATGTTCATTCTTCTGCCAGAAGCACATGATGGTCTCTGGAGCTTGGTCAAGAGGTTAAGCACTGAGCCAGAGTTCATAGAGAACCATATCCCATCATATAAGGTTGAAATCGGGAAGTTCAAGCTCTCTAAGTTCAAGATATCATTTGGATTTGAAGCATCCAATTTGCTCTTGGGTCTTCATCTGCCATTCAGCCCAGGAGCAGATCTTTCAGAGATGGTGGATTCTGAAGTGGCACAAAACATTTACATCTCATATGTTCACCATAAGTCATTTGTCTAAGTAAACGAAGAAGGAACTGAGGCTGCCGCGGCAACAGCTAAACCAATTACCTTGCAGTCACAAGCCATGATAGTAGATATCGTCGCAGATCACCCTTTCCTATCCCTTATCCGCGAAGAAACTAATGGTGTGGTTCTGTTTGTTGGTCATGTGGTCAATCCCCTCATGTCTTTGTAATGTGTTTCTTCTGAATCTGTTTCCTGGGCAGCGACATCGTCTTTCAAATAGTATAAGTGAACTATGCAATAACTGAAGGGTTTCAACATTCCATCATGTTGCCCATGCAATAAATCAAATAAATATTCTTGTTTTGGCATAAGAAGCTTGTGAAAGGAAAATAATCCTGAACTGATATTCAACCTATTTTTTAAAACTTTTTCTGCGATTATTATTATAAAAAAAGGAAAGAAAGCTCCACGCTGTATGGTTATTGTCCACTTTGTATCTAGTTATGGATATTGTGTGTGTTTATTGTGGGTAAGCAACACCCTAGCTAGCAATCCTTCCGCACAATCTAAACAAATGAACTGAGGGCGGGGTATTATCGAAGATGGTAGCTGAGTGGCTGAGCCTTGTCCCTAGCTAGCGTAATTATTTTTGTTTGGATTGCAATTTTATTCGATGACATGGGTATGGTTAGATACCACACGCCTCCAACGTAGATGTACTTCCCATAACAGGGAAGGAACTAAGGGAATCATCCTCAGGTCTCCTTATCTTCATTATGGTTACTTCTATCATATACATGCTTCTTTGTTACATGTTTATCATATAGGTAAATTTACATAGTTGCATATCTACAGAATTTACCTTTATGTTGGGCCTAATTTGAAAAGAAACTAACAGTTGAGTAGCATCTTTAATCTATTCACCCCGCATCGAGTCGCGCATACCGGTCCTTTCACTAGTGATGGATGAATGGCATCAGCGGTAGCCTCGGCGAGTGGGACGACAACACTTGGGGAATTTAATTTCACTGGTAACCTTCGAGTACAAAGTCTTGATATCCAGGATGAAAACCTATGGTATGTCATTCACTAGTTGTACGTGGCAATGGAGATCCTTGTTAAATGCATTGTTTGGAGAGTTCGGATTTCCCTTCTAGGTGAAAACCTACAATCTTTGATAATGCAAAGACGACATTAGTGGAATGTTTTGTTCTTGGAGGTTAGATTTTCGAGAATCTCTGCTGTAGTGAGGGTGTTGTATTTGGTGGTGGTTTGGCTCCACCTACTACAATTGGTCGGTCATTGTGGCGGGGTCTTTTTTTTATTTTATTTTTGGCTTTGTGCATCCTTAATTTCTCAACTACTTCTTGAATATATGTTGGTGCAGTGGATGAGTGTAATTGGTATCTTCTTGATATTAATATATTCCTTTTATCCGGAAAAACTATGTGTAGCTAGCTTACTGTTGTCTGCAGTATTGGGCTCGGCCTGTGGAATATGTTCCTACAACAGAATCCAAAGCCATCAAGGATAATCGCGACATACGGAGGTTAGAGGTAATATATATAGTAGGGTGTCGTCAGCATATTAAGTGATTTTTGATCTCATGTTTCAGCTGAACGCACCCTCCCCCTCCCAAATTGTAATGAGAAAACACAAATCACATCGATGTCACCCCTCTCACGTAGCTCCACCCTTTCTCATATCCAGGGACGCTGGCCTCTCCCCTATCCTCTCCAGGCGATAAGTTGATAGTCCATCCCTTTATAGAAGTAACTAGATATGTCTTGTCTTAGGTCTAGGTATTGTTGGTGCTATGCTGATATTTTGGAATGTAGCGCTGATGCTTCTCATGATGCTTTAGTGGTTGCACTAGTAGAAAAATGGGCTTCCGTCCAAGCCTTTAGTACCGGTTTCCTTACGAACCGGTACTAAAGGGTGCATTAGTAACGGTTGCACTGCCCAGGCCGCCTGCAACCTTTAGTACTGGTTCGTGCGGGACCTTTAGTACCGGTTCGTGTCACGAACCGGTATTAAAGGGTTGGCGTTAGCCGGAAAACCTTTAGTACCCACGCACCTCCACCCCCTCCCTCCGTGGATCGCCTTTTTTTGCTTTGTAAAATACAAATGAAAATGATAGAAAATTCAAAAAATAAAATGTCAGATTCTTGTATTTTATGCAACCTACTATTCGGAGAAATTAAGAAATTCGAATTTTGACTTTTTTCTAAAAAAAAGTTTGAAAAATGGTAAAACTGCATTAAATTTTGCGTACGACGTCGGAAAAAAGCGTATAATATATCAAAATCATCGTGGGAAAAAGTTACATCCGAATTCACCTAGGTTTACCCGGTTAGCCAATTTTAAGATTCTCAAAATTTCAAATGAAAATATGAAATCAGGAAGATTTTAGGTTTTTTTCCAGAAATTTAGAATTTTTTATTTTTTTTTATTTTTTAAAATTAATAATTAATAATTATAAGATTTTTTGAATTCCAGAATATTACTATTACTTTTAGCAAATTATAAGATTTTCAAATTTTCAGGTTTTAGGTTTGGCAGAAAAAATTAAAAAATTTTAAAAATAATTAAAAATAGTACAAATTAAAAAAGTTAATTTTATTTATTTATTCAACATTATTATTACATCATTACTTTTTTTATTAAAAGAATTATTTGGAATCTAAATAATAAATAAGTATGACATCGACCAACATGTTAATAGGATTGATATGATACTACTATCAACAACATGCGCGCGAAGCACTTGGAAGTCGGACGGGAAGGAACTCGAAGTTAAGCGTGCTAGTGTTGGAGTAGTGTGAGGATGGGTGACTGATACGTCCATTTTGCATCACTATTTTATATCATAATTTACTGTTATTCATTGATATATTTCATATTTAGAGATGATACTTATGTTATTTCACCTATTTTGCATGTTTCATGATTATTGGAGAATTATTCACCGGAGTCAGGATTCTGCTGGAAAAAGCACCGGACCAGAAGATCAACAATTGACGGACATTACACCGAAGAGAAGCCAGGAAGAGCCAGGAGGGGCCATGGCCCCCCATGGCCGGCGCCCAGCCCTGGCGCGCCGCCGTGGCCCACAGCCCCTCTCGCCCTCCTCCCTTTCGCGTACTTCATCTACCCGAAAACCTAAGGTACGGGGGAGGCGAGAATCACAGCCGCCTGCGCGTGAGAAACGAGAGAGAAAGAGCTCTCGCAGGAATCCGCCGGGGAAATTCCCTCCCGGAGGGGGAAATCGTCGCCATCGTCACCGTCATCGAGCTGGACTTCATTGGGATCATCATCATCATCATCTCCACCATCGACACCGCCATCTCCACCGCTGCACCTCGTCTCCGCTGTAACATCTAGGGTTGAATCTTGGTTATTTCATAGGGGAAACTCTCCCGGTATTGATTACTACTTGTTATTAATGCTATTGAGTGAAACCATTGGATCAAGGTTTATGTTCAGATTGTTATCCATCATCATATCACCTCTGATTATGTTCCATATGATGTCTCGTGAGTAGTTCGTTTAGTTCTTGAGGACATGGGTGAAGTCTAAATGTTAGTAGTGAACTATGTTGAGTAATATTTAATGGTTTGATATTTAAGTTGTGGTGTTATTCTTCTAGTGGTGTCATGTGAACGTCGACTACATGATACTTCACCTATATGGGCCTAGGGGAGTACATCTTGTATTCGTTTGCTAATTGTGGGGTTGCCGGAGTGACAACAACCTGAACCCCGTTGGTATATCGATGCGGAGGGATAGCAGGATCTCAGAGTTTAAGGCTGTGGTTAGATTTATCTTAATTACTTTCTTGTATTTGCGGATGCTTGCAAGGGGTATAATCACAAGTATGTATTAGTTGTAGGAAGGGCGGTGCATTAGCATAGGTTCACCCACACAACACTTATCAAAACAATGAAGATTAATCAACTATATGAAGCGAAAGCACTAGACTAAATCCCCGTGTGTCCTCAAGAACGTTTGGTCATTATAAGTAAACAAACCGGCTTGTCCTTTGTGCTAAAAAGGATTGGGCCACTCGCTGCAATTATTACTCTCGCATTTTACTTACTTGTAATTTATTTATCTGCTATATCAAAACCCCCTGAAAATTTGTCTGTGAGCATTTACAGTGAATCCTTCATCGAAACCGCTTGTCAACACCTTCTGCTCCTCGTTGGGTTCGACACTCTTATTTATCGAAAGTACTACGATACACCCCCTATACTTGTGGGTCATCAAGACTATTTTGTGGTGCCGTTGCCGGGGAGTGAAGCGCTATTGGTAAGTGGAATTGGTAAGGAAAACTTTTACTGTACGTGCTGATTTTATTTCTGCCTGCTGCTATAAGTCATTATGGAGAGATCCTCTCTTGAATTTCTATTTGGGAAATCTACTACTACTGCAAAGGTAGTGGATGAGGCGCCAGGTGAGGAAGTAATACCGTATAAAATACCTATGAAAATTATTGAACGTGTTGTGGATAACCGCTATGAAGGGGATGGAACTGTTCATCCTGGAGATCATTTACTGTTTTTACATGAATTATGCGGGTTATTCAAGTGTGCAGGTATTTCAATGGATGAAGTTAGGAACAAATTATTTGCTATGTCGCTGTCTGGTAAAGCGGCGCATTGGTATAAACTGCTGAAGGATGGGCATTCTCTTGATTGGAAGGATATTGTGCCTTTATTTTATTCTAAATTCTATCCTCCAAGTGAAATTCACAAAGACCGAAACCGCATATATAATTTCTGGCCTCATGATGGAGAGAGTATTGCCCAAGCATGGGGGAGATTGAAGTCTTTAATGCTCAAATGCCCCATTCATGAGCTTCCTGGTAATATCATCATTGATAATTTCTATGCAAGTCTTTCTTTTCAAGATAAAACCTTGCTGGATACTACTTGTTCTGGATCATTCACACGCAATCAAGAAGAGTTTAAATGGGACCTTTTTGATCGGATCCACTGAAGGATGGGAGAATGACAAAGGTAGAGTGTCAGGTATAAATTATGATTATGAGCATTGAAACTTTTATGGATACTGATAAATTTCGTAATATGAGTGCTATATATGGTCTTGACTCTCAAGTTGTTGCAAATTTTTGTAAAGCTTTTGCCTCTCATTTTGAATTGCCTAGGAAGAATTTTGATAAGTATCATGAACCTTATAAAGATAAAACTGATTCACCTATAGGTAAATGTATTGAAACTAAAACTGTTGATCATGTTCTTCCTGAAGCTTATATTGAAAAAACTCATTTCCCTGCTAAAATGAAGGAGTATTCTGTTATAACTAGTGTAGTTAATAAAAGTGCAAAGAAACCTATAGAACCTAAGGAGCAAATAAAGGTTGAACCTGCTGTTGCAATAGTTAAAGATCTTGTGACTGAAAATGTAGAAGATGGTCATATCATTTTATGTGAAGATGCTTCTAATATTGTTCCGCATCCTAATAAGTCTAGGAAAGCCAGTGTTCATGTGCTCTCTGTTGGAATTGGTGATCATTGTTATTATGGTTTATGCGACATTGGTGCAAGTATTAGTGCCATTCCTTATGAGCTCTACACGGAAATCATGCATGAAATTGGTTCTTGTGAGCTTGAAGATATTGATGTGGTTATTCGGCTAGCTAATAGAGAAACTATCTCTCCTATTGGTATTGTTCGAGATGTGGAAGTTCTATGTGGTAAGATTAAATATCCTGCTGACTTTTTGGTACTTGGTTCTGCTGCTAGTAAGTCTTGTCCTATTATTTTTGGTAGACCTTTTCTAAATACTTGTGGAGCTGTAATAGATTGCAAGAAGGAGAAAATTGTTACTAAATTTGCTGGTGAATCTTATGAGTTTAACTTCTCTAAATTTGCCAAAACTCCTTATAAAGCTGATTTGCCTAATGATGATTTTAGAGTTGAACAGTGTGCATCTATTGCTCTTGCTCCTAATAATCCTTTGCAGCAACATTTGGAGGATAGTGAGAGTGAAGTCTTTAGGGAAGAAAGGGATGAGCTTGATGAAATTTTCCTTCGTCAACCTATTCTTAAACATGACTTACGGTTGAAGATCTAGGTATAACACCACCACCAAAGGAAGATCATGTATTTGATTTGCAACCATTACCTGATAATATAAGTATTATATTGATGATAAGAAAACATATCCTGTTATTATTAGTGCTAAGCTTTCAGATTTTGAAGAAGAAAGGTTATCGGAAATATTGAAGAAACACCGAGGAGCTATTGGCTACACTCTTGATGACTTGAAGGGGATTTCTCCCGCTATTTTGCCAACATGCCATCAACATGGAAGATGATGCAAAACCAGTTGTTGAACATCAGCGTCGTCTAATTCCTCAAATGAAGGATGTGGTAAGGAATGAGGTATTAAAACTTCTTGAAGCAGGTATTATATATCCTATTGCTGATAGTAGATGGGTTAGTCATGTGCATTGTGTTCCTAAGAAAGGAGGAATAACTGTTGTACCTAATGATAATGATGAGCTCATCCCTCAAAGAGTAATTGTAGGGTATAGAATGTGCATTGATTATCGAAAAGTTAATAAAGTTACTAAGAAAGATCATTGCCCTTTACCTTTTATTGATCAAATGTTAGAAAGGTTGTCTAAAAATACTCATTTTTGTTTTCTTGATGGTTATTCTGGGTTTTCACAAATTGCTGTTAGAGCTAAAGATCAAGAGAAAACCACTTTCACTTGTCCCTATGGAACTTATGCTTATAGGCGTATGCCTTTTGGTTTATGTAATGCTCCTGCTACTTTCCAAAGATGCATGTCTGCTATTTTTCATGGCTTTTGTGAAAAGATTGTTGAGGTATTCATGGATGATTTTTCTGTCTATGGGAATTCTTTTGATAATTGCTTGCGAAACCTTGATAAAGTTTTGCAGAGATGTGAAGAAACTAACCTTGTTCTCAATTGGGAGAAATGCCACTTTATGGTTAATGAAGGAATTGTATTGGGACATAAAATTTCCGAGAGAGGTATTGAAGTTGATAGAGCTAAAGTTGAAGCGATTGAGAAGATGCCCTATCCTAGGGATGTTAAAGGTATTCGTAGTATTCTTGGTCATGCTGGTTTTTATAGGAGATTTATTAAAGATTTCTCTAAAATTTCAAAGCCTCTTACTAATCTTCTTCAAAAAGATGTACCTTTTGTTTTTGATGATGATTGTAAGGAAGCCTTTGAAACTCTAAAGAAAGCCTTAACAACTGCTCCTGTAGTTGAACCTCCTGATTGGAATTTTCCTTTTGAAATTATGTGTGATGCTAGTGATTTTGCAGTAGGTGCTGTTCTTGGACAGTGATGACCCACAAGTATAGGGGGTGTATCGTAGTATCTTCGATAAGTAAGAATGTCGATCCCAACGAGGAGCAGAAGGTGTTGGCAGCAGTTTCGATGGAGGATTCACTGTAAATGCTCACAGACAAGTATTCAGGGGGTTTTGATATTGCAGATAAATAAAGTACAAGTAAATAAAATGCGAGAGAAATAATTGCAGCGAGTGGCCCAATCCTTTTTAGCACAAAGGACAAGCCGGTTTGTTTACTTATAATGACCAAACGTTCTTGAGGACACACGGGGATTTTAGTCTAGTGCTTTCGCTTCATGTAGCTAAATAATCTTCATTGTTTTGATAAGTGTTGTGTGGGTGAACCTATGCTAATGCACCGCCCTTCCTAGGACTAATACATACTTATGATTATACCCCTTGCAAGCATCCGCAACTACAAGAAAGTAATTAAGATAAATCTAACCACAGCCTTAAACTCTGAGATCCTGCGATCCCTCTTGCATCGATATACTAACGGGGGCTTGGGTTTCTGTCACTCCGGCAACCCCGCAATTAGCAACCGAATACAAGATGCACTCCCCTAGGCCCATAAATGGTGAAGTGTCGTGTAGTCGACGTTCACACGACACCACTAGAAGAATGACACCACAACTTAAATATCATAACATTGAATATTACTCAACCATAATTCACTACTAGCATTTAGACTTCACCCATGTCCTCAAGAACTAAACGAACTACTCACGAGACATCATATGGAATACAATCAGAGGTGATATGATGATGAATAACAATCTGAACATAAACCTTGGTTCAATGGTTTCACTCAATAGCATCTACAACAAGTATAGAATAACACCGGGAGAGTTTCCCCTATCGAACAATCAAGATCAAACCCAAATTGTTACAGCGGTGACGAGGTGCTGCGGTGGTGATGGCGGTGTAGATGGTGGAGATGATGATGATGATGATGATGGAGATGATGTTTAGCTCGATGACGATGGCGATGGCGTCGATTTCCCCCTCCGGGAGGGAATTTCCCCGGCAGATTCCTGCCCGCCGGAGAGCTCTTTCTCTCTGGTGTTCTCCGCCCCAGAGGCGGCTGTAACCCTCGTGAGGTACCCTCGTGGCTTAGGTTTTCGGGACGAAGGAGTACGCGAAGAAAAGGAGGCGAAAGGGGCTGTGGCCCCAGAGCACGGGGTGGCGCGGCCAGCCCGGCCGCGCCGCCCGTGGTCTGGGCCTGGCTCCTCTCTGCTCCCCTTTTGGCTCCCTCCGTCATCTGGAAAATAGGAATTTACGTGAAATTCCCTTCCACAGTTGATCTTCCGAAATATTGCGTTCGACGGTGCTTTTTCCAGCTCCGGTGCTTGATCCTCCAATGATGATGAAACATGCAAAATAGATGAAATAACATAAGTATTGTGTCCCAATATGAAATATATCAATGAATAACAGCAAATTATGATACAAAATAGTGATGCAAATTGGACGTATCAACTCCCCCCAAGCTTAGACCTCGCTTGTCCCCAAGCGAAACTGAGCTCGATAAACAAGACCACATGTTTATGGAGTGAAGAGTCGATAAATAAAATACGGACAAGAAGCATCATATTCATTCACACAAGACATTCTAGTAAACAACTTTCTCATATAACTCATCTCGAAATAAGTAAAGAGAAATCACAAGTAAAGGTGCATAAGAAATCATAATTGGTGATGGCAAACTTTGTTCTTGGTCAGAGAACTACTAACGGATTGTACTTTTAAGCAAAGCTTTCATATTAGATTTTATAGCTGAGCTTTCATATTTAAGCATAACAATCTCTTCATAATCATTGATAACTTCAAAGTCATATTCATTCTAATAAAATTGGTACTAAATAAGAAAGCATAAAAGACATGATTAACTGAATCATAGCACAAATGATTGGTTCACAACAACTCAATTGCTTGCTTGAGATAGAGGGAAATAGGTTTACTGACTCAACATAAAAGTAAAAGACAGGCCCTTCGCAGAGGGAAGCAGGGATTAAATCATGTGCTAGAGCTTTTCAAGTTTTGAAATCATATAAAGAGCATAAAAGTAAGATTTTGAGCGGTGTTTGTTGTTGTCAACGAATGGTAGCGGGCACTCTAACCCCCTTGCCAAACGAACCTTCCAAGAGCGGCTCCCATGAGGGACGGCATCTCTACCAGCAAGGTAGATCATCCCCTTCTCTTTTGTTTACACATGTGTTTTAGTTTTATTTAGGATGACACTCCCCCAACCTTGGCTTTCTCAATCCATGGCTAACCGAATCCTCGGGTGCCTTCCAACATTCACATACCATGGAGGAGTGTCTTTTGCAAAATTAAGTTGCTTACTGATAAATCAGAGCAAAACATGTGAAGAGAATTATTAATGAAAGTTATTAATTGGGGCTGGGAACCCCGTTGCCAGCTCTTGTTGCAAAGTTATTGGATAAGCGGATGTACCACTAGTCCATTTGGGAAAGTTCGCCCAACAAGATTGAAAGATAAAACACCACATACTTCCTCATGAGCTATAAAACATTGACACAAATAAGGAGTAGTAGTTTGAATAATTTAAAGGTAGCACATAAAGTATTTACTTGGAATGGCGAAAATACCATGTAGTAGGTAGGTATGGTGGACACAAATGGCATAGGTTTGGTCTAAGGTTATAGATGTATGAGAAGCATTCCCTCTCGATACAGGTCTTTGGCTAGCAAGGTTTGATAGCAAGCATAAAGGTTGAGGGAAACAAACAAATATACATATGATAGAAACAACCATGCATCTTTCTCATAAGCACAAGCAATTTTAACTTAAGAATACTAAACTCATTGGCATAGAGATAATATAGTAATGTATCTAAGTGTATTTCTCTCTTTATTAAACATCAAGATGTTGTTGCTATTGACCAATGCTAAGTTTGCCAAAACCAAATAGATCTACTTGATGCTCCCAAAGTGATATCAATACTCATGTCAAGAGTAATCATATAATGGAGATTGCAAACTAAAATAAGGTGTGCAAAAAGTAAATGATAAGACTTCTCATTAATATTTCATAACGATAACTCACACCAACGGATACATAGATAACCAACTAAGAGAGATACTTCCACATTGCATACTATTCTATATGATAACTTCCCTACTCATGATATGACACTACTTGATAGTAAAAGATAAAGGTAATGATGATGTGATACCGCGGCACTCCCCAAGCTTGGAACAAACCAAGGGGATGCCAATACCGATGATGAATTACTCCTTCGGTGATGATGGTGAATCTTTGTCGTCATCAGACTTCCATGGAAGAGGCCCTCCATCAACAAAAGACATCTTGGTCTCCGGAAACCTGAAACTAGCAGCATGACTTATGCGCTTAAACCTGTTTTCATACTCACAGTTTTGATTATGAACGTCATAGAGTTGAGCTTGGAGTTTGTTGGTGGTGTCGTGAAGTGAGAAGATATCGTCCCACAACTTTGCAGTCTCCTTCTTGTGCCCATCAATGAGTTCAGACACAATCTTGTGAAAGATATCCACTTCACGCTCAGCCATCTTCTTGTAATTGAAAACCTCTTGTTCCAGTTTCTCCATCCTGTCTTCCAAACTCCCTTCTCCCTTAGGACCCTGGACATCTTTGATCTGCAACTCTCCATCCACGAGCTGCAACTCTTTGGGGTGCATCTTCAGCTCGTTCATGTACGGGTTGACGACGTCCTCAAAGAAGCTGTCCTTCTGAGTTCCCGACGAAGACATGATGGATCTAGACCCGAAGCAGATCCTGGCAGAAAACAGCTCGAAACAAAACACGACGAGAAAACGATATTACGGACCTCCAGGGGTCCGGGGATTATATAGCAAATATTTTTACGACAAAGGAAGGTTCCAGATCGAACCAGAGTCGGAAAGGGGCAACGAGGCGGCCAGACCATAGGTCGGCGCGGCCAGGTGGGGCCCGCGCCGCCTATGGTGGCACGCCCTCGTGCGTCCTTTCCACTCCGTTTCGAACTCGTAATTTTTCATATTTTCTAAAAGCAGCAGAAGTAATGTTCGGAAAGGTAAACGCGGACTTTTTATTACCTGTACTGTTACCTATTCAAAGTCGAGTTCTGGCGGACTGTCAATTTGTCCTTTGATGAAAACCTCCGGTGTTTCCACTTGAATAATATCAACATCAACATTATAAGAATCACCCGAGATATAATGCTTGAGTCTTTGTCCATTCACCACTTGTGTGGCATTGCCTTGAAGAGAGCTAATTTTAATTGCTCCTGAACGATACACCTCCTCAACAACATATGGTCCTTCCCACTTTGAGAGTAATTTCCCTGCAAAGAATCTGAGACGAGACCGATACAATAGAACTTGATCTCCAACATTAAATTCTCTTTTGATGATCCTTCTATCATGCCATTTCTTAACTTTTTCTTTAAAGAGTTTAGCATTTTCATAAGCTTCACTTCTCCATTCATCTAGAGAACTTAATTGCAACAATCTTTTATTACCGGCTAATTTAGGATCTTTATTTAGTTCTCTAACAGCCCAATAAGCTTTGTGCTCTAGTTCTAAAGGTAAATGACAAGCTTTTCCATAAACCATTTTATAAGGTGACATTCCCATAGGATTTTTATAAGCAGTTCTATAAGCCCATAGTGCTTCTTTCAATTTGCTAGCCCAATTCCTTCTAGATTTATTAACAGTCTTTCCTAAGATAGCTTTAATCTCTCTATTTGATAATTCTACTTGACCACTAGTTTGAGGGTGATAAGCAAAGCAATTCTATGATTAATACCATACTTAGCAAGAGTTTTTCTAAAACCTCCATGAATAAAATGAGAACCTCCATCAGTCATAATATATCTAGGTACTCCAAATCTAGGAAATATAAGATCTACAAGCATTTTTATAGAGGTCTCACCATTAGCACTTTTTGTAGGTATAGCTTCTACCCATTTAGTAACATAATCAACAGCGACAAGTATGTGAGTGTTACCTTCTGAAGCAGGGAAAGGACCCATGAAGTCGAATCCCCAACAATCGAATGGTTCAATAACAAGAGTATAATTCATAGGCATTTCATTGCGTCTAGAGATATTACCAACTCTTTGACATTCATCACAAGATAGAATAAATTTTCTTGCATCTTTGAAGAGTGTTGGCCAATAATAACCTGATTGTAGAACCTTTTGCGCGGTTCTATCTCCAGCATGATGTCCTCCATAAACGCTACCATGACATTTACTCAATATCTCCTGTTGTTCATATTCAGGAACACATCTTCGCATAATACCATCCACTCCTTCTTTATATAAGTGTGGGTCATCCCAAAAATAATGCCTCAAGTCATAAAAGAATTTCCTCCTTTGCTGAGCTGAAAAGGTTGGAGGCAAATACTTCGAAACAATAAAGTTAGCATAATCTGCATACCAAGGGCTCTCTCGCGAGCTCACCTTTATTACAGCCAATTGTTCATTTGGAAAACTATCATTAACAACAGGATCATAAGCAATATTTTCCAATCTAGACAAATTATCAGCAACAGGATTATCAGCACCTTTCCTATCTATAATATGTAAATCAAATTCTTGCAACAGAAGTACCCATCTAATAAGCCTTGGCTTAGCATCTTTCTTTGTCATAAGGTATCTAATTGCAGCATGATCAGTATGAATTGTAACTTTCGAATCAACAATATAGGGTCTAAACTTATCACAAGCAAAGACTACAGCTAACAATTCCTTTTCAGTTGTAGCATAATTTCTTTGAGCAGCATCAAGAGTCTTACTAGCATAATGAATAACATTTAATTTTTTATCTACTCGCTGTCCAAGAACAGCGCCTACAGCAAAATCACTAGCATCACACATAATTTCAAAAGGCAAATTCCAATCAGGAGGTTCAACTACAGGAGCAGTTGTTAAGGCTTTCTTTAGAGTTTCAAAAGCTTCCTTACAATCATCATCAAAAACAAAAGGTACATCTTTTTGAAGAAGATTAGTAAGAGGCTTTGAAATTTTAGAGAAATCTTTAATAAATCTCCTATAAAACCCAGCATGACCAAGAACACTACGAATACCTTTAACATCCCTTGGATATGGCATCTTCTCAATTGCTTCAACTTTAGCTCTATCAACTTCAATACCTCTCTCGGAAATTTTATGTCCCAATACAATTCCTTCATTAACCATAAAGTGGCATTTCTCCCAATTAAGAACAAGGTTAGTTTCTTCACATCTCTGCAAAACTTTATCGAGGTTTCGCAGGCAATTATCAAAAGAATTCCCATAGACAGAAAATTCATCCATGAACACCTCTACAATACTTTCGCAGAAACCATGAAAAATAGGACATGCATCTTTGAAAAGTAGCAGGAGCATTACATAAACCAAAAGGCATACGCCTATAAGCATAAGTTCCATAAGGACAAGTAAACGTGGTTTTCTCTTGATCTTTAGCTTTAACAGCAATTTGTGAAAACCCAGAATAACCATCAAGAAAGCAAAAATGAGTATTTTTAGATAACCTTTCTAGCATTTGATCAATAAAGGGTAAAGGGTAATGATCTTTCTTAGTAACTTTATTAACTTTTCGAAAATCAATGCACATTCTATAACCTACAACTATTCTTTGAGGAATAAGCTCATCATTATCATTAGGCACAACAGTCATTCCTCCTTTCTTAGGAACACAATGCACAGGACTAACCCATCTACTATCAGCAATAGGATATATAATACCAGCTTCAAGAAGTTTTAATACCTCATTCCTTACCACCTCTTTCATCTTCGGAATTAGACGACGTTGATGTTCAACAACAGGTTTTGCATCTTCTTCCATATTAATAGCATGTTGGCAAATAGAAGGAGAAATCCCTTTCAAATCATCAAGAGTATAGCCAATAGCTCCTCGGTGTTTCTTCAATATTTCCAATAACCTTTCTTCCTCAATCTCTGAAAGCTTAGAGCTAATAATAACAGGATATATTTTCTTATCATCAATATGAGCATATTTAAGATTATTAGGTAAAGGCTTTAAATCAAAAACAGGATCTTCCTTCGGTGGCGGTGTTGTACCCAAATCTTCCACCGGTAAATCATGCTTGAGAATAGGTTGGCGAAGAAAAATTTCCTCAAGCTCATCTCTTTCTTTCCTAAAAGCTTCACTTTCACTATTCTCCAAATGTTGCAAAGGATTATTAGGAACAAGAACAATAGATGCACACTGCTCCATTTTAAAATCATTACTAGGCAAGTCAACTTTATAAGGAGTTTTGGTAAATTTAGAAAAGTTAAATTCATAAGGTTCACCAGCAAATCTAGTCAAAATTTTCTCTTTCTTACAATCTATAATAGCTCCACAAGTATTTAGAAAAGGTCTACCAAAAATGATAGGACAATGATCACTAGCAGCAGAACCAAGTACCAAAAAGTCAGCAGGATATTTAATCTTACCACATAGAACTTCCACATCTCGAACAATACCAATTGGAGAAATAGTTTCTCTATTAGCCAAATGAATAACCACATCAATATCTTCAAGTTCACAAGAACCAATTTTGTGCATAATCTCCGTGTAAAGCTCATAAGGAATAGCACTAACACTTGCACCAATATCACATAAACCATAATAGCAATGATCACCAATTCTAACAGATAGCATAGGAACACTAACTTGTTTGGATTTATTAGGATGTGAAACAATATTAGAAGCATCTTCACAGAAAATAATATGACCATCCTCTACATTTTCAGTCACAAGATCTTTAACTATTGCAACAGCAGGTTCAATTTTAATTTGTTCTTCAGGTTCTTTAGGTTTTTTCACACTTTGCACTAGATATGACAGAGTACTCCTTCATTTTATGGAAAGGGAGCGGGAATAAAATTATTACACACCAACTAACATTTGTTTCACCTCAATTTTATCCTTATACGGTTCATACTGGTTCTTTCAATTCATAATGAGAGGCAAAAGCTTTATAAAGATTTGCAACAACTTGGGAATCAAGACCATATGTAGCACTCATATTACGAAATTTATCAGTATCCATAAAAGCTTCAATGCATTTATAATCATAAATTATACCTGATTCTCTATCCTTGTCGTTCTCCCATCCTTCAGTATTTTCTTGGATCCGATCAAGAAGGTCCCTTTTAAACTCTTCATTCTTGCGTGTAAATGATCCAGAACAAGAAGTATCCAGCAAGGTCTTGTCTTGAAAAGAAAGTCTTGCATAGAAATTATCAATAATAACATTACCAGGAAGCTCATGAATGGGGCATTTGAGCATTAAAGACTTCAATCTCCCCCAAGCTTGGGCAATACTCTCTCCATCATGAGGCCAGAAATTATATATGCGGTTCCGATCTTTGTGAATTTCACTTGGAGGATAAAATTTGGAATAAAATAAAGGCACAATGTCCTCCCAATCAATAGAATCACCATTCTTCAGCAATTTATACCAGTGCGCCGCTTTACCAGACAGCGATATAGTGAATAGTTTCTTTCTAACTTCATTCATAGAAATACCTGCACATTTGAATAACCCGCATAATTCATGCAAAAACAATAAATGATCACCAGGATGGACAGTTCCATCCCCTTCATAGCGGTTATCCATAACACGTTCAATAATTTTCATAGGTATTTTATATGGTACTACTTCCTCACCTGGCGCTTCATCCACTACCGTTGCAGTAGTAGTAGATTTCCCAAATAGAAATTGAAGAGAAGATCTCTCCATAATGACTTATAGCAGCAGGCAGAAATAAAATCAGCACAAACAGTAAAGGTTTTCCTTACCAATTCCACTTACCAATAGCGCTTCACTCCCCGGCAACGGCGCCAGAAAATAGTCTTGATGACCCACAAGTATAGGGGTGTATCGTAGTATCTTCGATAAGTAAGAATGTCGATCGCAACGAGGAGCAGAAGGTGTTGGCAGCAGTTTCGATGGAGGATTCACTGTAAATGCTCACAGACAAGTATTCAGGGGGTTTTGATATTGCAAATAAATAAAGTACAAGTAAATAAAATGCGAGAGAAATAATTGCAGCGAGTGGCCCAATCCTTTTTAGAACAAAGGACAAGCCGGTTTGTTTACTTATAATGACCAAACGTTCTTGAGGACACACGGGGATTTTAGTCTAGTGCTTTCGCTTCATGTAGCTAAATAATCTTCATTGTTTTGATAAGTGTTGTGTGGGTGAACCTATGCTAATGCACCGCCCTTCCTAGGACTAATACATACTTATGATTATACCCCTTGCAAGCATCCGCAACTACAAGAAAGTAATTAAGATAAATCTAACCACAGCCTTAAACTCTGAGATCCTGCGATCCCTCTTGCATCGATATACTAACGGGGGCTTAGGTTTCTGTCACTCCGGCAACCCCGCAATTAGCAACCGAATACAAGATGCACTCCCCTAGGCCCATAAATGGTGAAGTGTCGTGTAGTCGACGTTCACACGACACCACTAGAAGAATGACACCACAACTTAAATATCATAACATTGAATATTACTCAACCATAATTCACTACTAGCATTTAGACTTCACCCATGTCCTCAAGAACTAAACGAACTACTCACGAGACATCATATGGAATACAATCAGAGGTGATATGATGATGAATAACAATCTGAACATAAACCTTGGTTCAATGGTTTCACTCAATAGCATCTACAACAAGTATAGAATAACACCGGGAGAGTTTCCCCTATCGAACAATCAAGATCAAACCCAAATTGTTACAGCGGTGACGAGGTGCAGCGGTCGTGATGGCGGTGTAGATGGTGGAGATGATGATGATGATGATGGAGATGATGTCCAGCTCGATGACGATGGCGATGGCGTCGATTTCCCCCTCCGGAGGGAATTTCCCTTCCTGCCCGCCGGAGAGCTCTTTTCTCTCTGGTGTTCTCCGCCCCGCAGAGGCGGTAACCCTTCGTGAGGTACCCTCTGTGGCTTAGGTTTTCGGGACGAAGGAGTACGCGAAGAAAAGGAGGCGAAAGGGGATGTGGGGCCCCGAGCACGGTGTGCGGCCAGGCCACGGGCCGCGCCGCCTGTGGTCTGGGCCACAGTGGCTCCTCTCTGCTCCCCCTTTTGGCTCCCTCCGTCATCTGGAAAAATAGGAATTTACGTGAAATTCCCTTCCACAGTTGATCTTCCGAAATATTGCGTTCTGACGGTGCTTTCTCCAGCAGAATCCTGGCTCCGGTGCTTGATCCTCCAATGATGATGAAACATGCAAAATAGATGAAATAACATAAGTATTGTGTCCCAATATGAAATATATCAATGAATAACAGCAAATTATGATACAAAATAGTGATGCAAATTGGACGTATCAACAGCGAGTAGATAAAAAATTGAATGTTATTCATTATGCTAGTAAGACTCTAGATGCTGCTGATGACCCACAAGTATAGGGGGTATATCGTAGTATCTTCGATAAGTAAGAATGTCGATCCCAACGAGGAGCAGAAGGTGTTGGCAGTAGTTTCGATGAAGGATTCACTGTAAATGCTCACAAACAAGTTTTCATGGGGTTTTGATGTAGCAGATAAATAAAGTACAAGTAAATAAAATGTGAGAGAAATAATCGCTGCGAGTGGCCCAATTCTTTTTAGCACAAAGGACAAGCCGGTTTGTTTACTTATAATGACCAAACGTTCTTGAGGACACACGGGGATTTTAGTCTAGTGCTTTCGCTTCATGTAGCTAAATAATCTTCATTGTTCTGATAAGTGTTGTGTGGGTGAACCTATGCTAATGCACCGCCCTTCCTAGGACTAATACATACTTGTGATTATACCCCTTGCAAGCATCCGCAACTACAAGAAAGTAATTAAGATAAATCTAACCACAGCCTTAAACTCTGAGATCCTGCGATCCCTCCTGCATCGATATACTAACGGGGTTTAGGTTTCTGTCACTCCGGCAACCCCGCAATTAGCAACCGAATACAAGATGCACTCCCCTAGGCCCATAAATGGTGAAGTGTCGTGTAGTCGACGTTCACACGACACCACTAGAAGAATGACACCACAACTTAAATATCATAACATTGAATATTACTCAACCATAATTCACTACTAACATTTAGACTTCACCCATGTCCTCAAGAACTAAACGAACTACTCACGAGACATCATATGGAATACAATCAGAGGTGATATGATGATAAATAACAATCTGAACATAAACCTTGGTTCAATGGTTTCACTCAATAGCATCTACAACAAGTAGAGAATAACACCGGGAGAGTTTCCCCTATCGAACAATCAAGATCAAACCCAAATTGTTACAGCGGTGACGAGGTGCTGCGGTGATGATGGCGGTGTAGATGGTGGAGATGATGATGATGATGGTGGAGATGATGTCCAGCTCGATGACGATGGCGATGGCGTCGATTTCCCCCTCCGGGAGGAATTTCCCGGCGGATTCCTGCCCGCCGGAGAGCTCTTTCTCTCTGGTGTTCTCCGCCCCAGAGGCGGGTGTAACCCTTCGTGAGGTCCTCTCGTGGCTTAGGTTTTCGGGACGAAGGAGTACGCGAAAAGAGGAGGCGAAAGGGGCTGTGGGGCCCCCACACCACGGGGTGGCGCGGCCAGGCCATGTGCCGCGCCGGCCTGTGGTCTGGCCCACCTTGGCTCCCCTCTTTTCCCTCTTCTGGCTCCCTCCATCATCTGGAAAAATAGGAATTTACGTGAAATTTCCTTCCACAGTTGATCTTCCGAAATATTGCGTTCTGACGGTGCTTTTTCCAGCAGAATCCTGGCTCCGGTGCTTGATCCTCCAATAATGATGAAACATGCAAAATAGATGAAATAACATAAGTATTGTGTCCCAATATGAAATATATCAATGAATAACAGCAAATTATGATACAAAATAGTGATGCAAATTGGACGTATCAACTCCCCCCAAGCTTAGACCTCGCTTGTCCCCAAGCGAAACTGAGCTCGATAAACAAGACCACATGTTTATGGAGTGAAGAGTCGATAAATAAAATACGGACAAGAAGCATCATATTCATTCACACAAGACATTCTAGTAAACAACTTCCTCATATAACTCATCTTGAAATAAGTAAAGAGAAATCACAAGTAAAGGTGCATAAGAAATCATAGTTGGTGATGGCAAACTATGTTCTTGGTCAGAGAACTACTAACGGATTGTACTTCTAAGCAAAGCTTTCATATTAGAATTTATAGCTGGGCTTTCATATTCAATCATAACAATATTCTCATAATCATTGATAACTTCAAAGTCATATTCATTCAGATAAAATTGGTACTAAACAAGAAAGTATAAAAGACATGATTAACTGAATCATAGCATAAATGATTGGTTCACAACAACTCAATTGCTTGCTTGAGATAGAGGGAAATAGGTTTACTGACTCAACATAAAAGTAAAAGATAGGCCCTTCGCAGAGGGAAGCAGGGATTAAATCATGTGCTAGAGCTTTTCAAGTTTTGAAATCATATAAAGAGCATAAAAGTAAAATTTTGAGCGGTGCTTGTTGTTGTCAACGAATGGTAGCGGGCACTCTAACCCCCTTGCCAAACGAACCTTCCAAGAGCGGCTCCCATGAGGGACGGCATCTCTACCAGCAAGGTAGATCATCCCCCTTCTCTTTTGTTTACACATGTATTTTAGTTTTATTATTGATGACACTCCCCCAACCTTGGCTTTCTCAATCCATGGCTAACCGAATCCTCGGGTGCCTTCCAACATTCACATACCATGGAGGAGTGTCTATTGCAAAATTAAGTTGCTTACTGATAAATCAGGGCAAAACATGTGAAGAGAATTATTAATGAAATTTATTAATTGGGGCTGGGAACCCCGTTGCCAGCTCTTATTGCAAAATTATTGGATAAGCGGATGTGCCACTAGTCCATTGGTGAAAGTTCGCCCAACAAGATTGAAAGATAAAACACCACATACTTCCTCATGAGCTATAAAACATTGACACAAATAAGGAGTAGTATATTTTGAATTATTTAAAGGTAGCACATGAAGTATTTACTTGGAATGGCAGAAAATACCATGTAGTAGGTAGGTATGGTGGACACAAATGGCATAGGTTTGGTCTAAGGTTATGGATGTATGAGAAGCATTCCCTCTCGATACAGGTCTTTGGCTAGCAAGGTTTGATAGCAAGCATAAAGGTTGAGGGAAACAAACAAATATACATATGCTAGAACAATCATGCATCTTTCTCATAAGCACAAGCAATTTTAACTTAAGAATACTAAGCATAGAGATAATAGAGTAATATATCTAAGTGTATTTCTCTCTTTTATTTAAACATCAGGGTGTTGTTGCTATTGACCAATGCTAAGTTTGCCAAAACCAAATAGATTTACTTGATGCTCCCAAAGTGATATCAATACTCATGTCAAGAGTAATCATATAATAGAGATTGCAAACTAAAATAAGGTGTGCAAAAAGTAAATGATAAGACTTCTCATTAATATTCCATAACGATAACTCACACCAACGGATACATAGATAACCAACTAAGAGAGATACTTCCACATTGCATACTATTCCATACGATAACTTCCCTACTCATGATATGACACTACTTGATAATAAAAGATAAAGGTAGTGATGATGTGATACCGCGGCACTCCCCCAAGCTTGGAACAAACCAAGGGGATGCCAATACCGATGATGAATTACTCCTTCGATGATGATGGTGATGGATTCTTCTCGACAAGCTTCTTAACAAGCTCCTTTAAATCTTCAATCTCATAGGTGAGGTTGCGAATCAGTTCCGAGTTGTGCTCAACGCGGCTCATAATCATGTCAGGTGGTGAATCCCAACTCCTAGAGTTGTTTCCCCATCCTTCAGCTTCAGATTTCATCTCTCCTGCAATGTTAGAACGATCTATATCCCAACCACTTGGCAACACTACCTTGGGGGTCCTTTCAGTTTGACGATCGTAGATTAGATTGCGGTAAGGGTTGTAATTGCCCGGAGAAGATGTCCTTGGAGCCAAGTAGCGACGTGGAACTGCTCCTCCGGTAGCGATTCGTGCACTCCTCTTGGTGTTTGACGGGTTTGATATCACGCCAATGCTCGCAATGGTGGCACGCTGGTGTGCTTGCGGAACCTCCTCCACTTCTTCCTCATCCTCACTTGCGCTTTCTTCCTTCAGGTCCGGGTCTTGAATATCTTCCTCCAAAGGTCCCTTGTCCTTGTTGTTGGAGACCATGATGCTTCTAGATCAAAACAAATCTGGCAGAAAACAGCTCGAAACAAAACACGACGAGAAAATGATATACGGACCTCCAGGGGTCCGGGGGATTATATAGCAATTATTTTTACGACAAAAGGAAGGTTCCAGGCCGAAAACGAGTGGAAACGGGACGCCGAGGGGTCACCATAGGTCGGCGTGGCCAGGGTGGGGCCCGCGCCGGCCTATGGTGACGGGCCCTCGCGCGTCTTTTCCACTCCGTTTCGATTCCGTAATTTTTCATATTTTCCAAAAACAGCAGAAATAATGTTCGGAAAGGTAAACGCGGACTTTTTATTACCTGTACTGTTACCTATTCAAAGTCGAGTTCTGGCGGACTGTCAATTTGTCCTTTGATGAAGGCCTCCGGTGTTTCCACTTGAATAATATCAACATCAATATTATAAGAATCACCCGAGATATAATGCTTGAGTCTTTTTCCATTCACCACTTGTGTGGCGTTACCTTGGAGAGAGCTAATTTTAATTGCTCCTGAACGGTACACCTCCTCAACAACATATGGTCCTTCCCATTTCGAGAGTAATTTCCCTGCAAAGAATCTAAGACGAGACCGATACAATAGAACTTTATCTCCAACATTAAATTCTCTTTTAATAATCCTTCTATCATGCCATTTCTTAACTTTTTCTTTAAAGAGTTTAGCATTTTCATAAGCTTCACTTCTCCATTCATCTAGAGAACTTAATTGCAATAACCTCTTATTACCGGCTAGTTTCGGATCTTTATTTAGTTCTCTAACAGCCCAATAAGCTTTGTGCTCTAGTTCTAAAGGTAAATGACAAGCTTTTCCATAAACCATTTTATAAGGTGACATTCCCATAGGATTTTTATAAGCAGTTCTATAAGCCCATAGTGCTTCTTTCAATTTGCTAGCCCAATTCTTTCTAGATTTATTAACAGTCTTTCCTAAAATGGATTTAATCTCTCTATTTGATAATTCTACTTGACCACTAGTTTGAGGGTGATAAGCAGAAGCAATTCTATGATTAATACCATACTTAGCAAGAGTTTTTCTAAAACCTCCATGAATAAAATGAGAACCTCCATCAGTCATAATATATCTAGGTACTCCAAATCTAGGAAATATAACTTCTACAAGCATTTTTATAGAGGTCTCACCATCAGCACTCTTTGTAGGTATAGCTTCTACCCATTTAGTAACATAATCAACAGCGACAAGTATATGAGTGTTACCTTCTGAAGAAGGGAAAGGACCCATGAAGTCGAATCCCCAACAATCGAATGGTTCAATAACAAGAGTATAATTCATAGGCATTTCATTGCGTCTAGAAATATTACCAACTCTTTGACATTCATCACAAGATAAGATAAACTTCCTTGCATCTTTGAAAAGTGTTGGCCAATAAAAACCTGATTGTAGAACCTTTTGTGCGGTTCTATCTCCAGCGTGATGTCCTCCATAAACACTACCATGACATTTACTCAATATCTCCTGTTGTTCATATTCGGGAACACATCTTCGCATAATACCATCCACTCCTTCTTTATATAAGTGTGGGTCATCCCAAAAATAATGCCTCAAGTCATAAAAGAATTTCCTCCTTTGCTGAGCTGAAAAGGTTGGAGGCAAATACTTCGAAACAATAAAGTTAGCATAATCAGCATACCAAGGGCTCTCTCGCGAGCTCACCTTTATTACAGCCAATTGTTCATTTGGAAAACTATCATTAACAGGAACAGGATCATAAGCAATATTTTCCAATCTAGACAAATTATCAGCAACAGGATTATCAGCACCTTTCCTATCTATAATATGTAAATCAAATTCTTGCAAAAGTACCCATCTAATAAGCCTTGGCTTAGCATCTTTCTTTGTCATAAGGTATCTAATTGCAGCATGATCAGTATGAATGGTGACTTTTGAATCAACAATATAGGGTCTAAACTTGTCACAAGCAAAGACTACAGCTAACAATTCCTTTTCAGTTGTAGCATAATTTCTTTGAGCAGCATCAAGAGTCTTACTAGCATAATGAATAACATTTAATTTTTTATCTACTCGCTGTCCAAGAACAGCGCCTACAGCAAAATCACTAGCATCACACATAATTTCAAAAGGAAAATTCCAATCAGGAGGTTCAACTACAGGAGCAGTTGTTAAGGCTTTCTTTAGAGTTTCAAAAGCTTCCTTACAATCATCATCAAAAACAAAAGGTACATCTTTTTGAAGAAGATTAGTAAGAGGCTTTGAAATTTTAGAGAAATCTTTAATAAATCTCCTATAAAACCCAGCATGACCAAGAACACTACGAATACCTTTAACATCCCTCGGATAGGGCATCTTCTCAATTGCTTCAACTTTAGCTCTATCAACTTCAATACCTCTCTCGGAAATTTTATGTCCCAATACAATTCCTTCATTAACCATAAAGTGGCATTTCTCCCAATTAAGAACAAGGTTAGTTTCTTCACATCTCTGCAAAACTTTATCGAGGTTTCGCAAGCAATTATCAAAAGAATTCCCATAGACAGAAAAATCATCCATGAACACCTCTACAATACTTTCGCAAAAACCATGAAAAATAGCAGACATGCATCTTTGAAAAGTAGCAGGAGCATTACATAAACCAAAAGGCATACGCCTATAAGCATAAGTTCCATAAGGACAAGTAAACGTGGTTTTCTCTTGATCTTTAGCTTTAACAGCAATTTGTGAAAACCCAGAATAACCATCAAGAAAGCAAAAATGAGTATTTTTAGATAACCTTTCTAGCATTTGATCAATAAAGGGTAAAGGGTAATGATCTTTCTTAGTAACTTTATTAACTTTTCGAAAATCAATGCACATTCTATACCCTACAACTATTCTTTGAGGAATAAGCTCATCATTATCATTAGGCACAACAGTCATTCCTCCTTTCTTAGGAACACAATGCACAGGACTAACCCATCTACTATCAGCAATAGGATATATAATACCAGCTTCAAGTAGTTTTAATACCTCATTTCTTACCACCTCCTTCATCTTCGGAATTAGACGACGCTGATGTTCAACAACAGGCTTCGCATCATCTTCCATATTGATAGCATGTTGGCAAATAGATGGAGAAATCCCTTTCAAATCATCAAGTGTATAGCCAATAGCTCCTCGGTGTTTCTTCAATATTTCCAATAACCTTTCTTCCTCAATCTCTGAAAGCTTAGAACTAATAATAACAGGATATATTTTCTTATCATCAATATGAGCATATTTAAGATTATCAGGTAAAGGCTTTAAATCGAAAACAGGATCTTCCTTTGGTGGCGGTGTTGTACCCAAATCTTCCACCGGTAAATCATGCTTGAGAATAGGTTGGCGAAGAAAAATTTCCTCAAGCTCATCTCTTTCTTTCCTAAAAGCTTCACTTTCACTATTCTCCAAATGTTGCTGCAAGGGATTATTAGGAACAAGAACAATAGATGCACACTGCTCCATTTTAAAATCATTACTAGGCAAGTCAGCTTTATAAGGAGTTTTAGTAAATTTAGAAAAGTTAAATTCATAAGGTTCACCAGCAAATCTAGTCAAAATTTTCTCTTTCTTACAATCTATAATAGCTCCACAAGTATTTAGAAAAGGTCTACCAAAAATGATAGGACAATGATCACTAGCAGCAGAACCAAGTACCAAAAAGTCAGCAGGATATTTAATCTTACCACATAGAACTTCCACATCTCGAACAATACCAATTGGAGAAATAGTTTCTCTATTAGCCAGATGAATAACCACATCAATATCCTCAAGTTCACAAGAACCAATTTCATGCATAATCTCCGTGTAAAGTTCATAAGGAATAGCACTAACACTTGCACCAATATCACATAAACCATAATAGCAATGATCACCAATTCTAACAGATAGCATAGGAACACTAACTTGTTTGGGTTTATTAGGATGTGAAACAATATTAGAAGCATCTTCACAGAAAATAATATGACCATCCTCTACATTTTCAGTCACAAGATCTTTAACTATTGCAACAGCAGGTTCAATTTTAATTTGTTCTTCAGGTTCTTTAGGTTTCTTTTCACTTTTATTAACTGCACTAGATATGACAGAGTACTCCTTCATTTTAGCAGGGAAAGGAGTTTTTTCAATATAAGCTTCAGGAATAACATTATCAACAGTTTCAACCACTACACATTTGTTTACAGATGAATCAACTTTATCTTTATACGGTTCATGATACTTATCAAAATTCTTCTTAGGCAGTTCATAATGAGAGGCAAAAGCTTTATAAAGATTTGCAACAACTTGAGAATCAAGACCATATGTAGCACTCATATTACGAAATTTATCAGTATCCATAAAAACTTCAATGCATTTATAATCATAAATTATACCTGATTCTCTATCTTTGTCGTTCTCCCATCCTTCAGTATTTTCTTGGATCCGATCAAGAAGGTCCCTTTTAAACTCTTCATTCTTGCGTGTAAATGATCCAGAACAAGAAGTATCCAACAAGGTCTTGTCTTGAAAAGAAAGTCTTGCATAGAAGTTATCAATAATAACATTACCAGGAAGCTCATGAATGGGGCATTTGAGCATTAAAGACTTCAATCTCCCCCAAGCTTGGGCAATACTTTCTCCATCATGAGGCCAGAAATTATATATGCGGTTCCGATCTTTGTGAATTTCACTTGGAGGATAGAATTTAGAATAAAATAAAGGCACAATGTCCTCCCAATCAATAGAATCACCATTCTTCAGCAATTTATACCAGTGCGCCGCTTTACCAGACAGCGATATAGTGAATAGTTTCTTTCTAACTTCATTCATAGCAATACCTGCACATTTGAATAACCCGCATAATTCATGCAAAAACAGTAAATGATCACCAGGATGAACAGTTCCATCCCCTTCATAGCGGTTATCCATAACACGTTCAATAACTTTCATAGGTATTTTATATGGTATCACTTCCTCACCTGGCGCTTCATCCACTACCGTTGCAGTAGTAGTAGATTTCCCAAATAGAAATTGAAGAGAAGATCTCTCCATAATGACTTATAGCAGCAGGCAGAAATAAAATCAGCACAAACAGTAAAGGTTTTCCTTACCAATTCCACTTACCAATAGCGCTTCACTCCCCGGCAACGGCGCCAGAAAATAGTCTTGATGACCCACAAGTATAGGGGGTATATCGTAGTATCTTCGTAAGAATGTCGATCCCAACGAGGAGCAGAAGGTGTTGGCAGTAGTTTCGATGAAGGATTCACTGTAAATGCTCACAAACAAGTTTTCAGGGGGTTTTGATGTAGCAGATAAATAAAGTACAAGTAAATAAAATGCGAGAGAAATAATCGCTGCGAGTGGCCCAATCCTTTTTAGCACAAAGGACAAGCCGGTTTGTTTACTTATAATGACCAAACGTTCTTGAGGACACACGGGGATTTTAGTCTAGTGCTTTCGCTTCATGTAGCTAAATAATCTTCATTGTTTTGATAAGTGTTGTGTGGGTGAACCTATGCTAATGCACCGCCCTTCCTAGGACTAATACATACTTGTGATTATACCCCTTGCAAGCATCCGCAACTACAAGAAAGTAATTAAGATAAATCTAACCACAGCCTTAAACTCTGAGATCCTGCGATCCCTCTTGCATCGATATACTAACGGGGGTTTAGGTTTCTGTCACTCCGGCAACCCCGCAATTAGCAACCGAATACAAGATGCACTCCCCTAGGCCCATAAATGGTGAAGTGTCGTGTAGTCGACGTTCACATGACACCACTAGAAGAATGACACCACAACTTAAATATCATAACATTGAATATTACTCAACCATAATTCACTACTAACATTTAGACTTCACCCATGTCCTCAAGAACTAAACGAACTACTCACGAGACATCATATGGAATACAATCAGAGGTGATATGATGATAAATAACAATCTGAACATAAACCTTGGTTCAATGGTTTCACTCAATAGCATCTACAACAAGTAGAGAATAACACCGGGAGAGTTTCCCCTATCGAACAATCAAGATCAAACCCAAATTGTTACAGCGGTGACGAGGTGCTGCGGTGGTGATGGCGGTGTAGATGGTGGAGATGATGATGATGATGGTGGAGATGATGTCCAGCTCGATGACGATGACGATGGCGTCGATTTCCCCCTCCGGGAGGAATTTCCCAGTTCCCGCCGGAGAGCTCTTTTCTCTCTGGTGTTCTCCGCCCCGAGGCGGCTGTAACCCTTCGTGAGGTCCTCTCGTGGCTTAGGTTTTCGGGACGAAGAGTACGCGAAGAAAAGGAGGCGAAAGGGGCTGTGGGGCCCCCACACCACGGGTGGCGCGGCCAGGCCATGGGCCGCGCCGGCTTGTGGTCTGGGCCCACCTTGGCTCCCCTCTTTTCCCTCTTCTGGCTCCCTCCGTCATCTGGAAAAATAGGAATTTACGTGAAATTTCCTTCCACAGTTGATCTTCCGAAATATTCCGTTCTGATGGTGCTTTTTCCAGCAGAATCCTGGCTCCGGTGCTTGATCCTCCAATAATGATGAAACATGCAAAATAGATGAAATAACATAAGTATTGTGTCCCAATATGAAATATATCAATGAATAACAGCAAATTATGATACAAAATAGTGATGCAAATTGGACGTATCAACTGCTCAAAGAAATTATGCTACAACTGAAAAAGAGTTATTAGCCGTAGTTTTTGCATGTGACAAGTTTAGATCTTATATTGTTGATTCAAAAGTCACAGTTCATACTGATCATGCTGCAATTAGGTACCTTATGGAAAAGAAAGACGCTAAGCCAAGGCTTATTAGATGGGTGCTTCTTTTGCAAGAATTTGATTTACATATTGTAGATAGGAAAGGTGTTGATAATCCTGTTGCTGATAATTTATCTAGATTGGAAAATATTGCTTATGATCCTGTTCCTGTTAATGATAGTTTTCCAAATGAACAATTGGCTGTAATAAAGGTGAGCTCGCGAGATAGTCCTTGGTATGCTGATTATGCTAACTTTATTGTTTCAAAATACTTGCCTCCAACCTTTTCAGCTCAGCAAAGGAGGAAATTCTTTTATGATTTGAGGCATTATTTTTGGGATGACCCACACTTATATAAAGAAGGAGTGGATGGTATTATGCGAAGATGTGTCCCTGATACGTCTCTGACGTATCGATAATTTCTTATGTTCCACGCTACTTTATTGATGATACCTACATGTTTTATGCACACTTTATGTCATATTCGTGCATTTTCTGGAACTAACCTATTAACGAGATGCCGAAGTGCCAGTTCTGTTTTCTGCTGTTTTTGGTTTCAGAAATCCTAGTAAGGAAATATTCTCGGAATTGGACGAAATCAACGCCCAGTTCCTATTTTGCCCGGAAGCATCAACCCGAGAGCCACCAGAGGAGGGGCCTGTGGGCCCCAGATGATAGGGTGGCGCGGCCTGGGCCCTGGCCGCGCCAGCCTATGGTGTCACCGCCTCCTCGCCCCTCCGACTCCGCCTTTTCGCCTATATAAGGTCCCTGACCTAAAAACCCCGACGGAGGAAGCCACGGTACGCGAAACCTTCCAGAGCCGCCGCCATCGCGAAGCCAAGATCTGGGGGACAGAGTCTCTGTTCCGGCACCCTGCCGGGACGGGGAAGTGCCCCGGAAGGCTTCTCCATCGACACCGCTGCCATCTCCACCACCATCTTCATCAACGCTGCTGCTCCCATGAGGAGGGAGTAGTTCTCCATCGAGGCTCGGGGCTGTACCGGTAGCTATGTGGTTCATCTCTCTCCTATGTACTTCAATACAATAATCTCATGAGCTGCCTTACATGATTGAGATTCATATGATGATGCTTGTAATCTAGATGTCATTGTGCTAGTCAAGTGAGTTTTACTTATGTGATCTCCGGAGACTCCTTGTCCCACGTGTGTAAAGGTGACAGTGTGTGCACCGTGTGGGTCTCTTAGGCTATATTTCATAGAATACTTATTCACTGTTATGAATGGCGTAGTGAAGTGCTTATTTATATCTCTTTATGATTGCAATGTGTTTTGTATCACAATTTATCTATGTGCTACTCTAGTGATGTTATTAAAGTAGTTTTATTCCTCCTACACGGTGTAATGGTGACAGTGTGTGCACTCGTGTTAGTACTTGGTTTATGCTATGATCATGATCTCTTGTAGATTGCGAAGTTAACTATTGCTATGATAGTATTGATGTGTATTATTCCTCCTACATAAGCATGAAGGTGACAGTGTGCATGCTATGTTAGTACTTGGTTTAGTCGTTTCGATCTTTCATGCACTCTAAGGTTATTTAAATATGAACATTGAATTGTGGAGCTTGTTAACTCCGGCATTGAGGATTCGTGTAATCCTACGCAATGTGTTCATCATCCAACAAGAGAGTGTAGAGTATGCATTTATCTATTCTGTTATGTGATCAATGTTGAGAGTGTCCACTAGTGAAAGTCTATTCCCTAGGCCTTGTTCCTAAAAACTGCTATCGTTGCTTGTCTACTGTTTTACTGAGCTACTACTGCTGCGTTACTACTGCATGTTTACTTCCCGCAATATTACTACCATCAACTGCACGCCAGCAAGCACTTTTCTGGCGCCATACTTCTGCTCATATTCATTCATACCACTTGTATTTCACTATCTCTTCGCCGAACTAGTACACCTATTAGGTGTGTTGGGGACACAAGAGACTTCTTGCTTTGTGGTTGCAGGGTTGCATGAGAGGGATATCTTTGACCTCTTCCTCCCTGAGTTCGATAAACCTTGGGTAATCCATTTAAGGGAAACTTACTGCTGTTCTACAAACCTCTGCTCTTGGAGGCCCAACACTGTCTACAAGAATAGAAGCACCCGTAGACATCAAGCACTTTTCTGGCGCCGTTGCCGGGGAGGAAAGGTAAACGGCACTCACACATTGGCAAGCCCGGCAACTAAGCACTTTTCCTCCCTCGTCAACTACGCGTCAAGCACTTTTCTGGCGCCGTTGCCGGGGAGGAAAGGTAAAAGGCTCTCATACTTCGGTTCCAGGTAACAGTACTTTTCTGGCGCCATTGTGTGTGTGCTCGAAGCTATTTCCTTTAGACTCTGCAATTACGACATTTGGTTTCTTGTTTACACTAGTTAGGCATAATGGACAACAATGACCTTTTTATTCTATTTCCTGATTTAAGACATGGATGGTTTGATGCGAAAATTAAAAAACCCATGGAACATATTAATATGAATTCTTTGAACACTATTGTTGCTAATGCTATGGAAGATTCTAAGCTTGGGGAAGCTGGCTTTGATGAGCATGATATTTTTAGTCCCCCAAGCATTGAGGAGAAAATTTACTTTGATGATACTTTGCCTCCCATTTATGATGATTATAATGATAGTAGTCTTTTGTTACCACCTGTTATGGAGGATAAATTTGATTATGATTACAATATACCTCCTATATTTGATAGCTACTTTGTTGAATTTTCTCCCACTACAATTAATAAGAATGACTATGCTTATGTTGGGAGTAGTAATTATTTTATGCATGAGACTCATGATAAGAATGCTTTATGTGATAGTTATATTGTTGAGTTTGCTCATGATGCTACTGAAAGTTATTATGAGAGAGGAAAATATGGTTGTAGAAATTTTCATGTTACTAAAACACCTCTCTATGTGCTGAAATTTTTGAAGCTACACTTGTTTTATCTTCCTATGCTTGTTACTTTGCTCTTCATGAACTTGTTTATTTACAAGATTCCTTTTCATAGGAAGCATGTTAGACTTAAATGTGTTTTGAATTTGCCTCTTAATGCTCTCTTTTGCTTCAACTCTTATTTCTTACGAGTGCATCATTAAAACTGCTGAGCCCATCTTAATGGCTATAAAGAAAGAACTTCTTGGGAGATAACCCATGTGTTTTTTTACTACAGTACTTTGTTTTATATTTGAGTCTTGGAAGTTGTTTACTACTGTAGCAACCTCTCCTTATCATGTTTTTGTGCCAAGTAAAGTTTCTATGTTAAAGTTGATGTTATATTTGGGATCGCTGCGCAGAAACAGCATTGCTGTCTGTCACGAATCTGGGCCTAAGTCTCTGTAGAAAATTCGAAAAAATCTGCCAATTTACGAGCGTGATCCTCAGATATGTACGCAACTTTCATTAGTTTTGAGTTTTTCCATTTGAGCAAGTCTGGTGCCATTTTAAAATTCGTCTTTACGGACTGTTCTGTTTTTGACAGATTCTGCCTTTTATTTCGCATTGCCGCTTTTGTTAAGTTGAATGAGTTTCTTTGTTCCATTAACTTTCAGAAGTTATGTGCAATGTCCAGAAGTGTTAAGAATGATTGTGTCACCTCTGAACATGTGAATTTTTGATTATGCACTAACCCTCTAATGAGTTTGCTTGAAGTTTGGTGTGAAGGAAGTTTTCAAGGGTCAATAGAAGAGGGTGATATAATGTGATCGAGAAGAGTGAAAGGTCTAAGCTTGGGGATGTCCCGGTGGTTCATCCCTGCATATTTCAAGAAGACTCAAGCATCTAAGCTTGGGATGCCCAAGGCATCCCCTTCTTCATCGACAACTTATCAGGTTTCTTCTAGTGAAACTATATTTTTATTCCGTCACATCCTATGTATTTTACTTGGAGCGTCTGTGTGCTTTTATTTTTGTTTTTGTTTTGTTATCTTAGTTCTCTGAATAAGTTCATCCTTGTGTGGGAGAGAGACACGCTCCGCTGGTTCGTATGAACACATGTGTTCTTAGCTCATAATATTCATGGCGAAGTTTCCTCTTCGTTATATTGTTATATGGTTGGAATTGGAAAAATGCTACATGTAGTAATTGGTAGAATGTCTTGGATAATGTGATACTTGGCAATTGTTGTGCTCATGTTTAAGCTCTTGCATCATATACTTTGCACCTATTAGTGAAGAAATACATAGAGCTTGCTAAAATTTGGTTTGCATAATTGGTCTCTCTAAGGTCTAGATAATTTCTAGTAAAAAGCTTGAACAACAAGGAAGACGGTGTAAAGTCTTATAATGTTTACAATATGTCTTTTATGTGAGTTTTGCTGCACCGTTTCATCCTTGATTTTGCTTCAAATAACCTTGCTAGCCTAAACCTTGTATCGAGAGGGAATACTTCTCATGCATCCAAAATCCTTGAGCCAACCACTATGCCATTTGTGTCCACCATACCTACCTACTACATGGTATTTCTCCGCCATTCCAAAGTAAATTGCTTGAGTGCTACCTTTAAAATTCCATCATTCACCTTTGCAATATATAGCTCATGGGACAAAATAGCCTTAAAAACTATCGTGGTATTGAATATGTACTTATGCACTTTATCTTTTATTAAGTTGCTTGTTGTGCGATAACCATGCTTCTGGGAACGCCATCAACTATTGTTGAATATCATGTGAGTTGCTATGCATGTCCGTCTTGTCTGAAGGATCTATCACCTTAGTGGTTGGAGCATGCAAAATTGTTAGAGAAGAACATTGGGCCGCTAACTAAAGCCATGAATCATGGTTGAAGTTTCAGTTTTGGACATATATCCTCAATCTCATATGAGAATAATAATCATTGCTACATGCTTATGCATTTAAGAGGAGTCCATTATCTGTTGTCCATGTTGTCCCGGTATGGATGTCTAAGTTGAGAATAATCAAAAGCGAGAAATCCAAAATGCGAGCTTTCTCCTTAGACCTTTGTACATGCGGCATGGAGGTACCCCTTTGTGACACTTGGTTGAAACATGGCATGCAAAGATCCGGTAGTCCAAGCTAAGTAGGACGAGGTGCGGACACTATTAGTATACTATGCATGAGGCTTGCAACTTGTAAGATATAATTTACATAACTCATATGCTTTATTACTACCGTTGACAAAATTGTTTCATGTTTTCAAAATAAAAGCTCTAGCACAAATACAGCAATCGATGATTTCCTCTTTGAAGGACCATTCTTTTACTTTTATTGTTGAGTCAGTTTACCTATCTCTCTCCACCTTAAGAGGCAAACACTTGTGTGAAATGTGCATTGATTCCTACATACTTGCATATTGCACTTGTTATATTACTTTAAATTGACACTATCCATGAGATATACATGTTACAAGTTGAAAGCAACCGCTGAAACTTGATCTTCCATTGTGTTGCTTCAATGCCTTTACTTTGATTTATTGCTTTATGAGTTAACTCTTATGCAAGACTTATTGATGCTTGTCTTGAAGTACTATTCATGAAAAGTTTTTGTCATATGATTCATTTGTTTACTTATGTCATTACCATTGTTTTGATCGCTGCATTCATTACATATGCTTACAATAGTATGATCAAGGTTATGATGGCATGTCACTTAAGAAATTATCTTTGTTATCGTTTTACCTGCTCGGGACGAGCAGAACTAAGCTTGGGGATGCTGATACGTCTCCGACGTATCGATAATGTTCCACGCTACTTTATTGATGATACCTACATGTTTTATGCACACTTTATGTCATATTCGTGCATTTTGGAACTAACCTATTAAGATGCGAAGTGCCAGTTCTGTTTTCTGCTGTTTTTGGTTTCAGAAATCCTAGTAAGGAAATATTCTCGGAATTGGACGAAATCAACGCCAGGTTCCTATTTTGCCCGGAAGCATCCGAACACCCGAGAGGCACCGGAGGAGGGGCCTGTGGGCCCAGATGATAGGGTGGCGCGGCCTGGGCCCTGGCCGCACCAGCCTATGGTGTCACCGCCTCGTCGCCCCTCCGACTCCGCCTTTTCGCCTATATAAGGTCCCTGACCTAAAATCCCCGACGGAAGAAGCCATGGTACGCGAAACCTTCCAGAGCCGCCGCCATCGCGAAGCCAAGATCTGGGGACAGAGTCTGTTCCGGCACCCGCCGGACGGGGAAGTGCCCCGGAAGGCTTCTCCATCGACACCGCTGCCATCTCCACCACCATCTTCATCGCTGCTGCTCCCATGAGGAGGGAGTAGTTCTCCATCGAGGCTCGGGGCTGTACCGGTAGCTATGTGGTTCATCTCTCTCCTATGTACTTCAATACAATAATCTCATGAGCTGCCTTACATGATTGAGATTCATATGATGATGCTTGTAATCTAGATGTCATTGTGCTAGTCAAGTGAGTTTTACTTATGTGATCTCCGGAGACTCCTTGTCCCACGTGTGTAAAGGTGACAGTGTGTGCACCGTGTGGGTCTCTTAGGCTATATTTCACAGAATACTTATTCACTGTTATGAATGGCGTAGTGAAGTGCTTATTTATATCTCTTTATGATTGCAATGTGTTTTGTATCACAATTTATCTATGTGCTACTCTAGTGATGTTATTAAAGTAGTTTTATTCCTCCTACACGGTGTAATGGTGACAGTGTGTGCACTCGTGTTAGTACTTGGTTTATGCTATGATCATGATCTCTTGTAGATTGCGAAGTTAACTATTGCTATGATAGTATTGATGTGTATTATTCCTCCTACATAAGCATGAAGGTGACAGTGTGCATGCTATGTTAGTACTTGGTTTAGTCGTTTCGATCTTTCATGCACTCTAAGGTTATTTAAATATGAACATTGAATTGTGGAGCTTGTTAACTCCGGCATTGAGGATTCGTGTAATCCTACGCAATGTGTTCATCATCCAACAAGAGAGTGTAGAGTATGCATTTATCTATTCTGTTATGTGATCAATGTTGAGAGTGTCCACTAGTGAAAGTCTATTCCCTAGGCCTTGTTCCTAAAAACTGCTATCGTTGCTTGTCTACTGTTTTACTGAGCTACTACTGCTGCGTTACTACTGCATGTTTACTTCCGCAATATTACTACCATCAACTGCACGCCAGCAAGCACTTTTCTGGCGCCATACTTCTGCTCATATTCATTCATACCACTTGTATTTCACTATCTCTTCGCTGAACTAGTACACCTATTAGGTGTGTTGGGACACAAGAGACTTCTTGCTTTGTGGTTGCAGGGTTGCATGAGAGGGATATCTTTGACCTCTTCCTCCCTGAGTTCGATAAACCTTGGGTAATCCACTTAAGGGAAACTTGCTGCTGTTCTACAAACCTCTGCTCTTGGAGGCCCAACACTGTCTACAAGAATAGAAGCACCCGTAGACATGTCCCCGAATATGAACAACAAGAGATATTGAGTAAGTGTCATGGTAGTGTTTATGGAGGACATCACGCCGGAGATAGAACCGCACAAAAGGTTCTACAATCAGGTTTTTATTGGCCAACGCTCTTTAAAGATGCAAGGAAGTTTATCTTATCTTGTGATGAATGTCAAAGAGTTGGTAATATCTCTAGACGCAATGAAATGCCTATGAATTACACTCTTGTTATTGAACCATTTGATTGTTGGGGATTTGACTTCATGGGTCCTTTCCCTTCTTCAGAAGGTAACACTCATATACTTGTCGTTGTTGATTATGTTACTAAATGGGTGGAAGCCATACCTACAAAAAGTGCTGATGGTGAGACCTCTTTAAAAATGCTTTTAGATGTTATTTTTCCTAGATTTGGAGTACCTAGATATATTATGACTGATGGAGGTTCTCACTTTATTCATGGTGGTTTTAGAAAAACTCTTGCTAGATATGGTATTAATCATAGAATTGCTTCAGCTTATCATCCTCAAACTAGTGGGCAAGTAGAACTATCAAATAGAGAAATTAAATCTATCTTGCAAAAGACTGTTAATAAATCTAGAAAAAATTGGGCTAGTAAGTTAAAGGAAGCATTGTGGGCTTATAGAACTGCTTATAAAAATCCTATGGGGATGTCTCCTTATAAAATGGTTTATGGAAAAGCTTGTCATTTACCTTTAGAATTAGAGCACAAAGCTTATTGGGCTGTAAGAGAACTTAATAAAGATTTTAAACTTGCCGGTAAGAAAAGGTTGCTACAATTGAGTTCTTTAGATGAATGGAGAAGTGAAGCTTATGAAAATGCTAAACTTTTTAAGGAGAAAGTTAAGAAATGGCATGATAGAAGAATTATTAAAAGAGAATTTAATGTTGGAGATAAAGTCCTATTGTATCGGTCTCGTCTCATATTTTTTGCAGGGAAATTACTCTCAAAATGGGAAGGACCATATGTCATTGAGGAGGTGTATCGTTCAGGAGCAATAAAAATTGCCTCGCTGAAAGATGATGCTACACAAGTGGTGAATGGACAAAGACTCAAGCATTATATCCCAGCCTGGCCGCGCCGCCCTATGGGGACAGCCCCTCGGCGTCCCGTTTCCACTCGTTTTCGGCCTGGTACATTCCTTTTGTCGTGAAAATATCTGCTATATAATCCCCCGGATCCCCAGAGGTCTGTATATCGTTTTCTCGTCGTGTTTTGTTTCGAGCTGTTTCTGCCAGGATCAGTTTTTGATCTAGAAGCACCATGGTCTCCAACAACAAGGACAAGGAGCCTTTGGAGGAAGATATTCAAGACCCCGATTTGAAGGAAGAAGTCAAGAGCGAGGATGAAGGAGAAGTGGAGGAAGTTCCGCGAGTATACCCGCGCGCCACCGTCGCAAGCATTGGCGTGGTAGCAAATCCGTTCAACACCAAGAAAAGCGCACGGATTAGCACCGGAGGAGGAGTTCCACGTCGCTTCCTAGCTCCAAGGACATCTCCTCCAGGCATTGACAACCCTTTCCGCACTCTAATTTATAGTCGTCAAATTGAAAGGACTCCCAAGGCAGTATAGTGGTTGGGATATGGATCGTTCTAACACTGCAGGAAGGATGAAACCTGAAGCTGAAGGGTGGGGAAACAACTCTAAGAGTTGGGACTCGCCGTCTGACATACTCATGAACCGTGTTGAGCACAACTCGGAGCTGATTCGCAACCTCACTTACGAGATTGAGGACCTAAAGGAGCTTGTTAAGAAGCTTATCAAGAGTTCATCATCACCACCGAAGGAGTAATTCATCATCGGTATTGGCATCCCCTTGGTTTGTTCCAAGCTTGGGGGAGTGCCGCGGTATCACATCATCACTATCTTTATCTTTTTACTATCAAGTAGTGTCATATCATGAGTAGGGAAGTTATCATATAAGATGGTTTGCAGTGTGGAAGTATCTCTCTTAGTTGGTTATCTATGTATCCCTTGGTGTGAGTTATCGTTATGGAATATTAATGAGAAGTCTTATCATTTACTTTTTGCACACCTTATTTTAGTTTGCAATTTCTGTTATATGATTACTCTTGTCATTAGTATTGATATCACTTTGGGAGCATCAAGTAAATCTATTTGGTTTTGGCAAACTTAGCATTGGTCAATAGCAACAACACTTTGAGTTTAAATAGAAAAGGGGAAATACATGTAGATATATTAGTTTGTTATCTTTCTTTCTTGTTAGCTAATGAGTTTAGTATTCTGAAGTTAAAATTGCTTGTGCTTACAAGGAAGATGCATGATTGTTTCTATCACATGTATATTTGTTTGTTTCCCTCAACTCTTATGCTTGCTAATCAACCTTGCTAGCCAAAGACCTGTAATGAGAGGTGATGTCTACGGGTGCTTCTATTCTTGTAGACAGTGTTGGGCCTCCAAGAGCAGAGGTTTGTAGAACAACAGCAAGTTTTCCCTTAAGTGGATCACCCAAGGTTTATCGAACTCAGGGAGGAAGAGGTCAAAGATATCCCTCTCAAGCAACCCTGCAATCACGATACAAGAAGTCTCTTGTGTCCCCAACACACCTAATACACTTGTCAGATGTATAGGTGCACTAGTTCGGCGAAGATATAGTAAAACACATGTGGTATAGATGGTGGTAATATTGCAGAAAGTAAAGATGCAGTAAAACAGTAAACAAGCGGCGCCAGAAAATAGCTTGCTGGCGTGGGAAGCAATTCTTTGTGGTGGAAACAAGGCCTAGGGATCATACTTTCACTAGTGGACACTCTCAACATTGATCACATAATAAATAAGTTCTCTTCCTTGTGCTACATATACTCTTGTTTGATAATGAACACCATTCGTTGCGTAGGATTACACGAACCCTCAATGCCGGAGTTAACAAGCTCCACAACATTCGATATTCATGTTTAAGTAACCTTAGAGCATAATAGATCTTTGCAAAATAGACCGAGTACTAACATAGCATACACACTGTCACCTTTACACTATGAAGGGGAATAAATCACATCAATACTATCATAGCGATAATCAACTCCATAACCTACAAGAGATTATGATCATAATCTACGACAAGAACCACACGATGCACACACTGTCACCATTACACCATGCAGGAGGAATAGACTACTTTAATAACATCACATGAGTAGCACATAGATAAATAGTGATAAAAAACACATTGCAATCATAAAGGGATATAAATAAGCACTTCAATATGCTATCCATAACAGTGAATAAGTATTCTGTGAAATATAGCCTAAGAGACCCACACGGTGCACACACTGTCACCTTTACACACGTGGGACAAGGAGTCTCCGGAGATCACATAAGTAAAATCCACTTGACTAGCATAATGACATCTAGATTACAAGCATCATCATATGAATCTCAATCATGTAAGGCAGCTCATGAGATTATTGTATTGAAGTACATAGGAGAGAGATGAACCACATAGCTACCGGTACAGCCCCGAGCCTCGATGGAGAACTACTCCCTCCTCATGGGAGATAGCAGCGGTGATGAAGATGGCGGTGGTGTCGATGGAGGAGCCTTCGGGGGCACTTCCCTGTCCCGGCGGCGTGCCGGAACAGAGACTCCTGTCCCCCAGATCTTGGCTTCGTGATGGCGGCGGCTCTGGAACTTTTCTCGTACCGTGGCTTATTCGTCTCGGGGTTTTAGGTCAGGGAGCTTATAGGCGAAAGGGGAGCCTCGGAGGGGCCCTGGTGGGGCCAGACAACAGGCCGGCGCCCCCCCTGGGCCGCGCCGCCACCATGTGTGGTGGGCCTGTGGCCCCTCTGCCGACTCTCGGGTGTTCTGGAAGCTTCCGGTGAAAATAGGGTACGGGGCGTTGATTTCGTCCGATTCCGAGAATATTTCCTTACTAGGATTTCTGAAACCAAAAACAGCAGAAAACAGGAACTGGCACTTCGGCATCTCGTCAATAGGTTAGTTCTAGAAAATGCATCAAAACGATATAAAGTGTCAACAAAACATGTAGGTATTGTCATGAAACAAGCATGGAACATCAGAAATTATAGATACGTTTGAGACGTATCAGCATCCCCAAGCTTAGTTCCTACTCTCGAGTAGGTAAACGATAACACAAATAATTTCTGAGGTGACATGCTACCATCATAATCTTGATCAACATTATTGTAAAGCATATGACATGAATGGAGTGATTCAAAGCAATGATCTATAGGTTGCTAACAAATAGATAACATATAGCAAAACCTTTCATGAATAGTACTTTCAAGACAAGCATCAAAAATTCTTGCATAAGAGTTAACTCATAAAGCAATAAATTCAAAGTAAAGGCATCGAAGCAACACAAAGGAAGATATAAGTTTCAGCAGTTGCTTTCAACTTTCAACATGCATATCTCATGGATAATTGTCAACATAGAGTAATATGATGAATGCAAATAAGCAAGTATGTAAGAATCAATGCACAGTTGACACAAGTGTTTGCTTCTAAGATGGAAGGAAGTAGGTAAACTGACTCAACATAAAGTAAAAGAAAGGCCCCAGGGATTAAATCATGTGCTAGAGCTTTTTAAGTTTTGAAATCATATAGAGAGCATAAAATTAAAGTTTTGAGAGGTGTTTGTTGTTGTCAACGAATGGTAGTGGGTACTCTAACTACCTCATCAACCAGACTTTCAAGAGGGGCTCCCATGAAGGACGTTATCTCTACCAGCAAGGTAGATCATCCCTCTTCTTTTTTGTTTACACATGTACTTTAGTTTTATTTATTAGATGACACTCCCCCAACCTTTTGCTTACACAAGCCATGGCTAACCGAATCCTCGGGTGCCTTCCAACATTTCACATACCATGGAGGAGTGTCTATTTGCAAAATTAAGTTGCTTACTGATAGATCAGGGCAAAACATGTGAAGAGAATTATTAATGAAAGTTGTAATTAATTGGGGTTGGGAACCCCATTGCCAGCTCTTTTTGCAAAATTATTGGATAAGCGGATGAAGCCACTAGTCCATTGTGAAAGTCTGTCAAAAGTAAATGACAAGATCGAAAGATAAAACACCACATACTTCCTCATGAGCTATAAAACATTGACACAAATAAGAGATGATAGCTTTTGAATTGTTTAAAGGTAGCACATGAAGTATTTACTTGGAATGGCAGGAAATACCACATAGTAGGTAGATATGGTGGACACAAATGGCATAGGTTTTTGGCTCAAGGTTTTGGATGCACGAGAAGCATTCCCTCTCAGTACAAGGCTTTGGGCTAGCAAGGTTGTTTGAAGCAAACACAAGTATAAACCGGTACAGCAAAACTTACATAAGAACATATTGCAAGCATTATAAAACTCTACATTGTCTTCCTTGTTGCTCAAACACTTTTACCAGAAAATATCTAGACCTTAGAGAGACCAATCATGCAAACCAATTTCAACAAGTTCTACGGTAGTTCTCCACTAATAGGTTTAAACTACATGATGCAAGAGCATGATCTACTTGAGAGCTCAAAACAATTGCCAAGTATCAAATTATTCAAGACAATATGAAGCATTTTCTGTTTCCAACCAAATAACAATAAGTGCAGCGGTTTTCAACTCCGCCATGAACATTAAAATAAAGCTAAGAACACCATTGTTCATATGAAAAAGCGGAGCGTGTCTCTCTCCCACACAAGGATTGCTAGGATCCGAATTTATTCAAACAAAAACAAAAATAAAAGCACACGACGCTCCAAGTAAAGCACATATGATGTGACCGAATAAAAATATAGTTTCAATAGAAGAAACCTGATAAGTTGATGAAGAAGGGGATGCCTTGGGCATCCCCAAGCTTAGACGCTTGAGTCTCCTTGAAATATGCAGGGATGAACCACGGGGGCATCCCCAAGCTTAGACTTTTCACTCTTCTTGATCATATATCATCCTCCTCTCTTGACCCTTGAAAACTCCCTTCACACCAAACTTCTCATAAACTTCATTAGAGGGGTTAGTACTCAAAAAACTTTAATCCACTTCCCTGTAGTGACACATTGCAAGAACTCAATAAAACATTAGCTACAGCTCTCCACGTCTAGAAAGCCTCACTTAAAGTCCACAAGAGACAATGCAAAAACAGAGACAGAATCTGCCAAAACAGAACAGCCAGTAAACACGAATTTTAAAATGGTACTTCCGTTGCTCAAATCAGAAAACTCAAAACTAATGAAAGTTGTACATATCTGAGGATCACGCACGTAAATTGGCATATTTTTCTGAATTTCCTACAGAGAAATTTGACCAGATTCGTGACAGATAGAAATCTGTTTCTGCGCAGAAATCCAAATCTAGTATCAACCTTCTATTAGAGACTTCACTTGGCACAACATTGCAATAAAATAAAGATAAGGAGAGGTTGCTACAGTAGTAACAACTTCCAAGACACAACAAAACAGTAGCAAAATAAACACATGGGTTATCTCCCAAGAAGTGCTTTCTTTATAGCCATTAAGATGGGCTCAGCAATTTTAATGATGCTCACATAAGGGTAAGAGTTGAAGCAAAAGAGAGAATCAAAAAGCAAGTTCAAAACACATTTAAGTCTAACCCACTTCCTATGCATAGGAATCTTGTACACAAATAAATTCATGAAGAACAAAATGACAAGCATAAGAAGATAAAACAAGAGTAACTTCAAGCATATAGAGAGGTGTTTTAGTACCATGCAAATTTCTACAACCATATTTTCCTCTCTCATAATAATTTTCAGTAGCTTCATGGATAAACTCAACAATATAACTATCACATAAAGCATGCTTTTCATGATTCACAAACACATAATTTTTATCAAGCTCGGAAATAATAGGATTAAAACTTTCAAACCCACTTTTATCAATAATATAACAAGATGATTGATCAATCTCAAAAGATATGGGACTCATAGATAAAGTCAAGAACTCTCCAATCCCATTTTCATTACTAATACAATTAATATTATCAAGTAACATAGGACCATCATCTAGAGATTTGTCATAAACATTTGCTAAGCAAAACTCTTTAGTACCATTCATTTCAGTATCAGGCACAAACAAAGCATTATCATAAGATTTATCAAAATAGCATGGATTATCATGGACAACAGTAGCATAATTATTTTCACAAGTTTTACTCATAGGGAATATTTCAAGAGAATCCACAGGAACATAACATTCATCCTCTTTTGGTAAGCATGGAGGACAATCAAATAGTGTAAGAGATAAAGAGTTACTCTCATTAGAAGGTTGGCATGGGTAGCTAATCCATTCTTCCTCCTTTTGTTCATCACTCTCCTCTTCTTTTTCATCCAATGAGCTTTCAGGTTCATCAATTTCTTCTTCCACTGGTTCCTGCAAATTGTGAGTGCATTCTTGTGCATTAATGAGTCTCTCTTTATAATCAATGATATAAGGATTATCACTGTAGCTTTCTATGCAAAAATTAAGGATAGAAGAGACATAATCTTTAAGGTCCTTACAAACAACACAAGTTTCATAATTTTTAGACATGAATGATTCTATCTCAGAGGCTCCCATAAATATGACAAATTGTTCTACCTCCTCGAACCCAAAATGAATATAGCTATTCCAATTATAGTTCTTAATTAAAACTTCCTCACTAAAGCCACATTGAAATTTAAGATGTTTAGTATCCTGTTTAGAGCAACAGTTTATATCATGGCGTTTAAGCAAGATTTTAGCAATTGTATTTAATTTTTCTATCACAGCACTCATGACTTCACCCTTTCTTGATTTTCTATAATTATTATATAATTCTATAAGCTCCAAATAGGTTGTAGGTTCTCCCATAATAGCAGTTTTAATTTATAGGTTTTCCAAATTTTTATGGATTTTCGGGTATATAGGAAAAATAAAACAAGACAAAAAGAAACTAAGCAAAAGTAAACTAGGCAAAATAATACTAGACAGAAATAAACTAAGCACAAATAAACTAGACAGAATTGAACTAGCAAGACAAAATAAAATAAAATAAAAGCAGAGAGAGATGTAGAGTGTACTCCCCAGGTGAACTTATGAGTAGAGCTATGCCTCCCTGGCAACGGCGCCAGAAAATTTCTGTCACTTTGGGGCATCGGGTTCCGGACATAGACATGTGCAAACAACTTGTAGATACAATCTAAGCAATAAGTATAGAGCTTAAATCTAAGATCATGCCACTCAGGCCCTAGTGACAAGCATTAAGCATAACAAGATTGCAGCAACAATAACTTCACAAACTTTATAGATAGACTAATCATAATGTAACAATCCATCGGATCCCAACAAACACAACACCGATTACATCAGATGAATCTCAATCATGTAAGGCAGCTCATGAGATCATTGTATTGAAGTACATGGGGGAGAGAATACCAACTAGCTACAGCTAGAACCCGTAGTCCATGGGGGAACTACTCACGGAGCATGATGGAGGCGGTGGCGTTGATGGAGATGGCTTTCGGGGCACTTCCCCGTCCCGGCAGGTGCCGGAACAGAGACTTCTGTCCCCGAATTGGAGTTTCGCGATGGCGGCGGCTCTGGAACTTTTCTCGTACCGTGGCTTATTCGTCTCGGGGTTTTAGGTCAGGGAGCTTATATAGGCGAAAGGGGAGCCTCGGAGGGGCCCTGGTGGGGCCAAACAACAGGCCGGCGCGCCCCCCCCTCTCTGGCCGCGCCGCCACCATGTGTGGTGGGCATGTGGCCCCCCTCTGCGACTCTCGGGTGTTCGGAAGCTTCCGGTGAAAATAGGCGGCGTTGATTTCGTCCGATTCCGAGAATATTTCCTTACTAGGATTTCTGAAACCAAAAACAGCAGAAAACAGGAACTGGCACTTCGGCATCTCGTCAATAGGTTAGTTCCGGAAAATGCATCAAAACGATATAAAGTGTGAACAAAACATGTAGGTATTGTCATGAAACAAGCATGGAACATCAGAAATTATAGATACGTTTGAGACGTATCAGAGGGAATGCTTCTCATACATCCAAAACCTTAAACGAAACCCATGCCATTTGTGTCCACCATAACTACCTACTATGTGGTATTTTGCGCCACTCCAAGTAAATACTTCATGTGCTACCTTTAAACAATTCAAACTATATTACTCCTTAATTGTGTCAATGTTTTATAGCTCATGAGGAAGTATGTGGTGTTTTATCTTTCAATCTTGCTGGGCGGACTTTCACCAATGGACTAGTGGCACATCCGCTTATCCAATTATTTTGCAAAAAGAGCTGGCAACGGGGTTCCCAGCCCCAATTAATAACTTTCATTAATAATTCTCTTCACATGTTTTGCCCTGATTTATCAGTAAGCAACTTAATTTTGCAATAGACACTCGTCCATGGTATGAGAAATGTTGGAAGGCACCCGAGGATTCGGTTAGCCACGGATTGAGAAAGCAAAGGTTGGGGGGAGTGTCATCCATAAATAAAACTAAAATACATGTGTAAACAAAAGAGAAGGGGGATGATCTACCTTGCTTGTAGAGATAACGTCCTTCATGGGAGCCGCTCATGGAAGGTCTGTTTGGCAAGGGGGTTAGAGTGCTCACTACCATTCGTTGACAACAACAAACACCACTCAAAATCTTACTTTTATGCTCTTTATATGATTTCAAAGCTTAAAAGCTCTAGCACATGATTTAATCCCTGCTTCCCTCTGCGAAGGGCCTTTCTTTTACTTTTATGTTGAGTCAGTAAACCTATTTCCCTCTATCTCAAGCAAGCAATTCAGTTGTTGTGATCCAACCATTTATATTATGATCTATTTAATCATGCCTTGTATTATTTCTTGTTTATTACAAATTTTATCTGAATGAATATGACTTTGAAGGCTATCAATGATCATGAAGAGATTGTTATGATTAATGATGTGAGCTCTGCCATATAAGTTCTAATATAAAGGCTTTGTTCGGAAGATAAGTACAATCTGTTAATAGTTCTTTGACCAAGAACAAAGTTTGCCATAACCAATTACGATTTCCTATGCACCTTTATTTGTGATTTCTCTTTACTTATTTCAAGTTGAGTTATGTGAGGAAAATGTTTACTAGAATGTCTTGTGTGCATTAATAAGTGTGATGCTTCTTGTCCGTATTTTATTTATCGAATCTTCACTCCATAAACATGTGGTCTTGTTTACTGAGCTCAGTTTCGCTTGGGGACAAGCGAAGTCTAAGCTTGGGGGAGTTGATACGTCCATTTTGCATCACTATTTTATATCATAATTTACTATTATTCATTGATATATTTCATATTTAGAGATGATACTTATGTTATTTCACCTATTTTGCATGTTTCATGATTATTGGAGAATTATTCACCGGAGTCAGGATTCTTCTGGAAAAAGCACCGTCAGGATACCATATTTCTGAAGATCAACAATTGACGGACATTACACCGAAGATCTTATTTTTCCAGAAGAATGAGCCAGCCAAAAGAAGGAGCCGAGGAGGGCCGCCATGGGCCCCATAGGCCGGCGCGGGCCCAGCCCTGGCCGCGCCGCCTTGTGGGGAGGGGGCCCACAGCCCCTCTCGGCCTCCTCTCTTTTGCGTACTTTATCTACCCTAAAACCTAAGGTACGGGGATATGCGAGAATAGACACAGCCGCTCTGCGGGGCGGAGAAACGAGAGAAAGAGCTCTCCGGCGGGCAGGAATCCGCCGGGGAAATTCCCTCCCAGGGGAAATCGTCGCCATCGTCACCGTCATCGAGCTGGACTTCATTGGGATCATCATCATCTCCACCATCGACACCGCCATCTCCACCGCTGCACCTCGTCTCCGCTGTAACATCTAGGGTTGAATCTTGGTTATTTCATAGGGGAAACTCTCCCGGTATTGATTACTACTTGTTATTAATGCTATTGAGTGAAACCATTGGATCAAGGTTTATGTTCAGATTGTTATCCATCATCATATCACCTCTTATTATGTTTCATATGATGTCTCGTGAGTAGTTCGTTTAGTTCTTGAGGACATGGGTGAAGTCTAAATGTTAGTAGTGAACTATGTTGAGTAATATTTAATGGTTTGATATTTAAGTTGTGGTGTTATTCTTCTAGTGGTGTCATGTGAACGTCGACTACATGATACTTCACCTTTATGGTCCTAGGGGAGTACATCTTGTATTCGTTTGCTAATTGTGGGGTTGCCGGAGTGACAGCAACCTGAACCCCCGTTGGTATATCGATGCAGGAGGGATAGCAGGATCTCAGAGTTTAAGGCTGTGGTTAGATTTATCTTAATTACTTTCTTGTATTTGCGGATGCTTGCAAGGGGTATAATCACAAGTATGTATTAGTTCTAGGAAGGGCGGTGCATAAAGCATAGGTTCACCCACACAACACTTATCAAAACAATGAAGATTAATCAACTACATGAAGCGAAAGCACTAGACTAAATCCCCGTGTGTCCTCAAGAACGTTTGGTCATTATAAGTAAACAAACCGGCTTGTCCTTTGTGCTAAAAAGAATTGGGCCACTCGCTGCAATTATTACTCTCGCATTTTACTTACTTGTACTTTATTTATCTGCTATATCAAAACCCCTGAAAACTTGTCTGTGAGCATTTACAGTGAATCCTTCATCGAAACCGCTTGTCAACACCTTCTGCTCCTCGTTGGGTTCGACACTCTTATTTATCGAAAGTACTACGATACACCCCCTATACTTGTGGGTCATCAGTGACCGACCGGGAAGTTTGACCACGGGTAACTAATTTGACTAGAGATTAAGTGTAGTTAGAGACTAATGGAAATACTAGAAATTCTAAAAAAAATAGAAAAATGAGGGAGTAAAAAATAATTAGAAAAAAATGGATAAAAAAATTAAACGAAATAGCCTTTAGTACCGGTTCTTGTTACGAACCGGTACCAAAGGTCTCCAGCCCCGCGGGCTCCTCCGTGCCCATGTGAAGGCACCTTTAGTAGCGGTTCCTTCAGTACCGAATCTTTAGTACCGGTTCCAAAACCGGTATTAAAGGTCCTCTGGAACTGGTACTAAAGTGGGGTTTCTCTACTAGTGTTGAAGCCGCAGATGGTGAGGGGGGCACCACCATCATCTCCTTCAATAAGCCCCCTGGTTATTCCTCTAGATCTTGTTCCAGGGGAGTGCCTCTGCGCAAGCGATGTAGAAGATCTTGTTCTTCATCTTCTTGTAGAGATGGTGGAAGGGAGAGGAGACCGAAGCTCGGCATCGAGTTTTACGGCATGGATGTATAGTTGTTGGCTTCAGGAGTTTCATAGTGGAGAACAAGATGCAACGGCGGTGGTTGTCTTGACTCTACTCCTTATGGCTAGTAGGCGTCTCTTAGCCTCACGTTGATTGTTCTACCTCTTGGTCGCATGCCGATTTGGACGTGCTTCAACGTCGGTTAAAGATTCCACATGGATGTCACCCCAAGTGGTTCGTCCCTGGGGGGCGACATATTTGCTCCGGCTGTCAAGTTATCTTGCCGTTGTGGTGGGGAAGAGTCTGAAGGACTTGATTGTTTTTTCATTTTCTTTTCAGGGTTCTTGATGTAAAAGTGTAGTGCGTGTTTTTGTTCCCGTGGCACAAATAGTTTGGCAAAAAGAAGTAAAGAAATTGTGTGCACTTGGAGGGGCACGGAATAGTTGGGGAATGGAACACTCCACCATCCGTTTTTTTATCGCAGTACTTTATTTTGGCTAGAAGCTAAATCCACACCACGTGACACTTCGTGCAACATCCACATATCTTAGTCATGATGCCTCACACAAATCTTATTACTGTGTTAAACTTTACACGTTTGCATAATAATCTCTAGCTTGGAATTTAGATATCGTCAGTTGTGTAATCTTAAGAAAGCAGCATGCTTGTAAAGCCGAACACTTAAATGGCCATGAGATGCGAAGTAATCCGATGTTCTATAGACTTTGGGACGTGGGGATACATTAGATCGCAAGCCACGCTTTTTCAAGATAGGATCGGTCCAAGAACTAAATGACACGACGGTGACTAATTAAACCGGCTAAAAACCATCTTATCTTCCTTTATGATGCTCGATAGCTTTCTTGAGATATGATCATATGATCAGTCCAAGAACCAAATGACGTGGTGATGAATAACGCCTAAAAATCATCTTATCTCTGTTTATGATGCTTCCAAGTTTAAACCATTGCACCCTTTAAATAGCCGCAAAACACCTATGATTGCTGCACTTCCCGTTCTCTATCACTGTGTGTCCAGTGTAGTGAAAGCTCAAGGAAGAACCAATACCACTTCGGCCATGGCAACCACCCTTGCCACCGACATCCGTCTCTCCATCGCGCATCAGACTCGCTTCGCCCTCCGCCTCGCCTCCGCCATCTCTTCCAACCCCAAGTTCGCTGCCACCAACGCCGTATACTCCCCGCTCTCTCTCCATGTCGGGCTCAGCCTCGTCGCCGCCGGCGCCCGTGGTGCCACGCGTGAGCAGCTTATCGCCACTCTCGGGTCCGGGAAGGAGGGCGAGGAGGCCGAGGGCCTCCATGCCCTTGCCGAGCAGGTGGTGCAGCTCGTGCTCGCCGACGCGTCCAGCGCCGGCGGCCCGCGCGTCGCCTTTGCCAATGGCATCTTCGTCGACGCGTCGCTCGCGCTCAAGGCTTCCTTCCAGGAGCTCGCGGTCCGCACGTACAAGGCCGACGTCCTGTCCGCGGACTTCCAAACCAAGGTGATCCGTGATCGTCCCCTGGACCCTTCCTTCTGTACCATTATTCTCGACCGGGCGTCCGTTGTTTCGCAAAGTGGATTTTTTTTGCTGACTAACATTAGCAACATTTCGAGTGCAAATGTCTGCTTCTACTAGCATATACTACATTAAAAATACTAATATATGCACAATTTTACGATGCAAGTGGATAAGTGAAACTATTGTTTATCCTCTGAATTACAAATAGAAAACAATACAATACTCCTTCCGTTCACATGAAAAATGCGCACGTGATTGACAGAAAATTGAGCAACAATGTATCGATTATATGTTATAAAAATTACCATCATTGGATTTGTATTGAGAAATACTTTCTAATGATATAAATGTTTGTCAAATAATCCTCATATACTTTGATTAATTTTTTGTCAATGGTAAATCTAGAAATGCACATGCACCTTATATATAGGAATGGGTGGTTGATAACTTAACACATACTTTAACTCGTACTTTAGTAAAGTTAACTCATACTTTTTCAAAGGATTTAAATTTACTGCAGAAACAGGTATACATCGACATTTTACCAAATATTTCAACCATTTTCTATTTGTATTTTAGCGGTTATTTATATATGATGGACTTCAAGTTTCCAGATTAGTTTTTCATTATTCATAGCTACATATATATACAATCGTTCGATTGTATTTTTTTCACTAAAGGGGGATTTTTGACTTAAAAATCCCATCATGTTGAGACGGTATTCTGCTTGTTATGGTATCAATGCAATAGATTGGACAGAATGTTGGACTATCAAAGAGCTCAAGCTTAAGTTTTTTATTTCCTTGTCTAGCTATCTTGAGCTTGTGATAGACTTATTAGATTCCATTATATATTTTTCCCGACTTAATTACTGAACTATAGGTATCCACACGAAGTGATGTAACTTTGGAAGTAGCATATATGCATAAACATGGCATCTCTCTGCTGTACTTCTGCTCTTGTCAACTTGTGGTAAAACATTCTCTGTTAGATTTAACTTTATGGTGATAGTTTACACTTTGTATCTTGAATTGTGAAAAAATCTACGTAAATGCTTTATGAAAACTCAGTCTTTTGTTTGGGATTCTCAATGCATTATTAACATTTCACTTACTTAAATATTGCTCAAAAAGGAAATCACAGTTTGTGGTCTGTCAAAATTTCTGTGGCTACCCTATTTTCATTACAAGATCTTATATGTTCTTTGTTTTATTATTCTAGAACTGCAACTAATTCGTATCATAACATTAATTGCCCTTTCTAAGTATTGATGTACTTTGCTTTGGTCCAGCCTGTTGAAGCTGCTGGTCAGGTAAACTCATGGGTAGAGAAAGCCACAGAAGGTCTCATCAAAGATATCCTGCCTGAAGGGTCTGTTGACAATACTACTAGATTGGTTCTTGGTAATGCCCTTTATTTTAAAGGAGATTGGCATGAGAAGTTTGACGCATCTAAGACAAAGGACGATATGTTCCACCTTCTTGATGGGAGCTCAGTTCAAACACCATACATTTCCACCACAAACAAGCAATACATTTTGTCTACTGACAACTTGAAGATACTTAAGCTTCCTTACCACCAAGGAGGGGACAAGAGGCAGTTCTCCATGTACATTCTTCTTCCAAAAGCACGTGACGGTTTTGGGAGCTTGGCCAAAAGGTTAAGCACTGAACCATCGTTAATTCAAAGCCTTCTCCCAACAAAGAAGGTCGAAGTCGGACAGTTCAAGCTCCCCAAGTTCAAGATATCATTTGGATTTGATGCGTCCGATTTGCTCAAAGGTCTTGGCCTCCAGCTACCATTCAGCCCAGGAGCAGATCTTTCGGAGATGGTGGACTCGCCAGTGGCACATAACCTGTACATCTCATCTGTTCGCCACAAGTCGTTTGTCGAAGTAAACGAAGAAGGAACCGAGGCTGCTGCGGCAACTTCTATTGAAGCCTCCTCTCGGTCACTACCCAGGAAGATAGATTTCATCGCGGATCACCCTTTCATATTCCTTATCCGCGAAGACACTAATGGTGTGGTTCTGTTTGTTGGTCATGTGGTCAATCCCCTCTTATCTTCGTAATGTGTTTTCTTTAAATATGTTAACTGGGCAGCGATCTCTTCTCTGTCACATAGTATAAGTGAAGTCTGTAATAAGTGAAGGGTTCCAACATTCCATCATGCTGTCCATGAAATAAATCCAATAAATGTTTTTGTTTTCGCATAAAAAACTTGTATGGAGCCTATTGATTTAACTAAGATGGTTATGCGATTATTATTATTTTCAACAAAAAAAAAGAGAAACTCCACCCTGTATGGTTATTGCCCACTTTGATTTTAGTCCTGGATATTGTGTGTGTTTATCCTAGGAAAGTGACAACCTAGCTAGCGATCCTTCCACACAATCTACACAAATGAACCAAGGGTGGGACCAGAAGCTTGTAGCTGAGCGGCTGAGATTTGTTTTTTGGAAAAGGAGAGCTGAAATGAATTTTTTTACGAAATGGGGGAAATATCACCCCAGCTTCTGCATCCAAGGGATGCACACGGTTTTTTATTAGATTATTCACAACACCTTACAAGAACAAGTACAAAGATCGAACCGAAACCACCAAAACTAACGATAGCTCGCTAATCCTACATCACCGATCAGGGAGGTCAATGAACAGAGCCAACACCCTGATATAACACCAACATGCATCATCAAAAAACCGAAGGCCTCGACAAGTCGCCCAATGGCGAGCAGGTGGCACAACCGATCCGACAGACCCTCGGCGCGTACCATCATACACGCTCCAGAAGTCCTCGCCGCCACCGTCTTCTGCATACCCATCTTCCGGAGAGATCAATGCAATAACCTTACGAGGCCTACCACCAATGCCACCACGACGCCAGACGACACCACCATCCTGCGCACGTCCATCACGCTGCGTCCGTCTCCGAGGCTCCGCTGCACCATGCCGCCGAGACCCGCCAACATCGGCGCGGTAGATGGAACACCGCTCTGCCAGATGACTTCCTCCATGTATCACTTGTTCCAGAACGATGCCCTTAAGAGGGAAAACGACACCAGAGGTGCCGCCGTCATCTGATCTGTATCCAGATCTGGGGTTTCCCCCAGAACAAAGAGATTGAGGTCGGATCTATAGCAACAGTGCCTTCAACAAGGTGATGACGCCCGAGGACGCCACCATCGTCGACTCCGACCGAATCGGAGCCTGGTTCTCACCGGACAGACCCCACCCCAATGCTGCAGATCCGCCTGAAGAAGAGTTGATGCCGTCCGCCGCACCACCGATGCGGTGTCGTGGTACCCGGCAGCACCACGCCCAAGCCCTCCTTGCCGGTCAGCCGCCGCCAACGCCGGCCGCCAAAGCGATTAGGGGACAAGGGGACGAGGAGGGGCCCCGCCGGCGCCGGCACCGACAAGACTTTGCCCGGGCGTGCCCCTTGGCGGCGGCGGCGGAGGAGGGAGGAGGCAGGTGGAGGGGGTGGGAGGAGCGGCTGCTAGGGTTTCCTCCCCCGCCGCCCACGTGGGGGCGAGAGGGAGTCGAGAGCTGAAATGAATGGATAGTTCAAAATAAAATGGGCACATATAAAAAATATGTGCAATAAGGAACTACTAGAATTCTTTTTGGTTAGATTATCATTTTATTCGACTACATGGAAGTATAGGAAATTGGGCTTAATTTTAAGCTATTCGCCTCCAAAGGAAGCCACATCGATGTAACAAATTAAGATCATTATCTTGTTGTAAGCTCCACAAAGATGGAAACAAATCTGATCCAAAAATCGTGTGGAAGAAACCAATCGGCAGCCCTGCGCACATGGATTGTGTTCCCAAACAGAAACAGAAATATAGCACATTAAACACACCACTACCAACAATGTAATTTTTTTTATCGATCCATGCACTACTAGAAAAAAGCTTAGGCGTGGCTCGCTGGTAACTTCCTACCGTCGAGCCATGCCACACGACCGCAACAATTGTTAGGATTTAATTAATAGCTTAATTAAAGGGATAATTCTCCCTCCTGTAATTCTCTATGTCGGTTTTTGTTAACAGGTACAACTCTTTCTGACACCTCTTCAAACGGACGTGACCCATATTCGTGTCCCTTCCACTTGTATACAAGCTATAAATCATCAATGGAATAGAACTAGTTTTTTTTAGAAATGGGGTTATCCCCGGCCTTTGCATCGGTTGATGCACACAGCCTTTTATTAAAATACGAATATTCAGTTACAAATCATGGATCAACGAGGGTCGATACAAAAATCAACCATCTAAAAATAAGAAACATGCTAAGCAATCTAAGAATCTTCCAATCTCTTAATAGGCCGCCAAGTAGTCTGTAGAAAATATCATGGGCAACCATTTGAAGGCGGTTGCATCCAGAAACTATGCACTCCCGCTGGTCCTCCGGGAGCAAGAAGCGCCAAAGCTGGATCCAATGTACCATAGTGTGAATAACCTGCATAAAATTAGTAGAATCCTTTTTGTTAAAAATAATATTATTCTTGCAATTTCATATTGACCAACATAAAGCGAATACACCAATGCGAATCCTAGCTTTATCTGTTTTGTCCGTTCCATTAAGCCAATTCTTAATCATATTTGTGATATCGGATGGAGGTGGAATATTATATGCAACAAAAATTACTTGCCAAACAAGTCTAGCAAAAGGGCATGAAATAAATAAATGTTCAAATGATTTCTCGGCGTCATAGAAACAACATTTTGTATTTCCATTTCAATTCCGCTTTGCTAGATTATCACGAGTCAAAAGAACTTTTTTACTAAGGAACCACATGAAAATTTTAATTTTTAGTTGGATTTTTAATTTCCAAAGATATTTGCTTAAGTATCTTGTATGACCATTTAACATATCAACATACATAGATTTGACGGTGAAAATCCCTGATGATGTTAGACCCCAAACAAACTTATCTTGATCTTCATTTAAATTTATCTCCATTAATCGTTGACATAAATGTATCCATTGATCTCATCTATTACCCAAAAATTGCCTCCGAAAACCAATATTTAACGGAACCGAACTCATAACAGTTGACACCGTATCATGTTTACGATGAACTATGTTATATAGTTGTGGGTATTGAGATGCCAGGGTTTGCTCTCCTAGCTATATATCTTCCCAGAAGTGAACTCCTTCTCCTGAGACAATCTTAAAACTCCCCCGCAAAAAAAATTCCCCTTAACTTTCATTAATCTCTTCCAGAAGGGTGAATCAGTCGGCTTACTTTCAACTTCAGACAAAGTCTTTTGCGAAAGATATTTGTTTTTTAACGGTTGTTGCCATAAACCTTCTTCAGAAAGAAGCTTATATAACCATTTACTAAGAAGACAAGAGTTTTTTTAATCTCCAACACATCAACGCCAAGACCACCTTGGTCCTTGGGTCTGCAAATCACGTTCCACCTAGTTAACCGATATTTCTTTTTATTTTCCTCACATTGCCAAAAGAAACGTGATCGGAAAAAATCTAATCTCTTCCTTACCCCTTTAGGTAAGTCAAAGAATAATAATATAAACATTGGTAAACTAGTAAGAATAGAATTAATCAATACGAGGCGATCCCCATATGATAACATCTTTCCCGCCCAACATCCAAATTTTCCTTCGAATCGACTTTCAACAGGATTCCATTTAGAGTTTTTAAGCTTTCTATAATGGATTGGTATACCTAAATACCTGACGGGCAACGAACCGGATTCACAACCAAACAAATGTTTCTATTGCTCTTCTTCTTCCTTAGCCCTACCAACATAGAAAATCTCACTTTTGTGGAAATTTATTCAACGCCAAGACCTCCTTGGTCCTTGGGTCATCCTGCTCTAACATCTCCTGCGCCTCTTTAATTGTCAAATCTCCAGTAAAACTTGAAATTTTAGAGATTAGCAGGCTATTTTGATCCTCTTCCTTATCAATTTGTTCTTCAACATTTTTATTTAGAATTACTAAAGTACGATTGAAATCCACCTTTTTAATAGATTTAACAGCTTTTGAGACTTCAAATTTATTTTTACCCAACGAAATACCTAGGCGACTAACCTTGACAAGAATATCATCATCCGATAAAGAGGCTAAAGATGGTTGGTTTAGCTTGAACTAGCAAAATACCCGTGCTTTGCTACGGAAACAACAACATGGACAACAAATTTATGCGCATTAGAGAGGGAAGGTTGAATGTCATGGTCGATGGCGGCATGTGCACGTCATCGATGGTCATTGGCTCATGGCTACCTCATGTGCTCTGTCCATGGACATGCTACCTTGTGCATGCTAGGTGATGGTGACAAGTGCACTCTCACGCGATAGCGCCAACCACCAGGTTTCGTGTCATAGGAAAGTGCAATCTCAATTTGTAGCGATTAAATTTGAGAAGAACAAGCTGATAAAGGTTTTACATAAATGAGAACCTGGCTTTATGTCCACTTTTTACACTATGAAAGATGCATTGGAATGAAAGAGTTTGGACGGGATCCTCTCTAATATGACCAAAATATTAAATTTTGACTAATTGGTGGCACTACAAGGCCCATGCGCAAAGCACAACTAATTATCTAGGTGTGGAAGTAACACTATACTCGTAGGATTTTCTCTGAACTGGATTTGTATTCTCATGTAAGTAGGGTTTTTAGATACTTTTGTCTTGAGGAACGTGGTCTCTATACAAGCATGTCAATGCTTCTGTTGAATCGGTGATTTCACGATAGAAACACTTATTATGGAGAAATTGTAGTCTTGTTTTCTGGTGAAAGCAGTTTGTTTATTTCGAGCGAAAATGCAAAATCAGTGGAGATTATCATAGATAGATTTATGTTTTTAAATACGAGTACACAACAATCTGTAAGAAAAAATATTAATACATTAATGGTAGCTAGACTATCGATATCAATGCAATTAGATCGGCAGAACCTCAGCTAGGTACGAACATTTGTAGAAAAAGGGCCTATAATCCCGGTTGGTAAGGGTTTTTAGTCCCGGTTTTGGAACCGGGACTAACCATTCGGGACTAAAGGCCGGTTGTAAAACAAACTGGGACTAAAGGTCTCGCCACATGGGCTGCTGGCGCGCGTCGAGAAAATAACCTTTAGTCCGGTTTGTAACACCAACCGGTACTAAAGGCTATTTCATTAAAAAAATTATCCATTTTTTTTTTTCTAATTATTTTTCACTCCCTCTTTTTTCCTATTTTTCAGAATTTTTAGTATTTCAGTTATTTGACTAATTCAGTCTCTAACTACACTTAATCTCTAGTCAAATTACTTACTTGTGGTCAAATTTCTCGCTCGGTCACTCATCCTCCCACTACTCCAGCACTAGCACGCTTAACTTTCAAGTTCCTTTCCCATCCCGCTTCCAAGTGCTTCACGCGAATGTTGTTGATAGTAGTATCATATCAATCATATTAACATGTAGGTCGATGTCACACTTATTTATTGTTCGAATTCCAAATAATTATTTTAATAAACAAAACTAATGACGTATAATAATCGTGTATTATAATTGTAAATTCTTTTAAATATTAACTTTTTTAATTTGTATTAGAATTGTTTTTTAAATTTTAATTTTTTAATAAATATTTTTGCAAAACCTGAAAATTTGAAAATCTAAAAATTGGCTAACTTTATGGTTAAGTAATAGTAATCTTTATGCATGAAGCAATTAATAATTTAAAAAATTTAAAAATATAAAATCATGAATTTCTGGCAAAAACTAAAATCTTCCTGCTTTCATATTTTTCTTTGGAATTTTAAGAATCTAAAAATTGTCTAACCGGGTAAACCCGGGTGAATTCGGATGTAACTTTTTCCAACGGTGATTTTGATATATTATACGTTTTTTCCTACGTCGTATGGAAAAGTTAATGCGGTTTTACCATTTTTCGAACTTTTTTTGTAAAAAAAGTGAAAATTCGAATTTCTTAATTTCACTGAATAGTAGTTTGTGTCACATACAGGAATCTCAAAATATTTTATTTTTTGAATTTTCTATTATTATTTTTTATATTTTGCAGAGCTAAAAAAGGTGATCCACGCGGGGGGTGGAGGTGCGTGGGGAGCCAAAAATCCTAAAAATCCTTTAGTCCCGGTTGGTAAAACGAACCGGGAGTAAAGTCTTTTGCCCCAAAGGACACCCCCTTTAGTCTCGGTTGGTATTACGAACCGGGACTAAAGGGTCTAAACGAACTGGGACTAAAGGGTTTCCACGATAAACCGGGACCAATGTCCCCCATTAATCCCGGTTCATTTTTAAACGGGACTAAAGCTCCCCGGGGTGTTGGACTACTAGTGGAAGTACCAGTCAGATGTTCATACGAAGTACCAGTCAGATGTTCATAATACTTTCTATCTAGTCAACCACTACAGCCTTATCCAATCACATGAACAGACTTGACTGGATCGATGAAACCAGCAGTGAAGGGTAGCTTCCTAAAACCAGGAACACGCGCGAAAACCGCTGGACAAGGAACCCACACGGACGCGAGGGTGAGCCGCCCCTCAGCGGCACGGAGCAGAGGCTCAAGGATGGCCTCCGCCACCAATACGCTAGCAGTCGGACGAGCGGAGCTCGCTGTCGTGGTCATCGCCCGACAGCAGGTCGGCCGGTCGATCTGTCAGGGCAGCGGCACCGGCATTAGCTGCGAGGGATAGATTGAATTCGAGCGGCAACGGGGGAAGACCACCGATACGCTAGCAGCCGGACGAGCGGAGCTCGCTGTCGTGTGGTCAGATATTGCGCGCCATGTCCACAGCCAATTCGGCCGCACCCTCAGTGCCTGCGGCGACATCCACATGCCTCCCCATAGGCCATAGAGGTGTTATCAGATTCCACACCGGATAGTGCTTCGGCTGCGACCGCAACACATGAGATGGACCTTAGCTTTGTGACGCCGACCAACTGCTCAACGACTGCTCTTGACTCTGTTGCAATCAAGCTCGGAGAAGCACCCATATACATGCAGGACCTGGTCCATATCGCTATTGCACCGATCGATGTCTGACATACCTCCGCTATGGTTGACGAAAATTTGGAGAGCGGCGGCACCAACAGCAATACCGCACAGCCCGTCATCTTCAGTCCTTGAGTATTACGTATGAGATTACCATTGTCACTGTGCTCCCGGTGTTCATGGAAATTCCTTGGCGGCCAGTCGCCTTCTTGGACACGACTTTGGTTGTTGCTTTATTTGTTGGACATGACAATGGCCTCCTCAACAACGTCTCCTCTCAGAATGGCAGCAGCGACCCACTAGAGCCAGTTTTGCGCCTCCTCTTCAAATTATTTACCTGGTCTCTGAAGTTCAAATGGCTTCATATGGCAGTCAATGGCACTCTTCTGATTTTAAGAGAATCTCAACTGGAGTTCATGTCTGTTGTTGTTCATCAGATGAACCTGACATGGCTTAGCAATGATGGTTACTGGTTTGACCAAGTGCAATCCGCTTTCCCTATTTCGATCTTAGAAACGTGCACATATGTGTTCTCGAGCTATTCCTGGTCATTGTAAAATGGGTCAGATGCTTTGGAGGACATTTGGAGATAGGTTCATGGCATTGCAGTTACAAGAGAGTCTACACAACTTAATTTGATGCACTGACCGCAAGACGAGCTGCAAGTTGGAGCAGCTAGCAAATGCTACATTTGCTTCGATGCCATACACTACTAATCACGGTGCTGATCTACACCATCATTTTTCACGGGGCAATCTCATTCTTCTTAACACAGCTACAACAAAACCTGATATGGCAACATATCTGCACTCCAGAGGATCTCCAGATAGTGACAAATCTGTTAGTGGCATCAATGGGTTTGTTGGTTCTTGGTGCATCTACCTTTCCTGGTTCATGGGACTTGTCATTATAGCTGAGCAATGTGATGACTGATGAGAGCTGCTCCTGATACCTGTTACATAAAGTTGACATTTTGGCATCACTTTTCTCGACCACCAAGTCTGCGCGTAGTGGAGTTCATTTGGCAAAGAAGGTAGTGTCCTAACTGCCAAAGGCTCCTATTGGAAGGTACCACACGTTCTCATTCAACATGTTTTGCTTGGGAAATTGCTTGGACGCTATGCTTTGAGTGGCAACAAGTCTGGCCAACTTACGTTCTCTCGACTTTGAGTACTCTGACAATGGCAACAAGTTTGGCCAACAACTCTTTCTGACAACAGTGCGATCAGAAGGTTATCTTGAGACGAGAAGCACAATTTTTCCACCATTCTCCGCAAGAAAAATGTAGGCTGGTATGAACTGTTGTTGTTAGGGAAAGTTCTCATGGGATATTGGGATCCTGACGATTTGACCTAGCATCGCCTCACTAGTAGAAAACATGGTTTGTATTTTTAGCTCCAAAGAGCATTAGAACCGGTGGTGTTACGAACCCAGACTAAAGGATGCATTAGCACCGGTTCATGCGGCCAGGACGTCGCAGGGGACCAGCAGAGATTTAGCACCGGTTCATGGCACAGTTCTATGGCGAAAGGAATGCATTATGATCCCAAACTGGACGCCAGCAAGGTCTCCGACGCCCTTCTCCGCCGCTGCAGCCGTCTCCAGTGCGTCAGCCGTCTTCGTCGCCTCTCCTGTCTCCAGCGCGTCAGCCTTCTCCGCCGCCGCGTCAGTCTTCTCCACCGTCAAGTCAGCCTTCTCCGCCGCCGCAACCTAGTAAGGCTCAGCGCCAAAAGCAGAAGCATACCATCACCGCTCTGGCGATGAGTCGTAACAACCGATCACCCAAACGTCGATGGGATCCCCTCCCAAGAGTACCTAAGGTTTCTCACAAGATACCTTACGACTATACAGAAGAGGAAAATGCGGAGATCGCAAGGGTACACATGAAAAAGCAATTTGGAAAGAAAAAGGCCAAGCCCAAGCCGCCTATAGCTATGGAAAAAATGATGAAAATGGTGAAGAACATTTATCAACTCGAGCCAAAGCTTTCATCAGGTTATGACCACCCTATTTGCAAGTCAAATGAGGCAGGAAAGTTGCGGTCGTGAAATAGTAAGGCAAAAGGGAAATCAATTCCCCAGCTCGGAGAACAAAAAAACTTGTGCCCCCCGCTCCAAGTTTATCCTGATGTCCTGGACTGCCTTGATCCGGAGATGGTAGCACTATACAAAGATGAGGCAGATGCTAACGGTATGAGTATTCCTGAGTACTTAAGGCGCCTCGAATTCCCCACGGGTGATGTCGAATTAGCATACAAATACCGGTACGGGGAATCTCTCGTCAGATCTGAGGAGGTGCAGCATCTATCAATAAAAATGCGAAAACTGCATAAGTGGTACATGGATGCCTGTAAGTAAAGTCAGAACTGGATCATGCTGGCAATCAAATATGAGCACTACAGGCGTGGAAATGACGTGATAAACATCGAATTTTCTGAATTATTTCAGTTATTCAATCAAGATGTCCTCAACAAATCTTTGATCAGTACAGATTGTCTATAAGTATTATTTATGTAATTAAGGCTCTACCACGGCTCGTCCATTGCATGCATAATTTTACTCACTATATTATGCAGAATGAAGATTCGCTGATGCTGAAAAGGACAAATCTATGACATTGGATTCATTGACCCATATACCGTGAATAAGTATAGTGTCCAACGCCATGCCAAGGACACGGAGGATAACTTGGTATTGACGTTAAGGCAACACACACACAAAAGGGATATACTATTTCCTTACAACTTTCGTTGAGTGTTACTGTCTTGAACACATTAAATTCATTTCGCTTACTCGATGTTAAGTGTAATTGATGAGTTATGCATGTGCGCAGGTTTCACTTTATCCTGCTAAACATTGAACCTGACGCCGGAGTAGTAGAAGTCATGAACTCGAAAAGTAAATCCCTTGCGGCGTGGGGGGACATGGCTGATATACGCCAGAGGTAATTTCAATCATCATGGCTGTATATCGGCAACTTCCGTTTTTCCCCGAATCAAGTTATTCATAACTCGTTTATTCATTTTCTTTGCCGGGTAAGGTTTGAAAACGGTTCACCAACAAGGCTCCAGGTGAGTGAAAAAGCGAGCTTCAACTTAAACAAATACCGGTAATCTCTTTGATTTTAGTTTCAATACCATTAGCATCCTTGATTATCTATGTTGAGTTGTAGTCGTAGTATGCTTTTCTTTCGGTGGTTGATTCTTGTATCAATCCTCGAGCATGTGTGATTTGTAAACTATACTTTTGGATCTTTTTAATAAAGGGTCGTGTGCATCGTCACGATGCAGAAGCCGGGATACATCCCCATTTCGAAAAAAAAAAGCATCCTTGATTATAATTTTGATTGAACTATGTTCTCGTAAAGTGCTTGACGCAAACAAAGGGGGAATAATTTATGTCGATTCTACGTTTGCGAGTTCATTCGCCAGACGACCTGTCAGACGGGGAGAATTTTAGAACAACTTCAACTACGTAAACAACATTCATAATTTTATTTTATCATCATCGATCAATTGTGTTGTGGTTCATTCATATATATTGACCACCTTCTTTAAATTATTAGATCGAACGGTTGCAGGACGGTCTTCTAGCAACCCAGTGTGTACGAGCAATTCAAAAAGAATTGGCGGGATTTTTACTTGACCAAGTCATAGATCTAAACGGAGAATTCCATCAGCAGAATTCCATCAGTGTCCAATCTATTATGGAAAACTATGATCCATAGAAATTATATTGTACATATATATGCATGAACGTGTACCGTATCATTATGTAATATGTTCGGCCAAGCATGATGAAAGAGGTCACTTCGATATATATTCATAACGATGTTGTGTAATATAATAGTTTCCTATATGTGTGCACTAACGTGTTTCAAATAGTACATGGCGGAAGACTCTGCCGATGCATCGTTCTGGTGCACTTTCCTACCACGACAGGAAACATACCAAAACGCTGCCGCGGCAGAAATATTTAGCACCGGTAGATCCTCCGCCCGAACGCTCAGCAGCTAGCCACGTGGTACCCCTTTAGCACCGGTTCGTAACACAACCGATGCTAAAGGGAGACTTTAGCACCGGATGCTTTGCACTGGTTGGACAACGGATGCTAAAACCCCTTAATTACAAACTAGTGCTACAACCCCGTTTTTCCACTAGCACCTTGGGGTCAAGCCGAATCCTAAGGAAGTAAGGGATTGTTAGCGACCCATTCCGTACTAGGCCTGGGCCAGAGGATGGGGTAGCATCTGCTGGGTTTCAGCCCGATCAGAAGCGACTAGACGAACAAAACTACAAATAGATGGGGAACAACGAAGACCAACTCGTCTTGAAACAAGAAGGCTTCGGCCGGGCTCACTTGGCTCCCGTCACTGCTCGTCTTCCTCTAGCAATGGCGTTCTCTCTCTTAACTCCAAATTCTCTGAAGCTTGAGTGTAATTCCTGAATATTCCTCTCAATCGGGACTAGTAGAATAAGGAAGTAGTACACATAGGATTTGCCAAAGAACTTTCCTCCTTGGTTCACAAACGCTACATTATTTTTTCTCAGCACGCTGGCTCCCTTTTGCAAGGTACTCACACGCTAACGACCCTGGGCACCACACGGCCACTAACACCAGGCACTAAGCCACTAACTAACCATGACCTCTTCTTTCTAGAATCTCTCCAGGAACCACCCGAATAGGCTAAACACTTGACCAGAGCTACGTAACAGTACTCACATTACTTATCTATGCATGCAACTAATTAACTGTCCTAACTCCTAGTACATCCATCCAAAAAAAACTATCCTACACAGCCATGCATACATGCAGAAAGAAAATCAAGATTAAAAACTGTTTGGACGGTGAGAATAAGCGCGGAACCTCCAAGTGTCGTTGGGAAAACTGTGTTGCACCGTAGCGGTTGGGAAATGGAATCCTACTACGCTTTGAGTGTTGTTGGTTCATAGTAACACTTTACTTTCACGACGACGAGCTAAACCCACGACTCGTGATACTCAACAAAAATCAGTTATGCTACATCACACAACTCTTCTTTCCAGGGAAAACTTTACACATTGGCATCGCAATCCCAATCTTAGAATTTAGTACTAATCAGTTGTGTGACCTTAAGAAAACAACACACATGCTTCTAAATCCAAGGCATAAAAGGCAATGAGACGCGAAGTAATCTCCATATAAATCCGATGTTCTATAGAATTCAGACGTGTCGGATATGATAGATCCAAGAACCAAGTGACGCGACAGTGACTGATTAAAGGACGCTTAAAATCATCTTTATCTCCCTTTATGATGCTTGATAGCTCTTCCAGAGTGCTTTTGTGTACGGTTTATGTTGGCCAGCACAATGCAAAAAGCATCCAAGTTCCAACCATTACGCCCTTTAAATACCGAGGAAAACACCCCTGAAAATTGTGCTTCCCGTTCTCTATTACTCTTGTGTTCAGTGTAGCCATAGTCCAAGGAAAAACCCTCTCTGGCCATGGCAACCACCTTAGCCACCGACGTCCGCCTCTCTATCGCGAACCAGACCCGCTTCGCCCTCCGCCTCGCCTCTGCCATATCCTCCAATCCAGAGTATGCAGCCTCTAACGCCGCCTACTCTCCACTCTCCCTCCATGTTGGGCTCAGCCTCCTCGCTGCCGGTGCAAGGGGCGCCACCCGTGAGCAGCTTGTCGCCACTCTCTGGACAGGGGAAGCAAGTGAGGAGGCCGAGGGCCTCCAAGCCCTTGCTGAGCAAGTGGTGCAGCTCGTGCTCACCGACGCGTCCTGCGTCGGTGGCCCGCACATCGCCTTCGCCAACGGCATCTTTGTCGACGCGTCACTCGCGCTCAAGCCTTCCTTCCAGGAGCTTGCTGTTGGCAGGTACAAGGCCAACGTGCAGTCCGCCGACTTTCAAACTAAGGTGATCCTTTCTTGAACCCTTCATTATTGTATGGCTAGTTCTTGAAAATATATGTCCATTGTTTCACAGAGTGGTTGTTTTGTGCTGACTCGGACTAGCAACATTTCAAGCGCAATCCATGTTTCTCTTTGTATATTTCATATAAAAAAAGTATACTAATATAACCGTACTAATTAATGAATCTATTCCTTTGACCTATGATTACCAATGGGAAAAGGGATTAATCATTAGCCCTATAATAGTATCATCCGGTGTCATGAATAATGGGCACATGCTTTTCATGATGAGTCTTTGACCCGAAAAATTAGCAACAGTATCTCGATTATGCCGTAAAAAATTATAATCATTGAATGTGTATTGCAAACCACTTTCTAATGATATCAACACTTACCAAATAATCTTGGGTTAATTATTGGTTTGCCACTACAGCCCGCGCATGACTCAGTTTTGCCACTAGAGCAGAATGGTGCTCAGTTTTGCCACCGCTTCTGGCGCAGCTGCTCTGTCGAGGCCAAACGGCCAGGCTTCAAACGTTTCCGTCTCTTGCCGTTACTGAAAGTGGGGCCAGATCTTACAGGTAGGACCGCGCAATGACAAATAGGTGAAGACCGAACTACCCCTGCTCCCGCCACACAGCAACACACCGATCTGCTGCACGCACCACCATCCGCGCCCCTGCCGGCACCACCTGCGCCGCCACGACCTGCGACGCCACCACCTGCGCCGCCGCGCGGCCGTCCCGCGTGGACCCCTTCTCCACCGCCTCCAGGAGCACCTGCTCTGCCCCCACCCCCTTGCAACTTAGTCGCTCGTTCCGCCACTGCGCCCTCCACCTGCTCGACGGAATGGCTAGTGGCAGCGACGACCTTGGCGAGGCAGGCGTGGGGCCGGAGACCCGCCGCGTCCACGACTGGGTTCCCGAGGGGTAAGCCTTGTTCCTATTGAGCTTTCTTGTGTAGTGCAATAGTCGATTTGACATGGAGTGCTCATTGCGTTTGATTTTGCTTTTGGTGTGCTCATTGCCTCTCTGTTTTTGGTTGATTAGGATGGAATTGCGGTTTGCTTTCTTGGTGAACATTAGAAGGGAGCGATTCATTGTGGATGCAAAGGATCAAAAGAAATTCCAAGGAGGGTTTGATTATCGGTTGCCAATGGATTGTAATTGGAGTTTTAGACAATTTGGCGAGGTAATTTGTGGCCCATATCCTTGGGGTATGCATGATGAAGTGGAATTCAAATACTACGATGGGGGAATTGATTGGGTGAAAGTTAGTAATGATGAAGAGCTCTCTACCATGTTTGCTAAGCATAAGGAGAAAGAGCAATTTCATGTGAGGCTGCAAAATGATGTGGTTGTGCCGGCAGTTGGAACTTCTCGGACAGATTCATGTCGTCGTAATGGCAGCTCTAGCCAGAACAGTTCAGTTAGGGGAGCTTCAGTTAGTGCACGGCGACGTGGTGGCTCGTCAAACATGGGCACCGGCAGTAGGGTCCCAAGAGAAGTGGAGCCTGAATACATCGATGATGAAGAGAGGCTATATTCTGATGTTGTGCAGAATTTACGACGGCCATGTCGGGCTGAAAACCGAGATGAGTGTGACAATGAGGCTTTTGTGATTGATGATGAGGAGGTTGAGGACGAAGACCTTCCAGCTATTGAATGGGACCCTGCAAACTCTCAGATGGAAGAAGGTACCATCTTTGCATCCATGAGTGAGTGTAGAAATGCACTTGTGACATACTGCATCAGGGCAGAGCGTACATTTGAAGTTGACAAGAGCGACAGAGTACGTTACAGAGTGCACTGTCCGACTGAAGATTGTCCATGGAGGATGCACGCGTCTAAAATGCGAAATAGCACGAATGTTCAAGTCAAAGTGAACCCTTTTAGGCACACATGCCTGGAATCAACCCTGAGGAAGGAAACAATCAGTAGAGCCAAGTCAAGATGGGTGGCTGAAGAAGTAAAACGGTGGGTGACAGAAGACCATCAAGTGGGTACAAAGGAGTTGCAGAAGAAGCTCAAAGAAAAGTTCAAGATAGAGGTACCATACATGAGGGTTTTCAATGGAAAACAACATGCTATGGATTCTATTTATGGTAATTGGCAGGAAAGTTTTAAACTGTTGTATTCATTTAAGGGTGAAGTGGAGAAGACCAGCCCAGGTAGTATTGTAGATATTGATCACCACACCGTGGAGTACACGTTGAGGGGAATGACAATGACCAAAGAGTGCTTTAGAAGGGTTTTTGTCTGCTTTGAGGCTTGTCGCCGGGGTTTTTTGGAAGGCTGCAGGCCCTATTTGGCTATTGATGCTACTTTTCTCACAGGGAGGTTTAAAGGACAGTTAGTAGCAGCTTGTGCAGTTGATGGACACAATTTTGTATTTCCAGTTGCTTATGGCGTGATAGAGGCAGAGTCTGAGGAGAGCTGGACTTGGTTTTTGCAGAATCTGCGCCGGGCTATTGCACATCCCAATGGGTTGGTAATTCATACAGATGCTTGCAAGGGTTTAGAAGTAGCCGTGGACAATGTGTTCCCTGGAGTAGAGCATAGGGAATGCATGCGTCACCTTGCTGCAAATTTTGGGAAGAAATTCAAAGGAAAGGTGTATGCCGACAATTTATGGCCAGCATCTTTGACTTGCAGTGTGAAGAAGCACAACTATCACATGAGGCAGTTATACAAAAATGACAAAGTGAAAGAATACTTGGAAACACACCACTCCAAGTTATGGGCCAGAAGCCAATTCAGTGAAGTGAGCAAAGTTGACTATGTGCATAATAATCTTGCAGAGTCTTTCAACTCAACGATCCGTAAACTAAAGGGTCTTTATTTGGCGGATTTGCTTGACAAGATAAGGGTAGAATACGTGCAGAAATTTCTTGTTCGTGCAGGAATAGCCGAGGCAAAATTCATGGGACACATTATAATCCCTTCCGTGATGAATGAATTGAAGCAGAAAACAAGAGGCTTGGAAATGGACATGACTCGTTGCTCAGCTACGACGGCAGAGGTATCATTTTTGGATAAAGAGAAGAGGGAATGGAGATATCCAGTGGATTTAGAAGCTAGAACTTGCAGTTGTAGGCAATGGCAGATAACTGGGTTGCCATGCATTCATGCCTTGTTTTTCATCACTACTCTGTCAGGTCAAGCAGGTAACATACAACAGTATGTGCATGATTACTACTCTGTTGCAAAGTTCAAAGCCACATATGCACATGCCTTACCTGCTTTGGAGGGAAAACAACAATGGGATCCAGTGGACCCTGGTTTTAAGCTTTGCCCTCCAGTTCTGAAGAGAGCAGCAGGTAGACCGAGGAAAAGTAGAATAAGACCTCGCAGCGAAGGAGCTGGACTTGGACCGAGGAGACGTAAGTGCACAAGGTGTGGTGGGTCTGGTCATTTCGCTAAGTACTGTGATAACGCAGTAGATCCAGCGTTCGGAGAGTGTTTTGATGTTTCAAATGATGAGCAAAATGATGATCAAAATGAGGATGCAGTGGAGGCTACAAGTGATGATCCAATTGATGATCCAATTGATGATCCAATTGATGACCCAATTGATGATCCAATTGATGATCCAATTGATGAGCCACAAAATGATCAAATTGATGATCCAATTGATGATCCAATTGATGATCCGATTGATGAGCCACAAAATTATAAAAATGATGATCCAATTGATAATGAAAATGATGATCCAATTGAGGAGAAAATTGAGGCTCCAAATGTTGGTGTCCAACCTTCTGTGGTTGTGAGTTCTACTTGGTATGTAAATCTTTTAATACTAATGTACATTTATCACTTGACACAATCTTACCGCCCTTTGTTTTGTACAGCTCTGTTGTAGGTTCGAACAAAGTTGTGGCAGTAAGCTCTGAGGTAGTTAAGGTGCCAACCAAGAGGAGAAGAAAAGAAGCAATGAGCACAAGGATCACAAGGAGCAAAGTAGTGGCAAGAAGCGCAAGGACCAAGAAGAAGCCGCAACGCTTTGTAGATGATTGAGTGGGAACCAACTAAAGTTCATGAATAATGTTGTATTTGTGTTTGAATGCTGTTGGAATGATTAGAGTACATGTTTGAACTATGTTTGAATGATGTTGGAGTGATGAGATTACATGTTTTTAGGAACTCATGTCAAAATGTGCTAAAAAAGAGCTCCAAAGGTAGGGTAAATGGCCTCATTTCTAAGCAAGTTTTTTTGATCTTGTCTAAATTGGCCAAATAAGTTCACTACACATCTATTCCATGTAAGAAGAGTATGTGAGAAGGTTTTCCATTTTTTTGATTTTTTTTGAATTTTATATGCTCATTTCAAATTTAGTCAAACCTAACTTTGACCATCATTTTAGCAAGTTTGAAACATGGAATTGTAAAACTAAGCATGGATCCTTGTTATTCACTCCAAAATGAAGCTTTGGTGAGGTTTTTGAAACTTTTCATGTTCCAAACCCTAAACCTCTTGTCTTCACCCTCGAACTTGTACCCCAGTGTTCGAGATATCACATTAGACACATGGTTTTTTTGTTGAACAGCATGTAGACCATGTTTATCAACTAGAATGGGTAGTATATGACATAAGAAGTCTATGTGAGAAGGTTTTCCATTTTTTTGATTTTTTTGAATTTTATATGCTCATTTCAAATTTAGTCAAACCTAACTTTGACCATCATTTTAGCAAGTTTGAAACATGGAATTGTAAAACTAAGCATGGATCCTTGTTATTCACTCCAAAATGAAGCTTTGGTGAGGTTTTTGAAACTTTTCATGTTCCAAACCCTAAACCTCTTGTCTTCACCCTCGAACTTGTACCCCAGTGTTCGAGATATCACATTAGACACATGGTTTTTTGTTGAACAGCATGTAGACCATGTTTATCAACTAGAATGGGTAGTATATGACATAAGAAGTCTATGTGAGAAGGTTTTCCATTTTTTTGATTTTTTTTGAATTTTATATGCTCATTTCAAATTTAGTCAAACCTAACTTTGACCATCATTTTAGCAAGTTTGAAACATGGAATTGTAAAACTAAGCATGGATCCTTGTTATTCACTCCAAAATGAAGCTTTGGTGAGGTTTTTGAAACTTTTCATGTTCCAAACCCTAAACCTCTTGTCTTCACCCTCGAACTTGTACCCCAGTGTTTGAGATATCACATTAGACACATGGTTTTTTTGTTGAACAGCATGTAGACCATGTTTATCAACTAGAATGGGTAGTATATGACATAAGAAGTCTATGTGAGAAGGTTTTCCATTTTTTTGATTTTTTTTGAATTTTATATGCTCATTTCAAATTTAGTCAAAGCCTAACTTTGACCAGCTAACCCTATTCTTCTAGAAGGAAACCGGACCGATCCGTGGGTTGCTCTGTTTTGCATTCTGGACCGTTCACTGCGGTAACGCCAGCCGTCCGATCTAGCCTTCTAGAACGTTTCGGGGCCGATCCGTGGACACCCTCGTTCTTCAACATGATTGGTTCCTTTCTCGGTGGGCTATAAGAACACTGAAATCTCCGCTGGTCCGTTGGGCCGTCCCGCGTGCCTAGGCCTGCGATGCATGCGCCATGCATGCGCCATGCAGGCGCCACGCCAACGGCCCTTTCCACGTACCTCACTCGCCGACGCCTTTTAATGCATCGACGCAGCGTCTCAGCGTTGCCATCGTCTCAGCTCTCGCAGCGATGCAGCCGCATCAGTTTTGCCATCGTCTCAGGCCGTCCCATCGTCGATCGCGTCAAAACCAATAATTATTTTTGGAAGACGGCAAGACACGCGTTAATTCATCATTACGAACCCGAATTATGAGCCAACCTCTTTATAAGGGGCCTCTCTTCCTCTCCCACACACCAACCGAGCGAGCCTCTCTTCCTCTCCATCTCCAAAGCACCACGCACCCAAGCGAGCCTCTCTGCCTCTCCGAAGATGCAGTACACGGGACCGACCTTCCGCCGTCCGCGCACCAGGCCGGAGCTACTCTATCCGGCGGACGTCCTCGTCGACAACACGCTCCGTGTGTGGGCAAAGTCGAGGTGGAGGAGCGAGATCGAGCTCACTCGAGAGTTCCTCGACGAGGGCTTCTCCCACCTCCCACCGGGCTCGCCCGTCATGTACTACGTCAATGAGTCTCGTGAAGGCGTCGCCCTCAAGCTGCTCACGGTCACCTTCGCCAACCGATTTGACGCGTACGCCCTCCTCGGTGAGGTCTTCTGGTGCGGCTGCGAGTCAATCTTCTTCACCACCTACAACGTCTTCACCGATTGCGACGCCATCTTCTTCTCCGGGAAACCTATGCACTGCCTCCCGTACTACAAGTGAAGACGTTGGTGAAGACGGTGGTGCGGTGCAGGTGCTGCGGCAGGTGGTGCGGCCAAGATGTGTTCGTTCTCGTCAAGCTCGTCATGTTTTTTTAGCTTTTTTCATTTTCTATGTGGTTCCGTGTCGAGTCGTGTCAAGTCGTGTGTCACTGAACTTATCTATCTAGGGTACCCATCTATCTATCTATCTATCTAGGGTACCCATCTATCTATCTAAGTTATTTCCGTGTAATGGTGGAACTAAGCATCTTATGTATCGAATTTATCTAAGTTATTTTGCGTGATGATCTGGCTACCAATATTTGCATCTCATATATCTTAGTTTTCTATGATTTCGATGTAATATATCAAGGGTGTGATGAATTATGAAATCACAAACATGGATCCAAGTATGAATTTTGATGTAATATAAGTAGGGTACCCATATAAGTATGAAACAAAAAATCACAAACACGCAATGCTTGAAATCAGATAAATGCACCCTTTTTCCCTCGCAAAAATAGAAAGCTGCACCTTTTTTTGTTTGATTATTTTTCCAACCTAAACCACAAACACGTAATGCTTGAAATAACAAAGACATACCCTTTTTTTTGGTTAAGCAGCGTCCATAAACACAAAGAACAAACATATGCGTCCTTACACCATAAACCAAGTCACGAACTAGAAATAACTATAGCTAGATTTCTTCCTTTTACTTTTCAATATCTGTCCATCCACCCCACTGGTTACCAGAGCAATCCTTCACGCTACCAAACAAAGCGGTCTTGGGTTCGAGTCCTGGCCGCACCCTTTTTTGTTTGTTCATTTTTCACCGTTTTTTTAAACACCCTTCTCATCTGCCCAAAGCCAAATCTTTGCCACTATCAAATTTTGATCAGATTTATTTATTTCAAGCTTGCAAATTCAAGCTTACAAGTTCATACAATTTGAAGCCTACAAATTCATCACAAATTCATGACAAAGTCATGCCTTTCCATACAATGTCAACATTAAACCTAGTGCGATGACAATACCACCTACAAATGCACAAATGTAATTCCAAATTTTTGATTGATCTTCGAGCTCTCTAATCTTCTGGTTCATCCACCTTAGCTCAAAAGCTACCTCTCTGTCAATGCGTGCACCGCCCTGCGTCTCTTCTGCACTAGCTATCGCGGCGACCCGTGTCGTCTGTGGCAAGATGGGCAACCATTCTTCGTGCTCATCTAGCAGCTGATTCATCAGCGTCTGGAGCAAAACATCGACCCAAACGAAGAAGCATTTTATCTGCAAGCACACGAAAGAGATCAACCACATTGAGCACAAACTATGCACAAAATACTGAAATTTCCACTATTCTTACCCCTTTCTCGCTGCTGCACACGTAGAACGGACGATTGGTGTTCTTCGGTGTGCGCGAAATCCTCCGATCAACGGGCGCCCGGCACCGCGGACAGAGGAGGATCGGCATCTCCATGCGCACCGGAAGCTCGAACCGAGAGGTGGCACGGGAGCTAGAAGAAGACATGGATAGAGGTGGCGCAGGATCTGAACCGTGAGGTGCTTCTGGCAGAAGGCTGCGCCCTCCGCAGCTCCCGCCGTCGGCGGCGCTGCCCGTCAACAAGGCCCTCTCAGTCGCCCGCGCCGCACCTCTGCGAGGGGCCGTCTCCAACCCCGTCGATTTCTTCTCACCGCTGCGAGCTCCGCCGCGCGATCAGGGATTTTAAATGGGGTTGAGCTCCAACGGTTGCCTTGTGGGTCCCACGTGAAACGGCCAGCAACGGTCCTCTTTTCAAATGCGTCTCCGCCTGGTCCCACCTGAAACAGCCGGTCCTCTTTTCAAATGCGTCTCCGCCTGGTCCCACCTGAAACAGCCGAGTCAAGGACGTTGACCTGAATGAAACGGCAGACTCACGGAACGAGTCGTTGCACACAGACTAGTGGCAAAACTGAGCACCATTCTGCTCTAGTGGCAAAACTGAGTGTTGCGCAGAGTGTAGTGGCAAACCAATAATTAACCCAATAATCTTCATATACTTTTATTAATTTTTGGTCAAGTATGAACCTCATTATTAGGAACTCGGGTGGCACGGTTGGTTTATTAACACGTACTTTAACTCTTACTTTTTACTAAGATTGTTTGGAGTATACTTTAACTCATACTTTTTAAATAGAATGTAAATTTACTGTGGAAACAAATATACTTTACATTTTCCAAAATACTTTTCAACCATTTTGTATTTCCAGTTTTGCAGTTATTTATATATGATGGATTTCAAGTTTGGGGGCTTAATTTTGCACTATTATATAGCTATGTATTTTGACTGTATTTTTTTCATTGAAGGGACATTTTATTGACTTAAACATCACATCAAGGTGATATAGTATTCCCATTGTTACGGCACATATTAATGCAATAGAATGGACAGAACGTTGGACTATAAAAGAGTTCAAGCTTGAGCTATTTATTTCCTTGTCTAGTTGTCTTCATCGTGTAACAGATTTATTAATTCATTTCCATATTTATCGGACTTAATTACTGAACTGTAGGTATTTACATGACAGTATTTATTCATTGTGGTCTCATGTTGCCTCTAGTATATTTGAATAAGCCACCTGTTTTCATTAGTAACGATGTGGTTTCTGACCCTCGAGGATGATAAATTATGTCAAGTTCCTTAAGTGGTTTCCATTTATTGCCATCAAGGGAATTTCGTCCCTAAGAGATATAACACAGCATACCATAATGTTCATGGTTGTGGAAATATTAGTAGTAGTATTTTTGCATAGTATACTTGAGATATAATGGTGACCATTTATTATGTTCATCTGGACTGTCTTAATTTTAAGCTATACATGAAATATATGTGAACCTTTTCTATTAAATGGATGTGAAAAATTTCTACGGAAATGCTTTATGATAACTCAGTAAGATTTTTTGCACCCTCAGCGCCGTTATTACCATTTATTCATTTATCCTTTTCATTGCATAATTTATATTTTTTCATTCTAGAAACTGTAACCAGTAAGTATCGTAATTTTTCCAGTTCTAACCATTGATGTATTTTTCATTGCTCCAGCCTGCTGGAGCTACTCGTCAAGTTAACTCATGGGTAGAGGAAATCACATCAGGTCTCATCAAAGATATCCTCCCTGAAGGGTCTGTTGACAATACAACTAAACTGGTTCTTGGTAATGCCCTTTATTTCAAAGGAGCTTGGCCTGAGAAGTTTGATGCATCTAAGACAAAGGACGATATATTCTACCTTCTTGATGGGAGCTCAGTTCAAACACCATTCATGTCTACCGCAAAGAAGCAATACATTTCGTCTAGTAACAACTTGAAGGTACTTAAGCTTCCTTACCAGCAAGGTGGGGACAACAGGCAATTTTCCATGTACATTCTTCTTCCAGAAGCACGTGACGGTCTCTGGAGCTTGGTTAAGAGGTTGAGCTCTGAGCCAGAGTTCATAGAGAGCCATATCCCATCAGAGAAGGTTGAAGTCGGGCAGTTCAAGCTCCCTAAGTTCAAGATATCATTTGGATTTGAAGCATCCAATTTTCTCCAAGGTTTGGGTCTTCAGCTGCCATTCAGCCCAGGAGCAGATTTTTCAGAGATGGTGGATTGTCAAGTGGCACAAAACCTGTACATCTCAACTATTCAACACAAATCATTTGTCGAAGTAAATGAAGAAGGAACTGAGGCTGCCGCGGCAACTGCCGTAGGGATGACGTTTCAGTCAATGCCCTTGAGGACCGATTTTGTTGCTGATCATCCATTCCTCTTCCTTATCCGTGAAGATGACACCGGTGTGGTGTTGTTCGTTGGTCATGTTGTAAACCCCATCCTGTCTTTATAAGGTGTATCCTCTGAAGCTGTTACCTAGGCAGCGACCTCTTCTTTCACATATTAGTGAAGTATGTAATAAGTGAAGGGTTTCAACATTCCATCATGCTGCCCATGCAATAAATCCAATGTATGTTCTTGTTTCGAAATAAGAAGTTTGTGAAATGGCAATAATCCAGAATTTCTGTGGAGTCTAGTAGTTTAAGCTTGGTGTGCCTTTATTTTTCAGAAAAAAGAAGGGAAAGGCCCACCCTATAAGAGACTCGGTAGGTAGAGATTTTTGGACAAATGAACAGAGGGAGGAAAGCTAGTTGATGAGCCATGTCCCTGCGATAAGGTAGGGCAAGTTCTAACCATATTCGGAGGACTCAAATGCATTGACACTAGAAAGTAAAATGGGCGCAAATATAATACTTTCTTTGTCCCACGAAACTTGTTGTGCTAGTGATTTTGCAAAAACACACCTACACTTTTACCGAGAAAACCCGAGGTCCCTTATCACAGTTACTTAATTCAAGATGTTGGTTCATATAATCAGACATTCAGAACATTGAAAACTTCTGATGTGTTGTCAATTTTTGGGTGCCTCGCAGTCGATATTGTAGCCTATTTATTTGAAACTTCAACACGCACATGAATTCTCTTATAGCACATTTTGTCGAATTTTTTTTCTAATTTTGAGTTATACATCACACTTCTGTAAATTTACCACGTACTTGCAAGGGAATCCAATGCATGAAAAAACATGCTGCTGGAATATGTTGCTCGTTTTCTTATACTATTTGGAGAAAATCTGAAGATTTAAAACATATTTTTCTTTACAAATATCATGTAGGTGTAGACTAGTTGTGGATTGTGTTCGTAGTCTGTAGGGGCGTGATTGGTTCCGAATCAGTCAAGAAAAACAACAGCAGCAAAACGTAATTTTTTCGACCACCTAGACATGTCAGGAGTTTTTTTCAAATTTGTGCTTATAGAGGATCAAAATTTTAAACTAAAAAATAATATGAGTGCAATCTGAGCTACAGACAAATTTAGAGAATTTTTTTGGTGAACAGTGTTCTGCACAAAACTGCATCTCCATATATTGCAAAAACTTGTATGCATCTGTAGCATGTAAAATGCATACATGAGCGTTGTAGTTCGTTGACACATATTTCCACATATTTTAAACATATATTATGTTATATCCATATTTTATATTGATTTTTGGGTATTTACCAATGATCTTCTTTATTTTGGTTATAACTCTGCGGGACAGAAAAATTTTGTTTTGTGTATTTTTAACTTTCAGGGACCTAAACAAAGTTAAATTGAGCTAAGATTATGAGGATGTCAATATTTCATCAAAAGAAGCATCTGGAGCACTTGGATCTCACGAGATGGGCCAGGAGGGCCAAAAGAGCCCTGGTGACGCGTCGAGTAAGGGTGGGCGCGCCACCCCTGCTCTTTCCCTCCTCGGCCATCCGATTCGCTTGATTCTTTCGCCTACAGACTCCGTTTTACCTAAAAACCTTTATATAAAGGACTTCCGAGGCTTCCTTGAGGGGGCACCACAGAAACACCGATATTGAGCCAGAACTAGCGAAGATTGGAGGGAGAAACTCCGCCGGAGCTGCCACCTGAGGGATCTCCACCATCATCACCATGATGAAGAGCGAGTAGTCCACCTCTATACTATGGGTTTGTGGTGGTACCTTGATCCATTTCTCTTGTTCTTCATAGATGTAGTACCATATGAGCTTCCCAACATGATTATGGTCATATATGTAATTTCTGTGTGGTGGATCTTTATTCTCTCTCTCTCTCTCTATATATATATATATATATATATATATATATATATATATATATATATATATATGATACTGGAATCTATTATGTGTAATATATACTATGGTATTTACCTTTCTTTTGTTGCATCACTAGGGATAAAGTGAATAGATGTGCTATAATTATCATGTGACACTGTGATAAACTTGTTTGTTCAATGTAGCATGTTTGATATTCAAACATTATGTCAAATTAATTAAGGATATACCTTGTTGATTCTTAATTCAACATTTCTTGGAGTTTTCCCTTTCTTGAGGAGTATAAGAGAGATGTGGTGCATCATCTCTACGTTAGGCCATAATGCTCATATGAATTCTTATCAAACACATGTTGAAGTTCCACCAATATTATGTCATTGATGAATTGTTTATATCCACTACAACTTAAAAAGAGAGTAGACAAGTGAACCCATGAACCTCAGTCCATTTTAAATCATTAGAAACACCTTTCCAACACGAACACCATCACCACCATATCTTTTATTTTTAGTCATTGTTTAATCCAAAAATACCGAAAATACTTTCTTTATCTACACAAACACCAAATCCAAAAACCTTTATCCCTTTAATATTTATTTTAGTTTGCTTAGTTGTTTACTTTACTTTACTTTAAGTTATACTTGTATTTCCTATTATTAATACGAAACCTTGTGCTTGACAACCACACGGTGAAGTTGGCGACACAATGCAACAACATTATTTTGCAGGTTGCTAGAAAAGGAGAGGAAGAATTCAGCTTCTAAGCCAACTCCACGAGAGTTTGATATAAACTCTCGAGTCACCCACAAAAAGATGCTTGCTACAACACTCTGCACTTGGAGTCCTGTAACACCCCAAATTTCAAAACAAAGATAAAATAAATTTCCTTTTTCCAAAAATGAGAACCAACAAAAACTTTTCTTAAATAGAGTGCTATGCTTAGTGCTCATACCTATTACTTGTGTTTTTGACATGATGAGTGTAATTATGCTTATGGGATAAACCCTAAAACCTTAAAGTGATCAAGTAAAGATCACAAACCAAATAAAATAAAAGAGGAATAAATCAAATAAGAAAAACCCTAAACCTTAACCTTCTCACAAATCATTTGGATCTATTTTGAGAAACCAAAATAAAGGAGAAAAGAGATATGTGGGCATATAGCCCTAATATGTAAATTTTGAACTCTATCTTTTATTACTTGGCTAAATGGAAGTGAACCAGTGCAAAACTTACTAAACCCTAAACCTCATCCCTCTTGTCATCAATCTTTGCAAAATAAGATGAAAAGAAAAGATCTTATTTAAGAAAAAGGCATATGCAAGCCTATGGCTACTTTTTGGAAAATGATGAGCTTTGCTTTGTCTACCTTGAATAGATGAATTGAAATACCTCAACACAATCAACAAAGCACCTACAAATCAATTCAAGTGAGAAACAAAATAAAAATCAAATTTATGCATAGAGGCATATGTGGCACTTAGCCAAATTATCAAATCTTGACCTAGCCACTTCCCATGCCTCAAAGTGGTGTGAACCTTTCACCCCACTCAATCTAACACCAAATAAACCCCACTCATGTAAAAATGAAGCAAAAGAAAAATAAAAGAATAAAAGATAGAAATTCACAAAATCCTCACTTATGGCTATATGCCATTTTTATAAATTTTGACCCTAGACCATTTTGGCCTTCACCATTATTTGAATAATGTTACCCAACACTTATTACAACTTTTGGAATCAAAGAACCACAATTCAAATGAATTTCAAACACAAAACTAGCTCACATATGATATTGGTCAAAACTGCCATTTACAATCTGGTCACCACTTTGAGTCCTTGCATTTCGAAATTTTCAAACTAAACTTTGTCAACTCTTTTCACCTCATCCAAGTCAACATCAAGGTGAACACTTTTTGTAAAGATCCCCATGCCAAACTCTTTCTTGATCCATAGCTATGCTAATCCAAAGTTGCAACATTTTATTAAGTTCAACAATCTCACACTTGTCCATTTTTGCAATTCTTTGAATTCCAAAATGTCACCACCACACTTCACCACCTCTGGTCATTTCTAACTCATTGAGATGCTCACAACACCACACTTGCAACCTTGTAAACTGAATCAACTTTAAACAAAATTCACAAATAGCCTCTATGTAACTATTTGACACTATTTGAAATAGTATCCTATCTAACCCTAACCTACCCCATCTCCACCCTACCTGTCCCCTTGTCCCCTCTCTCCCTACACCTGCACCAGGAACAACAAAACCTAACCCTAGACTACACCATGCCGGCCATGTTCCCCCTCTTCTTCTCACCTTCCTCCCCAACTCTGGCCACCTTGCCATTTAGCTCCACCTCACCTCCCTAGTTCAGCCTATGCCAAACCTGATCGGAAAAGATGCCGAGGTTGGCCGGAATTCACGCGCCCAAATCTTCCCAGGCATGCCGATCACGGCGTGGACGCGCCCACAGACGCGCCACGGCCACCTGCCGCCCCGACGACCTGCGCAGCCCCTGGACCCCCTCTCTGCGCCGTGAGCCTCGCCACCGCAACACGATCCCGCCGGACAAGCTCCGTGTCAAGCTCGAGCGCCGCAGCCATCGACATCCTCACCGGATTCCCGCAACCCTCCGCCGGACGCCGCCATCGCGCTCGCCGCCGGACGTCCCCCACCTTGTACCCTAGCTCCCTGGCACCGCCTGGACCTCGCCTAGCTCGTGCTGACGACGCCGACCCACTTCCCTCGCCAGCGCCGCCGCTTTACTGTCGACATTGCCGCACCCCTCACGGCCATCTCGCCACTATAAAAGAAGCCGACCACCGCGCCGTCACCTCCACACCACAACCGCCACCTCAGGCCCTGCCACCGGTACCAGTCGACGTCTCGTGCTCGACAACATCGTCCAGCCCCTGCGCTGCCCCTCGCCGGAGCTCCGTCACGCCGCCGACCCCCTACCTCGCCGGCGCAGCAAGGTCTTCTCCCCCGTCGACGACGACGACTGTCGACCACCCGATCCACATCTAATCCGACGGTCAACGTTGCCAGGTACCGCTTCGGGTTTTAAACCCAATGACACCTGGGTCCCACCTGTCAGCTGGCCCGTGGCGTGTGAAGCGATACTGGGCCGGCCCACCTCTCCCTTCCACGTTTTTGGCCCAGTAGTTTTTCCCGCCGGCCTTTTTAATTCAAACTCGATTTAATTAATTCCAAATTTGGTGAACTTTATATTGTTGGAAAGCTAGAGAAATTATCTATCAAATGCCACTGGTCACATGGCCAGACTCTTTGTAGAATTAATGTGATAAAAATAACAAGGCAGGGACTTTTCCCTATTCAAATAATTATTAAAAATCAAATAAAATAGATATTAAGTTAATTCCAACTCTACTAGCTCACATTTGACTTACACTAATTGATTATGCAATAAAATGGTGTGGTCACTTTGCATGATCATGCCCTAGTTAAAATAGTGGACAATATGGCTATTTTATTAAAGTAGTATTGTCCAAAAATATTAGGTAAATCATATGAAGTATTATGCTTCATTTAAATCTTGTCTCAAATGCATTCATATGAAGTTGGACCCCTGGTCAAATGATATCATATGAAATGCTTGGAGATATTAAATCATCATAGGCATTATTAAATGGTATGAGGTACTCTACCTCATTTAAATCATTTTCTCAAATAATGAGGATGAAGGGTTGACTTAGGTCAATCTAAACTCATGCAGGATTGTTTGAGAAATTAAATCTTAAGAAGATTCAATGAGAGAAAATTATTCTTCAAAGACAAAAGGGAACTATCATTTACATATATAATGAGAGGAAATTATTTTTCTTAAGAATAAAACAATACCAACCAACATGATGGCAATGTGTTACCACTAGAATAATTTGTGTGATTTATGTGTGTGCTTAGTATAGCTCTTGATCTGTTGAGTGATTGTATCCTCGTATTCGTGCATAGACGCTAGTACCGGAGAATACCAGGAAGAGGAAGGATTCTACCCCGAAGAAGAAGAGAACTTTGACCATATCAACAACCAAGGAAAGCTAACACTATTGCAAACTCTATGGTTGCAAGCTAATATTCTTGCAAAGTGCAAAGTTCTACCAAGAACAAGGCACACTCACCTTTTCTTATGCTTCATGAACCCATCCCAAGTTTTACTCTTACAAGTTTTCACTTTGAATATTTAAGCTTCCTTTTATAGTTAACTTTGGTCTAAATCTAGAGTACTACAAGAGTATCAAACTTAGCCTAAAGAGCATTACAAATAGTTAGCACCCCTCATGACTAGTGCTAGTGCTAATATTAAAACATGACTACTCTAGATGGGAACATGTGTGGTAAAAGGATGATGATGAAAACTATGAAATGAATTTTGAAGGTGAATAGGACCAAGAGAAGATAGTGATTTTTGATATAAAACTAATATTGGTTTGGATGCGATACCTTTCCAATTCATAAGTACCCCCACAATACCTGATTATGGGTAAGGGCTTAACTAGAAGTTTATGTACCTTAGTATGGGTTCCCTCTGAACACACATCATAGGGGTTATGCCGAGGCTGCCTCCGTTGTTGGTGAATGATGTGAATTGAGGTGAATGGTACGGCCAAGCCTGTGCAGTTCCCAGGATGACAGTTGGTCATCACTGGGGGCCAAGCTCATGGGGAGAGGTGCTCATACTAGAGTTCGTAAATGAAAGGTTATGGTTGATGATCCGCGTACTGTGTTACGATGATTCGGGGTTATCCCGACGGATGAAATCAAATGTTGTGTCACAAGTGTGCAACCTCTACAGAGTGTAAACCTATTCGAATAGCCGTGTCCACGGTTACGGACAGTTGGAAAGGCCATACTGTTACCAGTGTCAGATTCTTTGAAAATAGTGATGAAATGAATGGTGAATTGGTGACTTGTTTTTGAATCACAACTTGAGTTGTGGGAATGACACTAATGTTCCCACTTGAGTTAGTTAGTACATGAAGAGTCTTTATTTCAAATACTTGTGAACTAAAATTGGCTGTATGCAAAAGAAACTAGAGCTTAGTATCCCTTTTCTAGATTTAATAGCCCTTACATTAGTATTAGTTTGCGAGTACTTTAAAGTACTCACGGCTGTGTCCCTGGCTATTTAAATGGCCAGACTATGAAGAGGCGCAGCAGTATGAAGATGATGGAAAGAAGGACGTCTACGACAACTAGGACTACTCCTGACGTCAAGCGTTGGCCTGTGGACTATAGAGTCCTTGTATCTTACGCTTTCGCTATGAACTTATGTTTGTTCGTTGATCAGTTCGTTGATCACTAGATCAACTATTTGTGTAATATGGATCATGTGATTCCAAGTTGTAAGACTTTATGGTTTGTAATGAATGATGGCTTATGATATTCAACTGTTATGTCTCGCAACAACAATATTCCTGGGATTGCGATGTATGGCATAACAGGCACCTGGACTTAAAACTCCGGGTGTTGACAAGTTGGTATCAGAGCCATTGTTTGACCTTAGGAGACCCTAGTTAGAATGGACGTCCTGAAAAATTTAGTTTCAAAAACAAATGAAGTGAATATTTATGAAAAATTATTCTCACTCTTATCCTTGAGATCTTTTTCAAAGAGAGAAAGTTATGCTATACTTCTTTGTGATTCTACATAAAAGTTGGCACCCTTGATCACTTCTCTAACTTACTCATCTTAAATTGCTCACAGATGGAGTACCAATGTGAATCCTACCAGCTTGGCCACGGAGGACACCTAATGTTCGAAAAGGATTTGAAGCAACTAGTGGAATATTTAGGACGCCCGTATCCCGAGTTCTTCGGAATACCCCTCAACCATCCGTCGGGAGGACCACCTCGGTGGGAAGTTACTGCAGATCTGAGAGGAAAGCTTGGAGCCCCAATATGGGAAACCATCTGGTTTTCTGTAACGGGAAACACTTGGAAGGATGGAATAGCCAAAGCCATGCAGGAATCAATTGCCCGTCTGTGCGGACAAAATGAGAACAAGATCAAGAACACTCGCTTTGTCTACTACCCAAGACATGACCCCATGGGAAGACCACTAACCATGCCACCGCACCCGGAGATGAACTACTATGTCGCATGCCTGGACTTCCTGCTACACAAAACCCGCAGAGATTTGGACAACGCCCTCGCTTCGCCAAACACCATCACAGTGAAGACGAAGAATTCCCCCCTGAAGAGTAGTATCATTAAAGCACTAAGTAGGTGTGAGTTGTATCAGGATCCCTTGTATCGTAGAGCGAATGAATGGTTCTTAAAACCAACGGTGTGTTAGCTTTGTAATGTGTGATGCTTGGTATGAATGAAAAGTGTTGTTGGTTTCTACCCCCTCAACACTACTCAAGTTTTGAACTTTTTGAATTTAACTCAAACAAACCATAGAAATTTCCCTCTTATCTTATCATTTACTCCAATGATCAGATGGCCCCACCAAACCGCAACGCCAACCAGGACGCCATGATGCAGATGCTAGAAATGATGATGGCTGACCGAGAAGCCGAAAGAGCTGAACGCCAAGCCAACCTAGCAGCATTGCAACAGCTGGCCAACAACAACTTTGGTCATGGCAACCATGATCACCCTGGGTCCAAACTCAAGAACTTCCAGAACACAAACCCCCTGTTTTCAGCAAGACTGAAGAGCCCTTAGATGCAGACGACTGGCTGCAAACCATGGAAAATAACCTTGAGGTGGCTGGAGTAGAAGCCAATGAGAAAGTGTTGTTTGCCACGCACTACTTAGCCGGACCAGCTAGAGCCTGGTGGACTAGCACCCGTGCCATGAACGGAGGTCAAGTCATGACTTGGGAAGACTTCAAGCTGAAGTTTAGCAAGTATCACGTGCCCCAAGGACTGATCAAGAAGATGAGAGACGAGTTCCGCGAACTCAAGCAAGGCAGAATGTCCGTGGTAGAATACCGCGACAGATTCCTCACTCTGTCAAGGTACGCCCCGGACGAAACCGACACCAATGAGAAGCGGAAGGAAAGATTTCTGAACGGATTACACGACGAGATGCAGACTGTACTGGTCAACATTCCCTTTGCTGACCTAGAAGCCCTGGTGGACTCAGCCATCCAGATGGAAGGGAAGCTTCACCAAGCCAATGAGAACCGCAAACGCCGGATGATGAACCAGCATGGGTCCAACAATGCCCAAAAGTACCGCAACAACCCATCTGGAGGATTTACTCCAAAATACAACAAGCCCACTGCCCAGACTTACCGCCCAAACTACTCCAATAACCATGGAGGACCCCCGAAGCCCGGAGGCAACAATAACAACAATCACACCAGCAACAACAACCCCAACACCAACAACAACGGGAACAACAACAACAACAGCAACAACACTGGCCCTAGGACTGGAAGCAACGCCATCCCCGTCGCCAACAAGGACAAGGCCACCATCACTTGTTATGAGTGTGGAGTGGTTGGGCATTACTCCAATGAGTGCCCCAAGAGACTCGCCAAGATTGCCGCCAACACCGCTGCACCTGCTCAGAACCAACGCCGCTTTGCCGCAAGAAAGAACCAGAACAACAACGGCCGCTACTACAACATGACTGCCACTGAAGCTCAAGAAGCACCTCAGAACATGCCAAGTATGTCTTCCTGTTAAATCATATCACCCAATCTCTTAGGAACCTAAATTTTCTTAAAATCTCGGGACGAGATTTGTTTAAGGGGGAAGGGTTTCTAACACCCCAAATTTCAAAACAAAGATAAAATAAATTTCCTTTTTCCAAAAATGAGAACCAACAAAAACTTTTCTTAAATAGAGTGATATGCTTAGTGCTCATACCTATTACTTGTGTTTTTGCCATGATGAGTGTAATTATGCTTATGGGATAAACCCTAAAACTTTAAAGTGATCAAGTAAAGATCACAAACCAAATAAAATAAAAGAGTAATAAATCAAATAAGAAAAACCCTAAACCTTAACCTTCTCACAAATCATTTGGATCTATTTTGAGAAACCAAAATAAAGGAGAAAAGAGATATGTGGGCATATAGCCCTAATATGTAAATTTTGAACTCTATCTTTTATTACTTGGCTAAATGGAAGTGAACCAGTGCAAAACTTACTAAACCCTAAACCTCATCCCTCTTGTCATCAATCTTTGCAAAATAAGATGAAAAGAAAAGATCTTATTTAAGAAAAAGGCATATGCAAGCCTATGGCTACTTTTTGGAAAATGATGAGCTTTGCTTTGTCTACCTTGAATAGATGAATTGAAATACCTCAACACAATCAACAAAGCACCTACAAATCAATTCAAGTGAGAAACAAAATAAAAATCAAATTTATGCATAGAGGCATATGTGGCACTTAGCCAAATTATCAAATCTTGACCTAGCCACTTCCATGCCTCAAAGTGGTGTGAACCTTTCACCCCACTCAATCTAACACCAAATAAACCCCACTCATGTCAAAATGAAGCAAAAGAAAAATAAAAGAATAAAAGATAGAAATTCACAAAATCCTCACTTATGGCTCTATGCCATTTTTATAAATTTTGACCCTAGACCATTTTGGCCTTCACCATTATTTGAATAATGTTACCCAACACTTATTACAACTTTTGGAATCAAAGAACCACAATTCAAATGAATTTCAAACACAAAACTAGCTCACATATGATATTGGTCAAAACTGCCATTTACAATCTGGTCACCACTTTGAGTCCTTGCATTTCGAAATTTTCAAACTAAACTTTGTCAACTCTTTGCACCTCATCCAAGTCAACATCAAGGTAAACACTTTTTTGTAAAGATCCCCATGCCAAACTCTTTCCTGATCCATAGCTATGCTCATCCAAAGTTGCAACATTTTATTAAGTTCAACAATCTCACACTTGTCCATTTTTGCAATTCTTTGAATTCAAAAATGCCACCACCACACTTCACCACCTCTGGTCATTTCTAACTCATTGAGATGCTCACAACACCACACTTGCAACCTTGTGAACTAAATCAAATTTAAACAAAATTCACAAATAGCCTCTATGTAACTATTTGACACTATTTGAAATAGTATCCTATCTAACCCTAACCTACCCCATCTCCACCCTACCTGTCCCCTTGTCCCCTCTCTCCCTACACCTGCACAGCAAACCTAATGGAACAAGAAAACCTAACCCTAGACTACACCATGCCGGCCATGTTCCCCCTCTTCTTCTCACCTTCCTCCCCAACTCTGGCCACCTTGCCATTTAGCTCCACCTCACCTCCCTAGTTCAGCCTATGCCAAACCTAATCGGAAAAGATGCCGAGGTTGGCCGGAATTCGCGCGCCCAAATCTCCCCAGGCATGCCGATCATGGCGTCGACGCGCCCACAGACGCGCCACGGCCACCTGCCGCCCCGACGACCTGCGCAGCCCCTGGACCCCCTCTCTGTGCCGTGAGCCTCGCCACCGCAACACGATCCCGCCGGACAAGCTCCGTGTCTCGCGCCGCCGCGCCGTCGACATCCTACCGGATTCCCCCCTGCGACGCTCGCGCTCGCCGCCAGACGTCCCCACCTCGTACCCTAGCTCCCTGCCACCGCCGACCTCGCGTAGCGTGCCGACGACGCCGACCCACTTCCCTCGCCGCGCCGCCGCTTTACTGTCGCCATTGCCCCACCCCTCATGGCCATCTCGCCCACTATAAAAGAAGGACACCCGCGGCCAATTCATTCACACCAGTCGCCTCCCCTCCTCCTCCTGGATCTCCTCGACCACCTCCTCCTTCCCAATTCCGCCGGAGTAAACCCAATTTCACCGCCGACCACCGCCACCGTAGCTCCTCACCGCCATCAAATTAGACCACCTCGGCCCGCCACCGGTACCAGCGACTCTCGTCCTCGACAACGTCGTCCAGCCCCTGCGCTGCCCCTCGCCGGAGCTCCGTCACGTCGCCGACCCCCTACCTCGCCGCGCAGGAAGGTCTTCTCCCCCATCGACGACGACGACTGTCGACCACCCGATCCACATCTAATCCGACGGTCAACGTTGCCAGGTACCGCTTCGGTTTTAAACCCAATGACACCTGGGTCCCACCTGTCAGCTGGCCGTGGCGTGTGAAGCGATACTGGGCCGGCCCACCTCTCCCTTCCACGTTTTTGGCCCAGTAGTTTTTCCCGCCGGCTTTTTAATTCAAACTCGATTTAATTAATTCCAAATGATTTTGAATATTGCCTCCACTTTGAAATTCATTAGATTCAAATTGGCTCAACCAAATTTGGTGAACTTTATATTGTTGGAAAGCTAGAGAAATTATCTATCAAATGCCACTGGTCACATGGCCAGACTCTTTGTAGAATTAATGTGATAAAAATAACAAGGCAGGGACTTTTCCCTATTCAAATAATTATTAAAAATCAAATAAAATAGATATTAAGTTAATTCCAACTCTACTAGCTCACATTTGACTTACACTAATTGATTATGCAATAAAATGGTGTGGTCACTTTGCATGATCATGCCCTAGTTAAAATAGTGGACAATATGGCTATTTTATTAAAGTAGTATTGTCCAAAAATATTAGGTAAATCATATGAAGTATTATGCTTCATTTAAATCTTGTCTCAAATGCATTCATATGAAGTTGGACCCCTGGTCAAATGATATCATATGAAATGCTTGGAGATATTAAATCATCATAGGCATTATTAAATGGTATGAGGTACTCTACCTCATTTAAATCATTTTCTCAAATAATGAGGATGAAGGGTTGACTTAGGTCAATCTAAACTCATGCAGGATTGTTTGAGAAATTAAATCTTAAGAAGATTCAATGAGAGAAAATTATTCTTCAAAGACAAAAGGGAACTATCATTTACATATATAATGAGAGGAAATTATTTTTCTTAAGAATAAAACAATACCAACCAACATGATGGCAATGTGTTACCACTAGAATAATTTGTGTGATTTATGTGTGTGCTTAGTATAGCTCTTGATCTGTTGAGTGATTGTATCCTCGTATTCGTGTATAGACGCTAGTACCGGAGAATACCAGGAAGAGGAAGGATTCTACCCCGAAGAAGAAGAGAACTTTGACCACATCAACAACCAAGGCAAGCTAACACTATTGCAAGCTCTATGGTTGCAAGCTAATATTCTTGCAAAGTGCAAAGTTCTACCAAGAACAAGGCACACTCACCTTTTCTTATGCTTCATGAACCCATCCCAAGTTTTACTCTTACAAGTTTTCACTTTGAATATTTAAGCTTCCTTTTATAGTTAACTTTGGTCTAAATCTAGAGTACTACAAGAGTATCAAACTTAGCCTAAAGAGCATTACAAATAGTTAGCACCCCTCATGACTAGTGCTAGTGCTAATATTAAAACATGACTACTCTAGATGGGAACATGTGTGGTAAAAGGATGATGATGAAAACTATGAAATGAATTTTGAAGGTGAATAGGACCAAGAGAAGATAGTGATTTTTGATATAAAACTAATATTGGTTTGGATGCGATACCTTTCCAATTCATAAGTACCCCCACAATACCTGATTATGGGTAAGGGCTTAACTAGAAGTTTATGTACCTTAGTATGGGTTCCCTCTGAACACACATCATAGGGGTTATGCCGAGGCTGCCTCCGTTGTTGGTGAATGATGTGAATTGAGGTGAATGGTACGGCCAAGCCCTGTGCAGTTCCCAGGATGACAGTTGGTCATCACTGGGGGGCCAAGCTCATGGGGAGAGGTGCTCATACTAGAGTTCGTAAATGAAAGGTTATGGTTGATGATCCGCGTACTGTGTTACGATGATTCGGGGTTATCCCGACGGATGAAATCAAATGTTGTGGCACAAGTGTGCAACCTCTGCAGAGTGTAAACCTATTCGAATAGCCGTGTCCACGGTTACGGACAGTTGGAAAGGCCATACTGTTACCAGTGTCAGATTCTTTGAAAATAGTGATGAAATGAATGGTGAATTGGTGACTTGTTTTTGAATCACAACTTGAGTTGTGGGAATGACACTAATGTTCCCACTTGAGTTAGTTAGTACATGAAGAGTCTTTATTTCAAATACTTGTGAACTAAAATTGGCTTTATGCAAAAGAAACTAGAGCTTAGTATCCCTTTTCTAGATTTAATAGCCCTTACATTAGTATTAGTTTGCGAGTACTTTAAAGTACTCACAGCTGTGTCCCTGGCTATTCAAATGGCCAGACTATGAAGAGGCGCAGCAGTATGAAGATGATGGTGCAGGACGTCTACGACAACTAGGACTACTCCCGACGTCAAGCGTTGGCCTGTGGACTATAGAGTCCTTGTATCTTACGCCCGCTATGAACTTATGTTTGTTCGTTGATCAGTTCGTTGATCACTAGATCAACTATTTGTGTAATATGGATCATGTGATTCCAAGTTGTAAGACTTTATGGTTTGTAATGAATGATGGCTTATGATATTCAACTGTTATGTCTCGCAACAACAATATTCCTGGGATTGCGATGTATGGCATAACAGGAACCTGGACTTAAAACTCCAGGTGTTGACAAGTCCCAACGAGTTGGTACACACAAAGTTGGTGCCATCAACATCCAAATGGGTTAAACTCAGTACTTTATCTTGGAATATGTAAATATAAGCTAAACACCATGTTATAATAGAGATTGAAGTTCATAAACTAGAGAGGTAAATGAAAACATGGTCTCCAGAAACATACAAAAGAGTACATGAAGACAAAACTTAAAACATTAGTTTGGAATGATATTCTTTGAAATTAATTGAAAGAAGAGGGGGATGCATGGGCATCCCCAAGCTTGTTGTTTTGCTATTTCTTTTTCTCTACTCCTTTCTCATCATACCATGTCTCATATATCAAACAAATAAATATTTTTATCTCCATAATGCTTCAATGCCTACAAAATGGTTACTTCTCCAAACAAATGATACAATAGTTTCAACCAAGATGCAAACTCTAGTAATTATTGGAAGCACTTTATTCAGGAAACAGATATATAGAAGCAACACACTTTTTATTTTGTTTTGTTTTGGGAATTTTTTTAATGATATGGACTTTGCAATGGTTCCATTTGCATGAACTACACATGCTCAAGTTCGGCCCCAACATCTCCATTGCTCATCCTTCTCATTTAATTTCCAAAATTTAATTTTTATTAGGACTACTCATTTTAGTTTAATAGCAATAGGTAAATTTAGTTATTATATACCAGGGTCCCATGGTGTGATCAAACCAATCAAAGCATATAACAATTGGTCACGTAATGAAACACACCACAAATCATAAATTAAATGACAACAAAGTCTAACTTCCTTCTTATGCATTGAGATTTTGTATATGAATGAATCAAAAAAAATAGAAGTAGAAAAATGCATATTATCAGTGGGCAAATGCAGCATATAATTAATAAACATAAAGAGGGCATTTATGACCTCTTTGATACGTCCATTTTGCATCACTATTTTATATCATAATTTACTGTTATTCATTGATATATTTCATATTTAGAGATGATACTTATGTTATTTCACCTATTTTGCATGTTTCATGATTATTGGAGAATCATTCACCGGAGTCAGGATTCTGCTGGAAAAAGCACCGTCAGAATGCAATATTTCTGGAGATCAACAATTGACGGAAATTACACCGAAGATCTTATTTTTCCAGAAGAATGAGCCAGCCAAAAGGAGGAGCCGAGGAGGGCCGCCATGGGCCCCCCCATAGGCCGGCGCGGGCCCTGGCCTGGCCGCGCCGCCTTGTGGGGGGCCCACGACCCCCCTCGGCCTCCTCTCTTTCGCGTACTTCATCTACCCGAAAACCTAAGGCGCGGGGATAAGCGAGAATAGACACAACCGCCTTGCGGGCGGAGAAACACCAGAGAGAACAGAGCTCTCCGGCGGGCAGGAATCCGACGGGGAAATTCCCTCCCGAAGGGGGAAATCGTCGCCATCATCACCGTCATCGAGCTGGACTTCATTGGGATCATCATCATCATCTCCACCATCGACACCGCCATCTCCACCGCTGCACCTCGTCACCGCTGTAACATCTTGGGTTGAATCTTGGTTATTTCATAGGGAAACTCTCCCGGTGTTGATTACTCCTTGTTATTGATGCTATTGAGTGAAATCATTGGATCAAGGTTTATGTTCAGATTGTTATTCATCATTATATCACCTCTGATCATGTTCCATATGATGTCACGTGAGTAGTTCGTTTAGTTCTTGAGGACATGGGTGAAGTCTAAATGTTAGTAGTGAACTATGTTGAGTAATATTTAATGGTTTGATATTTAAGTTGTGGTGTTATTCTTCTAGTGGTGTCATGTGAACGTCGACTACATGATACTTCACCTTTATGGGCCTAGGGAGTACATCTTGTATTCATTTGCTAATTGTGGGGTTGCCGGAGTGACAGCAACCTGAACCCCGTTGGTATATCGATGCAGGAGGGATAGCAGGATCTCAGAGTTTAAGGCTGTGGTTAGATTTATCTTAATTATTTTCTTGTATTTGCGGATTCTTGCAAGGGGTATAATAACAAGTATGTATTAGTCCTAGGAAGGGTGTTGCATTAGCATAGGTTCACCCACACAACACTTATCAAAACAATGAAGATTAATCAACTATATGAAGCGAAAGCACTAGACTAAATTCCCGTGTGTCCTCAAGAACGTTTGGTCATTATAAGTAAACAAACCGGCTTGTCCTTTGTGCTAAAAAGGATTGGGCCACTCGCTGCAATTATTACTCTCACATTTTACTTACTTGTACTTTATTTATCTGCTATATCAAAACCCCCTGAAAACTTGTCTGTGAGCATTTACAGTGAATCCTTCATCGAAACTGCTTGTCAACACCTTCTGCTCCTCGTTGGGTTCGACACTCTTATTTATCGAAAGTACTACGATACACCCCCTATACTTGTGGGTCATCAAGACTATTTTCTGGCGCCGTTGCCGGGGAGTGAAGCGCTATTGGTAAGTGGAATTGGTAAGGAAAACTTTTACTGTACATGCTGATTTTGTTTCTGCCTGCTGCTATAATTCATTATGGAGAGATCCTCTCTTGAATTTCTATTTGGGAAATCTACTACTACTGCAAAGGTAGTGGATGAGGCGCCAGGTGAGGAAGTAATTCCGTATAAAATACCTATAAAGATTATTGAACGTGTTGTGGATAACCGCTATGAAGGGGATGGAATTGTTCATCCTCGAGATCATTTACTGTTTTTACATGAATTATGCGGGTTATTCAAGTGTGCAGGTATTTCAATGGATGAAGTTAGGAAGAAACTATTCGCTATGTCACTGTCTGGTAAAGCGGCGCATTGGTATAAACTGCTGAAGGATGGGCATTCTCTTGATTGGAAGGATATTGTGCCTCTATTTTATTCTAAATTCTATCCTCCAAGTGAAATTCACAAAGACCGAAACCGCATATATAATTTCTGGCCTCATGATGGAGATATTATTGCCCAAGCATGGGGAGATTGAAGTCTTTAATGCTCAAATGCCCCATTCATGAGCTTCCTGTAATATCATCGTTGATAATTTCTATGCAAGACTTTCTTTTCAAGATAAACCTTGCTGGATACTACTTGTTCTGGATCATTCACACGCAATAAAGAAGAGTTTAAATGGGACCTTTTGATCGAATCCAAGAAAATACTGAAGGATGGGAGAATGACAAAGGTAGAATGTCAGGTATAAATTATGATTATGAATGCATTGAAACTTTTATGGATACTGATAAATTTCGTAATATGAGTGCTACATATGGTCTTGACTCTCAAGTTGTTGCAAATTTTTATAAAGCTTTTGCCTCTCATTTTGAATTGCCTAGGAAGAATTTTGATAAGTATCATGAACTTTATAAAGATAAAATTGATTCACCTATAGGTAAATGTATTGAAATTAAAACTGTTGATCATGTTCTTCCTGAAGCTTATATTGAAAAAACTCCTTTCCCTGCTAAAATGAAGGAATATTCTGTTATAACTAGTGTGGTTAATAAAAGTGCAAAGAAACCTATAGAACCCGAGGAGCAAATAAAGGTTGAACCTGCTGTTGCAATAGTTAAAGATCTTGTGACTGAAAATGTAGAAGATGGTCATATCATTTTCTGTGAAGATGCTTCTAATATTGTTTCACATCCTGATAAGTCTAGGAAAGCTAGTGTTCCTGTGCTCTCTGTCAGAATTGGTGATCATTGTTATTATAGTTTATGCGACATTGGTGCAAGTATTAGTGCCATTCCTTATGAGCTCTACACGGAAATCATGCATGAAATTGGTTCTTGTGAACTTGAATATATTGATGTGGTTATTCGGCTAGCTAATAGAGAAACTATCTCTCCTATTGGTATTGTTCGAGATGTTGAAGTTTTATGTGGTAAGATTAAATATCCTGCTGACTTTTTGGTACTTGGTTCTGCTGCTAGTAAGTCTTGTCCTATTATTTTTGGTAGACCTTTTCTAAATACTTGTGGAGCTGTTATAGATTGCAAGAAGGAGAAAATTGTTACTAAATTTGCTGGTGAATCTTATGAGTTTAACTTTTCTAAATTTGCCAAAACTCCTTATAAAGCTGATTTGCCTAATAATGATTTTAGAGTTGAACAGTGTGCATCTATTGCTCTTGCTCCTAATAATCCTTTGCAGCAACATTTGGAGGATCATGAGAGTGAAGTCTTTAGGGAAGAAAGGGATGAGCTTGATGAAATTTTCCTTCGTCAACCCATTCTTAAACATGACTTACCGGTTGAAGATCTAGGTGTAACACCACCACCAAAGGAAGACCCTGTATTTGATTTGAAACCATTACCTGATAATCTTAAGTATGCTTATATTGATGATAAAAAAACATATCCTGTTATTATTAGTGCTAAGCTTTCAGCTTTTGAAGAAGAAAGGTTATTGGAAATATTGAAGAAACACCGAGGAGCTATTGGCTACACTCTTGATGACTTGAAGGGGATTTCTCCCTCTCTTTGCCAACATGCCATCAACATGGAAGATGATGCAAAACCTGTTGTTGAACATCAGCGTCGTCTAATTCCTAAGATGAAGGATGTGGTAAGGAATGAGGTATTAAAACTTCTTGAAGCAGGTATTATATATCCTATTGCTGATAGTAGATGGGTTAGTCCTGTGCATTGTGTTCCTAAGAAAGGAGGAATAATTGTTGTACCTAATGATAATGATGAGCTCATCCCTCAAAGAGTAGTTGTAGGGTATAGAATGTGCATTGATTATCGAAAAGTTAATAAAGTTACTAAGAAAGATCATTACCCTCTACCTTTTATTGATCAAATGTTAGAAAGGTTGTCTAAAAATACTTATTTGCTTTCTTGATGGTTATTCTGGGTTTTCACAAATTGCTGTTAAAACTAAAGATCAAGATAAAACCACTTTCACTTGTCCCTATGGAACTTATGCTTATAGGCGTATGCCTTTTGGTTTATGTAATGCTCCTGCTACTTTTCAAAGATGCATGTCTGCTATTTTTCATGGCTTTTGTGAAAAGATTGTTGAGGTATTCATGGATGATTTTTCTGTCTATGGGAATTCTTTTGATAATTGTTTGCGAAACCTTGATAAAGTTTTGCAGAGATGTGAAGAAACTAACCTTGTTCTTAATTGGGAGAAATGCCACTTTATGGTTAATGAAGGAATTGTATTGGGACATAAAATTTCTGAGAGAGGTATTGAAGTTGATAGAGCTAAAGTTGAAGCGATTGAGAAGATGCCCTACCCTAGGGATGTTAAAGCTCAGCAAAGGAGGAAATTCTTTTATGATTTGAGGCATTATTTTTGAGATGACCCACACTTATATAAAGAAGGTGTGGATGGTATTATGCGAAGATGTGTCCCCGAATATGAACAACAAGAGATATTGAGTAAGTGTCATGGTAGTGTTTATGGAGGACATCACGCCGGAGATAGAACCGCACAAAAGGTTCTACAGTCAGGTTTTTATTGGCCAACGCTTTTAAAAGATGCAAGGAAGTTTATCTTATCTTGTGATGAATGTCAAAGAGTTGGTAATATCTCTAGACACAATGAAATGCCTATGAATTACACTCTTGTTATTGAACCATTTGATTGTTGGGGATTTGACTTCATGGGTCCTTTCCCTTCTTCAGAAGGTAACACTCATATACTTGTCGCTGTTGATTATGTTACTAAATGGGTGGAAGCCATACCTACAAAAAGTGCTGATGGTGAGACCTCTTTAAAAATGCTTTTAGATGTTATTTTTCCTAGATTTGGAGTACCTAGATATATTATGACTGATGGAGGTTCTCACTTTATTCATGGTGGTTTTAGAAAAACTCTTGCTAGATATGGTATTAATCATAGAATTGCTCCAGCTTATCATCCTCAAACTAGTGGGCAAGTAGAATTATCAAATAGAGAAATTAAATCTATCTTGCAAAAGACTGTTAAAAAATCTAGAAAAAATTGGACTAGTAAGTTAAAGGAAGCATTGTGGTCTTATAGAACTGCTTATAAAAATCCTATGGGAATGTCTCCTTATAAAATGGTTTATGGAAAAGCTTGTCATTTACCTTTAGAACTAGAGCACAAAGCTTATTGGGTTGTAAGAGAACTTAATAAAGATTTTAAACTTGCCGGTAAGAAGAGGTTGCTACAATTGAGTTCTTTAGATGAATGGAGAAGTGAAGCTTATGAAAATGCTAAACTTTTAAGGAGAAAGTTAAGAAATGGCATGATAGAAGAATTATTAAAAGAGAATTTAATGTTGGAGATAAAGTCCTATTGTATCGGTCTCGTCTCAGATTTTTTGCAGGGAAATTACTCTCAAAATGGGAAGGACCATATGATTGAGGAGGTGTATCGTTCGGGAAATAAAAATTGCCTCGCTGAAAGATGATGCTACAAAAGTGGTGAATGGACAAAGACTCAAGCATTATATTCTGGAGATTCTTATAATGAAGATGTTGATGTTATTCAAGTGGTGACTCCAGAAGCTTTCATCAAAGACCAAATTGACAGTTATGCAGAGTTCGACTTTAAATAGGTAACAGTTTTAGTAATAAAAAGTCCGTGTTTAACTTTCCGAACAATATTTCTTCTATTTTTGGAAAATATGAAAAATTACGAGATCGAAACGGAGTGGAGGAGACGCACGAGGGCATGCCCCCATAGGCTTGCGCGGGCCCCAGCCTGGCCGCGTCGCCCTATGGTGACAGCCCCTCGGCGTCCCGTTTCCACTCGTTTTCGGCCTGGTACTTTCCTTTTGTCGTAAAATATTTGCTATATAATCCCCGGATCCCCGGAGGTCCGTATATCGTTTTCTCGTCGTGTTTTGTTTCGAGCTGTTTTCGCAGATATTGTTTTCAGATCTAGAGCCGTCATGTCTTCGTCGGAAACTCCGAAGGATAGCTTCTTGGAGAACATCGTCAACCCATATATGAACGAGCTGAAGATGCATCCCAAGGAATTGCTGCTCATAGATGGAGAGTTGCAGATAGAAGATGTTCGGGGACCTAAAGAAGAAGGAAGCTTGGAGGACAGGATGGAGAAACTAGAACAAGAGGTCTTCGCCTACAAGAAGATGGCTGAACATGAAGTGGACATCTTCCACAGAATTGTGTCCGAACTTATTGATGAACACAAGAAGGAGACTACAAAGCTGTGGGGCGATATCCTCTCACTTCACAACACTACCAACCAACTTCAGGCGCAACTTTATGATGTTCAGAATCAAAACTGTGAGTATGAAAACAGGTTTAAACGCATTAGCTATGCTGCTAGTTTCAGGATTCCCGAGACCAAGACATCGTTTGTTGATGGAGAGCCTCTTCCTTGGAAGTCTGATGACGAGAAGAATCCACCACCATCACCACCGAAGGAGTAATTCATCATTGGTATTGGCATCCCCTTGGTTTGTTCCAAGCTTGGGGAGTGCCGATATCACATCATCACTATCTTTTACCTTTTTACTATCAAGTAGTGTCATATCATGAGTAGGGAAGTTATCATATAAGATGGTTTGCAGTGTGGAAGTATCTCTCTTAGTTGGTTATCTATGTATCCCTTGGTGTGAGTTATCGTTATGGAATATTAATGAGAAGTCTTATCATTTACTTTTTGCACACCTTATTTTAGTTTGCAATTTTGTTATATGATTACTCTTGTCATTAGTATTGATATCACTTTGGGAGCATCAAGTAAATCCATTTGGTTTTGGCAAACTTAGCATTGGTCAATAGCAACAACACTTTGAGTTTAAATAAAAAAGAGGAAATACATGTAGATATATTACTTTATTATCTTTCTTTCTTGTTAGCTAATGAGTTTAGTATTCTGAAGTTAAAATTGCTTGTGCTTACAAGTAAGATGCATGATTGTTTCTATCACATGTATATTTCTTTGTTTCCCTCAGCTCTTATGCTTGCTACCCAACCTTGCTAGCCAAAGACCTGTACTGAGAGGGAATGCTTCTCATACATCCAAAACCTTAAACCAAACCCATGCCAATTGTGTCCACCATAACTACCTACTATGTGGTATTTTGCGCCACTCCAAGTAAATACTTCATGTGCTACCTTTAAACAATTCAAACTATATTACTCCTTAATTGTGTCAATGTTTTATAGCTCATGAGGAAGTATGTGGTGTTTTATCTTTCAATCTTGTTCGGACTTTCACCAATGGACTAGTGGCACATCCGTTTATCCAATAATTTTGCAATAAGAGCTGGCAATGGGGTTCCCAGCCCCAATTAATAACTTTCATTAATAATTCTCTTCACATGTTTTGCCCTGATTTATCAGTAAGCAACTTAACTTTGCAATAGACACTCCTCCATGGTATGTGAAATGTTGGAAGGCACCCGAGGATTCGGTTAGCCATGGCTTGTGAAAGCAAAGGTTGGGGGAGTGTCATCCATAATAAAACTAAAATACATGTGTAAACAAAAGAGAAGAGGGATGATCTACCTTGCTGGTAGAGATAACGTCCTTCATGGGAGCCGCTCTTGGAAGGTCTGTTTGGCAAGGGGGTTAGAGTGCCCACTACCATTTGTTGACAACAACAAACACCTCTCAAAATCTTATTTTTATGCTCTTTATATGATTTCAAAACTTAAAAGGCTCTAGCACATGATTTAATCCCTGCTTCCCTCTACGAAGGGCCTATCTTTTACTTTTATGTTGAGTCAGTAAACCTATTTCCCTCTATCTCAAGCAAGCGATTGAGTTGTTTTGATCCAACCATTTATATTATGATCTATTTAATCATGCCTTTTACTCTTCCTTGTTTAGTACAAATTTTATCTGAATGAATATGACTTTGAAGGTTATCAATGATTATGAGAATATTGTTATGATTAAGGATGTAAGCTCTGCCATATAAGTTCTAATATAAAGGCTTTGCTTGGAAGATAAGTACAATCAGTTAATAGTTCTTTGACCAAGAACAAAGTTTGCCATAACCAATTATGATTTCCTATGCACCTTTATTTGTGATTTCTCTTTACTTATTTCAAGTTGAGTTATATGAGGAAGATGTTTACTAGAATGTCTTGTGCGAATTAATAAATGTGATGCTTCTTGTCCGTATTTTATTTATCGACTCTTCACTCCATAAACATGTGGTCTTGTTTATCGAGCTCAGTTTCGCTTGGGGACAAGCGAGGTCTAAGCTTGGGGGAGTTGATACGTCCATTTTGCATCACTATTTTATATCATAATTTACCGTTATTCATTGATATATTTCATATTTAGAGGTGATACTTATGTTATTTCACCTATTTTGCATGTTTCATGATTATTGGAGAATCATTCACCGGAGTCAGGATTCTGCTGGAAAAGCACCGTCAGAATGCAATATTTCTGAAGATCAACAATTGACGGAAATTACACCGAAGATCTTATTTTTCCAGAAGAATGAGCCAGCCAAAAGGAGGAGCCGAGGAGGGCCGCCATGGCCCCCCATAGGCCGGCGCGGCCCCGCCTGGCCGCGCCGCCTTGTGGGGAGGGGGCCCACAGCCCCTCTCGGCCTCCTCTCTTTCGCGTACTTCATCTACCCGAAAACCTAAGGCACGGGGATAAGCGAGAATAGACACAGCCACCTCTGCGGGCGGAGAAACACCAGAGAGAAAAGAGCTCTCCGGCGGGCAGGAATCCGGGGAAATTCCCTCCCGGAGGGGGAAATCGTCGCCATCGTCACCGTCATCGAGCTGGACTTCATTGGGATCATCATCATCATCCCCACCATCGACACCGCCATCTCCACCGCTGCACCTCATCACCGCTGTAACATCTTGGGTTGAATCTTGGTTATTTCATAGGGGAAACTCTCCCGGTGTTGATTACTCCTTGTTATTGATGCTATTGAGTGAAATCATTGGATCAAGGTTTATGTTCAGATTTTTATTCATCATTATATCACCTCTGATCATGTTCCATATGATGTCTCGTGAGTAGTTCGTTTAGTTCTTGAGGACATGGGTGAAGTCTAAATGTTAGTAGTGAACTATGTTGAGTAATATTTAATGGTTTGATATTTAAGTTGTGGTGTTATTCTTCTAGTGGTGTCATGTGAACGTCGACTACATGATACTTCACCTTTATGGGCCTAGGGGAGTACATCTTGTATTTGTTTGCTAATTGTGGGGTTGCCGGAGTGACAGCAACCTGAACCCCCGTTGGTATATCGATGCAGGAGGGATAGCAGGATCTCAGAGTTTAAGGCTGTTGTTAGATTTATCTTAATTATTTTCTTGTATTTGCGGATGCTTTCAAGGGGTATAATCACAAGTATGTATTAGTCCTAGGAAGGGCGGTGCATTAGCATAGGTTCACCCACACAACACTTATCAAAACAATAAAGATTAATCAACTATATGAAGCGAAAGCACTAGACTAAATTCCCGTGTGTCCTCAAGAACGTTTGGTCATTATAAGTAAACAAACTACTTGTCCTTTGTGCTAAAAAGGATTGGGCCACTCGCTGCAATTATTACTCTCGCATTTTACTTACTTGTACTTTATTTATCTGCTATATCAAAACCCCCTGAAAACTTGTCTGTGAGCATTTACAGTGAATCCTTCATCGAAACTGCTTGTCAACACCTTCTGCTCCTCGTTGGGTTCGACACTCTTATTTATCGAAAGTACTACGATACACCCCCTATACTTGTGGATCATCACTCCTCTTTCAAAATAGTTACAAGTAGTGGAAGCAAATTTGACAACATAACTATTGGATTGGTGCAACTTTGAAACTTGGGAACATAGAGAGGATTATCGAAACTATAATGTGTACCATTAGCATGCTTTCCTCTCTCAAAATAATTGCAAGAATCATTATAAACATTATGGTTGCGGGCAGAATGGTTATTAGTCCAAGATAATTTCAGAACGCATAAGTACTTTTTAACATATGAAAACTTCTCCTCTATGGTGTAAGTAAGAGAGTTCAAGATTGATATAGGACTATCATAAATGAAAGTTTCATCATAACCAACAACTAATCCATCACTATTTGTGTTCCCACATAAAGTAGTAGCAATTTCTAAGCATGGAGGTTTATCAAGTAAAATAGGACCATCATCTAGAGTACTATCATATAATGAGTCAAGTTTAATATGAGCAATAGCAATACTAGAATCATTTTATCTAAAGCATTTTGTACCTAGCTATCATGTGAATCATCATAGGAAGCACGCATACTGATATCTTGTTTGTGGAGTCATCATCACAAAGATCGTTATCATTTGCAACTATAACTTTATCGACCCCTTCCACATGTTGTATTGTCACACAAGGAGGATTGTCTAAAGATTTATCATCAAATTAACATATCTAACCCATATTCCTCATTACCTTTAAAATTATATATTATGAATAATGTTATCATTAAGCATAGGTTGATATCCCTCATCACCATCATCAGAATCATAAAAACAAAGTATATCATCAACATAAATAGGTTCATCATTAGTAATAGTTTGGGCTTGAGTTTCAACCTCGTATATGGATGGTGAAGATGGAGTTTCCCTCTATTCCTTCTCTAGGTGTTCATCATTTTCCTCTTCTTGGGGTTGCATGGGCATCCCAAAGCCTATGTTTTCATCATCCTCTTCCTCGAAAATATTAGTGCTCTCTTGGGTAGCTATGACCCTCTTATCGAAGTCAACAATATAGATATTTTCACCAAATTCGGCTATGAAATAATCAAGGATAGTATTTCTCACAATTTTATATTTATAAGCTATAGGGCATGCTTCATGTTCATCAATGCAGGTGTGTAATTCATGGGCTGCCATAAAATTAACAAATTGCTCTACTTCTTCCATCCCTAAGTGAGCATAATCACATCTATGGTAAGATGAAATAACATATTCTCCATGGGAATGACATTGAAACTTAAAGTGTCTAAAATTTAGTTTAGAGCAACAATTTTCCTCATGATAATAGTCAAGCAGCTCATTAGCAATTCTATTTAGAAGTCTCGGAAAAGTTTCTAGGCGTTTCACTTTATCTGATTCTCTATGTTTCATAGCTATCATAGCATTCTTATAGTAATTTTCCAAAGTTTCCTTTTTATCTAAACTAGTGGCCATAACAAGAGTATTTTTGACATTTACCATTTTCTATTTTTTGGGTTTTGATATATGACAAAAGTAAGTGCAAAACTAAAAGTAGAACTAAAGTAACTACAAAACTTAAAGGAAACTAACATAAATATAAACTGAAAGTAAACTAAGACTAGTGCAAGCAAGAGATACAGAACTTAAGCTCTACGCTCACCTGCAACGGGGCCAGAAAATTTCTTGATACCCACAAGTACAGGAAATCGTCAAAATTATTAGTATCGATCCCACGCGGAGCAGAAGGTATAAGTCTTTATCCTTTCAAATGAGAGTGTGACTACTCTTATTATCTATGCAGTAGACAAACTAAGATGATTTAAAGTGATTGCAGTGGCTTTGTGCTTTGGATTATAGTTTGCAAAAAAGTAAATTGCTTAAAGTAAATTCAAAGTAAATGCTCTTTCTAGAGAAAGTTCAATCTTCTATGCAGCAAGAGGACAAACTCTTGTGTGTACTTATATGCAGCAAGGGCCACATGAACTTCATGGAATAAAGACTTATAAAATATCATGATAAATTAGGTGCATGACATGGACTTGTTAAGTTTAATTCTCATTGGACATAGCATAAATTAGGTGCAACCAAATATCTGAGCAAATACACCCCTTGTGGGTTGTCCTAAGGCCATTTTCACGAACAAACAAATGAATCATTCAGACATAAATTTCCAACCATAGCAGTTACTTCTAGCGTCCCTAATCTATAACCCCTATAATGCAACTCGATCAAAGTATTAGAACATGGTTTCTATCATTCCATCCCTTCCGGCCCTCTTCTTTACACTAAAGCGCAGTACTATGAACCCATATAGATGAAGTAATATGCAGTCGCCGTTCGCACAATACCAACACAGAACCACATAAGATATTAAAACTTGACCAAACACTCATTTACATACTTATGTAGAAATCAACATCAATCCATCTTATGCCCTTGGAAACATGGGAAACTACTCACAATGGGGAAACATTACAAAGTTCAGTGGCTTGATGAAGTTGTTCATCAAAAAGAGGTGCATGCCCATGTTGATGGAGATGGTGGCCATGTTAATTCGGAGATCCGGCTCGTGATGAAGGAACTCTGTGAACTTTTTGAGAGGAATGATATTATGGCTCGGCAACGTTCTCTAGTGGACTTGCTCCGCGAAGGTGATAGGAACACCGCATTTTTCATGCAAAGGCGATGGCCAGGAAGCGATCTAACCGTATTACACACCTTGCTAGGGAGGATGGTTCGACCTGATACAACAAAGATTAAATGTATGGTGTAGAATTTTTATGACCACATGTTTACATTAGAAACATGTCCTTCCAGTAATGTTCTTCTTGGTGCTATACCTCAGAAAGTTATTAATGAGATGAATGATACTTTAAGAGTATACAGATGAGGAAATCAAGACATCTTTGTTCCAAATAGGATCTATTAAAGCACTGGGACCTGATGGTTTTCCAACGCTCTTCGATCAGACCCATTGGGAGTTTCTTAAGGATGAGGTTTGTGCTGCAGTTTGAAGTTTTCTTGCAGGTGAGTGATACGTCTCCAACGTATCTATAATTTCTGATGTTCCATGCTTGTTTTATGACAATACCTACATGTTTTGTTCACACTTTATATCGTTTTGATGCGTTTTCGGAACTAACCTATTGACGAGATGCCGAAGTGCCAGTTCTGTTTTCTGCTGTTTTGGTTTAATCCTAGTAAGGAAATATTCTCGAATCGGATGAAATCAACGCCCGGCCCTATTTTACCGGAAGCTTCCGAACACCCGAGAGTCAGCAGAGGGGGGCAGGCCACCACACATGGTGGCGGCGCGGCCCGGGGGGGCGCGCCCCCTGTTGTCTGGCCCCACCAGGGCCCCTCCGAGGCTCCCCTTTCGCCTATATAAGCTCCCTGACCTAAAACCCCGAGACGAATAAGCCACGGTACGAGAAACCTTCCAGAGCTGCCGCCATCGCGAAGCCAAGATCTGGGGACAGGAGTCTCTGTTCCGGCACGCCGCCGCGGGGAAGTGCCCCGGAAGGCTCCTCCATCGACACCACCGCCATCTTCACCGCCATCTTCATCACCGCTGTTGTCTCCCATGAGGAGGGAGTAGTTCTCCATCGAGGCTCGGGGCTGTACCGGTAGCTATGTGGTTCATCTCTCTCCTATGTACTTCAATACAATAATCTCATGAGCTGCCTTACATGATTGAGATTCATATGATGATGCATGTAATCTAGATGTCATTATGCTAGTCAAGTGGATTTTACTTATGTGATCTCCGGAGACTCCTTGTCCCACGTGTGTAAAGGTGACAGTGTGTGCACCGTGTGGGTCTCTTAGGCTATATTTCACAGAATACTTATTCATTGTTATGAATGGCATAGTGAAGTGCTTATTTATATCCCTTTATGATTGCAATGTGCTTTTTATCGCTACTAGTCTATGTGCTACTCATGTGATGTTATTAAAGTAGTCTATTCCTCCTGCATGGTGTAATGGTGACAGTGTGTGCATCGTGTGGTTCTTGTCGTACACTACAAGAAAAGTTCTGATAGACAACGTCCCAAAATCGTCCACTAAGGGGTATTTTTCGTCGCCTATGGGCCTAACCCGACGATATGGGTTCTGTTGTCGAAACTGCGTCAAACAAAGTCCAACGACGATTTTTTCGGTCCGTCGCGCTTGGACGCCCTTCCGCCACGGAAAATCGGACCGTTTCCCAAGTGTTTCAGGAGCCCATTGATCGCGCGTCATGCAAGCCGACACGTGGCGACGCCGTTAGCGCGATTAACGGCGTTAACCGGTTGAAACCCCGTGGTAGATGGTAGGCCCACACGAGGCCTGCCACGTCTTAAGCGGGCCGGGCCAGATGACATAGTTTGACCGGTCAACTATATAGCTGGGCTGGTCCATTAGTTACGTGGGCCGGGCCTAACCTCTAATGTTGATGGTCAAAACTTAAATGGGCTGGCCCATTTAACATGTGGGGTCCACCTTACAGCAACTGGGCCGGCCCAAGCAAGTGGGCGGGCCAAAAACAGGTGGGTCCCACTTTCTGTTAAAAGGCCGGCCCATTTAGTGTGTGGGGTCCACCATATAGCAAGTGGGCCAGCCAACAAGCTAGTGGGCCGGACCAAAACACAGGTGGGTCCCACTATCTGTTAAAGGGCGGCCCATTTAGTATGTGGGGTCCACCATATAGCAAGTGGGCTGGCCCAACAAGATAGGTCGGGCCAAAAACACAGGTGGGTCCCACCTTCCTGTTAAAGGGCCGGCTTTAGTATGTGGGGTCCACCATATAGCAAGTGGGTGGCCCACAAGATAGTGGGCGGGCCAAAACACAGGTGGGTCCCACATTCCTGTTAATGGGCGGGCCATTTGGTATGTGGGGTCCACCATATAGAAAGTGGGCCGGCCCAACAAGATAGTGGGCGGGCCAAAAACACAGGTGGGTCCCACCTTCCTATTAAAGGGCGGCCCATTTACCATGTGGGACCACCATATAGCAAGTGGTGGCCCAACATGATAGTGGGCGGGCCACACAAGTGGGCCCCACTTTCTGTTAAAGGGCCGAATTAGTATGTGGGGTCCACCATATTGCAAGTGGGCCGGCCCAACAAGATAGTGGGCGGGCCAAAAACACAGGTGGGTCCCACTTTCCTCTTAAAGGGCCGGCCCATTTAGTATGTGGGGTCCTCCACAAAAGCAAATGGGCTGGCCCAACTAATTAGTGGGCCGACCCAGTAGTGGGTGGGGTCCACCTTAAAGCAAGTGGGCCAGCCCAATTAGAGTGTGGGGTCCACGGTAAATCAAATGGGCTGGCCCAAGAAGTAAGTGGGCCAGCCCGTTTAGTTGTTGTTTATATGCCGGCATAATATGCGCTTTAGGATTTTGCGGGCAGGCACATATGTGATTTCGCTTAATTGGGTCGTTTAAGGGATGGGAATTCGTGATTTAGATACTGAGAATATTTACGCAGCATTGATTTCTGTCGGATAGCCTCACTTACCACAAGCACCAAAGAAAAAATGCGCGAAAGAACTATAAAAACTAACTAAATATTACATCAGCTGCAAGGCATTGAAAAAATATTACAGAACCCAGAGAAATTGAATGGTAATTAAACCTAGCAATACAATGAAGCGATCCGGCAATCTTTTAAGTTGTCCATGCAGCACCTATATCTGAAACAAAGACATTACAAGTTAAGACAGCAACAATGAAAAGGCAAAGACACTACAATATTGTTTGCCAAAGAATTTGGAACTCATCATTTTATCGTTATAACAAGATCATTGTAATGCGCACAATAAGCAAACAAAGAGTGCATGCCGCATACCAACAGCCAATATAACAGAGCATGTTAGAATGAAACAGCAGACTTACTACTGTCGAGTCCCATGCAAACCAACATGTTCGGGGAGTACAAAATTGGCATGAACAACATAGTAGCAGGCTATAAATTTTGTAACAACGACTGAGCAAGATGAAGTTATGATGGCTACATCTACAGAGCAGGGAATGTAAACCAAAAATAGAAGTTACGATGGCAAAAGCTAAAGAGGAGGGAATGTGAACCAACATGTGCCAAGTGCAATTACTTCATTTTGGCCGTGAACTAAATAATACTCCTGAACTTATAGTGAAGGGGATGCAAATCAAGATGTTTCGGGATATAAACTTGTAATGAGCAACACATAGAGGATAGTTAATGCTGGAGCTTAGGATGGACCAGATACAGAATATAGTGGGATCACCTGTGAACTTGTATAAGAGGGAATGCAAACCAATATGTTCAGCTTTCCATATGTGAGCGTCATGCCAAGTCAGAGAAACAAGTCAATAATGCAGCTTTTGAAGAACAAGATGGCACGCAAAATTATTATCTAGTAGTATGACAAGTTTATTTGTACTACAGGCTAGATAGCAGAGTGATAGCATGCCAAACTAAGTCCTTACTTTGTTAGCTTACAATGAACTAGATACAAAACAATGGCATCACCTGTAGTACAGGGAATGCAAGCCAACATGTTCATGGAGTAAAAAATTGGCACAAACAACATAGTAGCAGGCCATAATTTTTGTAACAACGACTGAGCAAGATAAAGTTATGATGGCTAGATCTACAGAGCAGGGAATGTAAACCAAATATAGAAGTTACGATGCCAAAAGCTATAGAGCAGGGAATGCGAACCAACATGTGCAATTACTTAAAATTGGCCATGAACTAAATAATAGCAGGATGTTACTATAATACCTATAATTTTTGTAACAACGACTGAGCAAGATAGAAGTTATGATGGCTACATCTACAGAGCAGGGAATGCAAACCAAAATGTTCAATCGCTTAAAGTTAGCAATGAAGTAGAAAATAGCAACGTGTTACGGTCATAGCTAGGAATGAACTAAAAGAGCTTCAGACAAACAAGCATCTGAACCCAGAACATGGCGCTAAAACAAGGGACTTACATTAGGAGAAGCACTCTGTGGGAGTCACAACAGATCTTCCTGGGGTTGATAGATCCGGTGATGAAGTACGCTACATGTGCTACTTGGGGTTGGAGAGACGGCCATTACACTTCATGGTTACTCATCTCATCTGCAAAAACGTAACGGCGCGTCGTTAGCACAAACAGGTTCCCCCAAGATTAAACAAGAACTTGCAGGCAAGCAATAGAAAAGCGACAGTAGAAGAGTTTAGATCATGCACGGCGCCGGTGAAGCAGATCCGGTTCATGCACAGCGGTGTCGGTGAGCAAGATCCGATGCGGTGGACGATGGATCCGGCGAAGCGGCTCCGGTGGGGTGGACGATGCCGCAGCTGAAGCGACTGCGGTAGACTGTTGGATGAGCATATGGTTTCGAGGTTCGGCGGGGATGATCCGGTCCGGTTGATGACGGTGTCGATGAAGCGGCTCCGGCAGGCAGCCGGATGACGAGGATCGCGAGGGCTCGGGTAGGCCAGGGAAGTCCGGCGGGGATGTTCCGTGCGGTGGTCGTGGAGGTGGTAGAGAGAGGGACTTGAGAAGTTCCGGTGGGTGGTCTCAGATGAGAGACTGAGGGAAATGAATTTTTTGGGAGGGTATCCGGGGCTAGGGAGGTGGTGATCCAAAAAATGACGGCCAGACCCCCCACCAACCGACTTTGCTGTCATCTCCACAGGGGTAGAATCGGAATTTGGAAGCGTGTGAAATTTTTGTATTTTGTGGGCGGGAAGTTTTGCCGCTATGAGATTTTGAATTTCGCTAAGGTCCAAGTATAATGATAAAAAATTGTGAGACCGTACTAGTACCTCTGTTCAAGGCCGACTGTAAAATCAAATCATCATCAAGTTGAACATCGGTTACTACCATGATCATCATCGGACACAGATCTGGTGACATGCACCTGAAATTGGTGCATTCGTTGCAAAGTATAATGCTAAAAAATTTCCGTACTAGTACTTCTGTTCAAGCCCGAGTGCAACATCAAATCATCATCACGTTGAAAATTTGTTACCATGATCATGATCTATCTCTAAATTTGGCGCATCCGCTAAATCTGCAAAGTATAATGATAAAGAAATTGTGAGACAGTAGTAGTACTTCTGTTCATGGTCGAGTGCAAAATCAAATCATCATCACGTTTAAAATTTGTTACCATGATCATGATCTACCTCTGAAAATGGGCGCATCCTCTAAAACTTGCAAAGTATAATGATAGAAAATTGTGAGACCGTACTAGGACTTATGTTCAAGGTCGAGTGCAACATCAAATCATCATTACATTGAAAAGTGTGTTACCATGATCATGATCTATCTCTGAATTTGGCGCATCCGCTAAATCTCGCAAAGTATAATGATAAAAAATTGTGAGAATGTACTAGTACTTATGTTCAAGGCCGAGTGCAGGATCAAATCATCATCACGTTGAAATTTGTTACAACGATCATGACATATCTCTAAAATTGGCGCATCCGCTAAATCTCGCAAAGTATAATGATAAAAAAATTGTGAGACTGTACTAGTACTTGTGTTCAAGGCCGAGTGCAGGATCAAATCATCATCACGGTGAAATTTGTTACAACGATCATGACATATCTCTTAAATTGGCGCATCCGCTAAATCTTGCATGTGGCGCATCTCGGTGCGGAGCAACAGGCCGGTGCTATCAAGGTTGAGGCGTCGGTAGCGTCATCGGGCTCTCCTTTTTTGATAGATCTTCTACATGGCGCGGCGCACCGCCCGTCGAGAAGCAGTCACATGTGATACCGAGGTGGAGACGTCGCCGGCATCCTCGAGGCGCGGCCGCCCTTCTATGAGCCAGCGTCGACTCAAGGTATGAATCCATGCGTTGTCGCGCCCCTTCTTCCGATGAAGTGGGGTGCCTTAGATTTATTGTTCTTCCCTTACGATTATTTCGAGCCGAATATGTGTGCTCTTTCTCTGAATATATTGCTTGAAAAGCTAACCAAGTTAATTAAATTCACTTCGTTCTTAATCTTGCGTGCTAATTTTGTTATTTTTGCTGACAGTGGTGCGCGCAAGGAGATTTATTTGTGGGTGTGCTGAGCTGTTAGGCCTAAGTCGAAATCCTCAGCTTAACGAGGCCTCAGCTTAACACATAAAAAAGGTGTTCAATCTCGCCCACAATGTCCTTTTCTTTCCTCTTCCTTTATTGGAACTTGTTTTGCAGACAAGGAAAGTGGCACGTGTAATGTGAGTAAAACCCTCTTAGCCAAAATCAGCTACAAGCAAGATTTTCTGTATTGTAGATGCCCCAATTGACTCTAATCCCCAATGTAGTCTTTTTTTATGTCAGTATAGACTTCTTTACATGGCATGCATTTGCCTAATGAGCAGCATTGTATTGCCATTCTAGCCAACCTGATCGATATGTGATACGTCTCCAACGTATCGATAATTTCTTATGTTCCATGCTACTTTATTGATGATACCTACATGTTGTATGCACATTATATGTCATATTTACGCATTTTCTGGAACTAACCTATTAACAAGATGCCGAAGAGCCAGTTGCTGTTTTCTGTTGTTTTTGGTTTCAGAAATCCTAGTAAGGAAATATTCTCGGAATTGGACGAAATCAACGCCCAGGGTCCTATTTTTGCACGAAGCTTCCAGAAGACCGAAGAGGAGTCGAAGTGGGGCCACGAGGGCCGCCACCATAGGGCGGCGCGGCCCAGGCCCTGGCGCGCCGACCTATGGTGTGGGGCCCTCGTGTGGCCCCCCACGTTGCCCTTTCGCCTACTTATAGCCTCCGTCGCGAAACCCCAAGAGAGCCACGATACGGAAAACCTTCCAGAGACGCGCCGCCGCGAATCCCATCTCGGGGGATTCAGGAGATCGCCTCCGGCACCCTGCGGAGAGGGGATTCATCTCCCGGAGGACTCTTCATCGCCATGATCGCCTCCGGAGTGATGAGTGAGTAGTTCACCCCTGGACTATGGGTCCATAGCAGTAGCTAGATGGTCGTCTTCTCCTAATTGTGCTTCATTGTTGGATCTTGTGAGCTGCCTAACATGATCAAGATCATCTATCTGTAATACTATATGTTGTGTTTGTCGGGATCCGATGGATAGAGAATACTATGTTATGGTGATTATCAATCTATTGTTTATGTGTTGTTTATGATCTTGCATGCTCTCGTTATTAGTAGAGGCTCTGGCCAAGTTTTTACTCTTAACTCCAAGAGGGAGTATTTATGCTCGATAGTGGGTTCATGCCTTCATTGACACCTGGGACAGTGACAGAAAGTTCTAAGGTTGTGATGTGCTGTTGCCACTAGGGATAAAACATTGATTCTATGTCTAAGGATGTAGTTGTCGATTACATTACGCACCATACTTAATGCAATTGTCTGTTGCTTTGCAACTTAATACTGAATGGGGTTCGGATGATAACCTGAAGGTGGACTTTTTAGGCATAGATGCAGTTGGATGGCGGTCTATGTACTTTGTCGTAATGCCCGGATTAAATCTCACTATATTTATCATATCATGTACATGCATTGTTATGCCCTTCTCTATTTGTCAATTGCCCGACTGTAATTTGTTCACCCAACATGCTTTTATCTTATGGGAGAGACACCTCTAGTGAACTGTGGACCCCGGTCCTATTCTTTACATCGCATACAATCTACTGCAATACTTGTTTTACTGTTTTCTTGCAAACAATCATCTTCCACACAATACGGTTAATCCTTTGTTACAGCAAGCCGGTGAGATTGACAACCTCACTTTTCGTTGGGGCAAAGTACTTGGGTTGTGTTGTGCAGGTTCCACGTTGGCGCCGGAATCCCTTGTTGTTGCGCATCACATTTCGCCACCATCAACCTTCAACGTGCTTCTTGGCTCCTCTGGTTCGATAAACCTTGGTTTCTTTCTGAGGGAAAACTTGCTGCTGTGCGCATCATACCTTCCTCTTGGGGTTCCCAACGAACGTGTGAGTTACACGCCATCAAGCTCTTTTTCTGGCGCCGTTGCCGGGGAGATCAAGACACGCTGCAAGGGGAGTCTCCACTTCTCAATCTCTTTACTTTGTTTTTGTCTTGCTTTATTTTATTTACTACTTGGTTTGCTGCACTTAAACAAAACACAAAAAAATTAGTTGCTAGCTTTACTTTATTTACTGTCTTGTTCTCTATATCAAAAACACAAAAAAATTAGTTACTTGCATTTAATTTATTTTGTTATCATGTCTAGTCCTGTACTTGTTTTTATTTTCACTAGTTAGGCATAATGGAAAACAACAAAAAAATTAGAGATCTTTATGAAATTTATCTTGAATTAGGACATGATGTGTTTGAAGAGAAAATTAAAAAACCCATGGAACTTTGTTTGCAAAATAGTTGTAGCAAGGTTATTAGCATGAACTCTTTGAACACCATTATTGCTAAAGCTATGGAAGAATTTAAGCTTGGGGAAGCTGGTTGTGATATTTTTAGTCCCCCAAGCATGGAGGAGAAAATTTACTTTGATGATACTTTACCTCCTATATATGATGCTTGCAATGATGAATATGATATTTTCAGTCCACCTACTATTGAGGAGAAAATTAATTATGATTACAATATGCCTCCTATGTATGATGATTATGGTGATGAGAATAATAATGATAGCTATTTTATTGAATTTGCTCCCACTACAACTAATAAAATTGATTATGCTTATGTGGAGAGTAATAATTTTATGCATGTAGCTCATGACAAGAATGTTGTATGTGATAGTTATATTGTTGAGTTTGTTCATGATGCTACTGAAAGTTATTATGAGAGAGGGAAACATGGTTATATGCATCTTAATAATATTAAGTTTCCCCTCTTTATGTTGAGAATCTTGAAATTGCACTTGTGTTGCTTTTGTATGCTTGCCACTTTGTTCTTCATAAATCTATTTGTGTACAAGATTCCTTTTCATAGGAAGTGGGTTAGGCTTAAATGTGTTTTGAATTTGGTTCTTGATGCTCTCTTTTGCTTCAACTCTTATTACTGAGCCCATCTTAATGGCTATAAAGAAAGAACTTTTTGGGAGATAACCCATGTGTTTATTTTACTACAGCAATTTTTGTTTTGTTGAGTCTTGGAAGTTGTTTACTACTGTAGCAACCTCTTCTTATCATGTTTTTGTGCCAATTAAAGTTTCTATGTTAAAGTTGATGTTATATTTGGGATCGCTGCGCAGAAACAGCATTGCTGTCTGTCACAAATCTGGGAACAAGTCTCTGTAGAAAATTTGAAAAAATCTGCCAATTTACGAGCGTGATCCTCAGATATGTACGCAACTTTCATTAGTTTTGAGTTTTTCCATTTGAGCAAGTCTGGTGCCATTTTAAAATTCGTCTTTACGGACTGTTCTGTTTTTGACAGATTCTGCCTTTTATTTCACATTGCCTCTTTTGCTATGTTGGATGAATTTCTTTGATCCATTAATGTCCAGTAGCTTTATGCAATGTCCAGAAGTGAAAAGAATGTTTGTGTCACCTCTGAATATGAGAATTATTAATTATGCACTAACCCTCTAATGAGTTTGCTTGAAGTTTGGTGTGAAGGAAGTTTTCAAGGGTCAAGAGAGGAGTATGATATACTATGATCAAGAGGAGTGAAAGCTCTAAGCTTGGGGATGCCCCCGTGGTTCACCCCTGCATATTTTAAGAAGACTCAAGCGTCTAAGCTTGGGGATGCCCAAGGCATCCCCTTCTTCATCGACAACATCATCAGGTTCCTCCCTGAAACTATATTTTTATTCAGTCACATCTTGTGTTCTTTGCTTGGAGCGTCGGTTTGTTTTTGTTTTTGTTTTTGTTTTTGTTTGAATAAAATGGATCCTAGCATTAACTTTGTGGGAGAGAGACACGCTCCGCTGTTGCATATGGACAAATATGTCCTTAGGTTTTACTCATAATGTTCAAGGCGAAGTTTCTTCTTCGTTAAATTGTTATATGGTTGGAATTGGAAAATGCTACATGTAGTAATTCTAAAATGTCTTGGATAATGTGATACTTTGCAATTGTTGTGCTCATGATTAAGCTCTTGCATCATATACTTTGCACCCATTAATGAAGAAATACATAGAGCTTGCTAAAATTTGATTTGCATATTTGGTCTCTCTAAGGTCTAGATAATATCTAGTATTGAGTTTTGAACAACAAGGAAGACGGTGTAGAGTCTTATAATGTTTACAATATGTCTTTTATGTGAGTTTTGCTGCACCGGTTCATCCTTGAGTTTGCTTCAAATAACCTTGCTAGCCTAAACCTTGTATCGAGAGGGAATACTTCTCATGCATCCAAAATCCTTGAGCCAACTACTATGCCATTTGTGTCCACCATACCTACCTACTACATGGTATTTCTCCGCCATTCCAAAGTAAATTGCTTGAGTGCTACCTTTAAAATTCCCTCATTCACCTTTGCAATATATAGCTCATGGGACAAAATAGCCTTAAAAACTATCATAGTATTGAATATGTACTTATGCACTTTATCTTTTATTAAGTTGCTTGTTGTGCGATAACCATGCTTCTGGGGAACGCCATCAACTATTCTTTGTTGAATATCATGTGAGTTGCTATGCATGTCCGTCTTGTCTGAAGGATCTATCACCTTAATGATTGGAGCATGCAAATTGTTAGAGAAGAACATTGGGCCGCTAACTAAAGCCATGAATCATGGTTGAAGTTTCAGTTTTGGACATATATCCTCAATCTCATATGAGAATAATAATTATTGCTACATGCTTATGCATTAAAGAGGAGTCCATTATCTGTTGTCCATGTTGTCCCGGTATGGATGTCTAAGTTGAGAATAATCAAAAGCGAGAAATCCAAAATGCGAGCTTTCTCCTTAGACCTTTGTACAGGCGGCATGGAGGTACCCCTTTGTGACACTTGGTTGAAACATGGCATTGCAAAGATCCGGTAGTCCAAGCTAAGTAGGACAAGGTGCGGGCACTATTAGTATACTATGCATGAGGCTTGCAACTTGTAAGATAAAATTTACATAACTCATATGCTTTATTACTACCGTTGACAAAATTGTTTCATGTTTTCAAAATAAAAGCTCTAGCACAAATACAGCAATCGATGCTTTCCTCTTTGAAGGACCTTTCTTTTACTTTTATTGTTGAGTCAGTTTACCTATCTCCCTCCACCTTAAGAAGCAAACACTTGTGTGAACTGTGCATTGATTCCTACATACTTGCATATTGCACTTGTTATATTACTTTATGTTGACAATATCCATGAGATATACATGTTATAAGTTGAAAGCAACCGCTGAAACTTAATCTTCCTTCGTGTTGCTTCAATACCTTTACTTTGATTTATTGCTTTATGAGTTAACTCTTATGCAAGACTTATTGATGCTTGTCTTGAAGTACTATTCATGAAAAGTCTTTGCTCTATGATTCAGTTGTTTACTCATGTCATTACCATTGTTTTGATCGCTGCATTCATTACATATGTTTACAAATAGTATGATCAAGATTATGATGGCATGTCACTTCAGAAATTATCTTTGTTATCGTTTTACCTGCTCGGGACGAGCAGAACTAAGCTTGGGGATGCTGATACGTCTCCAACGTATCGATAATTTCTTATGTTCCATGCTACTTTATTGATGATACCTACATGTTTTATGCACATTATATGTCATATTTACGCATTTTCCGGAACTAACCTATTAACAAGATGCCGAAGAGCCAGTTCTGTTTTCTGCTGTTTTTGGTTTCAGAAATCCTAGTAAGGAAATATTCTCGGAATAGGACGAAATCAACGCCCATGGTCCTATTTTTGCACGAAGCTTCCGAAGACCGAAGAGGAGTCGAAGTGGGGCCACGAGGGGCCGCCACCATAGGGCGGCGCGGCCCGGCCCTGGCCGCGCCGACCTATGGTGTGGGGCCTCGTGTGGCCCCGTTGCCCTTCGCCTACTTATAGCCTCCGTCGCGAAACCCCCAGTACGAGAGCCACGATACGGAAAACCTTCCAGAGACGCGCCGCCGCCGAATCCCATCTCGGGGGATTCAGGAGATCGCCTCCGGCACCCGGAGAGGGGATTCATCTCCCGGAGGACTCTTCATCGCCATGATCGCCTCCAGTGATGAGTGAGTAGTTCACCCTGGACTATGGGTCCATAGCAGTAGCTAGATGGTCGTCTTCTCCTAATTGTGCTTCATTGTTGGATCTTGTGAGCTGCCTAACATGATCAAGATCATCTATCTGTAATACTATATGTTGTGTTTGTCGGGATCCGATGGATAGAGAATACTATGTTATGGTGATTATCAATCTATTGTTTATGTGTTGTTTATGATCTTGCATGCTCTCCGTTATTAGTAGAGGCTCTGGCCAAGTTTTTACTCTTAACTCCAAGAGGGAGTATTTATGCTCGATAGTGGGTTCATGCCTTCATTGACACCTGGGACAGTGACAGAAAGTTCTAAGGTTGTGATGTGCTGTTGCCACTAGGGATAAAACATTGATTCTATGTCTAAGGATGTAGTTGTCGATTACATTACGCACCATACTTAATGCAATTGTCTTGCTTTGCAACTTAATACTGAATGGGGTTCGGGTGATAACCTGAAGGTGGACTTTTTAGGCATAGATGCAGTTGGATGGCGGTCTATGTACTTTGTCGTAATGCCCGGATTAAATCTCACTATATTTATCATATCATGTACATGCATTGTTATGCCCTTCTCTATTTGTCAATTGCCCGACTGTAATTTGTTCACCCAACATGCTTTTATCTTATGGGAGAGACACCTCTAGTGAATTGTGGACCCCGGTCCTATTCTTTACATCGCATACAATCTACTGCAATACTTGTTTTACTGTTTTCTTGCAAACAATCATCTTCCACACAATACGGTTAATCCTTTGTTACAGCAAGCCGGTGAGATTGACAACCTCACTGTTTCGTTGGGGCAAATTACTTGGGTTGTGTTGTGCAGGTTCCACGTTGGCGCCGGAATCCCTGTTGTTGCGCCGCATCACATTTCGCCACCATCAACCTTCAACGTGCTTCTTGGCTCCTCTGGTTCGATAAACCTTGGTTTCTTTCTGAGGGAAAACTTGCTGCTGTGCGCATCATACCTTCCTCTTGGGGTTCCCAACGAACGTGTGAGTTACACGCCATCAATATGTCAAGCTTCATGCACGAGATGCCATGTTCCCGCGACGAGGCATGGCGGCGGTGGCGGAAGCGGAGCGGCGGCGGCGGAAGGTAAAGCTCCTGCTGACAAACATATTAGGCACAAATGGGCAACCTTCAGTAACCCATGTTCCATTTTTTTTGTCAGGATAACCCCATGTACCACCTTCCCAATAGAAAAAGTACTGTTCAACCTTCCCCTGTTGGGCCCAATATTTCACTTTTGGGTTGCCAAGGAACATCTACATGGTAATTGTTATCGGTCTACTTGCTCCGGCCGTCGAAGCCCAATAACTGCAAATGGGCCTTTCTGCTCATGCAATTTCGGCCCTTTTCTAATGAAACACAGATCCTATGATTGGCAAAAAAAAATACACGGAGATTCTACATAAAAGTTGTTTTTATTTATTTTGAATTATAGGGTTCCAATTTTTGAAACTGCTCATGCCCAATATGAAAATCCTTGATCGCTCCATACCCACATGGATAACGGTATTTTTAAAAATTCATAAAGTGGATTTGAAATTTAAAACATATCCTAATAATTCCTTGATTTAATCTATCAACTTGCAAGATCTTGGAGCCAAAGAGCTTGTATTAGTCTGCGAAAATAATACTGATAAACCTGTCGTTAACAAGAAATGAAGGTTTATCGTTCAGAGAGGATGCCATGTGGGACCCATGAGACAGTAGCGTCCTCAACGTTTCAAAGAAAAAGGCAAGTAGCCCGAAAATAGGGGTAAAAAATAAATCCTACAAAGGAAACATTTATAGTTCATAGAGGCTGACATGTGGGACCGATCTGCCAGCTGCATCCTCATCATTTCGAAGTCGGTAGGGATCAGAAGAAAAAGGCAAATAGCCAGAAATTAGGGGTCAAAAATAAATCCAAGGAAACTTATATTCTTCATAGAGGATGACATGTGGGACCGACCTGCCAGCAGCGTCCTCATCGTTTCAAAGGCCGCGGGGATCAAAAGAAAAAGGCCAATAGCCAGAAATTAGGGGTAAAAAATAAATACAACAAAGGAAAGGTTTATTGTTCATAGAGGCTGACTTGTGGGACCCATGAGCCAGCGGCGACCTCAATTTCAAAGGCGGCATATGATCGAAAAGAAAAAGGCAAGTTAGCAAAAATCAGTGGGTAAAAAAATCTAAGAAATGAAACTTTATTGTACAGTCCCATGAGCCAGCACCTTACTCAACGTTTCAGTGGCGGTGAGATAGAAAGAAAAAGGAAAGTGACCAAATATCAGGAGCAAAAAATAATCCAAGAAAAGAAACTTTTATTGTACATAGATGATGACATATGGGTCCCACTTATACAAGCTCTTTCGCTCCAAGATCTTGCAAGTTGATTGTACATAGAGGATGACATGCGGGCCCCTGTGTCAGCAGCTTACTCAACGTTTCCAAGGCGGCAGGGGATCAAAAGAAAAAAGGAAGTAGCCAGAAATTAGCGGTAAAAAATAACTCCAAGGAAGGAAACTTTTATTGTTCATAGAGTATGACATGCGGGACCCATGCGCTAGCAGCTTCCTCAACGTTTCAAAGGGGGCATGAGATCGAAAGAAAAGACAAGTGACCAAATATCAGGAGCCAAAAATAATCCAAGAAAAGAAACTTTATTGTACATAAAAGATGACATGCGGGTCCCATTTTGCAGCAGCGGTGTCAACGTTTCAAATGCGGCTTGAGATCAAAAGAAAAAGAGTAGCCAGAAATTAGGGGTAAAAAAACTCCCAGAAAAGAAAGTTGATTTTACATAGAGGATGGCATGCGGGTCCCATGACCCAGCACCTTACTCAACGTTTCAGAGGCGGCATGAGATCGAAAGAAAAAGGAAAGAGACCAAATACCAGGAGCAAAAAATAATCCAAGAAAAAGAAACTTTTATTGTACATAGAGGATGACATATGGGTCCCACTTATACAAGCTCTTCCGCCCCAAGATCTTGCAAGTTGATTGTACATAGAGGATGACATGCGGGCCCCTTGTGTCAGCAGCTTAATCAATGTTTCCAAGGCGGCGGGGATCAAAAAAAAAAGGAAACAGCCAAAAATAAGAGGGTGAAAAAATCCAAGAAAAGAAACTTTTATAGTATCGAGGATGACATGTGGGTCCCATGAGCCAGCAGCTTCTCAACGTTTCAGAGGCTGCATGAGATCGAAAGAAAAAGGCAAGTGACCAAAAATAAGGGGGTAAAAAAATCCAAGAAAAGAGACTTGATTGTACATAGAGGATGACATGCGGGTCCCACCAGTCAGCAGCACTAACGTTTCCAAGGCGGCAGGGGATGAAAAGAAAAAGGAAATAGCCAAAGATCAGGGTGAAAAAAATCAAAGAAAAGAAACTTTTATAGTACATAGAGGATGACATGTGGGTCCCATGGGCCAGCAGGTTCCTCAACGTTTTCAAGGGCGGCATGAGATCGAAAGAAAAAGGCAAGTGACCAAAAATCAGAGGGTGAAAAATAATCCAAAAAAGAAACTTTTATTGTACATAGAGGATGACATGCTGTCCCAACGTTTCAAATGCGGTTTGAGATCAAAAGAAAAAGAAAGTAGCCAGAAATTAGGGGGTAAAAACTCCAAGAAAAGAAAATTGATTGTACATAGAGGATGACATGCGGGTCCCACGAGTTTGCTTACTCAACGTTTCCAAGGCGGCGGGGATGAAAGAAAAGGAAATAGCCAAAAATCAGAGTGAAAAAAAACCCAAGAAAATAAACTTTTGTAGTACATAGAGGATGACATGCGGGTCCCATGAGCCAGCAGGTTCCTCAACGTTTCAAACGTGGCATGGGATCGAAAGAAAAAGGCAAGAGACCAAATATCAGAGCCAAAAATAAACCAAGAAAAGAAACCTTATTGTACATAGAGGATGACATGCGGGTCCCATTTTGCGCAGGGTCCCAGCGTTTCAAATGCGGCTTGAGATCAAAAGAAAAGAAAGTAGCGAAATTAGGGGGTCAAAAAAACTCCAAGAAAGGAAAGCTTTATCGTTCATACAGGTGACATGTGGGACCTATGAGCCAGCAGCTTACTGAACGTTTCAAAGGCGGCAGGGATCAAAGAAAAAGGAAATAGCCAAAAATCAGAGGGTAAAAAAAATCCAAGAAATCAAACTTTTATTGTACATAGAGGATGACATGCGGGTCCCATGAGCCAGCAGATTCCTCAACGTTTCAAACGTGGCATGAGATCGAAAGAAAAAGGCAAGTGACCAAATATCAGGGGCCAAAAATAATCCAAGAAAAGAAACTTTATTGTACATAGAGGATGACATGTGGGTCCCATTTTGCAGCAGCGGTCTAAACGTTTCCAAGGCGGCAAGGACCAAAAGAAAAATGAAGTAGCCAGAAATCAGGGTGAAAAAAATCCAAGAAAAGATTTCAATTGGGCTGCATCTGGACATCTGGGCCTTCGAACTATCCTACGGGCCTTTTGACTCGTACAATTTCAGCCCACTCGAACATGATAGTTCGGATTTTTCTCAAAAAAAAAGGAAAGTCCTATGCTTCGCCAAAACAAAAAACAAGGAGATTCAAGATATATGTTGTAAAAATAAAGATTTAATTTATCCGTTTGCAATAGCTCAGAGCGAAATACACTGTTTATTGTCTGCAAAATAATCAAGATATCACATGTTTCTTGTACGGGAGGCTGACATCGGGGACCCATGAGCCAGCAGATCGTCAAGGTTTCAAAGGCGGGGGATCGAAATATAAAAACCAAAAATCAGTTGGTAAAAAAATCCAAGAAAAGAAAACATTTATCGTTCGAGAGGATGACATGCGGGACCGATGAGGCAGCATCCTCAACGTTTCAAGGCGGCAGGGGATCAAAGAAAAAAAGGAAATAGCCAGAAATTAATTAGGGGTAAAAAATAAATCCACCAAAGGAAACTTGTATTGTTCATAGAGGATGACATATGGGACCGACCTGCCAACAGCGTCCTCATCGTTTCAAAGGGGGCAGGGGATCAAAAGAAAAAGGCAAATAGCCAGAAATTAGGGGTCAAAAATAACTCCAATAAAGGAAACTTTTATTGTTCGTAGAGGATGACATGCGGGTCCCATGAGCCAGCAGGTTCCTCAACGTTTCAAACGTGGCATGAGATCGAAAGAAAAAGGCAAGTGACGAAATATCAGGAGCCAAAAATAATTCAAGGAAACTTGATTGTACATAGAGGATGACATGCGGGTCCCATGAGTAAGCAGCTTACTCAACGTTTCCAAGGCGGCAGGGCATCAAAAGAAAAAGGAAATAGACAAAAATCAGAGAGTGAAAAAAACCATAGAAAATAAACTTTTTATAGCACATAGAGGATGACATGCGGGTCCCATGAGCCAGCAGGTTCCTCAAAGTTTCAAACGTGGCATGAGATCGAAAGAAAAAGCAAGTGACCAAATATCAGGAGCCAAAAATAATCCAAGAAAAGAAAGTTTTATAGTACATAGAGGATGACATGCGGGACCCATTTAGCAGCGGTATCACCGTTTGAGTAGGGATCGAAAGAAAAAGTCAAGTGACCAAATATGAGGTGCCAAAAATAATCCAAAAAAAGAAAGTTTTATAGTACATAGAGGATGACATGCGGGTCCCATTTAGCAGCAGCGGTATCACCGTTTGAGGCAGCAGGTGATCAAAAGAAAAAGTCAAGTGACCAAATATGAGGTGCCAAAAATAATCCAAAAAAAAAAGTTTTATAGTACATAGAGGATGACATGCGGGTCCCATTTAGCCAGCGGTATCACTGTTTGAGAGGCACAGGGGATCGAAAGAAAAGTCAAGTGACCAAATATGAGGTGCCAAAAATAATCCAAGAAAAGAAAGTTTTATAGTACATAGAGGATGACATGCGGGTCCCATTTAGCAGCAGCGGTATCAACGAAGGAGGCAGGGATCGAAAGAAAAAGTCAAGTGACCAAATATGAGGTGCCAAAAAATCCAAGAAAAGAAAGTTTTATAGTACATAGAGGATGACATGCGGGTCCCATTTAGCAGCAGCGGTATCACCGTTTGAGAGGCAGCAGGGATCGAAAGAAAAAGTCAAGTGACCAAATATGAGGTGCCAAAAAAATCCAAGAAAAGAAAGTTTTATAGTACATAGAGGATGACATGCGGGTCCCATTTAGCAACAGCGGTATCACCGTTTGAGAGGCGGCATCGAAAGAAAAGGCAAGTGACCAAATATGAGGTGCCAAAAATAATCCAGGAAAAGAAAGTTTTATAGTACATAGAGGATGACATGCGGGTCCCATTTAGCATCAGCGGTATCACCGTTTGAGAGGCGGCGGGGGATCGAAAGAAAAAGGCAAGTGACCAAATATGAGGTGCCAAAAAAACTCCAAGAAAAGAAAGTTGATAGCTCATAGAGGATCACATGCGGGTCCCATTTAGCTGCAGCGGTCTCAATGTTTCAAGGCGGCAAGGGATCACAAGAAAAAGAGAAGTAGCCAGAAATCGGGGGTCAAAAAATCCAAGAAAAGAAGGAATTTTGGTTCATAGAGGATGACAAGCGGGACCCATGATCTGCATCGTAAACGGCTCGATCGGAGAGCGTTGAACGAGATGGCGCGATCGAGAAAAAAACAATGCTAGAGAGGCTGCCATGTGGGCCCTACATCCCTCGGCGGTGCGGATTTGCGTTGACTCGGCCGGCGAACCCGAGATGCACGACGTCCCGGGCCACCATACGCGACGTTTTGGCCGCTTTCGTCGGGCTAGGTGGCCTCAAAACGAGAAAAAAAGTTTTGACATGAACCACGGAGGGACCAAAAATCGTCGGCCTTGGTGCACCACCAACCACGGCGCGACTTCAACTTCGTCGGCCATGGCAACTTTTCTTGTAGTGGTAGATTATGATCATAATCTCTTGTAGGTTATGGACTTGATTATCGCTATGATAGTATTGATGTGATTTATTCCCCCTTCATAGTGTAAATGTGACAGTGTGTATGCTATGTTAGTACTCGGTTTATTTTGCAAAGATCTATTATGCTCTAAGGTTACTTAAACATGAATATCGAATGTTGTGGAGCTTGTTAACTCCGGCATTGAGGGTTCGTGTAATCCTACGCAACGAATGGTGTTCATTATCAAACAAGAGTATATGTAGCACAAATGAGAGAAGTTATTATTTATTATGCGATCAATGTTGAGAGTGTCCACTAGTGAAAGTATAATCCCTAGGCCTTGTTTCCAATACTACAAACACCGTTTATTTATTGTTTTGCTGCATGTTTACTCGCTGCCATATTTTATTCGGATTGCTATTACCACTCATATACATCCATACTACTTGTATTTCACTATCTCTTCGCCGAACTAGTGCACCTATACATCTGACAAGTGTATTAGGTGTGTTGGGGACACAAGAGACTTCTTGTATCGTGATTGCGGGGTTGCTTGAGAGGGATATCTTTGACCTCTTCCTCCCTGAGTTCGATAAACCTTGGGTGATCCACTTAAGGGAAAACTTGCTGCTGTTCTACAAACCTCTGCTCTTGGAGGCCCAACACTGTCTACAAGAATAGAAGCACCCGTAGACATCAGTGAGGCCATTAGAGAAGATTTTTGCGATCATGTTATTGTACTAATTCTGAAAACCACTAACCCTAAACATCTCAAGAACTTCCTTTCGATCTGTTTGTGTAATGTGCTTTCTAACCCTAAAGAGGATGCAATTATGCGTCTCTATGCTTGATGAGAAGTCCGATGAGAACTTGCAATGCAGATTCAAGGAAATGGACAACATGGTCCATATTGATGAGAAATGGTTCGACATGACGAGAGTGAGGAACACATACTACCTACACCTCGAAGAACCAAAACCATTGCCCAGCGTGAAGAACGAAAATAGCATTGGAAAAGTGATGTTCCTCATGGTTGTTGCCAAGCCAAGGTACAGTGAAGATGGCATAGTCACATTTGATGGGAAGACTGGAACATGGGATTTTGTCAAGAATACTCCAGCTCTTAAAAGGAGTAAAGTCAGACCCAAAGGAACAATCGAGATAAAATCAGTGAAAGTTACCCGAGATGTCATGAGGGATTACATGTTTAATCTGGTGATTCCCGCCATCCAGGACAAGTGGCCCGATGAAGATTTGGGAAGAACAATCTTTATATAGCAGGATAATGCAAAACCTCACCTCCTCCCTCATGATGCCGGTTTCCGAAACGCAGTAGCACAAACTGACCTAGACATTAGGTTGCTACAGCAACCTCCGAATAGTCCAAACTTGAATGTGCTTGACCTATGCTTCTTCAGGTCTCTACGGTCCCTTATTGATACGAGAGCACCTAAAAATATTAGGGAGCTGATAGAGGGCGTGGAGGAAGAATACAAGAACTACGAGGTCAACAAACTAACAAGAAGCTTCATGATGCTAAAGACATGTATGATTAAGGTAATGAAGGCCGAAGGAGCGATAGGATATTATATCCCCAACATGGGAAAGGATCGCCTTGAGGCAGAAGGAAGGCTAGAAGAGGTAATGGATGATCTATCTGTCTCGGCGAACATACTTAAGAAAACCAAAGACCTTATAGTCCAGTACATCAAGAAAGCAGCGGAAGAAGCAATAAGCAAGCAACAAATAGAAGAAGCAAGAAAAAGAAGCATCAAGCAAGCAGAAGAAGCAAGCAAGCGGCATCAAGCAGGTAGCAAGCAAGCAACAGTGGAAACAAGAGAAGCAAGCAGCAGCAAGAAGCATAAGAAGCAAGCAAGCAAAAAAAAAGGAAAGCAAGTAGAAGAAGAAGCAAGCAAACAACAACAAACAGAAGAAGCAAGCAAAGGAAGCATCAAGCAAGTTGAAGAAGCAAGCAAGCAGCATCAAGCAGGTCGCAAGCAAGCAACAATGGGAACAGGAGAAGCAAGCAGGAGCAAGAAGCATAAGAAGCAAGCAAGCAAAAAAAAAGGCAAGCAAGTGGAACAAGAAGCAAGCAAACAGCAACAAGCAGAAGAAGCAAGCAAAGGAAGCATCAAGCAAGTTGAAGAAGCAAGCAAGCAGCATCAAGTAGGTCGCAAGCAAGTGAAGCAAGAGGAGCAAGCGAAGCAAGAGGAGCAAGCAAAGCAAGAGGAGCAAGAGAAGCAAGAGGAGCAAGCGAATCAAGAGGAGCAAGCGAAGCAAGAGATGTATATACATTAGTTGTTATACCCATGTTTAGACGGTACAAAGTTGATTAATGTTACACAATCGGTTGATGTCCATATTTAACATGTTGTAAGGTGATATATTGCACTATACAATTGTCATAATTGTCAAGTGTGCATTGGAGTAGTATGTAACACTAGTTGATAGAGAAGTGATATCTCTGTTCGTGTGCTGCAAGCATGAACAAGTTACACCTATTAATTTCAATTCAGATTCATTGTTGTCATTTACCTACATCACAATTGTACATATGGTTTATATAATGTACTGCAATCCTTGTATTGATGAACCAAGCTGATGAAAATTTGAGAACGAATGATCTAGCAAATGATAAACCAATTTTTTTATCCTGAGTACTTCTAAAAAAGAAGGAGGCAGTACCTGGCTAGTCGGTGCCATCGGGGCAGTTGCAAATGTATTCTTTGAGCATCGCCTATTCTGCCTACTCTCTTACCAAGAATATCTCCTACAGTACATCCACTGTCCAAATGGACCGGATTTGGTAAATAACATGGAAACATGAATGAGTATGTTGTTCCAGCAATTCATAATTGACAAATGGGCAAAAATAATGACCCGGGATAAATTCCAAATCTTATACAGGCATTTCTCAATGCAGATATTAGAATGGAGCATATTGTTTCATCAATTCTCAAATTTTTATAAAGGCATTTGAATCAACAAATCAAATTGGGTATGCACAAAGAATGGTGGTGGCACTGGCAGATTCACTGGCACCTATGTGACATAAGATATGTTACACAAGTTTTTATCGATTCAGAAGCAGCAGAAGGAACGAGCAAGTTGAGGTCCTACACACGTACCGCCACCCATGTCACCCAAGATCCACACCGCAGCGTATGGATTCAACATGGAAAAAAGAAAGGAATTTGAGCAGGAATGTGGAGTGGGGGTGGGGGGAGGAGAGGGACCTCACAGCGGTAGCTGCAGGATGCGGACTCCGGCGGTGAGCCCGCATATGATGAGCAGGAGTATGTCCAAAACAGGATTGAACTAGTGGTATACTAGTTTCTGCAGATTGACTTTGTGCAAGAATTTACAGGATGCCCAAAACTAAGAGCTGGTGTGAAATCTCACCACAGACTGCTCACAGGAGAAGACACGGATCGAGATGTGAAGTTGTGCGATCAGTCTTTGACGAGAATAAGGCGTATTCCGGCCTGCCGGCCGGCGGCGGAGGCAGGCGCTCAAATCGGCTCTGCGTGGTCATCGCGCCGCGCCGCAGCCTTGATGGCGCGTGATGCACACGTCCGTTGGGAACCCCAAGAGGAAGGTGTGATGCGCACAGCAGTAAGTTTTCCTTCAGAAAGAAACCAAGGTTATCGAACCAATAGGAGATGAAGGCCACGTGAAGGTTGTTGGTGGAGGAGTGTAGTGCGGCGCAACACAGATTCCGGCGCCAACGTGGAACCTTCACAACACAATCAAAATACTCTGCCCCAACTTAACAGTGAGGTTGTCAATCTCACCGGCTTGCTGGAAACAAATGATTAAACGTATGGTGTGGAAAATGATGTTTGTTTGCGAAGAACAACAGAGAACAGAGATTGCAGTAGATTGTATTTCAGATGTAAAAGAAATGACCGGGGTCCACAATTCACTAGTGGTGTCTCTCCAGTAAGATAAATAGCATGCTGGGTGAACAAATTACAGGTGGGAAATTGACATAATAGAGGTTCATATACATATCATGATGACTACTATGAGATTTAATCAGGGCATTACGACAAAGAACATAGACCGCCATCCAGCATGCATCTATGCATAAAAAGTCCACCTTCAGGTTAGCATCCGCACCCCTCCAGTATTAAGTTGCAAACAACAGACAATTGCATTAAGTATGGTGCGTAATGTAATCAACACAAACATCCTTAGACAAAGCATTGATGTTTTATCCCTAGTGGCAACAACACATCCACAACCTTAGAACTTTATGTCACTGTCCCAGATTCAATGGAGGCATGAACCCACTATCGAGCATAAATACTCCCTCTTAGAGTTACAAGTATCAACTTGGCCAGAGCCTCTACTAGCAACAGAGAGCATGCAAGATCATAAACAACACATATATGATAGATCAATTAATCAACTTGACATAGTATTCAATATTCATCGGATCCCATGATGACCCACAAGTATAGGGGGTGTATCGTAGTATCTTCGATAAGTAAGAATGTCGATCCCAACGAGGAGCAGAAGGTGTTGGCAGCAGTTTCGATGAAGGATTCACTGTAAATGCTCACAAACAGGTATTCAAGGGGTTTTGATGTAACAAATGAATAAAGTACGAGTAAGTAAAATGCGAGAGAAATAATTGCAGCGAGTGGCCCAATCCTTTTTAGCACAAAGGACAAGCCGGTTTGTTTACTTATAATGACCAAGCGTTCTTGAGGACACACGGGGATTTTAGTCTAGTACTTTCGCTTCATGTGGTTTAATAATCTTCATTGTTTTGATAAGTGTTGTGTGGGTGAACCTATGCTAATGCACCGCCCTTCCTAGGACTAATACATACTTGTGATTATACCCCTTGGTAATTAAGATAAATCTAACCACAGCCTTAAACTCTGAGATCCTGCGATCCCTCTTGCATCGATATACTAACGGGGGCTCAGGTTTCTGTCACTCCGGCAACCCCGCAATTAGCAACCGAATACAAGATGCACTCCCCTAGGCCCATAAATGGTGAAGTGTCGTGTAGTCGACGTTCACACGACACCACTAGAAGAATGACACCACAACTTAAATATCATAACATTGAATATTACTCAACCATAATTCACTACTAGCATTTAGACTTCACCCATGTCCTCAAGAACTAAACGAACTACTCACGAGACATCATATGGAATACAATCAGAGGTGATATGATGATGAATAACAATCTGAACATAAACCTTGGTTCAATGGTTTCACTCAATAGCATCTACAACAAGTATAGAATAACACCGGGAGAGTTTCCCCTATCAAACAATCAAGATTTAACCCGAATTGTTACAGCGGTGACGAGGTGCAGCGGTGGTGATGGCGGTGTAGATGGTGGAGATGATGATGATGATGATGGAGATGATGTCCCGCTCGATGACGATGGCGATGGCGTCGATTTCCCCCTCCGGGAATTTCCCGGCGGATTCCTGCCCGCCGGAGAGCTCTTTTCTCTCTGGTGTTCTCCACCCCGCAGAGGCGGCTGTAACCCTTCGTGAGGTCCTCTCTGTGGCTTAGGTTTCGGGACGAAGAAGTACGCGAAGAAAAGGAGGCGAAAGGGGTCGTGGGCCCCCAGACCACAGGTGGCGCGGCCGGGCCATGGGCCGCGCCGCCTGTCTGGGCCACGATGTCCTCTCTGCTCCCCTTTTGGCTCCCTCAGTCATCTGGAAAAATAGGAATTTCGTGAAATTTCATCCAGAGTTGATCTTCCGAAATATTGCGTTCTGACGGTGCTTTTTCCAGCAGAATCCTGGCTCAGGTGCTTGATCCTCCAATGATGATGAAACATGCAAAATAGATGAAATAACATAAGTATTGTGTCCCAATATGAAATATATCAATGAATAACAGCAAATTATGATACAAAATAGTGATGCAAATTGGACGTATCAACTCCCCCCAAGCTTAGACCTCGCTTGTCCCCAAGCGAAACTGAGCTCGATAAACAAGACCACATGTTTATGGAGTGAAGAGTCGATAAATAAAATACGGACAAGAAGCATCATATTCATTCACACAAGACATTCTAGTAAACAACTTCCTCATATAACTCATCTTGAAATAAGTAAAGAAAAATCACAAGTAAAGGTGCATGAGAAATCATAGTTGGTGATGGCAAACTTTGTTCTTGGTCAGAGAACTACTAACGGATTGTACTCCTAAGCAAAGCTTTTGTATAAGATTTTATAGCTGAGCTTTCATATTCAAGCATAACAATCTCCTCATAATCATTGATAACTTCAAAGTCATATTCATTCAGATAAAATTGGTACTAAACAAGAAAGTATAAAGACATGATTAACTGAATCATAGCATAAATGATTGGTTCACAACAACTCAATTGCTTGCTTGAGATAGAGAGAAATAGGTTTACTGACTCAACATAAAAGTAAAAGATAGGCCCTTCGCAGAGGGAAGCAGGGATTAAATCATGTGCTAGAGCTTTTCACGTTTTGAAATCATATAAAGAGCATAAAAGTAAGATTTTGAGAGGTGTTTGTTGTTGTCAACGAATGGTAGCGGGCACTCTAACCCCCTTGCCAAGCGAACCTTCCAAGAGCGGCTCCCATGAGGGACGGCATCTCTACCAGCAAGGTAGATCATCCCCCTTCTCTTTTGTTTACACATGTATTTTAGTTTTATTAAGGATGACACTCCCCCCAACCTTGGCTTTCTCAATCCATGGCTAACCGAATCTCGGGTGCCTTCCAACATTCACATACCATGGAGGAGTGTCTATTGCAAAATTAAGTTGCTTACTGATAAATCAGAGCAAAACATGTGAAGAGAATTATTAATGAAAGTTATTAATTGGGGCTGGGAACCCCGTTGCCAGCTCTTATTGCAAAATTATTGGATAAGCGGATGTGCCGCTAGTCCATTGGTGAAAGTCCGCCCAACAAGATTGAAAGATAAAACACCACATACTTCCTCATGAGCTATAAAACATTGACACAAATAAGGAGTAGTAATTTGAATAATTTAAAGGTAGCACATGAAGTATTTACTTGGAATGGCAGAAAATACCATGTAGTAGGTAGGTATGGTGGACACAAATGGCATAGGTTTGGTCTAAGGTTATGGATGTATGAGAAGCATTCCCTCTCGATACAGGTCTTTGGCTAGCAAGGTTTGATAGCAAGCATAAAGGTTGAGGGAAACAAACAAATATACATATGATAGAACAATCATGCATCTTTCTCATAAGCACAAGCAATTTTAACTTTAGAATACTAAGCATAGAGATAATAGAGTATTGTATCTAAGTGTATTTCTCTCTTCTAATTAAACATCAGGGTGTTGTTGCTATTGACCAATGCTAAGTTTGCCAAAACCAAATAGATTTACTTGATGCTCCCAAAGTGATATCAATACTTATGTCAAGAGTAATCATATAATGGAGATTGCAAACTAAAATAAGGTGTGCAAAAAGTAAATGATAAGACTTCTCATTAATATTCCATAACGATACCTCACACCAACGGATACATAGATAACTAACTAAGAGAGATACTTCCACATTGCATACTATTCCATATGATAACTTCCCTACTCATGATATGACACTACTTGATAGTAAAAGATAAAGGTAATGATGATGTGATACCGCGGCACTCCCCCAAGCTTGGAACAAACCAAGGGGATGCCAATACCGATGATGAATTACTCCTTCGGTGATGATGGCGATGGATTCCTCTCGCGCTTCATAAGGATCTCCTTCAGCTTCAGCTTCTCAATTTTGCAATTCTGCACCAAAACCTGAAGAGACTCATTGTTACCCGAGTGTGGCGGTGACGGCCTTGTGCTGGGATTTGAGTAATATTCCAGCATTCTGCGAAGTCGCTGGTTCTCCTCTGAAGTATCTCCACTTCCCTTCTTAGAGCACGATATTGATCACAAAACTCATCAGCAACCCGTATTGCTTCCTCCACACAAGGGAAAGAGTCGAGGTCCAGAGCAGGCGGAAGGGCTCCCTGCAAGTTATGAGAAAAAGAACGCCCAGTATTAACCGATCCCACCAAAATTGGCTTACTCCTCGTAGTTTCCCACTCTCCTTTTGCTGATGTTATCTTCTCCTTCTCCTTATTGATCCTCTCATCCATCTCTTCCCTCCAAGGCCTCTTGTCTTTGTTGTTGGAGACCATGGTGCTTCTAGATCAAAACAAATCTGGCAGAAAACAGCTCGAAACAAAACACGACGAAAAAACGATATTACGGACCTCCAGGGGTCCGGGGGATTATATAGCAAATATTTTTACGACAAAAGGAAGGTTCCAGGCCGAAAACGAGTGGAAACGGGACGCCGAGGTGCCGTCACCATAGGTCGGCGCGGCCAGGGGGGGGCCCGCGCCGGCCTGTGGTGGCGGGCCCTCGCGTCTTTTCCACTCCGTTTCGATTCCGTAATTTTTCATATTTTCCAAAAACAGCAAAAATAATGTTCGGAAAGGTAAACGCGGACTTTTCATTACCTATACTGTTACCTATTCAAAGTCCAGTTCTGGCGGACTGTCAATTTGTCCTTTGATAAAGGCCTCCGGTGTTTCCACTTGAATAATATCAACATCAACATTATAAGAATCACCCGAGATATAATGCTTGAGTCTTTGTCCATTCACCACTTGTGTGGCATTGCCTTGGAGAGAGCTAATTTTAATTGCTCCTGAACGATACACCTCCTCAACAACATATGGTCCTTCCCACTTCGAGAGTAATTTCCCTGCAAAGAATCTGAGACGAGACCGATACAATAGAACTTTATCCCCAACATTAAACTCTCTTTTGATAATCCTTCTATCATGCCATTTCTTAACTTTTTCTTTAAAGAGTTTAGCATTTTCATAAGCTTCACTTCTCCATTCATCTAGAGAACTTAATTGCAGCAATCTTTTATTACCGGCTAGTTTCGGATCTTTATTTAGTTCTCTAACAGCCCAATAAGCTTTGTGCTCTAGTTCTAAAGGTAAATGACAAGCTTTTCCATAAACCATTTTATAAGGTGACATTCCCATAGGATTTTTATAAGCAGTTCTATAAGCCCATAGTGCTTCTTTCAATTTGCTAGCCCAATTCTTCCTAGATTTATTAACAGTCTTACCTAAGATAGCTTTAATCTCTCTATTTGATAATTCTACTTGACCACTAGTTTGAGGGTGATAAGCAGAAGCAATTCTATGATTAATACCATACTTAGCAAGAGTTTTTCTAAAACCTCCATGAATAAAATGAGAACCTCCATCAGTCATAATATATCTAGGTACTCCAAATCTAGGAAATATAATATCTACAAGCATTTTTATAGAGGTCTCACCATCAGCACTTTTTGTAGGTATAGCTTCTACCCATTTAGTAACATAATCAACAGCGACAAGTATATGAGTGTTACCATCTGAAGAAGGGAAAGGACCCATGAAGTCGAATCCCCAACAATCGAATGGTTCAATAACAAGAGTATAATTCATAGGCATTTCATTGCGTCTAGAGATATTACCAACTCTTTGACATTCATCACAAGATAGAATAAATTTCCTTGCATCTTTGAAGAGTGTTGGCCAATAAAAACCTGATTGTAGAACCTTTTGCGCGGTTCTATCTCCAGCGTGATGTCCTCCATAAACACTTCCATGACATTTATTCAATATCTCCTGTTGTTCATATTCAGGAACACATCTTCGCATAATACCATCCACTCCTTCTTTATATAAGTGTGGGTCATCCCAAAAATAATGCCTCAAGTCATAAAAGAATTTCCTCCTTTGCTGAGCTGAAAAGGTTGGAGGCAAATACTTGAAACAATAAAGTTAGCATAATCTGCATACCAAGGGCTCTCTCGCGAGCTCACCTTTATTACAGCCAATTGTTCATTTGGAAAACTATCATTAACAGGAACAGGATCATAAGCAATATTTTCCAATCTAGACAAATTATCAGCAACAGGATTATCAGCGCCTTTCCTATCTATAATATGTAAATCAAATTCTTGCAAAAGAACCCATCTAATAAGCCTTGGCTTAGCATCTTTCTTTGTCATAAGGTATCTAATTGCAGCATGATCAGTATGAATCGTAACTTTTGAATCAACAATATAAGGTCTAAACTTGTCACAAGCAAAGACTACAGCTAACAATTCCTTTTCAGTTGTAGCATAATTTCTTTGAGCAGCATCAAGAGTCTTACTAGCATAATGAATAACATTTAATTTTTTATCTACCCGCTGTCCAAGAACAGCGCCTACAGCAAAATCACTAGCATCACACATAATTTCAAAAGGCAAATTCCAATCAGGAGGTTCGACTACAGGAGCAGTTGTTAAGGCTTTCTTTAGAGTTTCAAAAGCTTCCTTACAATCATCATCAAAAACAAAAGGTACATCTTTTTGAAGAAGATTAGTAAGAGGCTTTGAAATTTTAGAGAAATCTTTAATAAATCTCCTATAAAACCCAGCATGACCAAGAACACTACGAATACCTTTAACATCCCTCGGATAGGGCATCTTCTCGATTGCTTCAACTTTAGCTCTATCAACTTCAATACCTCTCTCGGAAATTTTATGTCCCAATACAATTCCTTCATTAACCATAAAGTGGCATTTCTCCCAATTAAGAACAAGGTTAGTTTCTTCACATCTCTGCAAAACTTTATCGAGGTTTCGCAAGCAATTATCAAAAGAATTCCCATAGACAGAAAAGTCATCCATGAACACCTCTACAATACTTTCGCAAAAACCATGAAAAATAGCAGATGCATCTTTGAAAAGTAGCAGGAGCATTACATAAACCAAAAGGCATACGCCTATAAGCATAAGTTCCATAAGGACAAGTAAACGTGGTTTTCTCTTGATCTTTAGCTTTAACAGCAATTTGTGAAAACCCAGAATAACCATCAAGAAAGCAAAAATGAGTATTTTTAGATAACCTTTCTAGCATTTGATCAATAAAGGGTAAAGGGTAATGATCTTTCTTAGTAACTTTATTAACTTTTCGAAAATCAATGCACATTCTATAACCTACAACTATTCTTTGAGGAATAAGCTCATCATTATCATTAGGCACAACAGTCATTCCTCCTTTCTTAGGAACACAATGCACAGGACTAACCCATCTACTATCAGCAATAGGATATATAATACCAGCTTCAAGAAGTTTTAATACCTCATTCCTTACCACCTCTTTCATCTTCGGAATTAGACGACGTTGATGTTCAACAACAGGCTTTGCATCTTCTTCCATATTAATAGCATGTTGGCAAATAGAAGGAGAAATCCCTTTCAAATCATCAAGAGTATAGCCAATAGCTCCTCGGTGTTTCTTCAATATTTCCAATAACCTTTCTTCCTCAATCTCTGAAAGCTTAGAACTAATAATAACAGGATATATTTTCTTATCATCAATATGAGCATATTTAAGATTATCAGGTAAAGGCTTTAAATCAAAAACAGGATCTTCCTTTGGTGGCGGTGTTGTACCCAAATCTTCCACCGGTAAATCATGCTTGAGAATAGGTTGGCGAAGAAAAATTTCCTCAAGCTCATCTCTTTCTTTCCTAAAAGCTTCACTTTCGCTATTCTCCAAATGTTGCTGCAAAGGATTATTAGGAACAAGAACAATAGATGCACACTGCTCCATTTTAAAATCATTACTAGGCAAGTCAGCTTTATAAGGAGTTTTGGTAAATTTAGAAAAGTTAAATTCATAAGGTTCACCAGCAAATCTAGTCAAAATTTTCTCTTTCTTACAATCTATAATAGCTCCACAAGTATTTAGAAAAGGTCTACCAAAAATGATAGGACAATGATCACTAGCAGCAGAACCAAGTACCAAAAAGTCAGCAGGATATTTAATCTTACCACATAGAACTTCCACATCCCGAACAATACCAATTGGAGAAATAGTTTCTCTATTAGCCAGATGAATAACCACATCAATATCTTCAAGTTCACAAGAACCAATTTCGTGCATAATCTCCGTGTAAAGCTCATAAGGAATAGCACTAACACTTGCACCAATATCACATAAACCATAATAGCAATGATCACCAATTCTAACAGATAGCATAGGAACACTAACTTGTTTGGGTTTATTAGGATGTGAAACAATATTAGAAGCATCTTCACAGAAAATAATATGACCATCCTCCACATTTTCAGTCACAAGATCTTTAACTATTGCAACAGCAGGTTCAATTTTAATTTGTTCTTCAGGTTCTTTAGGTTTCTTTTCACTTTTATTAACCGCACTAGATATGACAGAGTACTCCTTCATTTTAGCAGGGAAAGGAGTTTTTTCAATATAAGCTTCAGGAATAACATTATCAACAGTTTCAATCACTACACATTTGTTTACAGATGAATCAACTTTATCTTTATACGGTTCATGATACTTATCAAAATTCTTCTTAGGCAGTTCATAATGAGAGGCAAAAGCTTTATAAAGATTTGCAACAACTTGGGAATCAAGACCATATGTAGCACTCATATTACGAAATTTATCAGTATCCATAAAAGCTTCAATGCATTTATAATCATAAATTATACCTGATTCTCTATCTTTGTCGTTCTCCCATCCTTCAGTATTTTCTTGGATCCGATCAAGAAGGTCCCTTTTAAACTCTTCATTCTTGCGTGTAAATGATCCAGAACAAGAAGTATCCAGCAAGGTCTTGTCTTGAAAAGAAAGTCTTGCATAGAAATTATCAATAATAACATTACCAGGAAGCTCATGAATGGGGCATTTGAGCATTAAAGACTTCAATCTCCCCCAAGCTTGGGCAATACTCTCTCCATCATGAGGCCAGAAATTATATATGCGGTTCCGATCTTTGTGAATTTCACTTGGAGGATAAAATTTGGAATAAAATAAAGGCACAATGTCCTCCCAATCAATAGAATCACCATTCTTCAGCAATTTATACCAGTGCGCCGCTTTACCAGACAGCGATATAGTGAATAGTTTCTTCCTAACTTCATTCATAGAAATACCTGCACATTTGAATAACCCGCATAATTCATGCAAAAACAATAAATGATCACCAGGATGGACAGTTCCATCCCCTTCATAGCGGTTATCCATAACACGTTCAATAATTTTCATAGGTATCTTATATGGTACTACTTCCTCACCTGGCGCTTCATCCACTACCGTTGCAGTAGTAGTAGATTTCCCAAATAGAAATTGAAGAGAAGATCTCTCCATAATGATTTATAGCAGCAGGCAGAAATAAAATCAGCACAAACAGTAAATTTCCTTACCAATTCCACTTACCAATAGCGCTTCACTCCCCGGCAACGGCGCCAGAAAATAGTCTTGATGACCCACAAGTATAGGGGGTGTATCGTAGTATCTTCGATAAGTAAGAATGTCGATCCCAACGAGGAGCAGAAGGTGTTGGCAGCAGTTTCGATGAAGGATTCACTGTAAATGCTCACAAACAAGTATTCAAGGGGTTTTGATGTAACAAATGAATAAAGTACGAGTAAGTAAAATGCGAGAGAAATAATTGCAGCGAGTGGCCCAATCCTTTTTAGCACAAAGGACAAGCCGGTTTGTTTACTTATAATGACCAAGCGTTCTTGAGGACACACGGGGATTTTAGTCTAGTACTTTCGCTTCATGTGGTTTAATAATCTTCATTGTTTTGATAAGTGTTGTGTGGGTGAACCTATGCTAATGCACCGCCCTTCCTAGGACTAATACATACTTGTGATTATACCCCTTGCAAGCATCCGCAACTACAAGAAAGTAATTAAGATAAATCTAACCACAGCCTTAAACTCTGAGATCCTGCGATCCCTCTTGCATCGATATACTAACGGGGGCTCAGGTTTCTGTCACTCCGGCAACCCGCAATTAGCAACCGAATACAAGATGCACTCCCCTAGGCCCATAAATGGTGAAGTGTCGTGTAGTCGACGTTCACACGACACCACTAGAAGAATGACACCACAACTTAAATATCATAACATTGAATATTACTCAACCATAATTCACTACTAGCATTTAGACTTCACCCATGTCCTCAAGAACTAAACGAACTACTCACGAGACATCATATGGAATACAATCAGAGGTGATATGATGATGAATAACAATCTGAACATAAACCTTGGTTCAATGGTTTCACTCAATAGCATCTACAACAAGTATAGAATAACACCGGGAGAGTTTCCCCTATCAAACAATCAAGATTTAACCCGAATTGTTACAGCGGTGACGAGGTGCAGCGGTGGTGATGGCGGTGTAGATGGTGGAGATGATGATGATGATGATGATGATGATGGAGATGATGTCCCGCTCGATGACGATGGCGATGGCGTCGATTTCCCCCTCCGGGAGGGAATTTCCCCGGCGGATTCCTGCCCGCCGGAGAGCTCTTTTCTCTCTGGTGTTCTCCGCCCCGCAGAGGCGGCTGTAACCCTTCGTGAGGTCCTCTCTGTGGCTTAGGTTTTCGGGACGAAGGAGTACGCGAAGAAAAGGAGGCGAAAGGGGTGGGCCCCCGACCACAGGGTGGCGCGGCCAGGCCATGGGCCGCCCCGCCCTAGGGTCTGGGCCCACAGTGGCTCCTCTCTGCTCCCCCTTTTGGCTCCCTCCGTCATCTGGAAAAATAGGAATTTACGTGAAATTTCCTCCCACAGTTGATCTTCCGAAATATTGCGTTCTGACGGTGCTTTTTCCAGCAGAATCCTGGCTCCGGTGCTTGATCCTCCAATGATGATGAAACATGCAAAATAGATGAAATAACATAAGTATTGTGTCCCAATATGAAATATATCAATGAATAACAGCAAATTATGATACAAAATAGTGATGCAAATTGGACGTATCATCCCACCAAACACAACATGTAGTATTACAAATAGATGATCTTGATCATGATAGGCAGCTCACAAGATCTAAACATGATAGCACAAGAGGAGAAGACAACCATCTAGCTACTGCTATGGACCCATAGTCCAAGGATGAACTACTCACGCATCATTCCGGAGGCGGGCATGGTGATGTAGAGCCCTCCGGTGATGATTGCCCTCTCCGGGGAGGCGATCTCCTGAATCCCCCGAGATGGGATTGACGGCGGCGGCATCTCTGGAACTTTTCCGTATCGTGGCTCTCGGTACTAGGGTTTTCGCGACGGAGGGATTAAGTAGGCGAAGGGGCAGCGCAGGGGGGCCCGAGGGGCCCACACCATGGCGGCGCGGCCAGGGGTGGGGCCGTGCCGCCCTATGGAGTCGCCGCCTCGTCGCCCTCTTCGTCTCCTCTTCGGACTTCTGGAAGGCTCCGTGCAAAATAAGACCGTGGGCTTTTGTTTCGTCCAATTCCGAGAATATTTCCTGTGTAGGATTTCTGAACCAAAAACAGAAAACAGGAACTGGCGCTTCGGCATCTTGTTAATAGGTTAGTGCCGGAAAATGCATCAAAACATTATAAAGTATGACTAAAACATGTTGGTATTGTCATAAAACTAGCATGGAACATAAGAAATTATAGATACGTTGGAGACGTATCAAGCATCCCCAAGCTTAGTTCCTACTCGCCCTCGAGTAGGTAAACGATAAAAACAATAATTTCTGAAGTGACATGCTACCAACACAATCTTGATCAACATTATTGTAAAGCATATGAGATGAATGAAGTGATTCGAAGCAATAGATTGCTAACAAAAAGATAATGACTAAACAACTGAATCATATAGCAAAAACTTTTCATGAATAGTACTTTCAAGACAAGCATAAAAAAGACTTGCATAAGAGCTAACTCATAAAGAAATAGATTCAAAGTAAGAGTTTCGAAGCAACACAAAGGATGATTAAGTTCAGAAATTGCTTTCAACTTATAACATGTATATCTCATGGATAATTGTCAACATAAAGTAATATAACAAGTGCAATAAGTAAACATGTAAGAATCAATGAACACAGTTGACACAAGTGTTTGCTTCTAAGATAGAAAGAAGTAGGTAAACTGACTCAACATAAAGTAAAAGAAAGGCCCTTCGCAGAGGGAAGCATGGATTACTCATGTGCTAGAGCTTTTTATTTTGAAAACATGGAAACAATTTTGTCAACGGTAGTAATAATTCATATGTGTTATGCATAAAACCTCTTATAAGTTGCAAGCCTCATGCATCGAATACCAATAGTGTTCGCACCTTGTCCTAATTAGCTTGGATTTCCATGGATTATCATTGCATTACATATGTTTCAACCAAGTGTCACAAAGGGGTACCTCTATGCCACCTGTACAAAGGTCCAAGGAGATAGATCGCATTTGATTTCTCGGTTTTGATAGATCTCAACTTGAGGACATCCATACCGGGACAACATAGAAAACAGATAATGGAATCCTCTTTAATGCTTAAGCATTCAACAATAGGTAATATTCTCATAAGAGATTGAGGATTAATGTCCAAACTGAAAACTTCCACCATGATACATGGCTTTGGTTGGCGGCCCAATGTTCTTCTCTAACAATATGCATACTCAAACCATTTAATCATGATAAATCACCCTTACTTCAGACAAGACGAACATGCATAGCAACTCACATGATATTCAACAAAGGTGTAAAAAGTTGATGGCGTCCCCAGAAACATGGTTACCGCTCAACAAGCAACTTATAAGAACTAAAATACATAGCAACATATTCATCACCACAATAGTTTTTAAGCTATTTTCCCATGAGCTATGTATTGTAAAGACAAAGGAATGAAATTTTAAAGGTAGCACGCAAGCAATTTACTTTGGAATGGCAGAAAAATACCACATATAGGTAGTTATGGTGGACACAAATGGAATGGGTTTTGGCTCAAGGTGTTTGGATGCACGAGAAGCATTTCCTCTCAATACAAGGCTTTGGCTAGCAAGGTTTGTTTGAAGCAAACACAAGTATGAACCGGTACAGCAAAAACTTACACAAGAACATATTGCAAGCATTATAAGACTCTACACTGTCTTCCTTGTTGTTCAAACACTTTCACCAGAAAATATCTAGACCTTAGAGAGACCAATCATGCAAACCAAATTTCAACAAACTCTACGGTAGTTCTCCACTAATAGATTTAAACTACATGATGCAAGAGCTTAAACATGATATATGAGAGCTCAAAACAATTGCCAAGTATCAAATTAGTCAAGATAATATACCATTTACCACATGAAGCATTTTCTGTTTCCAACCAAATAGCAATCAACGAAGCGGTTTTCAACCTTCGCCATGAACATTAAAGTAAAGCTAAGAACACCAGTGTTCAATATGAAAAAGCAGAGCATGTCTCTCTCCAATACAAGGATTGTTGGGATCCGAATTTATTCAAACAAAAACAAAAATAAAAACAAACAGACGCTCCAAGTAAAGAACATAAGATGTGACGGAATAAAAATATAGTTTCACTAGAAGTGACCTGATAAGTTGTCGATGAAGAAGGGGATGCCTTGGGCATCCCCAAGCTTAGATGCTTGAGTCTCCTTGAAATATGCAGGGATGAACAACGGGGGCATCCCCAAGCTTAGACTTTTCACTCTTCTTGATCATATTATATCATCCTCCTCTCTTGACCCTTGAAAACTTCCTCCACACCAAACTTAAAGCAAACTCATTAGAGGGTTAGTGCATAATAAAAATTCACATGTTCAGAGAGGACACAATCATTCTTAACACTTCTGGACATTACCCAAGGCTACTGAAAGTTAATGGAACAAACAAACACTGGTAGAAAAATGGCCTTTGGTCGCGGTTGGCAACTGCCATTAGTCGCGGTTGCGCAACCGCGACCAATTAGGCGCGACTAAAGGCCCCCCCTTTAGTCGCGGTTCCTTACGAACCGCGACTAAAGGCCCGTCCACGTGGGCGGCAGGCGAGCGCCAGGGCGGAGGACCTTTAGTCGCGGTTCTTCTGGCCAACCGCGACTAAAGGCCTCCGCAGGGTTTAGGGTTTAGCCCCCTCCCCCTAAATCTGGTTTGTTTTTAATTTGTATTGTTTTATTTCTTTTGGGTTTTAATTTTGAAGGAGTTTCACATATTCTACCGTACTACATACATGCATATGAATGTACAATTTCAAACAAATTTGAAATTAGAACAAAAAGAATTCAAGAGGAATATACAATATATATTCGATATCGGATGACCATATACAATTTTGAACAAGTTTCCATACATATTTAGTGCATATAAAGTTCTACGTCCTCTACATAGTGTTCTCCTCTAGGATCGATGACTTCCCTCGCGAACCATCCAGCTAGTTCCTCTTGAAGTGGTCGGAAGCGAGCTTCTGGAGTAAGCGTCGTCCGGAGGTTATTCCTCCTGATGTTGTTCTCAGACGGCTGCCGCTCAGTGGTGTATCTCCGGATCCTCTCACAAACATAGTATCCACATAGATTGGTCCCCGGTGGCTGAATATCCCCGGTCGCAGCCTTTGCCCTTTTAAAATGTAGCTCTTTTTTGAATTCACCGACCTTTTGATCTACGAACCGTCTCCAAACCCTACGAGGCAAGGAAAATTAAATGAACAAGAGAGTTATTAATTAGTTACTTGATATTAGGAAATGATGAACGAAAAAGGCCGATCGATATAGAGCGCAAACGAATGAAAATAGTTACTTTTGCATCATTTTTCTCATGTCGGCCCAATGCTTCGGATCCATATTCAGAGAGTCGTGGACGAGAACTGTGGAGTTCTGAATTTGAATTACTAGCAGAATCCAGTGGAACCTGCGGACACGATACATGCACAGTCATGCATAACTCATCGATTAGCCACATACCATGCATGGAGTAAACAAAAGAGAATGTGCTCAAGACAGAAACACTCACCCAAAATGGTAAGAAAATAGAATATCACTTTTGAGTTCCTGTTTTATAAGAAACCGCCACAGGTCATCCTCCACGTCTTTGGGGTGGTGTTCTAACACATATGAATTAACGATTTGTGGGTCAATGAACCCAACATCATGGACGCGCCTTATTCGCATTTCCCGCTTCTTTATTCTGCATAATAGCGTACACAACAAGATAGTTAGGACAATATATATATTTATAGTGCAGGCAATGAACGAGATGGGGTAGAAATTAATAAATCACTTACAGAACATAGCAACTGATGATAGATTTGTCGAGCTCGCGCAGATTGAACAGCTGGAACAATTCACTCCGATGAATTGTTATATAGTAATGTTTGAAGTGATGCTCAGGTCTAACTTCCGCATAAATATAGTCTTTGGCATTTTTAAGTTGTATGTAAGCCTTGTACCAATTTAGCAGACCTGTCATTTGTCGAGGTAGATCCTCTTCCTGCGCAGGCTCGACGAGAGGCCCATTCCGCACATATGTAAATACTACGTCCTTCATTGGCGCCTCATCAAGGCCTAACGCTGCACGAAGAGTCAGACCTAAGTCTGCCGCTTGTTCTTTGGCTCTCGCTACAGTCAATCCCTGTGCTGCCGCAGCTGCTATGACATCAGGGGCATCGTCCGGACCTGCGGCTTTCACTATGAGCGGGGCGATCGACTGTTTACTTTGTTCCCCGAGCTGGGCAACTTGTTTCCCCCCGACCGCGAGTGCTTGACTACGAAGTTCACGTTCATAGTCGTCAGGCAGATTCTTCGCGGCCTGGGACGGTGTGTTCAAAAATGACTTAGCCCAGCTCTTTTCCTTCTCAGAAAATACTTGCTTGGGCTCGGGCTCTCTTTTCTTCTTGCAGTCCGCCTGCCATTTCTCATGCTGAGCAGCCACGACCGCTGCATTTTCCTCCACACTAAGTTCCCAAGGCCTCGGGGTGAGAGGCTTTAGTGATGGCTCTGGTATCTTTGTGGTTGCAGGTACATAAGGCTCCGGGTTAATAACCCAAGACTGCCTCTGCTTCTTCGCCGGAGGTGGATTGGGGGCTGGCGTCTGATCACCCGCCGGACGAGGACTGGGGGGCGGCGTCTGCTTACCCGCCGGAGGTGAATTGGGGGCGGCGTCGGCTGACGTGAAGGAGGTGTAGGTGAACCACCACCACCGCCGCCGCCGCCACCACCACCGGAGGGGGGTGGACTTGTTCGCCTTGGCGCCTCGCCTGGAAACTTGATAAACTTCTTTTGCCATAGAATGAACTGGCGCTTGACATCTCCAAGTCTTCTCGCCCCTTCAGGTGTAGCAATGTCAATGTCTAGGTCCTCAAACCCTTGGACTATGTCCTCCACCGTGACACGAGCATAGCCATCTGCAATGGGGTTGTTGTGGTGGAGTGCTCCAGGTAAACATGGTAAAGCACTGGCGATGGCTACCTTCATGGACATGTTCCCGATAGGATAATACAGATGACATTCTTTCATCTCCTTTATATCGTCCACGGGGTAGCGAGGAGGCTCCGGTGCAGTAATTTCGACCACCAGAGGCTCCGGTGCAGTAATTTCGATCGTCGGTGCACCAGCCGGTGGGGCCTCCGTGGAAGCCACGCTGCTTCTTCTCTGCTGGCTTCCGAGATCCATTGGATGATCTTCATGCTGCGCCCGAGCTGCATCTCTTTCGGCTACTAGTACACTCACGGTTTTCTTCATCACATCCATTTCCGATGCCAACCGCGCCACAACATCTGCATCCCGATCCATCTTTCTCTTACGGCTTCTGTAACCGTACGGGTCATCGTTAACCCTATTTTCCACGGAATGTGCCCCATGCCTCGTACACGTCCTCCGTGTTCAGGATTCCCGAGGGCTTTCGTCAGCGCGTCGTTCTCTCTGTTGAACTTGATCTTCCCCTCTTGAGCATCCCTCATTGCCTCAATAAGCTTTTCGGTGGGTTTAATTATTTTGCCCCGGTAAACACACTCTCCTGTCTCCGGGTTCAGCGATCCCCCATGCCCGTACCACCAGCTTTTGGCCCTTGGGTCCCATCCCTCCGTACCTGGATGGATTCCTCGCGCCCTCAGCTCGTTCTCCATCTTCTCCCACCTAGGCTCCCAAAGGCGATACCCTCCTGGCCCCATAATATGATTGTACTCCTTCTTAGCCGCATTTTCCTTATTTTTTTCGATAGTTCAAGGAACTGCTCCGATTTCTTTTGCTTCACAAATTCTGGCCAATCATGTTTCAGTTTCTCATATTGTCCTTTGAAATCCGGAGTCTTGTTCTGGTTGACATAGTCACGGGCTAGATTTTGCTTGAATTTCCGGAATGCACTGGCCATCTTTCCAAGAGCGAACTGTTTGAGTAGCTTCCTCCTCTTCTTGTTTTCCGCAATCTTGTTACCCTCCTCATCCAATTTGTGGTATTCCGGAGGTAGGACGACATGTTGCAGAAGCTTTTGCAAGCAATCTTTTTTTGTTCTCTTGTCGACAAAAGTGAAACCAAGACGTGCCTTCTTTGGCTCATTCCACTCCTGGACGGTGATCGAGACGTTGTCTCTAACAACGGCTCCGCATTGGTTGATAAACTTGGTGGCGTTCTTCTCGGGCTCCAGCGGCTTGCCGGTTGCACTGTCGACAACCTCGATGGTATATATTTCTCCTTGTTTCAGCGTCTTGGTTGCGCCACGCTTTGACGACGTACTCGATTGTTTCGATGATCCGGCCGAGGGCTAAAATAAAGAGAGTCGCGCGCGTTAGTACACACATATTTATTCAAATCAGTTAGTTTGTATCACCAGAGGCTCAATGTATATATATACCTCGGCGCCGGAGGTGGTTGCTACTTCCAATTGAAGATCGTCGTTTATCGACGTTTCTTCGGCATCATCTTGCTGACGGCGCCCTTCATCTTCACCGTCAAGGTTCAGATAAGAAGAGATATCATCTTCTTCTTGTCCGGTCGGCACATATGGAATATCGCCGTTTATGATGCCGAACATATGGTCTTCAACGTCCAGATCATAGTTGTCCAGAATCGGGTCAGCTCTATCGTCCGCCATATGTCAGTCCTGAAAACATGTAGTAAAAACAAATTAATTGTGTATATGCATTATCACATCTCTTCTACATATAAAGAGAGAGGGCGACGAGGGAGGCGAGAGGGGGGACGCACGTGACCGCGTGACCGAGAGACCGGTGGCGGTGACCGAGAGGGCGGTGGCGGTGCCGAGGACACATAACCCTCGCCGCCCCCTCTCGATCCCAAAATAAAATAATTCTTGTTAATTAAGTTAAAAAAATTGTTAAGTTAAAATTTTGTTAAGTCTAAATTTTGTTAAGTTAAAATTTTGTTAAGTCTAAATTTTGTTAAGTAAAATTTTTCTTAAGTCAAATTTTTGTTAAGTTAAATTTTTTTAAGTTAAGTTAAGTTTTTGTTAAGTCAAAATTTTGTTAAGTCTAAATTTTGTTAAGTATACAAAATTTTGTTAAGTTAAGTTATGGTTAACAAATTTTAAGTTACAAATTTTAAGTTACGAATTTTAAGTTATACAAATTTTAAGTTACAAATTTTAGTTATACAAATTTTTAGTTATATACAAATTTTTTGTTATACACTTATTTTTGTTATACACTTAATTAAGAAGAACAAAAAAAATGGGCCCCCTCGATCTATCCGGCATCTGCGGCTACGGGCCGCGGTGCGGCGCAGTGCGTGCGCGGCCGGCGTTCACGGTGGCACGAGAAGGAGAGCGCGGCGCGGTCACGGGCGGTGCGGGCGCGCCGGCGGCCACGGGTGCGGCGGCGGTCACGGCGGCGGTCGTTCTTGGGACGCAGGGCGGCGGCGGTCACGGCGGCGGTCGTTCTTGGGACGCAGGGCGGCGGCGCGGCGAGACTTACGGGCCGGCGACAGAGAAGAGGAGGGCGCGGCGACGGCGGCGGTCACGGGCGGCGCGGCGAGACGTCGAGGGCGCGCGGCGGCAGCCTGACGGCGACGAATTCGAAGAGGTCGACGATTGCGCGCGTGCGAGGGTGAAGACGAAGTGAACCGCCTGGCGCGGCGCGCAGGTATTTATAGGGAGGGACCTTTAGTCGCGGTTGGGGTCGCCAACCGCGACTAAAGGTACCTTTAGTCGCGGTTGGCGACCCCAACCGCGACTAAAGGGTATTTTCGCCGCGTTTTAGTTTCCCGCGGAAAAATGCCCTTTAGTCGAGCTATTTTTCAAATTTCTTTTCTTTTTCAGAAATATATCAATAAAAATAAAACTAATTCAATTCAAATTCTTAAAAATACAAATAATATATCAAAAAATTCAGAAAAATAAAACTAATTTAATTCAAATTCTTAAAAATACAAATAATATATCAAAAAAATCAGAAAAATAAAACTAATTCAATTCAAATTCTTAAAAATACAAATAATATATCAAAAAATTCAGAAAAATAAAACTAATTCATTTGAAAATCTTAAAAATACAAATAATATATCAAAAAATTCAGAAAAATAAATCTAATTCATTTAAAAATCTTAAAAATACAAATAATATATCAAAAAATTCAGAAAAATAAAACCAGCTCGGCCCCCTCTTCCCGCCTTTGTCTTTCCGCCGGCCCCCTCTTCCCGCCTTTGTCTTTCCGCCGGCCCCTCTTCCCGCCTCTGTCTTTCCGTCGGCCCCCTCTTCCCGCCTCTTTCTTCCCGGTTGCACCCACCAGCCGAGACTAAAGATTAGATGACCAGCTCTGGATTCCTCTTCTTCCCGCCATTTCTTCCATGTCTTCCCGCCTCTTTCTTCCCGCCTCTTTCTTCCCGCCAATTTCTTCCCGCCTCTTTCTTCCCGCCAATTTCTTGCCGCCTCTTTCTTCCCGCCTCTTTCTTCCCGCCACTTTCTTCCCGCCTCCTGTCTTCCCGCTCCCATTTTCCCGCCATTTCTCACTACATATATGTAGCCCGGCTTGGCCAGCATTATCACATCTCTACAATCTCTCATCACTCTCTCATGGCTTCCACCGCACCCACTCTAACCTACCAGCAGGTGGAGGAGCTTTGCGCCTCGAACTACCCTTGCCCACCGGGCTCCCCGCCGGCTGGAGCCTAAGCGCCGGCGGTGTGCCGGTCCCTCCCCTCCCTCAGGGTACTGCGCGCCGGGCAGCCATCACGAACCACTACTACCTCGACCTCACGCCGGAGCAGCGGATGAATCCCCGCTGGCATCCCGATAACCAGCATACTTGGGACGCCTTCTTCATCAATCGGCGTGAGAGGGCGCTCGCCAGGTATGAGGAGGACGGTCTGCCTCCTGGGAACTTCCACGAGGCCGGCCGTCGGCTATGGTGGTACGGCCGGACTCTGCAGAGCGTCATGGACTACATCACGGCCGGCGATATCCCCCGCCTGCGCTACCCTCAGTTCGAGCCACGAGCGCCGCCCGACGACAGCGACGACAGCAGCGACGACGACGGCGGCAACCTAGAAGGCGACGACTACCAGTACAACGGCGGCGGCTATGAAGACTACGAGTATGCATATTATACGCCTAGGCAGGAGTATGACTAAATCACTCCAAATTTCATGTATCATCAGTGCTATCTCGAATCAATCGAATCATTCGAAAATGGACACGAAAACACATCACGGATAATATAATTCACGTGATCCATTCAACAAAGTTTGGTACAATAAATTATTACACATCATTTCTTCCCTTGTGTCCCTGCTTGCTTACGATTGGGCCGTATCCATGGAGCATCCTCATCATTTAACTTAATGCTTGGGTCGGTGTTCACTTTGAAGGGCGGAATTTCACCAAACATATTATAATCTTCTGACATGTCTGTCTTGTCCTCCACTCCCACGATGTTTCTTTTCCCTGAAAGAACAATGTGGCGCTTTGGATCATCGCATGATGTACTGATCGTTTTCTTATCTTTCCGTTTCCTCGGTTTGCTACTCATGTCCTTCAGATAGAAAACCTGAGCGACATCTTTCGCTAGGACGAATGGTTCGTCAAGGTAACCAAGATTGTTGAAATCCACCATTGTCATTCGTATTGCTGGTCCACCTTTACCCCACCTCCTGTTAGCTTGAACCATTTGCACCGGAACAAAGGGACCTTGAAGGAGGGTCCATAGTCAAGTTCCCATATCTCCTCTATGTAACCATAATATGTGACCTTTTGCCCATTCTCGGTTGCTGCATCAAAGCGGACACCACTGTTTTGGTTGGTGCTCTTTTTATCTTGGGCGATCGTGTAAAATGTATTCCCATTTATCTCGTACCCTTGGAAAGTCGTTATAGTCGAAGATGGTGTCTTGGCCAACATGTACAGCTGATCTACAACAGCATTGTCACTCATTAAATGTTTTCTCAACCAACTGCCGAAAGTCTCCATGTGGGCCTTCCTAATCCAGGATTCAGGCTTCCCCGGGTTGTCCGAGCGTAAAATATTCTTGTGTTTCTCAAAGTACGGAGCCACCAAGCTGGAATTGGTCAGAACTGTGTGGTGTGCTTCAGTCAGAGAATGGCCGTCCATACATATCGTTGATTTCCTTCCGATCGTGCCTTTTCCACTTAGTCTCCCCTCGTGCCGCGATTGAGGAAGACCAATCGGCGATGCTTCCTTCTGGCCTAGCACGGTTACGAACATATTTCTTTAATATTCCCATGAACCTCTCGAAGGGGAACATATTGTGTAGAAATACAGGACCGAGAATGGAAATCTCTTCGACTAGGTGAACCAGGAGGTGCGTCATAATGTTGAAGAAGGATGGCGGGAACACCAACTCGAAACTGACAAGACATTGGACCACATCGTTCTGTAACCGTGGTAGAACTTCTGGATTGATTACCTTCTGAGAGATTGCATTGAGGAATGCACATAGCTTCACAATGGCTACTCGAACATTTTCCGGCAGGAGCCCCCTCAAAGCAATCGGAAGCAATTGCGTCATAATCACGTGGCAGTCGTGAGACTTCAGGTTTTGGAACTTTTTCTCCGCCATGTTTATTATTCCCTTTATATTGGACGAGAATCCAGACGGGACCTTCATACTGCTCAGGCATTCAAAAAAGATGACCTTCTCTTCTTTGGTCAGAGCGTAGCTGGCACGACCTTGAAACCATTCCGGATGCCGGTTATCAGGGTCTTTCAAACGTTGCTGGTCCTGCCGTGCTTCCTTTGTATCATTTGTCTTCCCATACACGCCCAAGAAGCTTAGGAGGTTCACGCAAATATTCTTCATAACGTGCATCACGTCGATTGCAGAGCGGACTTCTAGGACTTTCCAATATTCTAGCTCCCAGAATATAGATTTCTTCTTCCACATGGGTGCGTGCCCGTCAGCTCCCTTCGGAATTGATTGTCCGCCAGGACCCTTTCCAAAGATGACTTTCAAATCCTTGACCATATCAAATACCTCAGCACCAGTGCGTTCCGCAGGCTTCGGCCGGTGATCTGCCTTGCCGTTGTAATGCTTGCCTCTCTTTTTTACTGGATGATTTTTCGGAAGAAATCGACGATGCCCAAGGTACACGTTCTTCTTACAATTTGGCAAATGTACACTGTCAGTCTCATGTAAGCAGTGCGTGCATGCATTGTATCCCTTATTTGACTGTCCCGAAAGGTTACTAAGAGCAGGCCAATCGTTGATGGTTACGAAAAGCAACGCTCGTAGGTCAAATTCCTCTTCTTTGTGCTCATCCCACACACGGACACCAGGTCTTCCCCACAGCTGTAAAAGTTCATCAACTAATGGCCTTAGGTACACATCGATGTCGTTGCCGGGTTGCTTCGGACCTTGGATGAGCACTGGCATCATAATGAACTTCCGCTTCATGCACAACCAAGGAGGAAGGTTGTAGATGCATAGAGTCACGGGCCAGGTGCTATGGCTGGAGCTCTGCTCGCCAAAAGGATTCATGCCATCTGTACTTAGACCAAATCTTATGTTCCTTGCGTCAGCTGCAAAATCTTTAAACTCTCTGTCGATCTTTCTCCATTGCGTTCCATCTGCGGGGTGTCTCAACTCCCCGTCCGACTTACGGTCCTCTTTGTGCCATCGCAACAACTTGGCATGCACTTTGTTCCTGAACAGACGTTTCAACCGTGGTATTATAGGAGCATACCACATCACCTTGGCGGGAACCTTCTTCCTGGGTTTCTGGCCCTCAACATCGTCACCAGGGTCATCGCCTCTGATCTTATAACGCAATGCAGTGCATACCGGGCATTCATTCAAATTCTCTGTTTGATGATATTTTGTCATGATTTATAGATTAAATAACTTAAAATCACAATTCCAAGGGTGTGCAAAATATCTGCAAGATTTCTCATCAAATAAAAGAAAGAGGATATCACAAGTATTGCAAATGAGAGGGACAGAGGTATTTCAGTTCAGGTGCTAGCAATGGATTGAAAAGCATTGAGGGGAACATGCACACACACGTGAGCTAAGAATTCTGCATGTCTAGGAAATACATAGAATCTCTCTCAAGGAAATTATTATGAGTAGGACGAGCTGCCAGGAAGAAAATTAGTGTGTATATACTATATAGAGCAGTACATACACGGCCGATTGATCGCTCGTTTAGTTCTCAACTAGCAAATAAATCAGTTCAGCTCTTGACATGTGCACGTATGGCTCAGCTGGTTGCTTTCAACAAACACGCACGACCATGGTTGCCGATGGCCGCTGGCTCACATGATTAGTTCAACCTTTGGAAGTCTTGGCTGGTTAGATAAGATCAATGGGCAGCGACCTGTATTTGGATGAGGGCCTCGATCGGCCGAACACTTCGGAGAGGTAGTTTTGCGACTAGCAGCACAGCTCCCCGCAGTCTGATATAAAAGAGCCTCACAGAGGGCACGCGCAAGAGGGGATCCTTTCCGGCCGCAGGCGACGCCACGACTTCATCTTCCACAGCAGCCAAGTCTAGATCGCCACACGCACAAATCTGTAGTCCACGGATCCACCTACGGAATCCATCAATCCCCATGCGCACAAGCCTCATGAGCGGCGACGTCCTCTTCTCAACCCGCCGCCAATGAAGCAATCCTAATATGGTGAGTGACACAGGAAAACAAGATGCAAGATCCCATGGCGTACAGATCCATGTGCGTTGGATGATATCATCTTCGATCCCGACTCAAGGGTGTGCACCATACAGATTATGCGACGGGTGATGTCTATTCCTGATCACGGCTTTGAGCCAGCATGTTATGTGGTGGGCCGTCTCTATCTCGATCATGGCTTTTCACGAGTGGCGATTTATCCTCGATCACGGCTTCTAGCCGAACAGGTTTTATGTGTCGTCCTTGATGGCACTCATGACTTTATGCCGTACAGGATATGTGACAGATGATTATCGATCCCGACCGCGGTGTTGCGCCAACAGGTTTAAAGGTCTCCAGGATATGTGATGGATGTTCATCGCCCGGTCACATCGTTGTACCAATAGGTTTTACGTGTCGCCCTTCATGGCACACGAGGCTTCGCGCTACATGATACGTGCGGTGTTCATGGAGGCTAAATTTTAGTCATCTTCTTCGTGGCCGATGGAATTTATTCAGATATCCTGACCAACGGGGTGGGACTTGATCTGTTCGTAATTGATGAGGCCGAACACTTATTTTGAGCTGTATGAAGATCTTTGAAGATGAAACATGATAATTGAAGATTATGATCATATACAGGGGCAAGCAAACAGGTGGCACCTCACCTTCGATAAATTTTAATCAGCAGATATAAGCTCGTTGTAACATCTGATGTACACAACTATTTTCATAGTGGATTTGCCCTCCGGGCCACCGTGGTTTTTTCCCCAATTTGGGGTTTTCCACGTTAAACTGTGTGTCAGGTGTGCTACACCCTTTCTATTTTCCATGTTGCGGATTTAACAGGAGAGCCAGTAATGATGACCATATTGATGACAGCGTAATCGGAGGTATTTCATAGACCTAAGCCAGTCTATGAATATAATTAACTGGAAAGTCTTTCGAGGCTCCACGAATCAGGAACTCTGCAATCGTCTTTGTCAGATGTGTATTCAGGCGCGAATATAGAAAATACATCTGAGATGGGAATCTTTAAATTGTCGATAATCGATAAAATACAAGTTTCCCATTTCTATGTGTTTGCAACCATTTTCTTTGTATACAAATGTATACTGGCACGCCCGCACTTAAATACCAACACGGATGAATTTGAATATTTATCTCGCTAAAACAAATGGCACGCCCGGTGGGACTTGATTCTCCTCCCATCTTCGCTGAGCTTCAGTGGTCATCAACAGTGTCTCATTGTTCTGCGGTCACATCTTACATGGGTGATGAGGATCCAGGAAGATAAGTGTTTACCTGTATTTAGTGCAGCTGAAATCAACCGGTATACCCAAGCAAGATGAGGAGCAAGAGACAAGAAGGTTTATTTGAATGCACATATTGTGTCACGGATCAACTAATTGGTTTCTTATCGGATCATGCTCTGGAACTCAGCTTAAAATTGGTGCCTCTTGGTGAGTTATGACCATGCAGGGCCAGGGCGTGAGGAAAGTATGAGGAGTTTTCACGAGAAATCATATAATTAACCAAGCGCTACACTCCCAGGGTTCAGCTTTTTCTCCATATACATGCATCAGCGCTGCAGAGCTGCTCCTTCTCCCATGCAGACACACATACCTGGTGAACAGATCGATCGCTTCATGCTATTATGGTACACAGTACAAGAAGAAATAGTCACCGCTAGGTTCTTCCATGGCGACCTAAGATGGTCAGTTTTTGGTACTGGCTTGGTTCACGTACCTAATACACGTGTGCAGGTGCTAGACAGGTTCCCAAAAATATGTTGGTTCAGAAATATGTGTTGGTTCGCCAGCCGAAATTCAGATATACAGGTATTTGATCCAACGGATTATCATGCAAATGTATCATCGAAAGCAGCACATGTGCATGTTATGGAGTCATTATTAGGAAAGAGTGTCACAGGTGGCATTCAAGCCTACTCAAAGCTTGACCTGTGTCTTGATAAAAAGATCAGGAAAGTGTAGAAAAGGACATGTTCTAAAAGCTCAATCCAAATAACAGACAAGCTGACAGCATAGTCTATGCGAGGATCAGTTTTCATCCGACTATATAGAGCTAGCAGCGTACCAGCTCAGAATTTAGCTCCGGCGAACCACAATTTTATAGGTGAAGAATACACATTACTCCAGGTGCTGTAAATTTTCAGTCCATGTGGCATGTGGAAAGTCTCTAAAATTTTTGTCAAACAACATTGGCCCACCGAACTTATGACGCCTTGTCAAGGCAGGCCATTTGTTTTTTTTTTCCAGGTATTTGTGCAAAAGCCTTGAAAAACGCAGGGGCAGCAGCCTGTGACAGTGAAAGAGGATAATGATATTCTTGCCTGGAACATTGCGGTCATACTGTGTTCAGAACCACAAGATTCATTTGAAGATGGTCTTCAACACTTTGAACACATTCCAAACATGAGAAGAATAATCGATAGTTAGCCAAGTTTGAAGCAAGACGTCCTCACTTAAAAAAAAGGAATCCCAGCCAATTTAGAGGCCATGTTGATCTCTAATGCATGTAGGTATGGAATACGTCAGGTCACCTTCAAAATTGCAATAATACTCTGTGTGGTTAATGCCTACAAAGCAATACTTATAAGAGGCTTACAGGGTGTCAGATTTGGCAGAAGCAATGTCACTATATTGCCTGCATATTTAACGACATGATCGAGCAGACTGGATACCCTAATTCTTTTGTGGAGTTGTCCACTGATGAGGAGTCTGTCGATATTAGAGCTCGTTCTGAACATGGAAAAGTAACTCAATTGCTAAAAGGCAACAGGGGTCCGTATAGCAAACTTAAGCACAGATGGAAGTCAGAGTACCCTATGCTATTGCGAGCAGTTCCAGAGCTGAGACTAAACCGCATATGTAAAAAAAAGTGGTCCCCTCCTTTGTATTTTCGAGCATTGTTGAGGGTGCAAAAAAATGAAGCGAGCTCTTTCTGTACTGCATTTGGTGTGATTTTTTGGGCTCTAAAGGTGGAACCATGTCTCTAGTTGAGCTCATACTTTCTGACATGTATATGTCAATAATGTGAGTCATGCACACCTCGCAAAAGGGGCAAAATAGCTTCCAATGTGGCATCTAGTTGAAATGACACATTCAAGTTGAGTTAATATTTCTTCTCCAAAGAGGGAGCAAGTCCTCGAACAGGGAGGATCAGTTTAGGTGCAAGGGGCAACATGAAAGCCCAATATTAGATGTGTCGGGAGTTCCCCACAATAACACAAATAAAGGTTAGCATGCTGATCGAGCATACATTCAAGAATGGGATTATGTATGTCAGAATATTGGATATTCAGCATCAACCGACAATATAGGTACAATATCTCTATGTCTCCACCAACTAGTAAATACAAATCGGAATTGGCAAACCGGTGTTTGATTTGCCACTCCATGAAGGAGCAGTGAAGCAGGCCTGGCGGTTCATGTGGAACCGTGAAACCTTTCAACTCCATTAATTGGTGTCATCGCAGCAGCAGGGCGATTGCACTAGAGTCGATAAAATTACTTTGAGGGGAGGCATGATCTTCCGCACACCTTGATAGTAAGGGAATGCCACATATAAAGTACGTACAAGAATCTGGCTGGCACTATCACTAAAAGACAGTCGAATGATATTTCAGAACAGTGGTGGTATGATATTTCACCACAATGCACCGGCATGATATTTCGCCGCACAATGCAATGGTGGTATGATATTTCACCACACAATCCAGTGGTATTATTTCGCCACACAATGAAGTTGTATGATATTTCGCCGCAAAATGCAATGGTATGATATTTCACCATGATATGATATTTTAAGGAGCAGTGAGGCATGCCAGCGCGGTTCATGTGGAACTGTGAAACCTTTTAACTCCACCGGTTGGCATCGTAGCAGCAAAGCGATCGCAGTAGAGCTAATAAACTACTTTGAGGTGAGGCATGATATTTCGCACACCTCAATAATACGGAAATGGTACATATATAGTATGAGAAACCTGGATGACACCGTCACTAAAAAAACGGTCGCAGGATATTCTTGGATAGTGGCATGATATTTCGCTACACCCTAAAATTAATACTTCTATAGCCATCAAACCCTACCATCCTATTGGCTGGCACCGTTCTAGTCGCGATGGGATTCTTTTACATCAAGCCACGACATGGATTTTCGTCATGGCTCTATAGGTTTACACATGAGAATTGTCATCCTATTGGCTGGCACCATCCAGGTCGCAATGGGATTGACTCTCCATGACATGGATTTTCGTTGTGGAGTTTCCAAAATACAAGTTCATATATGAGATGTATCATCCTATTGGCTGGCACCATTATGGTCGCAATGGGATTGACTCTCCATGACATGGATTTTCCTTGTGGAGTTTCCAAAATACAGGTTCATATATGAGGTTTATCATCCTATTGGTTGGGACCATCCCGGTCGCAGTGGAATTTTTTTTATCAGGCCACGACAAGGATTTCCGTCATGACGTTTACACATGAGATTTTTCATCCTATTGGCTGGCACCATATGGGATTGACTCTACACGACATGGATTTTGGTCATGGAATTTCCAAAATACAGGTTCATATATGACATTTATCATCCTATTGGCTAGAACTATCCTGGTCGCAATGGATTTTTTTTCTATATCAGGCCACGACATGGATTTTCGTCATGGCTCTGCAGTTTTACATATGAATTTTGTCATTCTTTTGGTTGACACCATTATGATCGCAACAGGAGTGACTCAACACCACATGGATTTTCGTCATGGCTATGCAGTTTTACATATGAGTTTTGCCATTCTTTTGGTTGACACCATTATGGTCGCAACAAGATTGACTCAACACGACATGGATTTTTGTTGTGGCATTTCCAAAATACAGGTTTCAAATGAGATTGACTTTCTAGTATGGCATATACATGACATGGTTTATTCGTTGTGACTTTGCCAAAACAAAAAAATAATGACAGGTTTATCTTATTGATGGACACCATTATGGTCGCCATGAGATTGAGTCTCTCTCATGGATATACACGATATTGCTTTTGTTGTGACACCGTCAAAGTTCAGGTTGAGATGAACTACAAGGTTAAGAGATAAGCTTTATCATGGCATGGATCTTCGCCGTGGTTTCATCAAGCATACATGTTTGAAAATAAAAAAATATTCCAGCAAGCTTATAGCATGTACTTAGCGCCGTGGCGCTGTACCACTTTGTTGTTACAGTTCAGCTACAAATTGCATGTGCATTTGAACGCCGAGTCACGCTGGGAAAATTATATGCGCACATTTTTATGTCTGAGTGACGCTGGTACATATAACAGGTTCAGGTATACATGTGACAATACATGATAAGCTGACAATACAAGTGCCTGGAGCGGGATTTCATTTTCCCACAGAATGAGCTGGTATATGATCGCTTTGAGCAAGATAAAGGTAAAACTTACGGTGCATAATATGTTGTTCGGCTAATAGATGCAGACACCCAATATCAAGGAATTCAATATATAATTATGCATTCATCAGTACTGGTTTACTATATGCCATGAAGCCACGAAGACTAAAGAATACAGCAGATGCAACATGGATATTTCTGTCTATTATCAATTTACGATGGAGGGTTACCAGTTTTGCGAGCTCAGTTTCGCTAAGCACAGTCCGAATTGCTATGCATCCGCACTCTACTTAGCGAGGGGCATTTGTTTGATGATATTTTGTCATGATTTATAGATTAAATAACTTAAAATCACAATTCCAAGGGTGTGCAAAATATCTGCAAGATTTCTCATCAAATAAAAGAAAGAGGATATCACAAGTATTGCAAATGAGAGGGACAGAGGTATTTCAGTTCAGGTGCTAGCAATGGATTGAAAAGCATTGAGGGGAACATGCACACACACGTGAGCTAAGAATTCTGCATGTCTAGGAAATACATAGAATCTCTCTCAAGGAAATTATTATGAGTAGGACGAGCTGCCAGGAAGAAAATTAGTGTGTATATACTATATAGAGCAGTACATACACGGCCGATTGATCGCTCGTTTAGTTCTCAACTAGCAAATAAATCAGTTCAGCTCTTGACATGTGCACGTATGGCTCAGCTGGTTGCTTTCAACAAACACGCACGACCATGGTTGCCGATGGCCGCTGGCTCACATGATTAGTTCAACCTTTGGAAGTCTTGGCTGGTTAGATAAGATCAATGGGCAGCGACCTGTATTTGGATGAGGGCCTCGATCGGCCGAACACTTCGGAGAGGTAGTTTTGCGACTAGCAGCACAGCTCCCCGCAGTCTGATATAAAAGAGCCTCACAGAGGGCACGCGCAAGAGGGGATCCTTTCCGGCCGCAGGCGACGCCACGACTTCATCTTCCACAGCAGCCAAGTCTAGATCGCCACACGCACAAATCTGTAGTCCACGGATCCACCTACGGAATCCATCAATCCCCATGCGCACAAGCCTCATGAGCGGCGACGTCCTCTTCTCAACCCGCCGCCAATGAAGCAATCCTAATATGGTGAGTGACACAGGAAAACAAGATGCAAGATCCCATGGCGTACAGATCCATGTGCGTTGGATGATATCATCTTCGATCCCGACTCAAGGGTGTGCACCATACAGATTATGCGACGGGTGATGTCTATTCCTGATCACGGCTTTGAGCCAGCATGTTATGTGGTGGGCCGTCTCTATCTCGATCATGGCTTTTCACGAGTGGCGATTTATCCTCGATCACGGCTTCTAGCCGAACAGGTTTTATGTGTCGTCCTTGATGGCACTCATGACTTTATGCCGTACAGGATATGTGACAGATGATTATCGATCCCGACCGCGGTGTTGCGCCAACAGGTTTAAAGGTCTCCAGGATATGTGATGGATGTTCATCGCCCGGTCACATCGTTGTACCAATAGGTTTTACGTGTCGCCCTTCATGGCACACGAGGCTTCGCGCTACATGATACGTGCGGTGTTCATGGAGGCTAAATTTTAGTCATCTTCTTCGTGGCCGATGGAATTTATTCAGATATCCTGACCAACGGGGTGGGACTTGATCTGTTCGTAATTGATGAGGCCGAACACTTATTTTGAGCTGTATGAAGATCTTTGAAGATGAAACATGATAATTGAAGATTATGATCATATACAGGGGCAAGCAAACAGGTGGCACCTCACCTTCGATAAATTTTAATCAGCAGATATAAGCTCGTTGTAACATCTGATGTACACAACTATTTTCATAGTGGATTTGCCCTCCGGGCCACCGTGGTTTTTTCCCCAATTTGGGGTTTTCCACGTTAAACTGTGTGTCAGGTGTGCTACACCCTTTCTATTTTCCATGTTGCGGATTTAACAGGAGAGCCAGTAATGATGACCATATTGATGACAGCGTAATCGGAGGTATTTCATAGACCTAAGCCAGTCTATGAATATAATTAACTGGAAAGTCTTTCGAGGCTCCACGAATCAGGAACTCTGCAATCGTCTTTGTCAGATGTGTATTCAGGCGCGAATATAGAAAATACATCTGAGATGGGAATCTTTAAATTGTCGATAATCGATAAAATACAAGTTTCCCATTTCTATGTGTTTGCAACCATTTTCTTTGTATACAAATGTATACTGGCACGCCCGCACTTAAATACCAACACGGATGAATTTGAATATTTATCTCGCTAAAACATTCTCGTATTCACCGCGGTAGAGGATGCAGTCGTTGATGCATGCATGTATCTTCAGAACCTCTAAACCTAGAGGGCAGACAACCTTCTTTGCTTCGTACGTACTGGCGGGCAACTCGTTATTCTTTGGAAACATATTCTTCAACATTTTCAGCAAGTTTTCAAATGCCGAGTCAGCTACACCTGCCTGTGCCTTCCATTTCAGCAAATCCAGTGTGCAGCCCAGCTTTTTCAGACCATCATCGCATCCGGGGTACAGCGCCTTTCTGTGATCCTCTAACATGCGATCCAAATTCTCCCTCTCCTTTTCAGTTTCGCAGCGACTCCGTGCATCAGCAATGGTCCGACCAAGATCATCAACGGGCTCATCACGTGCCTCTTCTTGATCACCTTCCCCTTCACCTTCCCCACCTTCAGCATCATCCATGAAAGTATCACCGAAATGATCAAGATAGCTCTCATCGATGTCATCCCCTTCTTCATCTTCTTCCATTATAACCCCTCTTTCTCCATGCTTGGTCCAACAATTATAGCTTGGCATGAAACCATGCCGAATCAGGTGCAGGTGAACTTCCCTTGAGGAAGAGTAACCCTTCTGATTCTTACAGTCAACACATGGACAGATAACAAAACCCCCTGCTTGTTCGCATTAGCCACTACGAGGAAATCTTTCAAACCCGTAGTGAATTCGCCGGAGAGTCGGCTAGCGTACATCCATTGCCGATTCATCTGCATTATTATAATACAAAATATATAATTAACCATCATGCATTTGTTAAACTAAATACAAATTAAACAATGAACTACACACATATGCATATTTTATCAATGACACATATATATGAAAGGTTCAAGTTGTTGCTAACCGCGATCGAGGAGGAAAAAATAAATGAGGAAGCTCGATCAAGTGTGGCTCCGACACTTCATATCATGTTTGTTTCATGCTCTTGGGACATTTCATCAAACACCTTGTGTGCATAAGAGGAGCCAAAAGCAAACCCTACACCCCCTTGTGAAGTTTGTGAAGAGAAGTGGCACCAAATGGCTAAGTGTTGTGGGCTGAGTGGTATATATAGGGGAGGGCTTTAGTCGCGGTTGGCCAGGACTAAAGGCCTTTGGGCCAGGCCTGAGGATATTTAGTCGCGGTTGGCCTGGCCAACCGCGACTAAAGCCCCTCCCGTCCACCAGCTGGCCACCGAGCACCCTGGGCCCAGGCCTTTGGTCGCGGTTCGCCACAAGGGCCGCGACTAAAGGTCCCATTGGTCGCGGTTCTTGCATATCCGCGACTAATGGGGCTGTCCGGAAGGCCTTTTTTCTACCAGTGTCCACTCAACACGGTAAAAGAGGCAATGCAAAATAAAAAGGTAGAATCTGTCAAAACAGAACAGTCCGTAAAGACGAATTTTTCTGAGGCACTTAACTTGCTCAGATGGAAAAATTCAAAACTAATGAAAGTTGCGTACATATCTGAGGATCATGCATGAATTTTTGCTGATTTTTTTGATTCTTTTACAGAGAGAAAAACGCGAATTCGTGACAGACAGCAAATCTGTTTCTGCGTAGCAATCCAAATCTAGTATCAATCTTCTATTAGAGACTTTACTTGGCACAACAACATGATAAGGAGAGGTTGCTACAGTAGTAAAAACTTCCAAGACTCAACAAAACAGTAGTAAAAACAAAAACAACATGGGTTATTGATACGCGTAGATGCACACGTCCGTTGGGAACCCCAAGTGGAAGGTATGATGCGTATAGAAGCAAGTTTCCCTCAGTATGAAACCAAGGTTTAATCGAACCAGTAGGAGCCAAGAAGCACGTTGAAGGTTGATGGTCGCGAAATGTGATGCGGCGCAACACCAGGGATTCCGGCGCCAACGCGGAACCTGCACAACACAACCCAAGTACTTTGCCCCAACGAAACATGAGGTTGTCAATCTCACCGGCTTGCTGTAACAAAGGATTAAACGTATCGAGTGGAAGATGTTTGCAAAGAAAACAGTAAACACAATTGCAGTAGATTGTATGCTATGTAAAGAATAGGACCGGGGTCCACAGTTCACTAGAGGTGTCTCTCCCATAAGATAAAAGCATGTTGGGTGAACAAATTACAGTCGGGCAATTGACAAATAGAGAAAGGCATAACAATGCATATACATGATATGATAAATATAGTGAGATTTAATCCGGGCATTACGACAAAGTACATAGACCGCCATCCAACTGCATCTATGCCTAAAAAGTCCACCTTCAGGTTATCATCCGAACCCCATTCAGTATTAAGTTGCTAAGCAACAGACAATTGCATTAAGTATGGTGCGTAATGTAATCAACAACTACATCCTTAGACATAGCATCAATGTTTTATCCCTAGTGGCAACAGCACATCACAACCTTAGAACCTACTGTCACGATCCCAGATTCAATGAAGGCATGAACCCACTATCGAGCATAAATACCCCCTCTTGAGTTAAGAGCAAAAACTTGGCCAGAGCCTCTACTAATAACGGAGAGCATGCAAGATCATAAACAACACATAAACAATAGATTGATAATCACCATAATCATAGTACTCTCTATCCATCGGATCCCGACAAACACAACATATAGAATTACAGATAGATGATCTTGATCATGTTAGGCAGCTCACAAGATCCAACAATGAAGCACATCAAGGAGAAGACGACCATCTAGCTACTGCTATGGACCCATGGGGTGAACTACTCACTCATCACTCCGGAGGCGACCATGGCGGTGTAGAGTCCTCCGGGGAGATGAATCCCCTCTCCGGCAGGGTGCCGGGCGATCTCCTGAATCCCAGAGATGGGATTCGCGGCGGCGTCTCAAAGGTTTTCCGTATCGTGGCTCTCGGCGGGGGTTTCGCGACGGAGGCTTTAAGTAGGCGGAGGGTCAACGCGGGGGCCACACGAGGGCCCAGGGGGCAGGTCGGCGCGGCCAGGGCTTGGGCCGCGCCGGCCTCCCCTGGCCGCCTCGTGGCCCCACTTCGTTATCTCTTCGGTCTTCCGGAAGCTTCGTGCAAAAATAGGACCCTGGGCGAAAGTTTCGTCCAATTCCGAGAATATTTCTTTACTAGGATTTGAAACCAAAAACAGCAGAAAACATGGCTCTTCGGCATCTTGTTAATAGGTTAGTTCAGAAAATGCATAAATATGACATATAATGTGCATAAAACATGTAGGTATCATCAATAAAGTAGCATGGAACATAAGAAATTATCGATACGTTGGAGACGTATCGGTTATCTCCCAAGAAGTGCTTTTAACGCCTTTCAGCTAGGCGCAGAAAGTGCAAATCAAGTAACATCAACAGAAGAAGCATCAACATCATAATTTGTTCTAATAATAAAATCAAAAGGAAACTTCATTCTATTTCTAGGGAAGTGTTCCATACCTTTCTTAAGAGGGAATTGATACTTAATATTTCCTTCTTTCATATCAATAATAGCACCAACAGTTCGAAGAAAGGTCTTCCCAAAACAATAGGACAAGATGCATCGCATTTAATATCCAAGACAACAAAATCAACGGGGACAAGGTTATTGTTAACCGTAATATGAACATTATCAATCCTCCCCAAAGGTCTCTTTATAGAATTATCAGCAAGATTAACATCCAAATAATAATTTTTCAATGGTGGCAAGTCAAGCATATCATAAATTTTCTTAGGCATAACAGAAATACTTGCACCAAGATCACATAAAGCATTACAATCAAAATCATTGACTTTCATCTTAATGATGGGCTCCCAACCATCTTCCAACTTCCTAGGAATAGAAGCTTCAAGTTTTAATTTCTCTTCCCTAGCTTTAATGAGAGCATTTGTAATATGTTTTGTAAAGGCTAAATTTATAGCACTAGCATTAGGACTTCTAGCAAGTTTTTGTAAGAACTTAATAACTTCAGAAATATGAAAACTATCAAAATCTAAACCATTATGATCTACAGCATTCTGAAAAATTTCAGCACTTTTATCACAAACAGTTTCAGCAGTTTCAGGCAATTTTGCACGCTTTATACTAGGAGTAGAAACATTGCCAACACCAATTATTTTACCATTGATAGTAGGAGGTTTAGCAACATGTGAAGCATCAACATTACTAGTGGTGGTAATAGTCCAAACTTTAGCTACATTATTCTCTTTAGCAAGTTTTTCTTTTTCTTCTCTTTCCCACCTAGCATGCAATTCAGCCATCATTTTAATATTATCATTAATTCGAACTTGGATAGCATTTGTTTTAGCAAACTTAGTATCTTTAACTTCATCAGGCATAACTTTCAGTTTCAAAAGATCAACATCAAGAGCAAGACTATCAACCTTAGAAGCAAGAACATCAATTTTACCAAGCTTTTCTTCAACAGATTTATTAAAAGCAGTTTGTGTACTAATAAATTATTTAACCATGACTTCAAGACCAGAGGGTACACTCTTATTATTGTTGTAAGAATTACCATAACCATTACCACTATTAGAAGGATATGGGCTATATTTGTTGTTACCATAATTATTCCTATAAGCATTGTTGTTGAAATTATTATTTTTAATGAAGTTCACATCAACATGCTCTTCTTGAGCAACCAATGAAGCTAAAGGAACATTATTAGGATCAACATGAGATCTACCATTAACAAGCATAGACATAATAACATCAATCTTATCACTCAAAGAAGAGGTTTCTTCAACAGAATTTACCTTCTTACCTTAAGGTTCTTTCAGTATGCCATTCAGAGTAATTGATCATCATATCATCAAGAAGCTTTGTTGCAGCACCCAAAGTGATGGACATAAAAGTACCTCCAGCAGCTGAATCCAATAGGTTCCTCGAAGAAAAATTCAATCCTGCATAAAAGGTTTGGATGATCATCCAAGTAGTTAGTCCATGGGTAGGGAAATTCTTTACCAAAGATTTCATTCTCTCCCATGCTTGGGAAACATGTTCATTATCCAATTGCTTAAAATTCATAATGCTACTTCTCAAAGATATAATCTTAGCAGGAGGATAATATTTTCCAATAAAAGCATCTTTTCATTTAGTCCATGAATCGATACTATTTTTAGGCAAAGATAGCAACCAATCTTTAGCTCTTCCTCTGAAGGTGAAAGGAAACAATTTCAGTTTTATAATATCACCATCTATATCCTTATACTTTTGCATTTCACAAAGTTCAACAAAATTATTAAGATGGGCAGCAGCATCATCAGTACTAACACCAGAAAATTGCTCTCTCATAACAAGATTTAGTAAAGCAGGTTTAATTTCATAAAATTCTGCTGTAGTAGCAGGTGGAGCAATAGGAGTACATATAAAATCATTATTATTTGTGCTAGTGAAATCACACAACTTAGTATTTTCAGGAGTATTCATTTTAGCAGTAATAAAAATAAACTAAGCAAACATAATTAAATAAAGTAAAAACAAGTAACTAATTTTTTGTGTTTTTGATATAAGAAAGCAAACAAGACAGAAAATAAAATAAAGTAAAGCAAGACAATAAATAAAGTAAAGAGATTGTATGTGGGTGACTCCCCTTGCAGCGTGTCTTGATCTCCCCGGCAATGGCGCCAGAAAACAGTCTTGATGGCGCGTGATGCACACGTCCGTTGGGAACCCCAAGAGGAAGGTGTGATGCGCACAGCAGTAAGTTTTCCCTTAGGAAGAAACCAAGGTTATCGAACCAATAGGAGATGAATGCCATGTGAAGGTTGTTGGTGGAGGACTGTAGTGCGGCGCAACACCAGGGATTCCGGCGACAACGTGAAACCTGCACAACACAATCAAAATACTTTGCCCCAACTTAACAGTGAGGTTGTCAATCTCACCGGCTTGCTGAAAACAAAGGATTAAACATATGGTGTGGAAAACAAACATCATAAAAGAGGAGTCCATTATCTTATGAGAATATTATTGTTTCCTTTCTCCTTAACAGTGAGGTTGTCAATCCTCAGAATCTCTTATGAGAATATTATTGTTGTTGAATGCTTAAAGCATAAAAGAGGAGTCCATTATCTGTTTTCTATGTTGTCCCGGTATGGATGTCCTCAAGTTGAGATCTATCAAAATCGAGAAATCAAATGCGATTTATCTCCTTGGACCTTTGTATAGGTGGCATAGAGGTACCCCTTTGTGACACTTGGTTGAAACATATGTAATGCGATGATAATCTATGGAAATCCGAGCTAATTAGGACAAGGTGCGGGCACTATTAGTATTCGATGCATGAGGCTTGCAACTTACAGGAAGTTTTATGCATAACCAATATGAATTATTACTACCGTTGACACAATTGTTTCCATGTTTTCAAAATAAAAATCTCTAGCACATGAGTAATCCCTGCTTCCCTCTGCGAAGGGCCTTTCTTTTACTTTATGTTGAGTCAGTTTACCTACTTCTTTCTATCTTAGAAGCAAACACTTGTGTCAACTGTGTGCATTGATTCTTACATGCTTACTTATTGCACCTATTATATTACTTTGTGTTGACAATTATCCATGAGATATACATGTTACAAGTTGAAAGCAATTGCTGAAACTTAAATCTTCCTTTGTGTTGCTTCAAAACCTCCTATTTAGAATCTATTGCTTTATGAGTTAACTCGTATGCAATACTTTTTGATGCTTGTCTTGAAAGTACTATTCATGAAAAGTTTTTGCTATATGATTCAGTTGTTTAGTCATTATCTTTTTGTTAGCAAACTATATACCATTGCTTTGAATCACTTCATTCATCTCATATGCTTTACAATAGTATTGATCAAGATTATGTTGGTAGCATGTCACTTCAGAAATTATTGTTTTTATCGTTTACCTACTCGAGGGCGAGTAGGAACTAAGCTTGGGGATGCTTGATACGTCTCCAACGTATCTATAATTTCTTATGTTCCATGCTAGTTTTATGACAATACCAACATGTTTTAGTCATACTTTATAATATTTTTATGCATTTTCCGAGACTAACCTATTGACAAGGTGCCGCAGTGCCAGTTCCTGTTTTCTGCTGTTTTTAATTTCAGAAAAGTTAGTTTACAAATATTCTCGGAATTGGACGAAACAAAAGCCCACGGTCCTATTTTCCACGGAGGCTTCCAGAACACCGAAGAGGAGACAGAGAGGGGCCACGAGGCGGCCACACCATAGGGCGGCGTGGCCCCACCTCTGGTCGCGCCGGCCTATGGGGTAGGCCCCTCGGGCGCCCCCCGACGCTGCCCCTTCGCCAATTTATTCCTTCCGTCGCGAAAACCATAGTACCGAGAGCCACGATACGGGAAAGTTCCAGAGACGCCGCGCCGTCAACCCCATCTCGGGGTTCGAAGATCGCCTCCGGCACCCCGGAGAGGGGAATCATCACCGGAGGGCTCTACATCACCATGCGCGCCTCCGGACTGATGCGTGAGTAGTTCATCCTTGGACTACGGGTCCATAATAGTAGCTAGATGGTTGTCTTGTCCTCTTGTGCTATCATGTTTAGATCTTGTGAGCTGCCTATCATGATCAGGATCATATATTTGTAATGCTACATGTTGTATTTGTTGGGATCCGATGAATATGGAATACTATGTAAAGTTGATTACTGATCTATCATATATGTTATTTATGTTCTTGCATGCTCTCCGTTGCTAGTAGAGGCTCTGGCCAAGTTGATACTTGTGACTCCAAGAGGGAGTATTTATGCTAGATAGTGGGTTCATGTCTCCATTGAATCTGGGGGAGTGACAACAACCCCTAAGGTTGTGGATGTCCTGTTGCCACTAGGGATAAAACATCAATGCTTTGTCTAAGGATATTTGTATTGTTTACATTACGCACAGTACTTAATGCAATTGTCTGTTGTTTGCAACTTAATATTGGAAGGGGTGCGGATGCTAACCTGAAGGTGGACTTTTTAGGCATAGATGCATGCTGGATGGCGGTCTATGTTCTTTGTCGTAATGCCCTAAGTAAATCTCATAGTAGTCATCATGATATGTATATGCATCTCTATTTGCCAATTGCCCAACTGTAATTTGTTCACCCAACATGCTATTTATCTTATTGGAGAGACACCACTAGTGAACTGTGGACCCCGGTCCATTCTTTTACATCTGAAATACAACCTACTGCAATCATTATTCTCTTTTCTTTTCTGCAAGCAAACATAATTCTCCACACCATACGTTTAATCCTTTATTTTCAGCAAGCCGGTGAGATTGACAACCTCACTGTTAAGTTGGGGCAAAGTAGTTTGATTGTGTTGTGCAGGTTCCACGTTGGCGCCGGAATCACTGGTGTTGCGCCGCACTACCTCCTTCACCAACAACCTTCACGTGGCCTTCATCTCCTACTGGTTCGATAAACCTTGGTTTCTTACTCAGGGAAAAATCGCTGCTGTACTCATCATACCTTCCTCTTGGGGTTCCCAACGGACGTGTGCTTTACCGTCACAAGGAGCTGCCTCCCACGGCAGCACACTACAACCTGTATATCTCTCATTTTTAGGCCTACCAGCTGTAGCTTTAAGTAGTAGTGGATGCATGAAAAATCCATGGTCAGATTCAGGCCATTGGCTCTTGTCAGGCATAGAAGGGATCAGGTTGGAATAAGCAGCTCCAAATTTTTCAGTGGAATAATACAAGTCAACGTAATTCTTTATGTGAGCATCGCTAAGTGACGTGATGAATGCAAGAGCATGTTTGCAAGGAAGACCACAAACTTGCCATTGTCGACATGAACATGTTTGATCTTGCAAGTTAACGACAAACCTAAAACCGATGCCTCCTAATACAACCACTCCAGCAACTTCTTCTGAGCATTCTACCACCTCCAAGTTAAATTCTCTAGTCATTGCATTTAACTTATTCATTATGTGGGGCAGAATCAATCCATCTAACTTCTTTGCTACTTTTCTCCTATCATTCCACAAGATCATAATCAGCTGTCTCACCTTATCGAAGAAATCGTCCAAGTTCAATGACTTGTGGTGCTTGATCCAATTGTTAAAGCACTCTGCCAAGTTGTTGGTTACATAGTCCACCTTGCATATGGTCGAGAACTGACTCCTAGACCACGACCTATTGTGTCACTTCCTAAAATATGTTGTTGCGGCTGGCTTTACTGCCTCCATTGCAGCCTAATTATTGTCAAATATATATGGGTTCCATGAGTAAGCAGCTGCCCATAGGTGATCATCAAATACTTTTCTAGTAAACTTCTTCTTGAAGTTGCTCACCAAATGGAACATACATTCTCTATGTTCTGCCTCCGGGAACACTTCCTTTACCCCTGTCATCACTGCTTGGCCAGCATCAGTGCATATGGCTAAACCTGTTGGTGATCCTATGGCCTCTCTTAGCAATTGCATGAACCAGATCCAATTTTCATTTGTTTCAGAGTCAAAAACTCCAAAACAAACTAGATACATCCAATTATGGCAATCCACTACAGTAGCACTAGCCGATTGCCCCTTGAATCTTCCTGTCATAAAGGTGTTGTCCACAGCCAAATATGGCCTACAACCACTAAGAAATCCATCTATGCAAGGTTTGAGAGCAACAAAAATTCTTCTAAACCTTATTTTACCATTTATGGTATGATGGTCAATCTGCACTATGCTATTAGGGCAGCAACTTTTAACTTGTGCTTTAAACTTATACAAGTTGTTAAAACTACTATCCCAATCACCGTATAGTTGCTTCAAGGCTAGCAGCTTACCCATATAAACTCTCTTGTAGTGGATTTTGATCTTGTAGTGTTCTTTCAGCTTTTGCCGCAATTCCATCGCTCCTAGAGTTGCATCCTCAATGAGCCAATCTTTCACCTTCTCACATATCCAGAACTTAGTTGCATTCTTCACTTTCTTTTTCCTTTTGTACTAGAACAATCGTGGTCAAAAGGTTTTTTTTCACCTACAAAATAGGAATACAAGTGAGCTAAAATCTCCTCAACATTTATGCAAGATATATTCAGAAATATGTAAGGTTAGACAATTACCATTACATTACACCTATCAGCTAGTTGTAGAAGCATGTGTCCTCAATGGGCAATCATCTTCATCTCTTCTTTTACAATAGGCCCTTAACCTACGTTGTGTGCTCTTCTCTGTGTTATACTCAAAGTCACGTTTGACTGCATGCTGGGAAAAAGCCAACCTAAACACATCCATATTGGGATATGTGGATCCTACAATCATTGGAGGGTCTTGTTGATCATACTCTGTATTTGGGACATGATCTGGCTCACGCAACTCCTCCTCTAATTCAAGATCCTCCTCGCTCTCATCCTCGTTCCCGTCCTCACTCTCATCCTTGCTCCCGTCCTCACTCTCATCCTCGCTCTCATGCTCTTTCACATTGGCTTTGTCTTTCTCATTCTCAAAATACATTTTCTCCTCATCTATACCAACATGCTCATTCTCCGGGATTGGGTTGCAAAGATAACTATCACCGGCCTCTTTTGTGTTGTTGTCTGCTTGAACATCTATCGAATCCTCGGTGATAGGCTCATTTTCTTCGGAGGGATCACAATATGCAATCAACATCTTCACTAACTTTTCTGGATCCATCCTGCAAATCACAGAGAAATACATAAACATTGCTACAAAATTTTAGCATACTAACTGCATCTGGAGAGTACAAGCTCGAAGCACTCACCCTTCTTGCCAATCTGCCCAAGCCGACCAGCCCGCATCGGCACGTTGCCCGCCCATCTCGCCGCCAGATCCTCCCTCCGCGCCTCCAGGTCCACCGTTGGCCGCCGCGCCCGACCGCCTGCTCCATGGCCGCAGAAACGGAGCGGCAAGCAACCGACGCGTGAGGGTCCTTGCCCTCGGCCGCCGCGCCCTGCCCGCTTGCCTGCTCCATGGCCGCAGCAACCGACATGTGAGGGTCCTTGCCCTCGGCCACCGGTCCTTGCCCGCCGCCGCTGGTAGGGTTCCGCCCGACGCGTGAAGTGCGGGCTCGTTCGTGCTGTGCAAATAGAGAAAAGGGGAAATAGGGGTATTTTGGTCCACGTGAGCAAAAACTGACGTAACAGTTGACAAAATGTCATATAAGGCATACATTTTATTTTATACAAGAGGTCACGTGAGGAAGAAAAAAATTGATAGTGTCATATAAAGCATCAAATTTAAGACTAGTGTCATATAAGGAATTCTCTCTTATTCTTATCTGGTTGATTAATAAAGCACAGACGTTTTCCTTAGAAAAAAACTGCCCACGAACACGGTGCTGCCTGCCTGTCCCCGGATCCTGCGAGACAGAACACGCGGCCTCCTGCCTTTCCGTTGTCATCTTTATAAAAGTACCCTTCATCTCTAAATCTAATACACAAACAATCCCTTACTACTCTTTCTCAGGCACCCGTGAAATAGCCACGGAACACCCTCAAGTCCTTCAACTTTCACTTCCAGTTCATCCCCTCTTCTCCAGTCCGGCGAACCACCACCTCGGCCATGGCGACCACCGACATCCGCCTCTCCATCGAGCACCAGACCCGCTTCGCCTTCCGCCTCGCCTCCGCCATCTCCTCCACCTCCGACTCAAAGGGCCCTTCCGGCAACACCGCCTTCTCGCCGCTCTCCCTCCACGTCGCGCTCAGCCTCGTCGCCGCCGGCGCTGGCGGCGCCACCCGCGACCAGCTCGCCGCCACGCTCGGGGCCGCAGGTCCAGGGCAGGCTGACGGCCTCCACGCGCTCTCCGAGCAGGTGGTGCAGGTAGTGCTCGCTGACGCTTCCGCCGCCGGCGGCCCGCGCGTCGCCTTCGCCAACGGCGTCTTTGTCGACGCGTCGCTCCAGCTCAAGCCTGCCTTCAAGGATCTCGCTGTGGGAAAGTACAAGGCCGAGACACAGTCCGTGGACTTCCAAAATAAGGTGATCCCCTTCCTAGCTTGCCTAGCTAGTTCCACCAGAAAAACAAATTAGAGATCTGCTTATTATCTGTGGACATCACTAGCTTTTTTTATCTGAGGATATCTCTAGCTGCCTCTGTTTGTTTATTCTTTTTTCTACAGTTCGGCGTGCTGCTGTGATGTAGAGACTAATATATGCTTGCATTTCTGTAAATCTGTAACCGTTGTAGATTTGTAATTTAGTGTTGATTTCTATACAATTTTTCTGAACTCTAGGAGATTTAGTACTGTTGTGCAGATATATGCCCATAGGTAGCTAACTAGCTATAGAGCAGTGCCGAAGCCTCCAGTCTTTAGGTTGTTTTGGTAGATTGCGATAGGTTGGACTGAATGGTCGACAGTTCGTTCTAGCTTGTGCAGTTTCCTTCTGTTTGTAGCTTGAATATGTGATGAACATATTAATGATACCTTGCCAGTTTGTCAAACGTAAGTATTTAAGTGTACAAATTAATGGAACTTTGGAAGTACTACTCTTTATGGGATGTTTTTGCCTCTTGTATTTTTAGTACGTATAGGCATATAGTTTGGGGCGCTTCTCTATATTTAGCTCTTCTGCTCTTGTGAACTGATGGTAAAATCTTCTCTTTGGAGTTTACCTTATTTAGAGAAAAAGGGCCTCGCCCCGGTTCCAAATATATTGAAACCAGCCACAAACACAACACAATATTCAGGACGATCACACGTCCTCGCACTCACTCACTCACTTATCTTACAGCACTCCAGACTTTTCTAGCACAGCAGTTCTAAACCCCAACATCAAGGGGGGAAACCAGCTAAAAACCTTAGAAGTCATGCATTTTACACACAAGGCACATGGGAGTCACCAAAAGCAACTCCAAGCTCATGGGTGCTCCAGGACCTGGAAACCAGCGCCGTCACCCACCAGGATAAGATCATTTGCTTCCAAAGTTGATGTTCATATCGCAGACCTCCAAAGTTGATCTGGCCCTCTTCTGAGGAGTCAACCAGGCTCCGGCCACAACAGCAGCGGTGGCCTCCGAGCTGAAACCTCCACTTTGTTCAACAACATCGTCAGCTCTCCTCTTTCTTCCTCCTTCAGAAGGATTTTCCATTGAGCACAGTTTACCTTATTTACACTTTGAACCTTGCATCAGTGTGATTTAGGGATAGCCAGACTGTTACTTTTGTGAGCAAAGTATCTTGTAAAAAGTGTAAATTTCAGTGTGCTCTTGAAGGCTGAGGAATTTGGTTATATTTATACTTTTAGGGTCTTCGTCCTAGTACGTATGTCAGATTTTTCTTTTTCGAAATGGAGGATATACCCCTGCCATTTGCATCAAAATGATGCACACAGCCTTTAGATCATTCGGAATGTCTAAGGCCTTTCAAATTTGTGGGTCCATATTTATATGTTTTCAAATAGGGTACAGCTGCGGTTTCTGTATCATGCTGAGATGTTGTGGCCAAGTTCCTTATGTGATTTTCATTTGTTGCCATTATGGGAATTCCATTTGTAAGTTGTACAAAAAATCAACTAATCATTAGAAATGTCGAAAGATCAGTAGTGGTAGTGCATTGTGTTACTTCAAGATGGTACCATGACCCTTTAAATCAGTATACTCATGTAAACTGTCTTATCTTTTCTCTATAAAAATACTGTCTATCTTTTATCAGTGGTATGTAAATTTTACTACTCCCGCCGATTCATATTAATTGTCTCTAATATAGATGTATCTAGACATATTTTATTCATTCTTCCGACAAGTTATATGAATTGGAGGGGGTACGGAAATGCTTTATGAAAATGTTAGTATGCTATCTTGGATTCTCAGTCTTGTTAGCAAGGAAATAATTTCTGGTGGTCAAAAGTTTGGGGGAACTATAATATCTACCATTTGGCCTTTTTTTTAATACTCTCTTCCTTTCTTTGCTTTCGTCAAATGTTTTTTCCAGTTGTACTAAGTATTGATATATTTTGCCTTGATCCAGGCTGCTGAAGTTGCTGGTCAAGTGAACTCGTGGGTTGAGAAAATCACAACAGGTCTCATTAAGGAGATCCTTCCTTCAGGTTCTGTTGACAATACCACTAGACTGGTTCTTGGGAATGCCCTTTATTTCAAAGGAGCTTGGAATGAGAAGTTTGATGCATCTAAGACAAAAGATGACAAGTTCCACCTTCTTGATGGGAGCTCAGTTCAAGTACCATTCATGACCACCACAAAGAAGCAATATCTTTTGGCTTCTGACAGCTTGAAGGTACTTAAGCTCCCTTATCAGCAAGGTGGGGACAAGAGGCAATTCTCCATGTACATTCTTCTTCCTGAAGCACAAGATGGTCTCTCGAACTTGGCCAACAAGTTGAGCACCGAACCAGATTTCATGGAGAAGCATATCCCAACACAGAAGGTTCCAGTGGGGCAATTCAAGCTCCCCAAGTTTAAGATATCATTTGGATTTGAAGCATCGGATTTGCTCAAAGGTTTGGGCCTCCAGCTGCCATTCAGCACAGAAGCAGATCTTTCGGAGATGGTGGATTCGCCATTGGCAAAGAGCTTGTATGTCTCATCTGTTTTCCACAAGTCGTTTGTCGAAGTGAACGAAGAAGGAACCGAGGCTGCCGCAGCAACTGCTGCAGTGGTCACGCTCAGGTCACTGCCAGTAGAGCCCGTGAAGATGGATTTCGTTGCAGATCATCCTTTCCTCTTCGTTATCCGAGAAGACATGACGGGTGTGGTGCTATTCATTGGTCATGTGGCCAATCCCCTCGTGTCTTCGTAATTTTTTTGGCTCTGAATAGCTTGTGTTGGCTGCGACCCTGTCTGACACATGGAAGTTAAAGGTTTCAACGTTTGTTCTTGCTGCCTGTGTAATAAAACCAATGTATGTTTTTGTTTTTAAATAATGCCTTGCTTGATGTGCGAAAGGTTGTAGAATGACAATAATCCAGGATTGATGCGGAGTGTGCTTTCAGCTGCTTGAAAAATTGAGATGGGCATGACGGGCAGGGCCCTTCTTGACGAAGTATGAACAAGGGCATTTGCTTAATTTGGTGATTGATCTGGGTTGTTTTGTTATTCTAGATTGTGTTGTTTGAGTTTGGTTGACAAGCTGCTGAGAGCGACGTTGTTATCCCGTGGCCCTGTTGTTACCGGTCATGTGTCCGTTTGACTGGGGAGAGAAAGGACAGATGGCGCTCAAGGCAAGCTGAAATCAGATACTCCCTCCATCTTATGAACCTTGTCTAAGATTTGTCTAAATTTAAATTTAACTGTACCTATACACAAAATAGTATCTGTTTACATTTGAATTTAATAAATCTCTGATGTTTCATGGGACAGAGGGAGTACTACTAATATGCACTATTCAAAATGGCAAAATAATGGTAGCGCAAGTTGAACGTCGAAGCCTTATTTGTGAAATTGCTAAGTGCTACTGTACTGCATTATTGGCGTTTCTCCAAGAAACACTTCAGGCTGTTTGCGTGCAGAACAGATTAACACATCTCCACACCATGCAACCTAGTGATGCAACCTAGTGATGCAACCTATATATATACGCTAAATCACAGCAAGAGCCATGCTGCAACCACATACAAACTCGTCTGAACCGAAGGATGAAAGTGCTCTCTCTCATGTGTCACTTCACATTGAACACTGAGACAACATGCTGGAAATATCAGGTTGCAGAGAGAACTGATCAAACTGGAGCATCTCTTATTTTCATATACATGGTACAAACTGCTAACATGGTGGGATAATATAACTAGGTTCCCGTCCTAGTTCATTGGATCACACATAGACACTGTTCCAGATACTCTACCAATTCTCAAACTAACTAGATTGTCGCGCAGGATTACGGGCATGTTTGGTTTGGAGCCACAATATGCCAATCCAAAATTTGGTAGTCATAGTTTATTTGGCATGTGTTTAGTTTTTGACACATTTTGGTTTGCCACACTTTATTGCATGTACGGTCTATTTGTTATAGACTCAATTTTTTTGCCAAGTTTTGCCAAAGTTTGGCTTCAATATTTTAAGCCACAATTTTGTGGCTGGACACTCTTTTGTGGTTAACCACAGTTTAGCTTGGAAATTTGTGGCTAGGAACCAAACAGGCTTTACATCCAACAAGACAAACCATGTACAACACTGGAAGTACATATATTCATTTTGGGTGTGTTGAGTGTATTTGGTCATCTCGCAGGTAAAACGATTGTGAACATGGCTACTTCGAGAGTATCTGCACCGTCAAGCTGCGGGGCGAGCAAAAGGAGCCTATTGTGTTGTGATCCAAATTCATATATTAAAGAGAGGCTAACTTTTGACGAGCGGAGCGAGGCTCATACGTCGTGTCCTGCAGGGATGCCTGCGAAGGGAGGTGCGGGGGGCGGCAGCCCCCCGTCGTACGGTACGGATTGTTGGCACCGCCTATATATACATCTTGTAAGCCGCCGGCTAGGGTTTATCAGATTATAAGATAACCCACGGCGTTTGTAAACACTCCCCGATATAGTGAAGTTTTGTTGGCTGGCGCCCGTGGTTTTTTCTCCTTTTGTGTTGGAAGGGGTTTTCCACGTTAAATCTCGTGTCTCCGATGCGTTTTCCTTTATCGTTCTTCGTTATTTGCTTGTCGCTTTTATAATAGAGCCGGCAATGGCGAGCGGCATGACAGGTAACGACGTTGCTCTAGGGTTGCAAAGGGGAGAGAGTGACGCAAATTGGTGTGTCGGGTTTGGTGTGCCTGTCGAGCGGCCTCCAGCTGAGTAGTGGAGGTCGGGGGGGACTTGCTAGATGTCCACACCAAAGCAGTTTGAGCTAAATTTTAGATCGCGAATGCGTCGACGCAGACAGGCTGGTAAGTTTTGCGTCGGGCCAGTGGGCTAGGGTTTTCCCTATTTCTTGTTCACGTGGACGTAAATCGTCCATTTACCTCTATGTGTCGGGCTGCTAGAGATGACTTTAGGGGAGTCGTGCACGCATGTCCGACCGGGGTTGGGTATTTGGGCAAGACCTGGGCGGGTTCCAGGCCGAAGCGCCCCCCTCTGCGAACTTGGCTTTATAGAGCTCGGCTAGCCTTGCACCCTCCATGTGGCCTAGCCCCTGGCGGGCGCCGTACAGTCCGTGTTGGCTTGGCCATTGTCGGTGAGATGTTCGGCCCGACTTGTTTTGTGTCAGGCCATTAGGGAAGCTGGCCGGTACTGGACGTGGGATGGGCTCCCATGGCCTTGAGAGTATGTCGTAGGTGGCTACAAAGCCCATGAAGGAGCGCTTGTAGAGCAGTAGAGGGACCGACTTACTCGAGATCTCTCCGGGGGTTCGACCAGTCTAGGGATGTGGCCTATATCCATGTAACGTGTCACCGTGTCCCCTTATGACAAGTGTTCGGACTTCACCAGAACTCCGTTCATCTCCTCAGTCCTTCCCACCAAGTGGGAAGTCCTTGATCCATAAGGGGCCCTTGAGGGCGGTCCAAACTTGGAGAAATCTCCACAACTCAATTGGAGGCTTCCAAGAAATCGTCACGAAAGCCTAATGCTTGAGGAATCTTCGCAACTTAATTGAAGGCTCCAAGAATACCACTAAGCCATCTAGGGTTCCAAGAATCCAAGAGTAATAAGCTTCTCAGTTTCACTTCCACGAATCACCGTGGGGAACTCAAACCAATGCACCAAACCAGTGGCAAGAACATCACCCTCAAATTCCACCAAAGCTACAAAAGCTATTGGGGGAATAAGAGAGGAAGAATAAAGAAGGAGAACGCCAAATTTTTCCAAGATCCAGATCTAATGATGGGTTCCCCTCGGAAAGAGAGGAATTTGATTGGTGAGGACGTAGATCTATATTTCATCTGTCTTTTCCCTCAAGAATATGCAAGAATTATGGGAGGAATCAAGAACAAGGGCAAGCTCTTCAAAGTCAACAACGGGGGTGAGAGAATGGAAGAACCAATCTCCCCTTGGGGAAGAAGGGGGCCTTTTATAGAATCAAGAACAAATGCAAGCTCTTCAAAGTCAACATGGGGGTGAGAGAATGGAAGAACCAACTTGAATATGGGGAAGAAGGGGGCCTCAAGATGGAATGGCATTCTTGATTGCACTTTCTAGTTTGAAGTCTTGCGAAATGCTCCCCCATACTCCACTATGGGAGTGCCTCTCTTTAGGCATGTATTTCACATATCTGTGATCATCATATGGATGGCAAACTTCAAGCACATGATATCTTCGAGATGGTTCATCTTGATCTTGCGCACCATTTCTTCTTTCTTTGTTATGTTGATGCCTTGAAGATACACATGAGAGCTCACTCCATCATCTTCTTCAAGACATGCTTGCCATAAGCTAAATTCCCGCTTGACCAATCTTTGGATCACTCCTTCAACATCTTGGTTACCACTTCAATTTCATCCTTGAAGCCAACAATTGGTTCAAAATTGGCTATGGACAAATTGTTGGGATTCGTAGCATAGAAAACAAAATTTTTCCTACCGCAAGAACGAACAACAAGCCAAGATCTAATCTAGTAGATGGTAGCAACAAGGTGAAGATCAACATACCCTCGAAGATCGATAAGCGTTAACGAGATAAATCTCGTGGTGGATGTAGATGATCACTTGCCGCTTTCGCGTAGAAGATCTTGACGGTGCCACAATCGGGCAGCACCTCCGCACTCGGCCACACTTACGGTGTTGATGACGACGTCCTTCTCCCCGTTCCAGCGGGCAGCGGAAGTAGTAGATCCTCCTCGGAATCCCGACAGCACGACGGCGTGGTGGCGGTGGTGGTGGAGAACTCCGGCAGGGCATCGCCTAAGCGCTACGGGAGGTGTATGAGGAGGGAGGTGTGCTAGGGTTTGGGAGAGAGGGGGTAGGGGCGCCGGCCAGGGGCCCCCTATGGTGGTGCGGCCAAGTACAAGGCTGCCCCTCCCTCTCCTCCTCATTATATAGGTGGAACCCCAAGGGTTTGCCCAAAGTCTTCGAATAAGACCCCAATTCAAAAACTGCCATATGGACAAAACCTAGAGGGACAGGGACTCTCCCCTTGCCCCTTTGTTGGCCAGCCAAGGAGGTGGAGTCCTCCATGGACTCCACCCTCCCACTTGGTTGGCTGGTTGGGTTTGGTGGAGTCCAACCAGGACTCCACCTTCCATGGTGATTTCACTGGAAGGTTCTAGAACATTCTAGCGCCTTCCATAAATGCACCGGATCATTTCCAAACTTGGAAAGTTACTTCCTATATATGAATCTTATTCTCCGGACCATTCTGGAACTCCTCGTGATGTCCTGGATCCCATCCAAGACTCCGAACAATATTCGAACTCCATTTCATATTCCATATCTACTTAAAACGACATCAAACCTTAAGTGTGTCACCCTACGGTTCGAGAACTATGCGGACATGATCGAGACTCCTCTCCGATCAATAACTAATAGCGGGACCTAGAGATCCATAATAGCTCCCACATATTCAACGATGACTTCGTGATCGAAAGAACCACTCACATACGATACCGATTCCCTTTGTCACGCGATATTTTACTTATCCGAAGTTTGATCGTCGGTATCTCCATACCTAGTTCAACCTCGTTATCGATAAGTACTCTTTACTCGTACCGTGATATGATATCCCTTGTGAACTAGTCACATGCTTGCAAGCTAATTAGATATCATTCCACCGAGAGGGCCCAGAGTATATCTATCCGTCATCGGGATGGACAAATCCCACTCTTGATCCATATGCCTCAACTCATATTTTCCGAATACTTAATCCCATCTTTATAACCACCCATTTACGCAGTGGCGTTTGATGCAATAAAAGTACCCTTCCGGCATAAGTGATTTACATGATCTCATGGTCAAAGGACTAGGTAACTATGTATCGAAAGCTTATAGCAAGATTGAACTTAATGACTTGATCTTATGCTACGCTTATATGGGTGTATGTCCATTATATTATTCACCCAATGACATAACCGTGTTATTAACAACATCCAATGTTCATGATCACGAAACCATGATCATCTATTAATCAACAAGCTAGTTTTACAAGAGGCTTGCTAGGGACTCTGGTTGTTTACACAACACACATGTATCAATGTTTCGGTTAATACAATTATAGCATGTGATGTAAACATTTATAATGAACACTAAGATATAACAATAACTAATTTATTATTGCCTCTTGGGCATATCTCCAACAGTCTCCCACTTGCACTAGAGTCAATAATCTAGTTTACATTTGTAAAGATATAACACCTTGGCCTTCTGGTGCTTATCATGTTCTGCTCACGGGAGAGGTTTCAGTCAACGAATCTGACATGCTCAGAAACGTATGTATTTTGCAATTCATTTGCGTCTCAACGCATCACTCATTTTCCAAATGAGTCGGCATTAATCATATATGTTCAGTCTTCTGGTGGAACCTTAATTCCGCGGTCTGAAATATGTCACTAATATTGTCACACACAATATAGTTTCAAAGTTGTGACACTATCGGAACTACACCAAGTTCTCAAAGAACTCCTCGACTTAAACATCCTCAGTCATTGTCAAAACAATGACATACTCTGCCTTAGTTTGTAGAATCCGTCACAATATTTAGAACTCATCTAATTCTAGCATAGACATCTTCTAGCTCATTGTGCTACTTTTTTAAAATAACACTTAGCCTAATTGAGATTGAAATTTTATTTTTATATATGACCAAACTAATATCGGTGAAACACCTTACAACGATTTGTTTGTCATTACCCATACAAAACTATATATATCCTTGGTTCTTCTAAAGTACTCAGGGATATTATTACTGTTGTCCAATGATGATTACATGAATCATTCTGGTATATGCTCGTAACACTTTAGAACACAGGACATCTGATTTTGTACATATTATTCGTGATCTAAAATCACTCATGTGTTTTTACTCATTGAGTGTCAAATACACTCAAGTCTTGTTAAACCTTCACATGGAAAAGAACACCTTCTTAATATTTTTATATTGAACTACTTCAATATTCATTCTATGTACTTTGACTTAAACTTATTATGTGTTTCAATCTATCTTCATAGATCTTCACACTAAATATGTTTCAGTCCATATCCTTTCATCGAAGTTAATTCTCAATGAAACCTTTTAATCACATCAAATACATGATTACATTATTTATAATCAACGATATGTCATCTACATAAAGTATTATAAATATGTCTCAGCGCTCCCACTTAATTTCTTGCAAATGCAAGCATCTTCATCGTTTGATGAAATCAAAACTCTTTGATTATTTCATCCGGTGAAGATTCCAACTCCGTGATACTTTCTTCATCCTTTCTAGTATTCCACGGATTAGCAAAACTCTTGGTTTGTATCTAGTATTCATTCATACGGTAAGGAATGTATTTCACTATCATATCTCATAAAAGAAATGGATTACTAGAATAATCCACATAGACTATAAGCATCGTTATCTAATCTTATAGTCAACTCTTTGAACTTTGTCGTAAACAACTTTCAAGTCTGGATATTCATGTCCATCACTATCATATTCATCTATCTTGGAAATTTCGGAATCATAACTTCAGTCCAATCCTTTGTGATCAGTTCAATAAGTACTCCATGAACATAGCCATGATCCACGGAAGATCTACTAAGCTAATGAAATCAAATTGTCCTCGATTTCTTTCGATTACTTCATAGTCGAACAAGTTCATCGATTTTGCTCATTGGAAATGATATTCATGCCATAGTCATTTCATCATCTCTATAGATCTCTATGGCATCATTCATATTTGGATTCATCTATCTTGGATTTCATTAGAAAAACCAATTTCGGAGTCGGATCCCCATAATCTTCGTTCAACTCTCAACTTTTGTTCCACAACTCCATCATACAAGCCACATCTACCATGTTCAATAAGTAATTTGTAGACATATAACACTTTGTATCAGCCATGATCTTCGGAACCATTTCCGCTGTGTGCTACTTTCTGATCATCATGCTCAGGTTCATGAACCTTATCAAATTCTATTGTCCTCCCACTCAAATACTTCGCTAGAAACAATTTCTTGGAAATAAGTAAGAAACATCGACAAACACTTTTGTCTTTGACTTCATAGTGGAAAGAATTCCCAATCAATTCTCTGGGATAACGAACAAAGACATTCATCTGATTTTGGTTGTAAACTCATTTACTTGCTATGCATACCAAAATTTAAGAAATGACTATTAGAGTTTATACCCATGCCATAACTCGTATGGTGTCATTTCAACGGATCATGATGATGCTCTATTTAGTGTAAAAGCGGTAATCTCTAAAGCATAATCCACAAAAAATATAATGGCATCATTTTATTTTATCTCATCTTTAACCCAACAAGGTTTGGATACGTCTCTCGGATACTCCATCATCATTATGATACTCCAAGAAACGTGAGTTGTAGAACAATTTCATAACTCTCTTAGATGTTCGCTAAAACTCGTAATTCAAATATTTTCCACCATGATCCAATCATAGATATTTGAATTTTCTATTACGATGATTTCCACTTCATGCTGAAATTTATTTGAATCCATTCAAATGTTTCAAACTTCTTCCTTATCGAATATATCCACATATATATACTCAATTCATTGTTGGAAGTTTTCATGAAGTAGAAGAATCTCCCGCACAAACTATGCCTAGTGAACCACATACATCATCATGTATGTTTCCACTAAGTTAGTTGCCCGTTCAACTCTTGGCCTATGAACGGTATTTTAATCATTCACTTTAGAAGAGATTTGCAAGCGCCAAACGATTCAAAAATCATATGACTCAAAAAATCCATTTGCATGGAGTTCCTTCATGCGTTCCTTTCTAACATGACATAAATGATGGTTCCACTAATGAGTGGAATTCACATCATTTGCCTTATGGCATTTTAGCGTCAGTGTTATGTATGTGTGCTTCACCATAAAGATTTATAATAACTTATCCATCGTACATGGAATGCTGTTATAATTTGAACAACTCATTGTTTTCATTTAACCAGAACAAAACAACAATTATAAAGTTCTTTATTACAAATCTTAAGGACTAGGTAGAATGACAACGGCGAACACAATAACGCTTTATTTTGTTCCAGACGTGCATTCCTACCATATTCCTTGTCAGTCACTTAGGCCATTGTATTCTTGTATTGCGTTGTTTTGTATGACACCTCATACCAACCAATATGGTACAAATACCCAAGAATTTCATTGTGTGACCAAACAAGGAATACATTCATAACATGTATATCATCTATATACACCTGAGCTAGACTTTCTAGTCTTTTCTTTCTTTCTGCCAAAAAATCTTTTGTAGTTTCTCTTTTAGCTTTCCTCATTCTCAGAAAAACACTTCACCTTCAATAAATTCCAGGTCCATTGGTCAAATACCAATAACCTTGAGGTTCTTACTTTGAATTTGATCATCATATGACAAGTGTTCCGGATTTCACTATTAGTAACTTTGTAATGAGATGAACAATTTCACTCATAATTTTATCCATCAAATCATGACGAATTTCCGAGACCATGTCTGTACATGCTAGGCTCGTAAAGTTTAACCTTAGTATTCGCATGTGCAAATCTGGCTTGCACCCGTTGTATGCACTCGTAGAATCTATAACACCCGATCAACACGAGATGCTTCGAAACGACGAGTCTTAGCAACGGTGCATACTAAAGACGATCACTTCATGGATATGCGAATATCGTCAGTGCCCAATAGTTGGAGGATTGGACGTCTAGCGTCTTCAACCTTCGTACATTCCCATAAAACTTATGAGTTTATGTAGTCTCACTAGATTATATTCTATCATCTTGCAATAAGGTCTTAGATATCACATATATCTCATACCTTGCTTATTTCTGAAAACAAAATTTCCAGCTCCTTACTTTTCAAACGGATTTGAACTTCAAGTTTCATGGAGACAAGATGATTTTAGGTACTAATTGAAACCATTGTTCTTTGAATCAACAATGTGAGGTTTACTAAAAGTTTACAATAGGACTTAATCATTTATTGATTCTATAACAATACGGTACCAGTCCGTAAAGTTACTTGTCAAACTTAACAGTATTTCTATCTCAATTACAAGACTAGCGCATGGTAGAAAACGGATGCCAATTCTACAAATTCAATTCAAAATACTATTCAGACTATGTTCATGATAATTAGTTCAAGTTTTAATCTAATTACTAATAAACTCCCACTTAATACAACATCCCTCATAGTTCTTAAGTGGCACACGATCCACATCCACTACACCAAAACCGATCATCACGTGAGATGATGTAGCTTCAATGGTGAACATCAACATGTTGATCATATCATCCATATGACTCGTGTTCAACCTTTCGGTTTCCGTGTCCGAGGCCATGTCTGTACATGCTAGGCTCGTCAAGCAAACCCAAGTATTTCCGCGTGTGCAACATGGCTTACACCCGTTGTATGTGAACGTAGAATCTATCACATCCGATCATCACGAGATGCTTGAAAACGACGAACCGTAGCAACGGTGCATACGAGGGGAGAACACTTTATTATCTTGATATTAATGTGAGGGATCATCTTATAATGCTACCGTCGCGATCTAAGCAAAATAAGATGCATAAAGGATTAACATCACATGCAATTCATATGTGATATGATATGGCCCTTTAGTCTTTGCGCCTTTGATCATCATCTCCAAAGCACGGACATGATCTCCATCATCAACGGGCATGATCTCCATCATCGTCGCGTAGTGTCAAGGTCCGTGGCGCCGTCTTCATGGTTGTTCACCGTGCGTAGCAACTATTACAACTACTTTGAAATAATACTACAACATGAAATATAAAGACAACCATAAGGCTCCTGCCGTTGCCACAATACAATAATGATCATCGCATACATATTCATCATCACATCATGGCCATATCACATCACCAAACCCTGCAAAAACAAGTTAGACGCCTCTAATTTGGTTTGCATATTTTACGTGGTTTAGGGTTTTCGAGTAGGATCCAATCTACCTACGAACATGAACCACAACGGTGATACTAGTGTTGTCAATAGAAAGAGTAGATTGAATCTTCACTATGGTGGGAGAGACAGACACCCGCAAAGCCACTTATGCAATATAAGTTGCATGTCAAGCGTGGAGCAAGTCTCAACGCGGTCATGTAAAGTTAGCCCGGGCCGCTTCATCCCACCATCCCGCAAGATGAAAAATACACATAACTAAAGACAACAAAAGCATCAACACCCATAAAACCATTGTGTTCTACTCGTGCAACCAATCTATGCACAGACATGGCTCTGATACCACTGTTGGGATTCGTAGCATAGAAAACAAAAAATTTCCTACCGCAAGAACAAACAAGCCAAGATCTAATCTAGTAGATGGTAGCAACAAGGTGAAGATCAACATACCCTTGAAGATCGCTAAGCGTTAACGAGATAAATCGTGGTGGATGTAGACGATCACTTGCCGCTTTCAAGCGCGTAGAAGATCTTGACGGTGCCACAATCGGGCAGCACCTCCGCACTCGGTCACACGTACGGTGTTGATGACGAAGTCCTTCTCCCCATTCCTGCGGGCAGCGGAAGTAGTAGACCCTCCTCGGAATCTCGACAGCACGACGGTGTGGTGGCGGTGGTGGTGGAGAACTCCGGCAGGGCTTCGCCTAAGCGCTACGGGAGGTGTATGAGGAGGGAGGTGTGCTAGGGTTTGGGAGAGAGGCGGTGGCCGGCCACCCCCTATGGTGGTGCGGCCAAGTACAAGGCTGTCCCCTCCTCTCCTCCTCATTATATAGGTGGAACCCCAAGGGTTTGCCCAAAGTCTTCGAATAAGACCCCAATTCAAAACGCCATATGGACAAAACCTAGAGGGACAGGGACTCTCCCCTTGCCCCTTTGTTGGCCAGCCATGGAGGTGGAGTCCTCCATGGACTCCACCCTCCCACTTGGTTTGCTGGTTGGGTTTGGTGGAGTCCAACCAGGACTCCACCTTCCATGGCGATTTCATCCGGAAGGTTCTAAGACATTCTAGCGCCTTCCATAAATGCACCGGATCATTTCCAAACTTGGAAAGTGACTTCCTATATATGAATCTTATTCTCTGGACCATTCCGGAACTCCTCGTGATGTCCTGGATCCCATCCAAGACTCCGAACAATATTGGAACTCCATTCCATATTCCATATCTACTTAAAACGACATCAAACCTTAAGTGTGTCACCCTACGGTTCGAGAACTATGCGGACATGATCGAGACTCCTCTCCGATCAATAACTAATAGCGGGACCGGAGATCCATAATAGCTCCCACATATTCAACGATGACTTCGTGATCGAAAGAACCACTCACATACGATACCGATTCCCTTTGTCATGCGATATTTTACTTATCCGAAGTTTGATCATCGGTATCTCCATACCTAGTTCAACCTCGTTATCGATAAGCACTACAAGAAAAGTTGCCATGGCTGACGAAGTTGAAGTCGCGCCGTGGTTGCTGGTGTACCATGGCCGACGATTTTGGTCCCTCCGTGGTGCATGTCAAAACTTTTTTTTTCTCGTTTTTGAGGCCACCTAGCCGACGGGCCAAAACGTGGCGTATGGTGGCCCGGACGTGGTGCATCTCGAAATCTCGGGTTCGCCGGCCGAGTCAACGCAAATCCGCACCGCCGAGGGATGTAGGGCCCGATGGCAGCCTCTGGCATTGTTTTTTTCTACATCGCGCCATCTCGTTCAACGTTCTCCGATCGAGCCGTTTACGATGCGGGATCATGGGTCCCGCATGTCATCCTCTATGAACCAAAATTCTTTCTATTCTTGGATTTTTTTTGACCCCCTGATTTGGCTACTTCCTTTTCTTTTGATCCCTTGCCGCCTTGGAAACGTTGAGACCGCTGCTAAATGGGACCCGCATGTCATCCTCTATGTGCAATCAACTTTCTTTTCTTGGAGTTTTTGGCACCTCAAATTTGGTCACTTGCCTTTTTCTTTCGATCCCCTGCCGCCTCTCAAACGGTGATACCGCTGCTGCTAATGGGACCCGCATGTCATCCTCTATGTACTATAAAACTTTCTTTTCCTGGATTATTTTTGGCACCTCAAATTTGGTCACTGCTTTTTCTTTCGATCTGCCGCCTCTCAAACGGTGATACCGCTGCTGCTAACGGGACCCGCATGTCATCCTCTATGTACTATAAAACTTTCTTTTCTTGAATTATTTTTGGCACCTCATATTTGGTCACTTACCTTTTTCTTTCGATCCCCCTGCCTCTCAAACGGTGATACCTGCTTGCTAAATGGGACCCGTGTCATCCTCTATGTACTATAAAACTTTCTTTCTTGGATTTTTTTGGCACCTCATATTTGGTCACTTGACTTTTTCTTTCGATCACCTGCTGCCTCTCAAACAGTGATACCGCTGCTGCTAAATGGGACCCGCATGTCATCCTCTATGTACTATAAAACTTTCTTTTCTTGAATTATTTTGGCTCCTGATATTTTTCACTTGCCTTTTTCTTTCGATCTCATGCCACGTTTGAAACGTTGAGGAACCTGCTGGCTCATGGGACCCGCATGTCATCCTCTATGTACTATAAAGTTCTTTTTCTAGGTTTTTTTTCACCATCTGATTTTTGGCAATTTCTTTTTTCTTTTGATCCCCTGCCACCTCTCAAACGGTGCCGCTAAATGGGACCCGCATGTCATCCTCTATGTACTATAAAACTTTCTTTTCTTGAATTATTTTTGGCTCCTCATATTTGGTCACTTGCCTTTTTCTTTCGATCTCATGCCAAGTTTGAAACGTTGAGGAACCTGTGGCTCATGGGACCCGCATGTCATCCTCTATGTACTATAAAAGTTTATTTTCTTTATTTTTTTCACCCTGATTTTTGGCTATTTCCTTTTTCTTTTGATCCCTGCCGCCTTGGAAACGTATGGTAAGCTGCTGACTCATGGGACCCGCATGTCATCCTCTATGTACTATAAAACTTTCTTTTTTTGGATTATTTTGGCACCTCATGTTTGGTCACTTGACTTTTTCTTTCGATCGCCGCCTCTCAACGGTGAGACCGCTGCTAAATGGGACCCGCATGTCATCCTCTATGAGCAATCAACTTTCTTTTCTTGGAGTTTTTTTACCTCATATTTGGTCACTTGCCTTTTTCTTTCGATCTCATGCCACGTTTGAAACGTTGAGTAAGCTGTTGGTTCAAGGGACCCGCATGTCATCCTCTATGTCCATCAAGTTTCTTTTCTTGGATTTTTTTCACCCCTAATTACTAGCTACTTTCTTTTTCTTTTGATCTCAAGCCGCATTACAAACATTGAGACCGCTGCCGCAAAATGGGACCCACATGTCATCCTCTATGTACAATAAATCTTGGATTATTTTTGGCTCCTGATTTGGTCACTTGCCTTTTCTTTCGATCTCATGCCGCCTTTGAAACGTTGAGTAAGCTGCTGGCTCATGGGTCCCGCATGTCATCCTCTACGAACAATAAAAGTTTCCTTTATTGGAGTTATTTTTGACCCCTAATTTCTGGCTATTTGCCTTTTTCTTTTGATCCCCTGCCCCCGTTGAAACGATGAGGACGCTGTTGGCATGTCGGTCCCCATGTCATCCTCTATGAACAATAAAAGTTTCCTTTGGTGGATTTATTTTTGACCCCTAAATAATTTCTGGCTATTTCCTTTATTTTTCTTTTGATCCCCTCGCCGCCTTGGAAACGTTTGAGAATGCTGCTGCCTCATGGGTCCCGCATGTCATCCTCTCGAATGATAAATGTTTTCTTTTCTTGGATTTTGTTACCAACTGACTTTTGGTTTTTTATTTTATTTTCGATCCCCTGCCGCCTTTGAAACGTTGACGAGGCTGCTGGCTCATGGGTCCCCGTGTCGCCTCCCGTACAAGAAACATGTGATATCTTGATTATTTCGCTCCGAGCTATTGCAAACGGATAAATTAAATCTTTATTTTACATAAACAAACTTATATGTTGAGTGTCCTTGTTTCTTGTTTTTGCGATGCATAGGACTTTCCTGTTTTTTTTAGAAAAATCCGAACTTTCCTGTTTTGGAGTGGGCTGAAATTGTACGAGACAAAAGGCCCAGCAGGATAGTTCGAAGGCCAGATGTCCAGATACAGCCCAATTGAAATCTTTCTTTTCTTGGATTTTTTCACCCCCTGATTTGGCTACTTCATTTTTCTTTTGGTCTGTGCCGCCTTGGAAACGTTGAGACCGCTGCCACAAATGGGACCCACATGTCATCCTCTATGTAACATAAAAGTTTCTTTTCTTGGATTTTTTTGGCTCTTGATATTTGGTCACTTTCCTTTTTCTTTCGATCTCATGCCACGTTTGAAACGTTGAGGAACCTGTTGGCTCATGGGACCCGCATGTCATCCTCTATGTACAATAAAAGTTTCTTTTCTTGGATTTTTTTTCACCATCTGATTTTTGGCTATTTCCTTTTTCTTTTGATCCCACCGGCTGCCGCCTTTGAAACGCTGAGTAAGGCTGCAGGCTCATAGGTCCGACATGTCAGCCTGTATGAACGATAAAGCTTTCCTTTCTTGGAGTTTTTTTACCCCTAATTTCTGGCTATTTTCTTTTCTTTTGATCTCAAGCCGCATTTGAAACGTTGAGACCGCTGCTGCTAAATGGGACCCGCATGTCATCCTCTATGTACAATAAAGTTTCTTTTTCTCTTGATTATCTTTAGCTCCCGATATTTTGTCACTTGCGTTTTCTTTCGATCTCATGCCGCCTTTGAAACGTTGAGTAAGCTGCTGAATCATGGGTCCCGCATGTCATCCTCTACGAACAATAAAGTTTCCTTTTTGGAGTTATTTTTGACCCCTAATTTCTGGCTATTTGCCTTTTTCTTTTGATCTCTGCCCCCTTTGAAACGATGAGGATGCGTTGGTGGCACGTCGGTCCCACATGTCATCCTCTATGACAATAAAAGTTTCTTGATGGATTTATTTTGAACCCCTAATTAATTTGGATATTTCCTTTTTTTTCTTTTGATCCTGCCGCCTTGGAATCGTTGAGGATGCTGCTGCCTCATGGGTCCCGCATGTCATCCTCTCGAACGGTAAATGTTTCTTTTCTTGGATTTTGTTTACCAAATGATTTTTGGCTTATTTTATCGTTCGATCTCGTGCCGCCATTAAAACGTTGAGGACGCTGCTGGCTCGTAGTCCCACATATCACCTCATGAACAATAAACCTTTCCTTTGTTTGATTTATTATTGACACATAATTTCCGCTATTTGCCTTTTTCTTTCGATCTCATGCCGCCTCTGAAAACGTTGAGACGCTGCTGGCTCATGGGTCCCACATGTCGCCCTCTATGAACAGTCAAAGTTTCCTTTGTTTGATTTTTTTAACCCTAATTACTGGCTATTTGCCTTTTTTTTATCCCTGCCGCCTTTGAAACTAAGAGGACGCTTTCTGGCCCATGGGTCCCACATCTCAGCCCTCTGAACGATAAACCTTTCCTTTCTTTTTTCGATCCCGTGCGCCTTGGAAACGGTGAGACGGCTCCTGCAAAACGGGACCCATATGTCATCCTCTATGTACAATAAATTTCTTTCCTTGGATTATTTTTGCACCTGATATATGGTCACTTGCCTTTTTTTCGATCCCCGCCGCCTTTGAAACGTTGAGGACGTTGCTCGCTCGTGGGTCCCATATGTCAGCCTCTAGGAACAATAAACATTTCGTTTCTTGGATTTATTTTTGACCGCTGATTTCTGCAACTTTGCTTTTTCTTTCGATCCCCTGCCACCTTTGTTAAAGTTGAGGACCTGCTGCAAAATGCGTCCCACATGTCGCTTCTCTGTACGATAATTGTTTCCTCTCTTTGATTTTTTTTCCTGCTGGCCAATGGGTCCCCGATGTCAGCCTCTATGTACAAGAAATATGTGAATTCTCGATATATTTTAAGCCGAGATATGTAGGATGTTTTTTTTTCGATCCCTTCTGTTTGTTTTTACCTTCAAATGTTGAGGGACGCTACTGGCAAATGGGTCCTGCTCTAGCATTCTCAACTGAAGGAAAAATTGAAATATTGCCTATTCATTTGTTTTTCGTACTCCATGCATCTAATCCATACTAATTGTTGATCCGGGTTTTAGTTCAACTTAATTAGATCAAATTTGATCTACGAGGGAGTATGTAATATATTTTGGGTTCACAACACTGCACTTGTTAACAACAATCTGATGAAGAGGTTTGTCATTTTTTTTAAACTACAAATACACTCTAAGATCTTGCACACTAATAGAATAAATCTTGGAACTTTATATAATTAATGACAATTTTGAAATCGACTATATGAATATATCAAAATATAGAGCCCATGTAGATGCGCATACTGGCTATGCGCATTTAAAAAGAATCATAATCATAATTGATACGAAATAAAAATAACTTTATATGTAGAATCTCGGTTTCTAGAGGGCCAATCATAGGATATCCGTGTTTAAATTAGGAAGGGCCCCAATGGCATGAGTAGGAGGCCCATTAAGTGTTTTTGGAATGTTATCAGCGAAGTAAGCGGCTGACAGCAATCACCATGTACATGGCCGCGGCAGCCCAAAAGTACAAACAATTGGCCCATGCAGGGAAGGTAGTACTTTTTTTATTGGGAAGGTTGTCTGGCTAACCCAAAAAATCATGTATCTACCCTAACCATAAACTCGATCGATCTTATGAAGTCTAGCCGAAGAGAAGTCGTGGGTTTCAACATGAAATTTCAAGAACCTCCCAAAATCTTCAAATGGGCATAATATTCAAAAAAACCAGAAAAATGAAAAACCAAAGCACATAGCCTTCTTATGTCATATAGTAAGAATTCAAGTTGATAAACAAGGTCTAGACATATTCAAACTAGACAAATCATTTATCTACCCCTAACACTCTAAACTCTGTCTTATGAAGTCAAGCATGAAGAGAAGTGGTTTTTGGGTTTCAAACATGGAAATTTCAAAAACCTCCCAAAAGCTTCATTTTAGAGTGACTAAGAAGGATCCATGCTTACCTTTTAATTTTCAGATTTTAAACTTGTTTAAATCTTTGTGAAACCTAGGATTTGACCAAGATTCAAATGGGCATAAAAATTTAGGAAAAAACCAAAAGAATGATAAACCAAAGCACATAGCATTCTTATGTCATATAGTAAGCATTCAAGTTGATAAATAAGGTCTAGACATATTCAAACTAGAAAATAATGTATATATCTGCCCCCTAAACTCTGTCTTATATATGAAGCAATCATGAAGAGAAGTGGTTTGGGTTTCAAACATGAAAATTTCAAGAACATCCCAAAAGTCGCTTCATTTTAGAGTAACTAAGAAGGATCCAGGCTTACCTTTTCGTTTTCATATTTTATACTTGTTTAAATCCAGCAAATATGATTTGACCAAGATTCAAATGGGCATAAAATAAAAAAAATAGAAGAATGAAAAACAAAAGCACATAGTCTTCTTATGTCATATAGTAAGCCTTGCAAGTTGGTAAACAAGGTTTAGACATGTTCAAACCAGACAAATCATGTATCTAGCCCCTAACCATAAACTCGGTCGATCTTATGAAGTCTAGCATGAAGAGAAGTCGCATTGGTTTCAAACATGAAAATTTCAAGAACCACCCAAAATCTTCAAATGGGCATATAACATTCAAAAAACTAGAGAAATGAAAAACCAAAGCACATATATATCCTTCTTATGTCATATAGTAAGCATTCAAGTTGATAAACAAGCATGTCTAGACATATTCAAACCCGACAAATCATGTATCTACCCCCTAACCTAAACTCTGCATGTCTTATGAAGTCAACCATGAAGAGAAGTGGTTTTTGGGTTTCAAACATTGAGATTTCAAGACCTTCCCCCAAAAGCTTCATTTTAGAATGACTAGCTAGGAAGGATCCGAGCTTACCTTTTCATTTTCATGTTATAGACTTGTTTAAATCTTGGTCAAACCTAGGATTTGACCAAGATTCAAATAGACATAAACATTCAAAAAAATCAAAAATCAAAACCAAAGCTAGCACATATAGTCTTCTTATGTCATATAGTAGAATTGAAGTTGATAAACAAGGTCTAGACATATTCAAACTAGACAAATCATGTATCTACCCCTAAAGCCCTAAACCCTAGCTTTGTCTTATGAAGTCAAGCATGAAGAGAAGTGTTTTTGGTTTCAGACATGGAAATTTTGAAAACCTCCCAAAAACTTCATCTTAGAGTGACAAAGAAGGATCCAAGCTTACCTTTTCATTTTCATGTTTTAAGCTTGTTTAAATATTGGTCAAGCCTAGGATTTGACCAAGATTCAAATGGGCTTAAAAATTCAGGAAAAATAAAAAATAAAAACCAAAGCACATAGTCTTCTTACGTCATATATATCTATAGTAAGCATATTCAAGTAGATAAACAAGGTATAGACATATTCAAAAGCAGACAAATCTGTATCTACCCCCTAACCCTAAACTCGGTCTTATGATGCCTAGCATGAAGAGAAGTCGTTTTGGGTTTCAAACGTTAAGCCAAAAGCCCCATTTCATATATTTCAAATTTGGTTCAAATTTGAAAGACATATAAGTTATAGCACACATAGTGCATACATGTTCACACATTCACACTAGATGCTAATTAACCCTATAGTTTGAGGCCATTTGGATGAGGTCGAAAAAAATCTTGGATTAGAAATGGGGTTGTTCGAACCCCGTAGTTGGATTTTTTATGAACTTGATCTGTAGTACTTGGGCAAAACCTAGTTTAACGTATTTAATTATAGATTCGTAGGTTGATTTTTCTACCTTTTTATTATTATTACTATACAGCACATGTGTGCCCGTCGAGTCGAGTGAAACTCGGAGGAAGAGGGATCACTCGGAAGGAGAGAAGAAGGGAGAGCATTATGGTGTCTCCCCTTTTTCGGGTGATGATGTTGACTTTTGTGCGGGGTTTGTCGGTGAGCAGGAGGTGCGAGCGAGCGAGCGAGCGAGCGAGTCGAGCGAGGCCGAGAATGAGAGAGATTTGTTTTTTTTTGTGAGAGGGACAACGAAGGATCCAGAAGGACCCACAGACCAAAACGCATCCCGATTCGTCTTCTCTTGACAAAGAAGATGGCTTGGAGTTTGCGTACCTACTGACTTGACTTGTTGAAGTGTGGGACCTCACGCATGGGCGCCACACGTAAGTGACAGACCTGTTGGCAATGTTGGTGTAAAAACACGATTGATTATTATAGTGCATTAGAACAAAAGTTTCCTATGGATTCAACGGCGGAAATCCAAGTTAACTCATTTACATGACATTATTTTTTCCATGAAGCAAAGTTAACACATCTATCAATTGGTACATTTTGGAGTGACTAAGAAGGATCCATGCTTATTCGTTTTCACGTGTTAAATTTGTTTAAATCTTGCTCAAACCTAGGATTTCACCAAGATTGAAATGGGCATGAAAATTCAAAAAAAAAATGAAATACCAATGCACATAGTCTTCTTCGTCATATAGTAAGCATTCAAGATGATAAACAAGGTCTAGACATATTCAAACCAGGCAAATCATGTATCTACTCCTAACGACCCTAAACTCCGTCTTATGAAGTAAGGCATGAAGAGAAGTGGTTTTGGGTTTCAAACATGCAAATTTCAAAAACCTCCCAAAAGCTTCATTTTAGAGTGACTAAGAAGGATCGAGGCTTACCTTTTCATTTTCATGTTTTAAACTTGTTTAAATCTTGGTCAAACCTAGCTAGTATTTGACCAAGATTCAAATGGGCATGCATAAAATTCAAAAAAACAGAAAAATGAAAAACCAAAGCACATAGCCTTCTTATGTCATATAGTAAGAAAGTTGATAAACAAGGTCTAGACGTATTCAAACTAGACAAATCATGTATCTACCCTAACACTCTAAACTCTGTCTTATGAAGTCAATTAAGAGAAGTGGTTTTGGGTTTCAAACATGGAAATTTCAAAACCTCCCAAAAGCTTCATTTTAGAGTGACTAAGAAGGATCCATGCTTACCTTTAATTTTCAGATTTTAAACTTGTTTAAATCTTTGTGAAACCTAGGATTTGACCAAGATTCAAATGGGCATAAAAATTCAGGAAAAAACCAAAAGATTGATAAACCAAAGCACATAGCATTCTTATGTCATACAATAAGCATTCAAGTTGATTAACAAGGTCTAGACATATTCAAACTAGAAAATCATGTATATATCTGTCCCCTAACCTTAAACTCTGTCTTATATATGAAGTCAATCATGAAGAGAAGTGGTTTGGGTTTCAAACATGAAAAATTTCAAGACATCCCAAAAGCCGCTTCATTTTAGAGTGACTAAGAAGGATCCATGCTTACCTTTTCGTTTTCATATTATATACTTGTTTAAATCCAGGTCAAACATAGGATTTGACCAAGATTCAAATGGGCATAAAATAAAATAAAATAGAAGAATGAAAAACAAAAGCACATAGTCTTCGTATGTCATATATATAGTAAGCTTTCAAGTTGATAAACAAGGTTTAGACATGTTCAAACCAGACAAATCATGTATCTACCCCCTAACCATAAACTCGATCGATCTTATGAAGTCTAGCCTGAAGAGAAGTCGTATTGGTTTCAAACATGAAAATTTCAAGAACCTCCCAAAATCTTCAAATGGGCATAATATTCAAAAAAACCAGAAAAATGAAAAACCAAGCACATAGCCTTCTTATGTCATATAGTAAGAATTCAAGTTGATAAACAAGGTCTAGACATATTCAAACTAGACAAATCATGTATCTACCCCTAACACTCTAAACTCGGTCTTATGAAGTCAAGCATGAAGAGAAGTGGTTTTGGGTTTCAAACATGGAAATTTCAAAACCTCCCAAAAGCTTCATTTTAGAGTGACTAAGAAGGATCCATGCTTACCTTTTAATTTTCAGATTTTAAACTTGTTTAAATCTTTGTGAAACCTAGGATTTGACCAAGATTCAAATGGGCATAAAATTCAGGAAAAAACCAAAAGAATGATAAACCAAAGCACATAGCATTCTTATGTCATATAGTAAGCATTCAAGTTGATAAATAAGGTCTAGACATATTCAAACTAGAAAATCATGTATATATATGCCCTAACCCTAAACTCGTCTTATATATGAAGCAATCATGAAGAGAAGTGGTTTTGGGTTTCAAACATGAAAATTTCAAGAACATCCCAAAAGTCGCTTCATTTTAGAGTGACTAAGAAGGATCCGGGCTTACCTTTTTGTTTTCATATTTTATACTTGTTTAAATCCAGGTCAAACATAGGATTTGACCAAGATTCAAATGGGCATAAAATAAAAAAAATAGAAGAATGAAAAACAAAAGCACATAGTCTTCTTATGTCATATAGTAAGCCTTGCAAGTTGGTAAACAAGGTTTAGACATGTTCAAACCAGACAAATCATGTATCTAGCCCCTAACCATAAACTCGGTCGATCTTATGAAGTCTAGCATGAAGAGAAGTCGTATTGGTTTCAAACATGAAAATTTCAAGAACCACCAAAATCTTCAAATGGGCATATAACATTCAAAAAAACTAGAAAAATGAAAAACCAAAGCACATATATATCCTTCTTATGTCATATAGTAAGCATTCAAGTTGATAAACAAGCATGTCTAGACATATTCAAACCCGACAAATCATGTATCAAGCTACCCCCTAACCCTAAACTCTTGCATGTCTTATGAAGTCAACCATGAAGAGAAGTGGTTTTTGGTTTCAAACATTGAGATTTCAAGAAACCCTCCCCAAAGCTTCATTTTAGAATGACTAGCTAGGAAGGATCCAGCTTACCTTTTCATTTTCATGTTATAGACTTGTTTAAATCTTGGTCAAACCTAGGATTTGACCAAGATTCAAATGGGCATAAACATTCAAAAAAATCAAAAATCAAAAACCAAAGCTAGCACATATAGTCTTCTTATGTCATATAGTAAGAATTGAAGTTGATAAACAAGGTCTAGACATATTCAAACTAGACAAATCATGTATCTACCCCTAAAGCCCTAAACTAGCTTTGTCTTATGAAGTCAAGCATGAAGAGAAGTGTTTTTGGGTTTAGACATGGAAATTTTGAAAACCTCCCAAAAACTTCATCTTAGAGTGACAAAGAAGGATCCAAACACCTTTTCATTTTCATGTTTAAGCTTGTTTAAATATTGGTCAAGCCTAGGATTTGACCAAGATTCAAATGGGCTTAAAAATTCAGGAAAAATAAAAAAATAAAAACCAAAGCACATAGTCTTCTTACGTCATATATATCTATAGTAAGCATATTCAAGTAGATAAACAAGGTATAGACATATTCAAAACAGACAAATCTTGTATCTACCCCTAACCCTAAACTCGGTCTTATGATGCCTAGCATGAAGAGAAGTCGTTTTGGGTTTCAAACGTTTAAGCCAAAAGCCCCATTTCATATATTTCAAATTTGGTTCAAATTTGAAAGACATACAAGTTATAGCACACATAGTGCATACATGTTCACACATTCTGCACTAGATGCTAATTAACCCTATAGTTTGAGGCCATTTGGATGAGGTCGAAAAAATCTTGGATTAGAAATGGGGTTGTTCGAACCCCGTAGTTGGATTTTTATGAACTTGATCTGTAGTACTGGGCAAAACCTAGTTTAACGTATTTAATTATAGATTCGTAGGTTGATTTTTCTACCTTTTTATTATTATTACTATGCGGCACATGTGTGTTTGCCCGTCGAGTGAAACTCGGAGGAAGAGGGATCACTCGGAAGGAGAGAAGAAGGGAGAGCATTATGGTGTCTCCCCTTTTTGGGTGATGATGTTGACTTTGTGCAGGGTTTGTCAGTGAGCAGGAGAGGTGCGAGCGGCGAAGCGAGCGAGTCGAGCGAGCCGAGAATGAGAGAGATTTGTTTTTTTTGTGAGAGGGACAACGAAGGATCGAGAAGGACCCACATTTCCAAAACGCATCTGATGCGTCTTCTCTTGACAAAGAAGATGGCTCGGCACTTGACTTGTGCTCACTGAAGTGTGGGACCTCACGCATGGGCGCCACACGTAAGTGACAGACCTGTTGGCAATGTTGGTGTAAAAACACGGTTGATTATTATAGTGCATTAGAACAAAGTTTCCTATGGATTCAACGGCGGGAAATCCAAGTTAACTCATTTACATGACATTATTTTTTCCATGAAGCAAAGTTAACACATCTATCAATTGGTACATTTTGGAGTGACTAAGAAGGATCCATGCTTATTCGTTTTCACGTGTTAAATTTGTTTAAATCTTGCTCAAACCTAGGATTTCACCAAGATTGAAATGGGCATGAAAATTCAAAAAAAAAATGAAATACCAATGCACGTAGTCTTCTTGTCATATAGTAAGCATTCAAGATGATAAACAAGGTCTAGACATATTCAAACCAGGCAAATCATGTATCTACTCCCTAACGACCCTAAACTCCGTCTTATGAAGTAAGGCATGAAGAGAAGTGGTTTTGGGTTTCAAACATGCAAATTTCAAAAACCCCACAAAAGCTTCATTTTAGGTGACTAAGAAGGATCGAGGCTTACCTTTTCATTTTCATGTTTTAAACTTGTTTAAATCTTGGTCAAACCTAGCTAGTATTTGACCAAGATTCAAATGGGCATGCATAAAATTCAAAAAAAATCAGAAAAATGAAAAACCAAAGCACATAGCCTCTTATGTCATATAGTAAGAATTCAAGTTGATAAACAAGGTCTAGACGATTCAAACTAGACAAATCATGTATCTACCCTAACACTCTAAACTCTGTCTTATGAAGTCAATTAAGCATGAAGAGAAGTGGTTTGGGTTTCAAACATGGAAATTTCAAAAACCTCCCAAAAGCTTCATTTTAGAGTGACTAAGAAGGATCCATGCTTACCTTTTAATTTTCAGATTTTAAACTTGTTTAAATCTTTGTGAAACCTAGGATTTGACCAAGATTCAAATGGGCATAAAAATTCAGGAAAAAACCAAAAGATTGATAAACCAAAGCACATAGCATTCTTATGTCATTAAGCATTCAAGTTGATTAACAAGGTCTAGACATATTCAAACTAGAAAATCATGTATATATCTGTCCCTAACCTTAAACTGTGTCTTATATATGAAATCAATCATGAAGAGAAGTGGTTTGGGTTTCAAACATGAAAATTTCAAGAACATCCCAAAAGCCGCTTCATTTTAGAGTGACTAAGAAGGATCCATGCTTACCTTTTCGTTTTCATATTATATACTTGTTTAAATCCAGGTCAAACATAGGATTTGACCAAGATTCAAATGGGCATAAAATAAAATAAAATAGAAGAATGAAAAACAAAAGCACATAGTCTTCGTATGTCATATATAGTAAGCATTCAAGTTGATAAACAAGGTTTAGACATGTTCAAACCAGACAAATCATGTATCTACCCCCCTAACCATAAACTCGATCGATCTTATGAAGTCTAGCATAAGAGAAGTCGTATTGGTTTCAAACATGAAAATTTCAAGAACCTCCCAAAATCTTCAAATGGGCATAATATTCAAAAAAACCAGAAAAATGAAAAACCAAAGCACATAGCCTTCTTATGTCATATAGTAAGAATTCAAGTTGATAAACAAGGTCTAGACATATTCAAACTAGACAAATCATGTATCTACCCTAACACTCTAAACTCTGTCTTATGAAGTCAAGCATGAAGAGAAGTGGTTTTTGGGTTTCAAACATGGAAATTTCAAAACCTCCCAAAAGCTTCATTTTAGAGTGACTAAGAAGGATCCATGCTTACCTTTAATTTTCAGATTTTAAACTTGTTTAAATCTTTGTGAAACCTAGGATTTGACCAAGATTCAAATGGGCATAAAAATTCAGGAAAAACCAAAAGAATGATAAACCAAAGCACATAGCATTCTTATGTCATATAGTAAGCATTCAAGTTGATAAATAAGGTCTAGACATATTCAAACTAGAAAATCATGTATATATCTGCCCCTAACCCTAAACTTTGTCTTATATATGAAGCAATCATGAAGAGAAGTGGTTTTGGGTTTCAAACATGAAAATTTCAAGAACATCCCAAAAGTCGCTTCATTTTAGAGTGACTAAGAAGGATCAGGCTTACCTTTTCGTTTTCATATTTTATACTTGTTTAAATCCAGGTCAAACATAGGATTTGACCAAGATTCAAATGGGCATAAAATAAAAAATAGAAGAATGAAAAACAAAGCACATAGTCTTATGTCATATAGTAAGCCTTGCAAGTTGGTAAACAAGGTTTAGACATGTTCAAACCAGGACAAATCATGTATCTAGCCCCTAACCATAAACTCGGTCGATCTTATGAAGTCTAGCATGAAGAGAAGTCGTATTGGTTTCAAACATGAAAATTTCAAGAACCACCCAAAATCTTCAAATGGGCATATATTCAAAAACTAGAAAAATGAAAAACCAAAGCACATATATAGCCTTCTTATGTCATATAGTAAGCATTCAAGTTGATAAACAAGCATGTCTAGACATATTCAAACCCGACAAATCATGTATCTACCCCTAACCCTAAACTCGCATGTCTTATGAAGTCAACCATGAAGAGAAGTGGTTTTTGGGTTTCAAACATTGAGATTTCAAGAACCCCCAAAAGCTTCATTTTAGAATGACTAGCTAGGAAGGATCCAGGCTTACCTTTTCATTTTCATGTTATAGACTTGTTTAAATCTTGGTCAAACCTAGGATTTGACCAAGATTCAAATGAACATAAACATTCAAAAAAATCAAAAACCAAAGCTAGCACATATAGTCTTCTTATGTCATATAGTAAGAATTGAAGTTGATAAACAAGGTCTAGACATATTCAAACTAGACAAATCATGTATCTACCCCCTAAAGCCCTAAGCTAGCTTTGTCTTATGAAGTCAAGCATGAAGAGAAGTGTTTTGGGTTTCAGACATGGAAATTTTGAAAACCTCCCAAAAACTTCATCTTAGAGTGACAAAGAAGGATCCAAGCTTACCTTTTCATTTTCATGTTTTAAGCTTGTTTAAATATTGGTCAAGCCTAGGATTTGACCAAGATTCAAATGGGCATAAAAATTCTGGAAAAATAAAAAAAAAACCAAAGCACATAGTCTTCTTACGTCATATATATCTATAGTAAGCATATTCAAGTAGATAAACAAGGTATAGACATATTCAAACAGACAAATCCTGTATCTACCCTAACCCTAAACTCGGTCTTATGATGCCTAGCATGAAGAGAAGTCGTTTTGGGTTTCAAACGTTTAAGCCAAAAGCCCCATTTCATATATTTCAAATTTGGTTCAAATTTGAAAGACATACAAGTTATAGCACACATGGTGCACACATTCTACACTAGATGCTAATTAACCCTATAGTTTGAGGCCATTTGGATGAGGTCGAAAAAATCTTGGATTAGAAATGGGGTTGTTCGAACCCCGTAGTTGGATTTTTTGAACTTGATCTGTAGTTGGGCAAAACCTAGTTTAACGTATTTAATTATAGATTCGTAGGTTGATTTTCTACCTTTTTTATTATTACTATGCAGCACATGTGTGTTTGCCCGTCGAGTGAAACTCGGAGGAAGAGGGATCACTCGGAAGGAGAAGAAGGGAGAGCATTATGGTGTCTCCCCTTTTTCGGGTGATGATGTTGACATGTCGGGGGTTTGTCATTGAGCGGGAGTGCGAGCGAGCGGCGAGCGAGTCGAGGCCGAGAATGAGAGAGATTTGTTTTTTTTGTGAGAGGGACAACCGAAGGATCCAGAAGGACCCACAGATTTCCAAAACGCATCCTGATGCGTCTTCTCTTGACAAAGAAGATGGCTTGGAGTTTGCGTACCCCTGCACTTGACTTGTCTCAGGTGTGGGACCTCACGCATGGGCGCCACACGTAAGTGACAGAACCTGTTGGCAATGTTGGTGTAAAAACACGGTTGATTATTATAGTGCATTAGAACAAAGTTTCCTATGGATTCAACGGCAGGAAATCCAAGTTAACTCATTTACATGACATTATTTTTTCCATGAAGCAAAGTTAACACATCTATCAATTGGTACATTTTGGAGTGACTAAGAAGGATCCATGCTTATTCGTTTTCACGTGTTAAATTTGTTTAAATCTTGCTCAAACCTAGGATTTCACCAAGATTGAAATGGGCATGAAAATTCAAAAAATGAAATACCAATGCACATCGTCTTCTGTCATATAGTAAGCATTCAAGATGATAAACAAGGTCTAGACATATTCAAACCAGGCAAATCATGTATCTACTCCCTAACGACCCTAAACTCCGTCTTATGAAGTAAGGCATGAAGAGAAGTGGTTTTGGGTTTCAAACATACAAATTTCAAAAACCTTCATTTAGAGTGACTAAGAAGGATCGAGGCTTACCTTTTCATTTTCATGTTTTAAACTTGTTTAAATCTTGGTCAAACCTAGCTAGTATTTGACCAAGATTCAAATGGGCATGCATAAAATTCAAAAAAAAACAGAAAAACAAAACAAGCAGCCTTTATGTCATATAGTAAGAATTCAAGTTGATAAACAAGGTCTAGACGTATTCAAACTAGACAAATCATGTATCTACCCCTAACACTCTAAACTATATATGAAGTCAATTAAGCATGAAGAGAAGTGGTTTTGGGTTTCAAACATGGAAATTTCAAAAACCTCCCAAAAGCTTCATTTTAGAGTGACTAAGAAGGATCCATGCTTACCTTTTAATTTTCAGATTTTAAACTTGTTTAAATCTTTGTGAAACCTAGGATTTGACCAAGATTCAAATGGGCATAAAAATTGGAAAAAACCAAAAGATTGATAAACCAAAGCACATAGGATTCTTATGTCATAGTAAGCATTCAAGTTGATTAACAAGGTCTAGACATATTCAAACTAGAAAATCATGTATATATCATCCTAACCTTAAACTCTGTCTTATATATGAAGTCAATCATGAAGAGAAGTGGTTTGGGTTTCAAACATGAAAATTTCAAGAACATCCCAAAAGCCGCTTCATTTTAGAGTGACTAAGAAGGATCCATGCTTACCTTTAGTTTCATATTATATACTTGTTTAAATCCAGGTCAAACATAGGATTTGACCAAGATTCAAATGACATAAAATAAAATAAAATAGAAGAATGAAAAACAAACACATAGTCTTCGTATGTCATATATATAGTAAGCAAGTTGATAAACAAGGTTTAGACATGTTCAAACCAGACAAATCATGTATCTACCCTAACCATAAACTCGATCGATCTTATGAAGTCTAGCCAAGAGAAGTCGTATTGGTTTCAAACATGAAAATTTCAAGAACCTCCCAAAATCTTCAAATGGGCATAATATTCAAAAAATAGAAATGAAAAACCAAAGCACATAGCCTTCTTATGTCATATAGTAAGAATTCAAGTTGATAAACAAGGTCTAGACATATTCAAACTGACAAATCATGTATCTACCCCTAACACTCTAAACTCTCTTATGAAGTCAAGCATGAAGAGAAGTGGTTTTTGGTTTCAAACATGGAAATATCAAAAACCTCCCAAAAGCTTCATTTTAGAGTGACTAAGAAGGATCCATGCTTACCTTTTAATTTTCAATTTTAAACTTGTTTAAATCTTTTGAAACCTAGGATTTGACCAAGATTCAAATGGGCATAAAAATTCAGGAAAAACCAAAGAATGATAAACCAAAGCACATAGCATTCTTATGTCATATAGTAAGCATTCAAGTTGATAAATAAGGTCTAGACATATTCAAACTAGAAAATCATGTATATATCTTTAACCCTAACTCTGTCTTATATATGAAGCAATCATGAAGAGAAGTGGTTTTGGGTTTCAACATGAAAATTTCAAGAACATCCCAAAAGTCGCTTCATTTAGAGTGACTAAGAAGGATCCGTGCTTACCTTTTCGTTTTCATATTTTATACTTGTTTAAATAGGTCAAACATAGGATTTGACCAAGATTCAAATGGGCATAAAATAAAAAAATAGAAGAATGAAAAACAAAAGCACATAGTCTTCTTATGTCATATAGTAAGCCTTGCAAGTTGGTAAACAAGGTTTAGACATGTTCAAACCAGACAAATCATGTATCTAGCCCCTAACCATAAACTCGGTGATCTTATGAAGTCTAGCATGAAGTAAGTGGTTTCAAACATTAAAATTTCAAGAACCACCCAAAATCTTCAAATGGGCATATAACATTCACTAGAAAAATGAAACTAAAGCACATATATAGCCTTCTTATGTCATATAGTAAGCATTCAAGTTGATAAAACAAGCATGTCTGACATATTCAAACCCGACAAATCATGTATCTACCCCCTAACCCTAAACTCTGCATGTCTTATGAAGTCAACCATGAAGAGAAGTTTTAGGTTTCAAACATTAGATTTTCAAAGAACCCCCCCCCAAAAGCATCATTTTAGAATGACTAGCTAGGAAGGATCCAGGCTTACCTTTTCATTTTCATGTTATAGACTTGTTTAAATCTTGGTCAAACCTAGGATTTGACCAAGATTCAAATGAGCATAAACATTCAAAAAAATCAAAAAATCAAAAACCAAAGCTAGCACATATAGTCTTCTTATGTCATATAGTAAAAATTGAAGTTGATAAACAAGGTCTAGACATATTCAAACTAGACAAATCATGTATCTACCCCTAAAGCCCTAAACTAGCTTTGTCTTATGAAGTCAAGCATGAAGAGAAGTGTTTTGGGTTTCAGACATGGAAATTTTGAAAACCTCTCAAAAACTTCATCTTAGAGTGACAAAGAAGGATCGAAGCTTACCTTTTCATTTTCATGTTTTAAACTTGTTTAAATATTGGTCAAGCCTAGGATTTGACCAAGATTCAAATGGGCAAAAATTCAGGAAAAAAAAAAAAATATAAAAACAAAGCACATAGTCTTCTTCGTCATATATATAGTAAGCATATTCAAGTAGATAAACAAGGTATAGACATATTCAAACAGACAAATCCTGTATCTACCCTAACCCTAAACTAGGTCTTATGATGCCTAGCATGAAGAGAAGTCGTTTTGGGTTTCAAACGTTTAACCAAAAAGCCCCATTTCATATATTTCAAATTTGGTTCAAATTTGAAAGACATACAAGTTATAGCACACATAGTGCATACATGTTCACACATTCTGACTAGATGCTAATTAACCCTATAGTTTGAGGCCATTTGGATGAGGTCGAAAAAATCTTGGATTAGAAATGGGGTTGTTGAACCCCGTAGTTGATTTTTATGAACTTGAATCTGTAGTCTTGGCAAAACCCTAGTTTAACGTATTTAATTATAGATTCGTAGGTTGATTTTCTACCTTTTATTATTATTACTATGCACATGTAACTTGCCCGTGAGTGAAACTGGGAAGAGGATCACTTGGAAGGAGAGAAGAAGGGAGAGCATTATGGTGTCTCCCTTTTTTGGATGATGATGTTGACTTTTGTGCAGGGGTTTGTCAGTGAGCAGGATGCGAGCGAGCGAGCCGTGGCGAGTCGAGCGGGCCGAGAATGAGAGATTTGTTTTTTTTTTGTGAGAGGGACAGAAGGATCCAGAATACACAGTTTCCAAAACGCATGCGATGCGTCTTCTGACAAAGAAGATGGCTTGGAGGTTCGTACCGCATGACTTGTGCTCACTGAAGTGTGGGACCTCACGCATGGGCGCCACACGTAAGTGACAAACCTGTTGGCAATGTTGGTGTAAAAACACGGTTGATTATTATAGTGCATTAGAACAAAGTTTCCTATGGATTCAACGGCAGGAAATCCAAGTTAACTCATTTACATGACATTATTTTTTCCATGAAGCAAAGTTAACACATCTATCAATTGGTACATTTTGGAGTGACTAAGAAGGATCCATGCTTATTCGTTTTCACGTGTTAAATTTGTTTAAATCTTGCTCAAACCTAGGATTTCACCAAGATTGAAATGGGCATGAAAATTCAAAAAAATGAAATACCAATGCACATAGTCTTCTTGTCATATAGTAAGCATTCAAGATGATAAACAAGGTCTAGACATATTCAAACCAGGCAAATCATGTATCTACTCCCTAACGACCCTAAACTCCGTCTTATGAAGTAAGGCATGAAGAGAAGTGGTTTTGGTTTCAAACATGCAAATTTCAAAAACCCCCAAAAGCTTCATTTTAGAGTGACTAAGAAGGATCGAGGCTTACCTTTTCATTTTCATGTTTTAAACTTGTTTAAATCTTGGTCAAACTAGTAGTATTTGACCAAGATTCAAATGGGCATGCATAAAATTCAAAAAAACAGAAAAATGAAAAACCAAAGCACATAGCCTTCTTATGTCATATAGTAAGAATTCAAGTTGATAAACAAGGTCTAGACGTATTCAAACTAGACAAATCATGTATCTACCCTAACACTCTAAACTCTGTCTTATGAAGTCAATTAAGCATGAAGAAGTGGTTTTGGGTTTCAAACATGGAAATTTCAAAAACCTCCCAAAAGCTTCATTTTAGAGTGACTAAGAAGGATCCATGCTTACCTTTCAATTTTCAGATTTTAAACTTGTTTAAATCTTTGTGAAACCTAGGATTTGACCAAGATTCAAATGGGCATAAAAATTCAGGAAAAAACCAAAAGATTGATAAACCAAAGCACATAGCATTCTTATGTCATACAGTAAGCATTCAAGTTGATTAACAAGGTCTAGACATATTCAAACTAGAAAATCATGTATATATCTGTCCCTAACCTTAAACTCTGTCTTATATATGAAGTCAATCATGAAGAGAAGTGGTTGGGTTTCAAACATGAAAATTTCAAGAACATCCCAAAAGCCTTCATTTAGAGTGACTAAGAAGGATCCATGCTTACCTTTTCGTTTTCATATTTTATACTTGTTTAAATCAGGTCAAACATAGGATTTGACCAAGATTCAAATGGGCATAAAATAAAATAAAATAGAAGAATGAAAAACAAAAGCACATAGAATATGTATGTTATATAGTAAGCTTTCAAGTTGATAAACAGGTTTAGACATGTTCAAACCGACAAATCATGTATCTACGGCCCTAACCATAAACTCGATCGATCTTATGAAGTCTAGCACGAAGAGAAGTCGTATTGGTTTCAAACATGAAAATTTCAAGAACACTCCCAAAATCTTCAAATGGGCATAATATTCAAAAAAAAAAAATGAAAAACCAAACATAGCCTTCTTATGTCATATAGTAAAAATTCAAGTTGATAAACAAGGTCTAGACATATTCAAACTAGACAAATCATGTATCTACCCCTAACACTCTAAACTCTTTCTGCAGAGCATGAAGAGAAGTGGTTTTTGGGTTTCAAACATGGAAATTTCAAAACCTCCCAAAAGCTTCATTTTAGAGTGACTAAGAAGGATCCATGCTTACTTTTAATTTTCCAGATTTTAAACTTTTTAAATCTTTGTGAAACCTAGGATTTGACCAAGATTCAAATGGGCATAAAAATTCAGAAAAACCAAAAGAATGATAAACCAAAGCACATAGCATTCTTATGTCATATAGTAAGCATTCAAGTTGATAAATAAGGTCTAGACATATTCAAACTAGAAAATCATGTATATATCTGCCCCTAACCCTAAACTATCTTATGAAGTAATCATGAAGAGAAAGTGGTTTTGGGTTTCAAACATGAAAATTTCAAGAACATCCCAAAAGTCGCTTCATTTTAGAGTGACTAGAAGGATCCAGGCTTACCTTTTCGTTTTCATATTTTATACTTGTTTAAATCCAGGTCAAACATAGGATTTGACCAAGATTCAAATGGGCATAAAATTAAAAAAAAAGAATGAAAAACAAAAGCACATAGTCTTCTTGTGTATAGTAAGCCTTGCAAGTTGGTAAACAAGGTTTAGACATGTTCAAACCAGACAAATCATGTATCTAGCCCCTAACCATAAACTCGTCGATCTTATGAAGTCTAGCATGAAGAAGTCGTATTGGTTTCAAACATTAAAATTTCAAGAACCACCCAAAATCTTCAAATGGGCATATAACATTCAAAAAACTAGAAAAATGAAAAACCAAAGCACATATATAGCCTTCTTATGTCATATAGTAAGCATTCAAGTTGATAAACAAGCATGTCTATACATATTCAAACCCGACAAATCATGTATCTACCCTAACCCTAAACTCTGTCTTATGAAGTCAAGCATGAAGAGAAGTGGTTTTGGGTTTCAAACATTGAGATTTCAAGAACCCCCCAAAAGCTTCATTTTAGAATGACTAGCTAGGAAGGCTTACCTTTTTTCATTTTCATGTTATAGACTTGTTTAAATCTTGGTCAAACCTAGGATTTGACCAAGATTCAAATAGGCATAAACATTCAAAAAAATCAAAAAATCAAAAACCAAAGCTAGCACATATAGTCTTCTTATGTCATATAGTAAGAATTGAAGTTGATAAACAAGGTCTAGACATATTCAAACTAGACAAATCATGTATCTACCCCCTAAAGCCCTAAACTAGCTTTGTCTTATGAAGTCAAGCATGAAGAGAAGTGTTTTTGGGTTTCAGACATGGAAATTTTGAAAACCTCCCAAAAACTTCATCTTAGAGTGACAAAGAAGGATCCAAGCTTACCTTTTCATTTTCATGTTTTAAGCTTGTTTAAATATTGGTCAAGCCTAGGATTTGACCAAGATTCAAATGGGCATAAAAATTCTGGAAAAATAAATAAAAAAAAACCAAAGCACATAGTCTTCTTACGTCATATATATCTATAGTAAGCATATTCAAGTAGATAAACAAGGTATAGACATATTCAAAACAGACAAATCATGTATCTACCCCCTAACCCTAAACTCGGTCTTATGATGCCTAGCATGAAGAGAAGTCGTGGGTTTCAAACGTTTAAGCCAAAAGCCCCATTTCATATATTTCAAATTTGGTTCAAATTTGAAAGACATACAAGTTATAGCACACATAGTGCATACATGTTCACACATTCTGCACTAGATGCTAATTAACCCTATAGTTTGAGGCCATTTGGATGAGGTCGAAAAAATCTTGGATTAGAAATGGGGTTGTTCGAACCCCGTAGTTGGATTTTTTATGAACTTGATCTGTAGTACTGGGCAAAACCCTAGTTTAACGTATTTAATTATAGATTCGTAGGTGATTTTTCTACCTTTTTATTATTATTACTGCAGCACATGTGTGTTTGCCCGTCGAGAAACTCGGAGGAAGAGGATCACTCGGAAGGAGAGAAGAAGGAGAGCATTATGGTGTCTCCCCTTTTCGGGTGATGATGTTGACTTTTGTGCGGGGTTTGTCGGTGAGCGGGGGTGCGAGCGAGCGAGCGAGCGAGCGAGTCGCGAGGCCGAGAATGAGAGAGATTTGTTTTTTTGTGAGAGGGACAACCGAAGGATCCGGAAGGACCCAGATTTCCAAACGCATCCGATGCGTCTTCTCTTGACAAAGAAGATGGCTTGGAGTTTGCGTACCTACTGCACTTGACTTGTGCTCACTGAAGTGTGGGACCTCACGCATGGGCGCCCCACGTAAGTGACAGACCTGTTGGCAATGTTGGTGTAAAAACACGGTTGATTATTATAGTGCATTAGAACAAAGTTTCCTATGGATTCAACGCCAGGAAATCCAAGTTAACTCATTTACATGACATTATTTTTTCCATGAAGCAAAGTTAACACATCTATCAATTGGTACATTTTGGAGTGACTAAGAAGGATCCATGCTTATTCGTTTTCACGTGTTAAATTTGTTTAAATCTTGCTCAAACCTAGGATTTCACCAAGATTGAAATGGGCATGAAAATTCAAAAAAAATGAAATACCAATGCACATAGTCTTCTTCTGTCATATAGTAAGCATTCAAGATGATAAACAAGGTCTAGACATATTCAAACCAGGCAAATCATGTATCTACTCCCTAACGACCCTAAACTCCGTCTTATGAAGTAAGGCATGAAGAGAAGTGGTTTTGGGTTTCAAACATGCAAATTTCAAAAACCCCAAAAGCTTCATTTTAGAGTGACTAAGAAGGATCAAGGCTTACCTTTTCATTTTCATGTTTTAAACTTGTTTAAATCTTGGTCAAACCTAGCTAGTATTTGACCAAGATTCAAATGGGCATGCATAAAATTCAAAAAAAATCAGAAAAATGAAAAACCAAAGCACATAGCCTTCTTATGTCATATAGTAAAAATTCAAGTTGATAAACAAGGTCTAGACGTATTCAAACTAGACAAATCATGTATCTACCCCTAACACTCTAAACTCTGTCTTATGAAGTCAATTAAGCATGAAGAGAAGTGGTTTTGGGTTTCAAACATGGAAATTTCAAAAACCTCCCAAAAGCTTCATTTTAGAGTGACTAAGAAGGATCCATGCTTACCTTTTAATTTTCAGATTTTAAACTTGTTTAAATCTTTGTGAAACCTAGGATTTGACCAAGATTCAAATGGGCATAAAAATTAGGGAAAAAACAAAGAATGATAAACCAAAGCACATAGCATTCTTATGTCATATAGTAAGCATTCAAGTTGATAAATAAGGTCTAGACATATTCAAACTAGAAAATCATGTATATATCTGCCCCTAACCCTAAACTCTGTCTTATATATGAAGCAATCATGAAGAGAAGTGGTTTTGGGTTTCAAACATGAAAATTTCAAGAACATCCCAAAGTGCTTCATTTTAGAGTGACTAAGAAGGATCCAGGCTTACCTTTATTTTCATATTTTATACTTGTTTAAATCGGGTCAAACATAGGATTTGACCAAGATTCAAATGGGCATAAAATAAAAAAATAGAAGAATGAAAAACAAAAGCACATAGTCTTCTTATGTCATATAGTAAGCCTTACAAGTTGGTAAACAAGGTTTAGACATGTTCAAACCAGACAAATCATGTATCTAGCCCTAACCATAAACTCGGTCGATCTTATGAAGTCTAGCATGAAGAGAAGTCGTATTGGTTTCAAACATGAAAATTTCAAGAACCACCCAAAATCTTCAAATGGGCATATAACATTCAAAAAACTAGAAAAATGAAAAACCAAAGCACATATATAGCCTTCTTATGTCATATAGTAAGCATTCAAGTTGATAAACAAGCATGTCTAGACATATTCAAACCAGACAAATCATGTATCTACCCCTAACCCTAAACTCTGTCTTATGAAGTCAACCATGAAGAGTGGTTTTTGGGTTTCAAACATTGAGATTTCAAGAACCCCCCCAAAGCTTCATTTTAGAATGACTAGCTAGGAAGGATCCATGCTTACCTTTTCACTTTCATGTTTTAAACTTGTTTAAATCTTGGTCAAACCTAGGATTTGACCAAGATTCTAATGGGCATATATAAACATTCGAAAAAACAAAAACCAAAAACCAAAGCACATATATATATAGCCTTCTTATGTCATATATATATATATATAGTAAGCATTCAAGTTGATGAACAAGGTCTAGACATATTCAAAACAGAAAAGGCATGTATCTACCCCTAACCCTTAACTTTGTCTTATGAAGTCAAGCATGAAGAGAAGTGGTTTCGGGTTTCAAACATGGAAATTTCTAAAACTTCCCAAAAGCTTAATTTTAGAGTGACTAGGAAGGATCCGGGCTTACCTTTTCATTTTCATGTTTTAAGTTTGTTTAAATCCTAGTCAAACCTAGGATTTGACCAAGATTCAAATGAGCATAAAAATTCATAAAAAATCAAAAAAAATGAAAACCCAAAGCACATAGCCTTCTTACGTCATATATATAGTAATTAACAATCAGGTTGATAAACAAGGTATAGACATATTCAAAACATACAAATCATGTACTCCGTATCTACCCCCAACCCTAAACTATGTTTTTGGGGGATTTCTTTGACGAAGTTATAACACCCCCACATTTCACATTGGAATTACTTTCAGTAAATCAGCATAAAGTCGTTTAAATGTGCGAAACTATCTTGAAAGTACTAAAACCGTAAAAGTTGGGAATTGGCACTAAAATATGGCGTAATTTATCTAAAAAATGTAGAGTTGCCAGTTTGACCCGTATCTTATATACACCATTCACAAAATAAGCATATTTTGTCATCTAGAAAATGAAAAAATTTATACCGAAAAGTTGAAAAGTCTAGTCATTAACATTGTTGGGAATGGCAAGATGCACCACCATGCCCAATTTGGGCACATTGTAACAAACTGTGCCACAAATATGGCCATAACTATATCATTTGGCTTGCAAACCATGAATCTTCATACACGATAGTCCGCTTTGTGAAGACATTTTGTTTTTCACTACCCTATCACATGTTTCTTATTTTCCCTGTCAACTAACACATACAAGCACACTCCATGTAGAAGGGTTTCATTTTTCAGGTTTTCTTCAGTTTCATTTATTTATTTCAAAACCAGGTCAAAATGTTTTACATGATTATCTGCAAAGGGGTTGAATATTTCAGTACTATCGCTGGTTTCTATATATAGTAAGTAATATGTATATAAAAATTATTTATGGGGACTTGTAGGACCAAGTTATAACATATCTACAATTCAAATTTGAATTACTTTGAATAAATCAGCATAAAGTCATTTAAATGTGCGAAACTAGCTAGAAAGCACTAAAAACCGTAAATTTGGGATTTGTCATTAAAATATGGCGTAATTTATTTAAAAAATGTAGATGCGCCATTTTGACCCATATCTTTTCTACCCCATGCACAAAAAAACATATTTTATCATCTAGAAAATGAAAAACGATTTTTTATACCGAAAACTTGAAAAGTCTAGTCATCAACATTGTTAGAAATGGCAAGATGCACCACCATGCCCAATTAGGGAACACTATAACAAACAATGTTGTCCAGGGATAATCAAACTTGGTAATATGAACTATGAGATTGAACAAAACGTTATATTTGGTTTACCCTTTGAACCTCCTAACTTACCACAACATTGACTTCTTATTTTTATTTACAAATAGGATATTTTTATCCCAATGGCGCTGTGGTGATTGTCAATTTAAGATTCAATCCGCCGCTCAGTCTTCCGGAGGTGCTCATAGGGGTAGGGTGTGCGTGTGTGTGTTCATAGGGATGAGTGTATACGCGTGTATGTGAGCATCTGCGTTTGTACTGTGTTTCTCAAAAAAAAAATTAATATTTTTTATTATCTCAATCAATTAGCATTTGATTTTAAAAAACTACCATAATAAGCGTTGAACAAGTTTGAGAATGTAATTTTAGACTTGATAGTTGATATGACCAATAATAGACTTAAATTAAATTGGATTTCAAAGTTCAGATTTTATAAGCGAATATAGTTTCATGTTGCAGATTATGTATTAGCTTGAGGGGCACCCCTAGAATAAAGTAGGTCGGTCACTTACGTGTGGTCCCATGCGTGTAGGTCCCACACATCAGTGAGCACAAGTCACGTGCGGTAGGTAGGCAAACTCGACAATCTTCTTTGTCAAGTAAAGACTCGTCGTCGTCAAGACTCTCTCTCTCTCTCTCTCTCTCTCTCTCTCTCTCTCTCTCTCTCTCTCTCCCTTTTGTCTCTGAAAAAAATGAATATTAGACGGCGCGTAGCCTGCACTGCAGGTCTACATAACTGAAACCCTGTGTGCCAGTCAACATCACTCACCGAAAAAAGTGAAGCATTTCTTTTCACCATAAATAACAGCGGCCCCGTGAGGCACTGCTCTCCCTTTCTCTTAATTTCTCCTTCCGTGTGATCCCTCTTCCACCTTTTATCCTTTGCTCGAAACTCCACTTATTGTTGTCATTGTTGCACAAAACACTCACTTAACCTGTTCTTTTGCACATATCACCAACTCATGTATTTGTTGCACAAAGGTCTAAATCTGTGCTAAGCTACTTTACTCTAAATCTGATGACCGGGACCTAGAAGGTAGTGATATCATTGTGTAGTGTGTTTTTAGAACTCTAAAAGAATATGAAAATATTTTAGCAATTGAAATAATATAAATTAACTAATATGGGATCGATAGTCATGAAATATATTTTCTACTATCCGGCCAATATCAAGTGTCATGAAATATATTCATTGTAAACTTAGTGATAATCACTCGAGTTTGATATGAATGGCCTAGCTAGCTATGGGCATCTCCCACTATATATGTTGTCCACACGACCAAGCAACAAGCATCCATGAGGAAAGTTTCTTATGGGTGACTTTCATCTCTGCCGCAAAACACGCGCCGAAATTGTTGGCGCGTCCCATTTCAAGCTACCCCAAAACCTGCGGTTTGCCCGTCGGCCTATAAACATCGGTCCACGGAGGATATTTCCCTGTAGAGCACAATTCGAACACCACATCTTTCTCATGCTTCTAGGGCACACTCCCACGACAGCCGTGCGTGCCCGCCTCTCACCATCTGCCTTCTCACCGGCCACCGTAGTGACCGACCACGTTTTACCGGCTCCCTTGCTGCCTAGCAAGCGGATTAGCTTCCTCGACGCCGACGTTCACCGCGCCATATCTCCTCCGGATCTGCTTCCCGACTACGTAGTCCACCTCACCGGAGATCGAGATGGGCAAAAACCCCAAAGTCGACCACCCCCAACCAAAGAGTAAATCCGCCGGGCCTCGACGAAGGTTGATGAATACTTTACATGTCCGCTTTTGTTATATGCATTTGATTTCTTACACTAGTTTCGTTGCTTTCTTGCAATGCATTCTTGCTGATATTAGATCGGTGTAGATAGTTGTTTGCCGCGTAGCTATATGAGATCTTAACCTTACATCTGCTGATCGAGAGGAAGATCGAGGTTATGTCCGCTTTCGTTATGCATTTCTTTTCCGAGAATCACTTCTGTGTGATATGTTTTGGGGTTTGAAGTATGCATTTTACAAAGGTTATGATAGCAGTCAAGCTAGCAGAGCAATTTGTTGATAGTATTAAACTCCTGTATTTTTTATCTCGGAACTCTGCTGATCGTAACCTTACATGCTGATGGAGAGGCAGAGCTTATGTCCGCTTTCGTTACGCATTTCTTTTCCAAATATCACTTCTGTGCGGTACTTTTTTGGGGTTTGAACGTCCCAAATTAGTTGTCCCAAATTTTTTAAATATGAATGTATCTAGACATGTTTTAGTGTCTTGATGCATCCATATTTTAACAAACTTGAGACAACTAATTTAGGACGGAGGATAGTACATTACTACCTCCACCCCAAACCTGAAGGCTTATTTATAAAAGTCAAACCAAGTAAAGTTTGACCAAACTTTGAGAACAATCTATCAAGAAATATAATATTTTGTAGATACCATACGAAAATATATTCGTTATCTATTTAATGATATTAAATTTGTATTTTGCATGTTAATGATTTTTGATAAAAACTTCGGGATGGTGGTAGTACGTATTACAAAGGTTATGATAGCAGTCAAGCTAGGAGAGCAAATTATTGATAGTATTAAACTGCCTGTATTTTTTTCTATTTGCAACTCTGTGTGCGCCATGTGGAATTGCATGCTCTAGCCAGTTCATCCAATGAGGTTTTATCACTTAACACCAGAAGTTCAGGATTTTTTATCACAGAACCACAACCCTAGAAATTTGTATCACAAAACACTAACATTTGGGGTAATTGTTTCGCAGAATACACGATCTCTGTTTGATAGCCCATTAGTGACCTCCGGCCACCGTCAGTTTAAGAGTGACCGCAGGAGAAAGACAATTAGACTTTATTTTGTGGTATTTGCTTGTTAAACGCAAATACAAAGCTGTTTGTCAACACTAGTTGTTAAATCTTAAGTCCAGACAGTTCAAAATAAAATCTTATGTCCAGGGTAGTTGTATTGGTAAACATTATCAAAACCTTATGCTGGTACAGAATATATTACCCAAATCTCATGTTCTTGTGTGGTTATAATTTCTTGTGGATATTTGTCATATGGTAATTCATTTGTGTGTAGCATATGTAACAAGTGTGACTCATATTCTCATTTCCACAGAGTGTCTACAAAATTTCACACCAAAATTCATTTGTTTGTAGCAAACATGCTCACGTACTGTAAATTGGTGTCACGCTGTAGGGTCATGCTCTTGTCAAGCCGACTAATGACAAATAATGTGTTATGTGAAATAATTTCCCCAAATGTTGGTGTTTTGTGATTAAAAATCCCCAACTTGTGGTGCTAAGTGATAAAACCACTCATTCAATAGACCGAGCCTTAGGCATGTATCATTAGATATTTTTTAGGAAGGCTGCAAATATTTATTTTGAATACTGCGTTGCTACTTGCTAGGATTTGAACTCAGGACCTTGTAGGTCTGATACCATTTCGAATTGCATGCTCTAGCAAGTTCATCAATAGATCGATCTGTTGGAATTTGGAAGACCCTAGGCAATTATATAAGCACACGCCATTCCATATGGTTAACCATTGGCATGAAAATGACACTTATATGTGTTTGAGTCTATATGTGGATTGCTTAGCCCTTTCCATCAGTTCGGACTTTTGGTGCGTTGGCTACTGCATGAAGCTTGACATCATACTTATCCTAAAAATTGTTGCTGCTGCCCTTTGTTGCCCAACATAAATTATTTTTGAGCCATAATTTGTTTGCCCTTTCCATCAGTCCGGACTTCCGGTTGCGTTGGCTAGTGCATGAAGCTTGACAATATGAACATCAATTATTTTTGAGCCATAGTTTGTTTGTCATTACACCTTTTGAGCAGTCTCACTGCTACTATTAATTTGTTCTTATATGCACAGTTCCATGATAAATCTCATCTGCATTTCTCGCCAATGCATGTTAGGTCTTCCACTCGAGAATGAGTACGAAGAGCAACGGAGGCAAACTATTCGCATAATAGCCGAGTTGCAGCCTCGTTGGGCCTAACACTACATCCTTCTACAGGTCTAGTGCAAAAACGCCCACCTCCCTCACAAAGGATACGGAACATTCCTCGGATTCAGAATTTGATCCTGCTGATTGTGATGGCGAGTGACTCGAGAAGATGCCAGTCGACTATAAATCTGCAACACAACAAGGTGAGTTTTCTCTGTCCTCTAATTATTTGTCCCAACTTCCATTTGTTGTATCCCAGTCCTACCAAATATGTTACCCATGCCATGTTCAATCTCATTACTACAATTTTTCCTGCTTAGTTAACGCCTCATATATGTTTTGGCATATGTTGCCTGACTGTTTTTCCATCTGCATATCATCATCATATAATATTGTACATTGAAATATCATTTATGTGTGACAGGCATCTGCAGATTCGGGAAAGAACTTTTCAAGAACGAATAGGAGGAAGAACACTCAACGGAACCTCAGGCTGATACCGGAGGATGGGTGACAGTGCGTAATAAAAAAAGAGTTAAGCCTGATGCTCGTGCTGCTCCTCCTATTACAAGGTCTAACAAGAGGCTGACACGAGGTGGCGAACAGGCCAAGAATGATAACAGTAAAAGGTCTCGTAAAAACCACAAACCATCGAATCGACAGATAGCCCCACATGTACCAGCCCACATTCCACAACCACAGTTGCCAATACGATTCTCAGCAACAATGCCAACAGAACCAGTTTCCACAGCAAATTCTAGCCAAAGAATTGGCACCATCGGGAGTGGTGGTAGGTAATAATGGCCAAGGACACATGATGCTAGTCCCAGATGATACAGCCTCAAATGTCCAAACAGTGCTGCCACAACACCAGCAAACTGGTGATGATCTCCCTCCGACCCTTAGTCCTGCGAAAGACAACTCCTCTCCCGATGATGAGACCCACGCCAAAAAAGGTAATACTTTTTTCAAGACTTGTAGTTTAATGCTCCCTTATGTATCTATATACCATGATAGCTTGATGTAATGCTTAACTTGGTAGGTTCGCCACGATCAATAAAAACGAGGGACGGTAGAAAAAAACTTGCAGCTAAGATTTCGGAATGGGTTCAAGATTTCGCATCACATCTATTGTAGGTGGCAGAAGGCCACTTCATCCGCATGAATCTTCATATCTTGTATCACAGGTTGGCCATTTTATCAGGAATGAACTTCCTACCTTCCCATTGTGGAAGCAGCACGTTGACACCCCTTCACAGTTCGAGAGTTTAGTGCATAATTTACACGTAAGTCATGCTTCTCCTGGTAATGATAAATTATTCCACATTGATCTGTCCCATTTCTTGTAGCTTACTGTTGTTTCTATGCTATATAACTCACCAATCATTCCACCGTTGTGAGCAGTTAAGGTTTGAATTCGATGAGGATAATGAGGATGTAAAGTTTGTCATCGCTTCCATATTCAAAGAATTGTTGCGCCAGCACCGCTATAAGCTTAAGGCGACATACTTCACTGGCCAGATTACTGCCAATGTTCGAACAAAGTCTCCTGCACCCTGTATGACTGACGAGCAGTGGGGAGATCTTGTCAAGCATTGGTCTGATCCAAAGAATGTGGTATGGCTTATGAGGACCGTGAAACCAGATTAAATTCCGAATACTTATTTTGCGCCAGTGTCTCACTAGTCTCCTTTTGCAGACGTTGTCTAAAAGGAACCAGGCTAACCGCTTGAAACAACGTTTACCAAGCCGTACAGGATCTCGTCACTTGGTTGGGCATCTCGGCAAAAAGTAATGCCCCGCTGGTCGCTACATATGTTACTCGTAAATTGTGTAGAACTCCGTGTGCATGTTATATTTCCATCCTCCATTTCAACCACGTTATTTGATCTCCATATGATTGTACAAAAATGCAGAAAGTAGATCATGCAAACAACATGCAACCAGACAAAGAGATGACTCTGGCAGAGCAGTTCGAGGCATGCCAGAAGAACAAACATAATGTGATAGGAGAACTTGCGGAAAGTGTTATTGTAAGTCTTCTTTATGATTTAAATTTTTTAACTACACACTTGCCAATTTGTAGGAGCAATATGTCAATATGATCTTGTAGGCGTTTTTGTGAAAATGCATTTGATGTGTAATCAGGCATACCAACTTGTAGGATTAGAAGTAGTTCATACACATTAAATCTACCGTCTGCATGTTTCTCTGTAATAACTTTTATTTTTACACGACTCAAAACTTTTCAGGCAAATATGAAATTGGAGATGGCAAAACCGGGAAAGATGGTATGGAAAAAACTCTAGAAGAATGTATGGAGACATTTACCATGGTACTTAAAAATAAAGATATCCCAAAAACACTTTCTGCGAAATCTGGGTTTTTGCAGTCCAAGTCCAAGTCCAAGCCCAAGTCTTTCTCTGCACAAGTTGGAGGAACAAATCCAAATAGAACGAGCTGCAGCATGTGTTAAGAAACCAAGTTGACATGTTGAGATCGAGATCAGAAGCATGTGATGCCCTACTGCAGGAGGCCAATCAAGTTTGTTATAATCTCTCAAAAGACTAATAAAATGCCATAGATAATTGGAGATGAAAACACTGACATTGACATGTGAGTACCTTGGTATTGTGAAATGTTTACTGAGACTGAGGCACTGTTCCTATTTTGTTGGTGGATGCATTTATCTACGGCTGGGATCAACTTGGTAGTTGTTCCTGTGGATGTTTTAGAAATTGGTTGCCTAGCCTTTTCAATCCGTTCGAACTTAAATGGTATTAGAGCCAAGGTCTCGAGTTTGAATTGTTGACGGTGTGGTTCAATTCATCCTTAAATTGTTGGTGCCCCATTGGCCCTTGTAAAGCTTCATGTGCCTACCTCCGAATCCAGTGTTGAATTTCTCTTGTCACACACGAGGATGGCTGTTAATGTGTATATAAGTGGGTTGCATAGCCCCTTTTATATAAGGTTGCAAGTTTCCTTTTTGTGTTGTGCCTTTGGGATTCAGCCTGCACTTCTGACTTTTGGTTGCGTTGGCTACTGCATAAGTTTAATATAGTTCCATGTGGTTTTTGTTGAGTTCTATAATAAGTGGATTGCCTAGCCCTTTCCATCATTTCGGACCTGTGGTGTGCTATTCTGTTTTCCACGTATTAGACCTCCTCTTCTTAACAAGACTCCATGAGTAGGAGGCACTATGATTTTTTTTGCGCATGAAATTACTCAATTAGATAGCTTAATCCCATTTGTTGACTCTCTGTTGATCAGCCACTTGAGGGTAAAACTGAGTATATTGCACTAGCCAGTATTTTTTTTATGAGGTAATGCACTAGCCATTAGTACTCGAGGGGAGTGCGGATATTTTTCCAGTGTAAGGCTAACGAGTACACGTAACGGTGCAGACGTGCGGTACCACGGACGCGTGTCGCGGTGCAGGCGGTTAGGCGGTGCGCGTGTTGAGACCAAACGTCTAGCTTTTTTGAGAAACTGCCGAGACCAACCGTCACGTTGCGAGCCCCCTCTCTCCCTCCCTCTTCACATCTCATTCTCACTCACGCAACCACGCCTCTCACGTCCCATCAACTTCTCCAAATCGAAGGAAAAAACACCAACCGCCCACGCGCTCCCTGCCGGCGATGGACAAGAAGAATGCGCCGCGCCTCCGTGAACTGGGCCTCTCTCTCGGCTGATGGACCACTTCACAAGATCGGCGAATGCTTACTGTGAACGAGCAGTCGCTGACACCTACTCTGCTATGAGGCAAGTCGTAGAAATTGGCGCTCGGGTTTACCTGAGCCCGACGTGCCTGCCTGAATGGATCATGCTAGACCACGGCCTTCCACGTGCTGATTTCACCTTCCTCCACCTCCGCACATCCCGCTACGTCACCATCGATCTAACGGAAGTTCATGCAAGGTTCAAATTCCTCCATATCTATAGAGTTAATCTATTTTTATTTTCAATCGTAAACATCTTAGTGCTGAATGTTATCTTCATCAATATATTTTAGATACTACTTTGTCGGCTTTTGCCGTGGCGTCATCGTGCTTGCCCAGAAGAACCAGCCGCACAAGATACGGCTTCTGAACCCACTCACAAAGACATTGAATACTATGTTTGAGGCGCATATGCCAAACGTTATTCTGAAGTCAGTCGCTGTGATGAAGTCCCCGACTATGGTCTTCGTTTCCAAAGATTACCCGGCGGAAATTGCTTGGGTCGATGAGAGCACTCCAACTAAGGGTATAGATGAAGATTGGGGAGAAGGAAGATTTTCGATCGAGCACCATTGTCTGCGTTGCATTACCCGTTCAATGGTGAATTGTATGCAATAGCTGTGAACAATTTTGAGTTCGGAAAATTAGTGTGCACCAACAATGTCCAGTTGGAGCAGCGTGCGAGCACTGTCAAAATGGATACACTATTTTCATTTCCAGAACTTGGAAATAACAAGTTCTACCTTGTGGAGTCGGATGGTGCTCTGCTGCTTGTGTTGTTGGACAACAAGCATTTGGAGGAAGGTCAACCATTGGTGTACCGTGTGGACACTGAGAGCCGCTCTCTCCATGCCGTCAATAACATTGGCAGTCGTGCCTTCTTCGTCCATTATATCCGGTGTATCTCCGTCGACACCAGAGTGCACCCGACACTTCGACCTGGCTGCATCTACTACACAGATTTTGGTTATATCGGAGAGTACTTTGATGATATAAAGGCCTTGAGAGTGGCCAATACATGTGAATAGATTAGGAAACTACGGTATGAGAAATGAACAAAGGCCATACCGTTTGGAGGATGTATTGGCACACTGCAGACGGAAGGAGTTCAATGAAAATTTCCTTCAATGGAGTGACGAAGAAATATATGCTGAATGAAGAACATATTCGTTCATCCTGGGGTATCCTAATCTTCATGTTGGCCATACATTGTGTCTTGTATTATTTTCAGATTAGTTTGTCGTGAACATTAACATTGTTATTGGCTGCTTTTGGCTCTTGTATATGTAGTATATTATATTTTCTGGATTTATTATGCTGTGTGAATTTATCCTATACTAGCTTCTAGATTTGACTGATTTTGTTTGTAATGATGATGGCTTGATGTGGCTGCTGGCCTTAAGCAGAGCAATTAGTACTTAACCAGGTGTACCGTCTTTATATTAGTATTATATTATATTACTTGACCATAGCCATATTCAAAATCAAATCTCAGTCGGGCGGCAAAATCTCCCGCCAATCTAGAAATATTTCAGGCGTGTTTTTGAATGGGATAAGAAGATAGAACACGATGATAGTAACCGATATTCAAGGTGATGATGATTTGATTTTGCACTCGGCCTTGAACAGAGGTACTAGTACGGTCTCACAATTTTTTATCATTATACTTGGACCTTAGCCAAATTCAAAATCTCATAGCGGCAAAACTTCCCGCCCACAAAATACAAAAAATTCACACGCTTTCAAATTCCCATTCTACCCTTGTGGAGATGACAGAAAGTCGGTGGGGGGTATGCCCGTCATTTTTGGATCACCACCTCCCTAGCCCCGGAAACCCTCCCAAAAAAATTCATTTCCCTCGGACCACCCACCGGAACTTCCCAAGTCCCTCTCTCACCTCCACGACCACCGCACCGGAACATCCCCGGACTTCCCCCTACCCGAGACCTCGCGATCCTCGTCATCCGGCTGCCGGGCCGCTTCATCGACGCCGTCATCAACCGGACCGGATCATCCCCGCCGAACCTCGAAACCATATGCTCATCCAGCGACCTACCGCAGTCGCTTCCGTCGTCCACCCCATCGGATCTTGCTCACCGACACCGATGTGCATGAACCGAATCTGCTTCACCGGCGCCGTCCATGATCTAAACTCTTCTCTGTCGCTTTCTGCTTGCCTGCAAGTTCTTGTTTAATCTTGGGGAACTTGTTTGTGCTAACGACGCGCCGTTACGTCTTTGCAGATTAGATGAGTAACCATGAAGTGTAATGGCCGTCTCTCCAACCCCAAGTAGCACATGTAGCGTACTTCATCACCGGATCTATCAACCCCAGGAAGATCTGGTGACTCCCACAGTGCTTCTCCTAATGTAAGTCCCTTGTTTTAGCGCCATGTTCTGGTTCAGATGCTTGTTTGTCTGAAGCTCTTTTAGTTCATTCCTAGCTATGACCGTAACACGTTGCTATTTTCTACTTCATTGCTAACTTTAGCGATTGAACATTTTGGTTTGCATTCCCTGCTCTGTAGATGTAGCCATCATAACTTCTATCTTGCTCAGTCGTTGTTACAAAAATTATCTTGTAGGTATTATAGTAACATCTGCTATTATTTAGTTCATGGCCAATTTTAAGTAATTGCACATGTTGGTTCGCATTCCCTGCTCTAGCTTTTGGCATCGTAACTTCTATATTTGGTTTACATTCCCTGCTCTGTAGATCTAGCCATCATAACTTTATCTTGCTCAGCCGTTGTTACAAAAATTATGGCCTGCTACTATGTTGTTTGTGCCAATTTTTACTCCATGAACATGTTGGCTTGCATTCCTGTACTACAGTGATGCCATTGTTTTGTATCTAGTTCATTGTAAGCTAACAAAGTAAGGACTTAGTTTGGCATGCTATCACTGCTATCTAGCCTGTAGTACAAATAAACTTGTCATACTACTAGATAATAATTTTGCGTGCCATCTTGTTCTTCAAAAGCTGCATTATTGACTTGTTTCTCTGACTTGGCATGACGCTCACATATGGAAAGCTGAACATATTGGTTTGCATTTCCTCTTATACAAGTTCACAGGTGATCCCACTATATTCTATCTGGTCCATCCTAAGCTCCAGCATTAACTATCCTCCATGTGTTGCTCATTACAAGTTTATATCCCGAAACATCTTGATTTGCATCCCCTTCAAGTTCAGGAGTATTATTTAGTTCACGGCCAAAATGAAGTAATTGCACTTGGCACATGTTGGTTCACATTCCCTCCTCTTTAGCTTTTGCCATCGTAACTTCTATTTTTGGTTTACATTCCCTGCTCGTAGATGTAGCCATCATAACTTCATCTTGCTCGGTCGTTGTTACAAAATTATAGCCTACTACTATGTTGTTCATGCCAATTTTGTACTCCTGAACATGTTGGTTTGCATGGGACTACAGTAGTAAGTCTGCTGTTTCATTCTAACATGCTCGTTATATTGGCTGTTGGTATGCGGCATGCACTCTTTGTTTGCTTATTGTGCACATTACAATGATCTTGTTATAACGAAGAAATGATGAGTTCCAAATTCTTTGCCAAACAATATTGTAGTGTCTTTGCCTTTCCATTGTTGCTGTCTTAACTTGTAATGTCTTTGTTTGAGATATAGGTGCTGCATGGACAACTTAAAAGATTGCCGGATCGCTTCATTGTATTGCTAGGTTTAATTACCATTCAATTTCTCTGGGTTCTGTAATATTTTTTTCAATGCCTTGCAGCTGATGTAATATTTAGTTAGTTTTTATAGTTCTTTCGCATTTTTCTTTGGTGCTTGTGGTAAGTGAGGCTATCCGACAAATCAATGCTGCGTAAATATTCTCAGTATCTAAATCACGAATTCCCATCCCTTAAACGGCCCAATTAAGCGAAATCACATATGTGCCGCCAAAATCCTAAAGCGCATATTATCTGCGCATATAACAACAACTAAACGGTGGCCATTACTTCTTAGGCCAGCCCATTTGATTCTGATGGACCCCACTAATTGGGGCGGCCTTGCTTTAAGTGGACCCCACCAACTACGGGGCAGCCCACTAATTAGTTGGGCCAGCCCATTTGCTTTAGTGGACCCACATAAATGAATGGCCCTTTAGAGGAAAGTGGGACCCACTGTGTTTTTGGCCACTATCTTTGGGCGCCACTTGCTATATGGTGGACCCCATGCGTGTTGCGGCCCTTTAACAGAAAGTGGGACCCATGTGTTTTGGCCGACCCGCTACCTTGTTGGGCGGCCCACTTGTATATGGTGGTCCCACATACTAAATGGGCCGGCCCTTTAAGAGGAAAGTGGGACCCACTGTTTTGGCGGCCCACTATCTTGTTGGGCCGCCCCGCTATATGGTGGACCCACATACTAATTGGGCCGCCCTTTAACGGAAAGTGGGACCCACTTGTGTTTTTGGCCCGACCCACTATCTTGTTGGGCCGACCCAATTGCTATATGGTGGACCCCACACTAAATGGGCGGCCCTTTAACGGAAAGTGGGACCCACTGTGTTTTGGCCCCACTATTTTGTTGGGCCACCCACTTGTTGTATGGTGGACCCCACAAACGAAATGGGCGACCCTTTAGCTGGAAAGTGGGACCCACTGTGTTTTTGGCCGGCCCACTAGCTTGTTGGGCAGCCCACTTGCTATACGGTGGACCCCATACTAAATGGGAAGCCCTTTAACGAAAGTGGGACCCACATGTTTTTGGCCGGTCCACTTGCTTCTTGGGCAGCCCGATTCTTGTAAGGTGGACCCCACATGTTAAATGGGCCGCCCATTTAAGTTTTGACCGATCAACCTTAGAGGTTAGGCCCGGCCCACGTAACTAATGGACCAGCCCACTATATAGTTGACCGGTCAAACTATGTCATCTGGCCCGGCACTTAAGACGTGGCAGGCCTCGTGTGGGCCTACCATCTACCACGGGTTTCGAGCCGGTTGCGTTAACGCGATTGCGCGTACGCCACGTGTCGGTTGCATGACGTCGCGGTCAACGGGCTCCGAAAACACTTCCAACGGTCCGATTTTCCGTGGCGGAAGGGCGCCAACGCGACGGACCGAAAAATCGTCGTTGGACTTTACGCAGTTTCGACAACGGAACCCATATCGTCGGGTTAGGCCCATAGGCGACGAAAAATACCCCTTAGCGGACGATTTTGAGACGTTGTCTATCAGAACTTTTCTTGTAGTGAAGTACTCTTTACTCGTACCGTGATATGATATCCCTTGTGAACCAGTCACATGCTTGCAAGCTAATTAGATAACATTGCACCGAGAGGGCCCAGAGTATATCTATCCGTCATCGGGATGGACAAATCCCACTCTTGATCCATATGTCTCAACTCATACTTTCCGAATACTTAATCCCATCTTTATAACCACCCATTTACGCAGTGGCGTTTGATGTAATCAAAGTACCCTTCCGGCATAAGTGATTTACATGATCTCATGGTCGAAGGACTAGGTAACTATGTATCGAAAGTTTATAGCAAGTTTGAACTTAATGACTTGATCTTATGCTACGCTTATGGGTGTATGTCCATTATATAATTCACCCAATGACATAACTTTGTTATTAACAACATCCAATATTCATGATCACGAAACCATGATCATCTATTAATCAACAAGCTAGTTTTACAAGAGGCTTACTAGGGACTCTGGTTGTTTACACAACACACATGTATCAATGTTTCGGTTAATACAATATAGCATGGGATGTAAACATTTATAATGAACACTAAGATATAACAATAACTAATTTATTATTGCCTCTTGCGCATATCTCCAACACAAATCGTACAAATATAACTCAATGCAACCATTAGTCCATAGAAATTTTCATAAATTACCAAAACCACACATGGGAGATCCATGCGCTTTCAGCAGTCACCCGTTGACACGCCTGCGCAGCTCAGTTCCGTCTCGCGGTCCTGCTCCCGCTCGCATCGACGACATGTGGCCCTGCTTCAACATGGATGCCCATATGTACTCCTTTGGAGAGCGCGGCTTCGGTGGAACTGCTCAGGTGAGGCTTGTGAGCTTGTTATGAGCTCGAGGGGAACTCCGTTCTCCCGTTTCTTGGGTGAGTGGACCACGACGGTGCCTACCAGTGTCGCTATCATTTATGGAGCTGGTCCAATGCTCCGAACTAGTGGCAGGGTTGACGGTGGGAATATGTGTGTGGTTTGAGTGAAAGCTTGGCGACGACGGTGCACGTGGGTATCATCCACCTTCTTGAAGGTGCCGCGAGGGGTCCCCTATCCTCGGTCAAGGTTGTGGCTTGCGCAAGGGGCAGGTCCACGACCATCAGTGTTGGTTTTCAGTGAAAGCCCTATGATGATGGCGCCAATGGCGTGATTCTTCTTCTTGAAGGCACCGCGATGGAACCCCACGCTGCTCGGGTGGTCAAACTTGGGTGTATCTGACAGCGAGGCGAAGCCTCACAATGCTTACATATGGTGTACGTGTTCCTCTTCTCGGTTAGCTGTGAAAGCTGAAGTGGCGTTGCTCGACCTTTGCTATTTTCGATGCAAGTTCGTCGACTTCTGACGGCGTCGTCCGCAACAACGGTGATGAGATTCATGTTCCTGATGCGGTCTTAATTGGTTGATCGGTCCCCGCCGATGGTGTAGGTGTCACTTCTTTCCCCGCAAGTGCTCTCTATTGTCCCTTTGCCAGACCGCGCCCTCTGGCGGCAGCGAGGGAGGGGAGGGGGAGGGGGAGGAGGCGATGGCGAGGTAGAGTTTCCCCTGGCTGCCACGCGGGGGCGGCTCGGGAGGAGGACGAGAGGATGGGACGTGGGTGGTTCACGTCCTGAGACTGAAAATAATAGTTTAACTTTCTAAAAATAATATAACCCTTAAGCTTTGGGATGTATATTTTAGTGAAGCTTATGGATACTTTAAGAAAATAGCTCTTGAATAATTTAAGGAAAAAAAGACATGGTCGTAGTCCGGGTACACACAGACACAGGTCACGCACTCACAATAACACGCGAACACGATGCAGCCCTGTTCCTTATTTTTTTGGCAAACGCTAGGTGCTGGGCATTGCATGTCCCCGAGGCCGACACTGCCAGAGAGACCACTCTGCGTCTTGAGTCTTGACTTTCTTTTATCGTTTCACCTAAATCCCCTTCATCTCTAAATTTATAGTACAAAATAACCGATTAATCTGTCTACCCCATTTCTGGCCTCTAGTTTTTCTCACCCAAGCACTCCTTAGAGCATCTCCAGTCGCGTCCCCCAAACCGTCCCCCAACCGGGATCGAGCGTTGGGGGCGTGTTTGTTGGTGCCGCGTTTGGGGGCGTCGCTCCCCAGCGCGTCAAACGCCGCCCCAATCAGAAATTCAAATAGATGCATTCAAAAGAGATCGTTCCCGCCGATTCGTCGCGATCAGAGTAGCGGCGATCGATCAAATACTGGCGCGCGATCATATTACAGACCGGTGGTGCATGCAAATTAGAAGAAGGAAGGGGTTGGGCGACGGCGTCGTATCCTGAGTCGACGCAGGCCCGTCGGCACGACGACCTCGTCACGATCCGCTGTTCTGTGCATGGTGCGTCGCTCCGTCGCCACGCAGAGGCCGACGCAGTGTAGCGGTGAAGGCGCGTCCCTGCTCTTGCTGCGGCCGCTGCCGCGATGCCGATGCCGCTGCCAGGGCCGCCGCGTCGCCGCCGCCATTTTGCTTCGATGTCGTCGAGGATCTGGCCTTTGAAGAAGTTGTGCGCCGCTCGCGTCCGGGGAGACATTCCCTCTGTCGACGTTCTCAGCAGGGACATGTCGTCCTGCGTTTCTTGAGCTCCAGCTTCTCCTCTTGCCTCTTGAGCAGCTCGGCCCACCTTTGGTCGGTCTTTTTGTCGCGGGAGAGAAAGGTCGAGGAGACGTCGGCGAGGCATTTCGTGATCGACGCCTGCGTCTTCTCAGACGACGCAGCGTCGGCCAAGGCGGCCTTGGCAGCCTTGTTGCCGTAGGACGCCCTGTCGGTTGCCGCGGCGCGTCCAGATCAATGGCGTCCTTCCCCTTGGACATCGACAAGCGCGTCAGCCGCCATTTCTCATTCATTTTGAGCTTGCCATAGCAATGCATGAGCACGAAAGACTTGTGACCTTCCGAGTTCTTCGCGTACAAATCCATGGCCCGATCAAACTAACGAAAGGAGGCAGAGTCATTTCATCGAACACAATGTAGGCGCTACGGATTATGGAAGAAACAGTCGTACCAGTTTGGCGGCGTCGGCGCCGCTCTCGCCTCTGGTCTCTAAGTCGAGATGGTACCCATGGAAGGCGTTCACCGACGCCTGGATGATGGCCCATCGCGTCGACATTGCCTTTTGGCTCCTCTTCATTGACACCTTCCTGTAGTCGCTGTTGATGAGCTTGCGCTCATCGAACTCGGCCTTGATCCTCGCCCAGTACTTCCCGCCTTTTTGGTTGGCGCCGATGATGGAGTCATGGCTCACCGTCGCCCACGACTCGCACAGACAACAATCTTCCAGAGGCGTCCACTTCGGGCCTCGTGTGCCCGACGGCTTCTTCTTCTTCTTCGTCCTCACGCCGTCCGCGTCTACCTCCACGAGATCATCGTCACCGGCACCCTCGTCGTCCTCTTCCTCGCCGCCCTCTTCGTCCTCATCGTCGTCCTCCTCGTCGTCCTCCATCCCCTCCTCTTCCTCGACGTCCTCCTCCTCAACCCCGTCGTCCTCCTCAGCACGGCGCCGTCGTATTCGAGCGGACCCTGCGGCCGGTGAAAGGGTCGCCGTCCGGACCGGGTCTGGCTCGCGCTGCTCGTACGCCGGGGTAGAGGTTGTTGGGGTTGAAGCCGCCGTGGCGGCGCATCCTGGTAGTGCGGCGACAAGTTGGCGTCACGCACCCGGGAGCGGAGGGGCCGTCGTTGTAGAAGGCGGCTTGCGACGGAGAGTTCAGTCCCGGAACGTACACCGGCATGGACGTACTCCATGGGCTCGCGTTGGTGGCGGCGATACACCCGGCCATTACGTGCTGGTGCTGGTGCGCCGAGCCTTCTTCTCCAGCTCCACCGCCCTCCGTCCTTTCCGCTCCGCCGTCGGCCGGCGCAGGCAATCTTGCTGCCATTGATCGTCGGTCATTCCTTCAGGCTTCTTCTTCGGAGCCGGCGGCTTCGCGAACGGCGCTTTCGCATTGCCCGGCGGCTTCTTGGCCGCTTTCTTCGCCATCTTTTTGGGGGCTGTCGGCGGCGCCATGGAATGGGGAGAGGGTAGCGGCGGCGGGTGGACGGCGGGAGGGAGAAAGAAATCGGCGGGATAGGAGAAAGAAATCGGCGGGATATGTTTTGGGAGGCTGTGCGCGCCGGTATAGGCGCGATTTGGCGGGAGCGGCGGGATTGGCGGGAGTGTGCGACGATTTTTCCCTGTGCCGCTGCGCGTCGGGCCCGCGTCGGTTGGCCTCGCTTTCGTTGTGTCCGGCGTCCCGGAGCGTCCCTGTGGGACGGAGGCGGGCGGACACTGTCGGGCCGCCGGACAAAAATGGGCCTGGAACAGCATTTGTCGGCGCCTAAATCGCTTTGGGGGACGCGACTGGAGATGCTCTTAGCACGCTGAAGTCCTCCATTCCGCCGGAAAGGCTCGCTCATCTATACTCTACTTTTCACGGGGAAAATTGCATATACCCAAAACAGAAGGAAACGCCGGAGAGAAAAGCTCATTCCCTCGGGCCCCTCTCCCGCCAAGTTGGCGCGAAATCGAGATGGACGACCAGCGCTCGAACATGCCCAACCGGCGAATCCCACCCCCTCCTCCGCCGCCGCCACCTCGCCGTCTCCCTCCTGCTCCACCTTCCCTCCCTCCCAATTACCCTCCTGCTCCACCTCCCCTCTCTCCCCATCACCGTCCTGCTCCACCTCACCTCCCTCCTGCTCCACCTCCCCTCACTCCATGGACACGAGGGTCGAAAGATCCCAAATCTGGGGAAAGTCAAGACATCTTGCAAGAAATAGGTAACCCACTTGATACATCTGTTGAAATCAGTACAGATCGGTCTGTCATTCTATGGCTTGGCATCATAGTTACTTCGATTCGTTTTATTTGGTTCTTCTTTTTCCGCCGAGGTTCTTGTTTTTCTGCTGAACGGATCTCTCTAACAAATCGATGGCAGCGATCAAAGATAGTGTACAGATAATATCTGCTGTTACTCTGCTGCTGTTTGTGATTGTTAGAGAAAATGTATGACACAGTACTAAAACTGCACTTCCCATTCACATCCCTTCTTCTCCAGCCCGCCGGTCCACCACTTCGGCCACGGACATCGGCTTCTCCATCACGCAGCAGACTCGCTTTGCCCTCCGCCTCGCCTCCGCCATCTCCTCGCCCTCCAACTCCAAGGGCTCTTCCGGCAACACCGCCTTCTCCCCGCTCTCCCTCCACGTCGCGCTCAGCCTAGTCGCCGCCGGCGCTGGCGGTGCCACCCGCGACCAGCTCGCCGCCACGCTCGGGGCCGCGTGTCCAGGCGAGTTGGAGGGACTACACGAGCTCGCCGAGCTGGTGGTGCAGCTCGTGCTCTCTGACGCTTCCGGCGCCGGCGGGCCCCGTGTCGCCTTCGCCAACGGCGTCTTTGTCGACGCGTCGCTCTCTCTCAAGCCTTCGTTCCAGGATCTCGCTGTGGGCAACTACAACTCCAAGATCCTGTCTGTGGACTTCCAAACTAAGGTGATCCCCTTCCTAGCTTGTCTAGCAGCTAGTTTTTCAAACGACCCAAAGGAGCAAAACGAATATTTAAAAAAACAGAGTAAAGATTTTGCTCATCATCTGAGGAGATCACTGGCTTCTGGCTGGTAGTTTATTTTTGACAGCTCGGCATGCATCCCATTCTTTCTCTGAAAAGTGGTTGTTTTGGTATCTGATATTACAAGTTTTAGGGTGATTGGCATTTTTAATAACCGTCCATCTGCCTCGATCTAACGGTGATAATTAGACGGAACCAAATTGACGGAACCGGAACCGTGGGACCGGAACCAAAATTTGTGGGACCGGAACCTCAAATATAATTTACCAACATTATAAAAGACAAACGTCCGTTTAAATGGCCGAAGCATCTGATTAGTCTACACAAATCTTAAAGCAACAAATAATTTATCATATTTACACATATCTTAAATCTGCCCGGTGTAAACCAAAATCAAACCACCTCATATCTCATGCTCTCTCACTATCCGCTCATCTCTCTCACTCTCTCCACAGCCGCTCCACAGCCGGTAATCCCCAAGACGCAGGTGACGGTGAGGGGACGGCGACGGAGTCCCGGCGATCCCCGCGACGGAGGGGACAGCGAGGGGACGGCGGCGTCGGGTCTCTCCCGGTGATCCCCGCGACGGAGGGGACAGCGAGGGGACGGCGGCGTCGGGTCTCTCCCGGCCATCTAATGGAGGGGAGGGGAAGGGGACGGACCGGCCTGCCCCGGCGATCCCCGCGAGGGAGGGGATGAGACGGCGGCCATCCGACGGAGGGGAGGGGAAGGAGAAAGGACCGGCCTGTCCCGGAGATCCCCGCGATGGAGGGAGGTGAAGGCGACGAAGGGGAGGGGACGGCGGGAACCGCTTGTCGGGGCGGCTGAGGAGGGGAGGAGCTGCGGCGGCGACGTTTGTAGAGGCCGGAGAGGGGAGGAGCGGCGGCTGCAGCGTCTAACGTCACCGGCGAGAAGAGAAGCGGTTGTCCTCCTCTTCTAGCTCTTTCCTCTTTTCTTGATTCCAATTACCAAATTAGTCATTGCTCTGACAAGTTGTTTTCAGTGTGCACTTTGTCAATTTAGTTAGGCATTGAGGAGCTGCTCAAAAACCTTTGCCATCCATTTGTTTGCATCAAGTGATGGCACCAGAAAGCTTGAAATCGTGGTCTGTGAGATACTACTTCTCAAAATGCAAACAAACGGAATAATTCACCACTCGCCATTGGCATGCTAATGATTTTACAGGATGGCTAGGCTGCTTTTTCTGTCGGCCACTGAAACTGCCGCTGCATATAACATACCCAAACCTGAATAACTCCTTAGGTTGTGCTCACTCTGTTTATTTCCCCCATGTCCGGAGTTTGTCTTGCCGTCACAAATCATATGAATCTCTGAATTTGTACTGCACACCAATGATCTAGTACTGCATTTTCCATGTAGCAAGATCATACAGATCGCTAAGCTTGCACTTTTAATAAGGCGGATGTACCTTTTGGTAGCTTCATACTACTCCAGAATAGTTCAACACTAATTCAGATAGCTGTTTAGTTTTTTAGATTTTACAGAGGCACTGATTTGTCGTGAGTCTAGTTACGTTAGAATTGTAGACATCGATTATATGCCTGCTAGTTCTCAACTTCTCATCTCAACTTTTTTAATAGGCATAGGCCATTCTGGGCATGCGCCACCCTGATTTTTGTTGCTGCATCCATTGCCACATTTGTCACGGGCCAAGCAGTACAGGCAAGTATGGTTCCTTAAATTGTTTCTGGCAACTTATATACCGTACCTTGCATTGTAAACGCTTATTTTTATATAATCTTAATACCTTTCTATGCTTTTGGCCAGGATACGTTCGAACCATACGACGTTTTGTGGAATGGTATTGTTGGCACTTTGGGCGTCGAAGTATATACTTTAGTCGATACAAAGTCCGTTTTTTTGAAGATCCACCAGATCCTTTCATTTAAGACTTGGATTTTTTTATTTAATCCCTTTTTGGATGTCTTCAGTAGCCATCGCAGGTTTCATTACTTTTCTTCCATTCAAAAAAGCTCTTCTACCTGTCTGCTATTGTTATTGCCGGGCCTCCAGACCATACCAATTCACCGAGTTAGAAACCGGCACGATAACTGGTACACCAGAGGTGCGTCCTTCCCGGTCCTCTCGTACTAGGGAAAGGTGCCGACTTCCTTTCTTAAGCCAATGCACGTGGGACAGCTGCTAGAGCTCGAGGGCTTTCCCTTTCCTACTCCGACGATGCTTTGTTACCTATTCCATTAGGAACCGCAGATTTTTTAGTCCATCACATTCAGAAAGCCGTATTCGATTAAAGTCGTATGTACGGCTTGGAGGGAGATCTTTCCTATCTTTCGAGATCCACCCCACCGGTTGAGAAACCACCATAGTTGGATGATTGCTCGCGCTAGTAAGACAGCTTTGACTCTTCTTGATCGTGACCTGGTGATCGGTCACACCCTCTTTAGAGGTTCTAGGCCCTGCCTATTGAGTCATCTACCACAGAAACAGTCGGACCAGAATATCTTAAAAAAATAATGCAATAGTTTAGGATTTGCATTGCCGATAAACCATTCGTTTTCTTTCTTTTCAATGATCCTACTCGAGATAGGGAGAGTAAAAGCCCTCATTGTCCAACCTGTCTATCTAGTGCACTTTTGTGACCTCGTACGATCGTATCGGGTGAGCAACAGCCGTCGTCACAGTACTGACTTATGGGCTAACAGGTCACACCCAAAAGGAGATTTTAGTAAATAACCAAATATAACACTGGGGCTAAGAGTCATCGTCGCATTAATCAGAATCTTCAAAAGCAAGCTCAAAGTGATGCCCTACCTTGATGTTGGCCAGAAGGGCTTGGATGAAGATAGGTTGTATTATTCATGTTTTCTGGTGATTTGGAAGTGCTGGTATGCATGTATAAGATGCCTAGTTTGTAACACGACCAAGTACTAAAGCAAAGAAAATCAGGCTTCTTCTATGAGTAAAACCATCAGGTTTCATTGACGAGTAGATCCATCAGGCTTCTTGCATGACAAAAATTCCTTCGCCAGACGGGATTTGAACAAGAGCAAGCATAACACAGCTAGCTACTACTCTGACTAGATTGCATACTCATCAAGACTCACTGTCCCAGATTTTGCACCTTACAAGGTAGCCTTTGAGGATATGCTATTTCTTTGATCTTTCTAATCCTCTTACATGGCTTGGTCCAGAATGCTTCTATCTAAAAGAAGCTCATGTAACATGGTATTTCCACGATGTTGGGAACTGATATTCGTTCTGACGACCTGAAAGTTCAGTTATTATCACATAGTATTATAAGTCCCGTTCATTTGGCTTGTTCTCAAACCTGGATGATCTGTTCGTGTTTTAGTTGCTGAAACCAAATGTCACAAGTAGGAGAACAACACTGCAAATGCCAAGTTATATTCACACACTGTATATTAATTTCATTTGTACAACATCAAGACCCACCTTATATAGGGGAAGAAAAAAATTTAAGAAAAAATGAAGAAAGCAATAAGCATCACTATCCGCAGCTACTTGAGTTGAGATCGTGAGTGTCATCTTGCTTAATGAAACAAGATCTACTGAGTGGATCCAACTTGTACCGGATGACGAGCCGCCAAGTCGTAGGAATCAACCCCATGCGCCATAGCAGCGTAATGCTGCGGGCTGACATGACCATCGAATCCAAACTGGCTCTGCAAAAACAGCAACAAGCAGATCAAACTACTAGCATGAATAGTACGGTTTCAGGTGGGAGCTGAGTCAAACCTGATGATGGGGCATCCGAGCACCGGCCGTCACGACCGCCAGCTGCTGCTGGAATCTGGAAGACGAGTCCCTGGTTCCCACCATCGCTGGCCTGTATAAGAGGAAAATCTTCATTGCAATATATCTAAAGTACAATACATGCATAGTCATAAGCATATTAGTCTAAGATGTAGGATCCAACAATTGAAATCTGTGTGAGCAAGAACACGCTCCAGCAAATTTATTTCTTTTATGACGCACCAAAAGCTCTGAGTATTAAAGTTAAAAAAAAAACTCTGAGTATTAAAAATGTGAGACATAATAGCTCGACGATCACACTTGAAATGCTAACCCATATCTAAGACATAATAGCTCGGTGATCACATAATAGCACCGAGTATTAAAAATCTGAGACACAATAGCTCGACGATCAAATTTATTTTTTTGTAGGAGTACTTGCCATTGCTAATGTCAAAATTTTTTTTTGACAAAATGATTGTAGTCCGGTTCTCTCCTGCATATATATTACTCCTCCAATTATCAAACTAGGACGTATTATAGTTGGTACAATCTGATGCATCATGGTTTTCCTTTTGACAGGGAAGAGAATAGAAGGTACCGTATCAGGTCACAACTCATGATCTGCAATTTTGGAAGATTACATTTGCCATACATCTGAACTGCAGATCCACTGTATGTCTGGTCTTCACAGCTGACCCATTTCATGCGAGTGCCGATATATTTACTGCCCAAGGCCATTGTAGTGTGCATACTGCAGCAAATAACATATTTTCGCTGGTATGCAGGTTAATGATATATCTGAAACTGAATGCGATATTTCAGAGCAGTATGATTTCGGAACACCATAAGCTAGCAGGTGCATACAGTGATACAGATGCATTTGTGATTTGCGATGTAGAAATACAGCTCTATTATACTTCTTTTGACAGGGGTACACCTTGATTAGGCACTAGGAGATAGAAATTTGAAACACTGAATTTGACTCATCCATGTTGCAGACACGAGACTGACGGACGTACAAAACACTGAATTTGACTCTAACAAAGTTCACACACTAGACTGACCTTCAGTGTTTAGGCGACGGTGTCCAATCCCGCAGGCGAGCATGGTGGTGGCCGCCCACTCCGATCCCACTGTTGAGGCTGGAGGTCTGATCCCGCCGTCGAGGAGAGCGGGGGCGTTACACCAGACTGAGCCACGGAGGAGAGAAATTCGGGTTGGGATCTTACAGATGAAGAACCATCTCGAGGCGATCGAAGGAGGCGAGGTGGACGAGGAGGCAGAGACGCGTCCGCCGTGATCTCGGGCGGTGCTCGTCAGGTAGGGGGTAGGGGTAGGGGCTGGATGCTCCCGGCGATCCCAGCGACACTCCGGCCGATCCCCCAGCGACGGAGGGGGCAGGTCAGTGATTCTGCCGGCGATCCCCGTGATGGAGGGGAGGGGGCTGCGACAGAGAGGACGGGGCCATGACTCTCCACTCGATCCCTTTGATGGAGGGAGGGGCGGTAGCTGCGACGGAGAGGACGGGATCTGTGACCTCCAGCGATCCCCGCGACGTGGGGAGGGGCGGCGGCGCCGGCGTCGGGCGCTGGTGTAAAGGAGGCCTGGGCGAGTCGTGTATAGAGGAGTTTATTCTGACCGGGAGAAGGATGGCGTCCCCCCCAAGCAACCTAGCGCCGCCCGCCAACAACTTTGCGCCGCCCGCCAGCAACCCAACGCCGCTGTTCAACATCCTAGCGCGGCCGCCGGCGACCATCGACCACGACCTTCCTCCCCCATCTGGTCCACACTCTCTCCGAGATTCGCGGTCGCTTGTTGAGCGTGCAACGATTCTCCGATTTGTTCGCGATGGATTTATTGTTCGTATCCCAGGAATCGCGGTTTGGGATTCTTTTGTTTCACGATTTTACGATTTGGATCGTAATTTTCTCGCAGAATCCTCCCTCAACGCTTCTGATCTTGCGACTGGATCTGCGCGGGAGATCGCTGGCTTTCAAATTCTGTTTGGCCCGAGAATCGGATGTGGGTTGGACCGAATTTTTTTGGGTCGAGCCCAACATTCCCGTTCGGCTAATATCCGCAGTTGTGAAGGGATTCCTGTGCGCCATGGATCTGGACCTCTTCCAAGCCTTTCAATGGCGACCACTGTTGGGCTTCAGCCCAATACTATTCATCAAGGCTCGCTTTTAGCCGGTGCTGCCGACAAGATCCAGGTAAACCCTAGATCATTCACCACCGGGGCAGTTGTTTTCGTCGCATCGCCCCCTTCGCCCAGATCCAATCTCCCTCAACCACGTTCCCCTCGCCGCTGGTCCGGGACATCCACCGGTGATAGCAGATCGTTCGCGCAGATTGCTGCTCTGCCGCGGATGGATCGGAGATTTGGAGGTCCGCGTAGATCTCCTCCAAGAAGGAACAACTATTTCGGTTACCGTCCAAGAGCTGGATCTGAGGCTGACCGAAGAGATGAGCAGCGTCGCTGGGAAGATGAGCGCCGCCGTGATGAAGATTGGCGCCGTGAAGATGAGAACCGTCGCCGTGAAGAGGAGCGCCGACTCGCAGATCAAGAGCGTCTCCGATTCGAAGAGCGCAGAAGACTTGAGGAGCGCAGACGTCTTGATGAAGACCGTCAGCGCGAAGCAACTCGTATTTCGGAGAGGGTTGCGCGTGAGCGTGCTCTTGCCGAGAGATCTCGCAAGGAGGATGATCTGCGTGCTCGGGATCGATGGGCGCATCGGTCCGAGATGGTCCCTGGAACCACCTCCAACATCAACTCCACTCGATCTGCTGAAGTAAGTCCTGTAGCCCCATCCTTGCCGTCATCTAATACTGTTGCTGCAGAAGCGCTAGCGGCTAGTTCTCACCTGCAGTCTCAGCATAGATCAGTAGCAGCTGTTGATAGTTCACAGTCGTTAGTCTCTCTGCCGGGACCGGTGGGGTCCTCTGTACCACCACCAGTTCCTGCCTCCATCCCTGCTCCGTCCAGAAGGGCCGAGATTCCTCTCAGAAACCTCTCCTGCTTTAACTGCAATGGTGATCATCACATTTCTGTCTGTCAAGAGAATGATCCGTGGGATTATAAGGCCCCTTTCTTTGGTAGCGAAGAGTTTGGCTCTGGCTTTTACTCTATTCCAGTTCCTGAAGAAGATAATTACCCAATTGAACAACTCAATTATGCTCATATCACTGTTGAAAAAGGTGAGGTAAATTGCAGGAACATTGAGCATGAGTTTAATGTTTGGGCTGAGTCAATGAAAATCAACTGGCGTTTCTTTGCTAAAGAAGTTTCAGCTACAGAGTTTAGAACAAGATTCCCCTCTGCTAAGGCTATTGAAGAGCTTGCCCATTTTGGGAAATTATTCATGAGGACAGTACCTGGTGCTATAATCAGTTTAGAGAAGTGGGCTGGAGACATTGAACCTATCTCTATCATGCAGGAGGCCTGGTTCAGAATAAAGGGCATTCCTATGAAATATAGGAACAAATCCACTGCTTATTATGCTGCTAGTCTTGTTGGCAAACCTCTTGCCCTTGATAAAAATTACCTCAGGCACTTTGCTTTTGTGAGAGTGAAGATTGGTAGTCAAGATCTGGCATTGGTGCCCAATTCCAGAATTGGAGAAATTAAGAAAGGCTTCTTTGAATTCCACTATTCTAGAGAGTTGTTTGATCCCTCCTCCAATGCTGGTAACAAGCCTGCTGTTCCTGTAGATACTCTTGGTGATGGGGGGGATCAGGGTACCCCAAAAAGACAGAGAGTGGGCATGCAGGATTCAGATGCTGGTTCTCAATCTGCCCCCCCTAAGGTCTCTGGAAACTATAATGGGTCACATAGACAGGCAACTTTACATGCATCTCCTCTTTCAAGAAAAGACACTGGTAAGAGAAAACTGTTTGAATTGGAACCCATTTGTAACCCTGCTGAGAACATGGTCCCTCCCTGCTATGCCCCTGTTGTATCCTCTCCACTCTCAGAAGTTCACAAGGAAGTGGTTGATGCTCTTGCATCTCTTCCATCTCAGTCAGCTGCTAGTTCTTCCTCACAGATGGCTGCTGATTCATACAAGCAGTTTCTTACTTCCCTAGCAAGATCTGGTAGTGACAAAGCTTTCACCATTCAGAAGGAATACAAGCATCTCCTTGATCCCATTGCTGAAAATATGAATGAAGATATTGGTCCTTCTGATGAGTTGGTTGATTATGATAGCAGTGATTCCCAGGCCTCTGATACCCCTTACCTGACACAAGGACAGGGGATCCTTGCCTTAGCTGCTCCTTCCCTTAGGGATGAAAGAACTGCTGTTGTTATTCCTGTTGATGGCTCTCAGCCTGAACTTGACTCCCAAGAAGAACCCCTCTCTCAAGTTGATAATCCAACCATTGATGTTGAAATTCCAGGTGATGGCAACCCTCTCTCTTCTGGTGGAGATCCTCAGCAGCCTGCTCCCAGGATGAGCTCCAGAATTGTTTCTTTGGGCACCCACAACACAAGGATTGGTGCTAGAACTATGGGGGATTCTCCAGCTAGTAATACCTCAGGTACAAACTTAAATACTTATAACTCCTTTGCTTTACTTGATGATGAAGAAATTTTGAGTAGGGCCCTTGAAATGGGTGTTAGCCCTGCTTCCTTTTCTCTTGAGAATATTAGTTATTTGAAAGATCTAGAAATTGCTAGACATAATATGGCTGCTGTGCAAAAAGCTCCTGTGAATACCAGTGTTGATGAGTCAAATCAGATCCTCTTACTGGGATTTGGTGATGATAAGAGTGAAAGTGATAGAGATGTAGATGAAACCGATTTTACTCCTGTCATATCCAGAAGAAAGAGGAAAGCTAAGAAGTCAGCTTGTAAGATTGGAAGGAGTGGATCACAATCAAAATCAGGTGATGCCACTTTGGGAGCACAATCAAAATCATGTGCTGCCCAGGTGAAAGCTAACAATGACCACCCTTTGAGTGGCATTGTAGCTGGAACCAGGAGAAGAAAACAAAATCCAAAATATTTATGATAGGTGCTTCCTTGAATTGCAGAGGTGTTGGAAAGAAAGGGATGAGCATTTTCTTGGCTGATTTGATAAGAGACCAACAGCTTGATTTTATTGGTCTTCAGGAAACCATTAAGAAAGACTATTCTTCTGCTTTTTTCAGAAGAATTGACCCTGCAGGGGATTTTGACTGGAAGTGGATCAGTTCAATTGGCAGGAGTGGGGGTATCCTGGGTGGTTTTAGGCTATCCAGGTTTACCATTTGTGATACTTCTATGGGTAAATTTCACATCAAAGTTACCTTGCTTGATCTGAAATTAAATGTTAAATGGTGCTTGATTATCATCTATGGAGCTGCTCAAGCCTCTGATAAAGAGGAATTTTTGGTGGAACTTGGTAATGTCTGCAGTAATCAAACTCTCCCAATTTTGGTAGGTGGTGATTTCAACCTCATGAGGTTTTCCAGTGAAAAAAATAAACCCATGTCACATAATAAATGGTCAGACATTTTCAATTCCATCATTAACACCTGTGCCTTGAGAGAGATTCATATGGCTGGTGGTCAGTATACTTGGTCCAACAATCACAGTGATCCAACCTTGGAGAAGTTAGACAGATTTTTAATGAGCAGCACTTGGGAAGATCTCTTCCCACTTGTGACAGTTCACAAACTAGTGAGAGACATGTCTGATCATAATCCCCTCATTCTTGACACCCTTGATATCATGGTGAAGAAGAGGGATTTCAGATTTGAAAAAAGATGGCTCAAAGAAGAAAGTTTCCTGGAAAGAGTTAAAAGATGCTGGGATCAACAAGTGTTTGCCAAAGACAGTCTTGAAAGAATAATGAAGAAATTAAAAAATGTCAAGAAAGCACTGAAAGGGTGGGGTGCTAATCTGAGAGGGGCTGACATCAAAAAGAAAAAAGATATTTCCATTGAATTGAAAGAGCTTGAGGAACTGGAAGAGATAGGTCCTTTATCTTCATCTCAAAGAGAAAGAAAAAGTTTGCTTCAACAGGAAATGCTGGATGTTTTGGACAATGAGGAAACTTTTTGGAGACAGAGATCAAGAGAGAATTGGCTCCTCCATGGTGACAGTAACTCTGCCTTCTTCCATAGAGCAGCCAATGGATGCAAAAGGAAGAGAACCATTTTTTCCTTGAAGAAAGGTGATACAATTGTCCAAGGTGATGCTGCTCTATTGGAGCATGCTACTGCCTTTTACAAAGATTTATTTGGCCCAGTGATTGATTCTGGGATCAGATTGAGAGATGATATCTGGACAGATGAGGAGAAACTTAATACTTTGGACAATTCTGAACTAGATAAACGTTTTACTTTAGAAGAAATCAAAGATATTATTGATGACATGGAGAAGAACAAGGCAGCTGGCCCTGATGGTTTTCCCATTGAATTCTATCAGCACTGCTGGGATATTGTTAAGTTTGATATTCTGCATGTCTTCAATGATTTGTTTGAACATAAAATTGACTTGGATAGAATCAATTATGGAGTTATCACTTTAATTCCCAAGTCTGCAGATGCTGATGTCATTCAGAAATTCAGACCCATTTGTCTGTTGCAAGTTTTTTTCAAGATAGTGACAAAAGCTTTGACTGCTAGAGTAACTCCTGTGATGAGTAAACTTTTGCTACCATGCCAAACTGCTTTCATCAAAGGGAGATACATCTCTGATGGTGTGATGTTACTTCAGGAAATTTTGAAAGAAGATAATTTTAGAAAGAAACAGGGTGTGGTGCTGAAGATTGACTTTGAAAAAGCATATGATAAAGTAAATTGGGGATTCCTGTTTGACTGCTGCAAACAGAAAGGTTTCAGCAGTAATTGGTTGGAATGGATCAGGAAATCTGTTGCTGGTGGGACCCTTAGTGTCAAAGTTAATGACAAAGTGGGCCCATATTTTACTAGTCATAAGGGAGTGAGGCAAGGTGATCCTTTTGCCCCCTTCCTTTTTAATATGGCTGCTAACAGTTTAGCTAAAATGGTTCACCTGGCACAGAACAGTGGACTGGTTACAGGCTTGTCTGACAATCTGATACAGAATGGGGTGGCAATCCTTCAATATGCTGATGACACCATTCTACTGTTGCAAGATGATGCTCAACAAGCAGTTAATTTGAAACTCTTGCTTTATATTTTTGAATCCATGTCTGGGTTGAAAATTAACTTTGAAAAAAGTGAGGTTATGATGATTTTGGATGATGACACTAAGCAGAATTTTTATGCTGAGCTGTTCAATTGTCAGAAAGGCAGCTGGCCCATCAAATATCTGGGAACCCCAGTAAGTGCCAGAAGGGCTTCTGTATCTGACATGAAGTTCCTGGGAGAGAAAACTAAGAAAAAAATGTGTGGATGGATTGGCAACTCCATGTCCATTGGAGGGAGGTTGGTGAAGATTGATGCTTGTTTAGCCAATACTGCAGTTTACCAGATGTCTCTGAGACTTTTACACAAGACAAATATAGAACAAATGGACAAACCTATCAGATCCTTCTTTTGGGCTGGTAGTGCTGACAAAAGAAAGTATCATTTTGTGAAGTGGAGATGGATCTGTAAACCAAAGCAAAAAGGTGGTTTGGGAGTCAAGGACTTGTTTAAATTCAACATTAGCTTAATGTGCAAGTGGTGGTGGAAATTGGAACATGACTCTGGACCATGGCAAGATTTTATGAGGCTGAAATATCTTAGAGGAAAAGGCATTTATTATGCAAGAAAAAGACCTGGAGATTCTCCACTTTGGTCTGACATGATGAAAGTTAGAGACTTATACCTCTGTGGTAGAAGAATGAAGGTGGGTAATGGTATGCTGACTAGCTTTTGGGGAGACTCTTGGTGTAGTACAAGTCCTCTCAAGGATATGTTTCCTGTGCTTTTTGACATTTGCAATGAACAGAAAATTACTGTGGCTGGGGCTGCTGTTATGGGATGGAGATTCTCATATAGAAGATGGCTGACTCCTGATCTCATCATACAAGAAGCTGGCTTGATTCAATTGATGAGCCAGACAAATCTGTCTCAAGAAAATGATTTCCCCAGATGGAAATGGTCAAAAAATGGTAGCTTTACTGTGAAATCTATGTATAAACAGATTTGTGGGAGTGGCAGAGACAGATCTTTCAGACATTTATGGAAGAGCAAAATTCCGCTGAAAATTAAAATATGGCTTTGGCTAATCTGGCATAATGCTATTGCTACAAAAGACAACCTTATCAAACGCAACTGGTCTGGGGCACCTCATTGCCAATTTTGCAATGATCTTGAAACCATCAACCATCTCTTCTTTTGCTGTTCTGCAGCCAAGTTTGTCTGGAGTGCAGTTGCTACTGCTATCAACTCTCCCACTCGTCCTGGGAGTTTTTCACAATTCTTTTGGTGGTTTCCCCAATTTGTTCCTGCCAGTCGTAACACCCAAATTGCTGGCCTGGCAGCTATCTGCTGGGCCATCTGGAAAACTCGAAATAGAGCTTGCTTTGAAAACAAGTTGATTAGTTCTCCTCTTGACCTGATCAGTTACGCTGCTGTGTTTATGAATTATTGGTCAGGTTTGCATGGTGAACAAGACGCCTCTGAGCTTCGTGCTGGAGCAGATGGACTCATGCGCCTAGCTGCGGCGGCGGGAGCTGGTGCTACTGGAAATCCTGGACAAGGCAATCTACTCCAGTTGGAGAACAAAAAACCTGATGATGCTGAGGATGGCGCTGCCTCCTGAAGACCTGATGTTGATGAAGATGGCACACCATGTTTTGGCTAGCTAGCTGAGATTATCTTTGGCTGTCCCATGGCCTTGGCAGTTAAAAACTTTTGCTTGGTTTGTAATAGTTAAATCATGAACGCTAGCATTAGGCGGCGATCCCCCCGCCCCTTTGCTTTTTTTCTCTTTCTGTCGTGAACAACAACTCTGTATTTTCGTTATCTCCCCTGGTAATGAAAATTCGATCCCCTGGTGGGTCGTTTGGAAAAAAAAAGAGGAGTTTATTCTGATTTGGTTGATGAGCTTTTGGTTTTTCTTTGATTCTGATTTGATAAGTTAATTTCTAAAACGTCCATTTAGAACTGTTGTAGCATTATAGAAGTTACATAAAATTTATCATCGATTTAATCAACGGTCACGAAAAATTTGATTAGACGGAACCTAGATTTAATTAGACGGAACCTAAGTTCCGTGCCAATCACCGTAAAAGAGCTCATCTGATATACGTTGACATTTCCATGAATCATGTAACCGTTATTTTTTTAGACTAACTCATGTAACCATTATTAGTTATAGATTTATTATTTAGTGGTTATTTCCATAAAATTCTTTTGAACACTAGGACCTTTTGTACTATTATGTAGATACATACCGTCAAGCTGTTCTTTGCTGTGTGCTGGGCAGTGAGGCACACAGCAAAGGCTTCGCGGTGTTCCGGGCAGAAAGTAGGCACATGGCAAAGCTCCTTTGTTGTGCCGTTTTTTCCCGTGCTCCCTTTGCCGTGCGCCGCAACACGGAGATCGCTTTGCCATGTTCCGAATGAGCTTTGCCGTGTACTTTGCCCACATGGCAAAGCCGTGTTTTCCCGTAGTGGGTGCCTATAGAGCAGTGCTGGGGCCTCTGTTCTTCGGCTGTTTAAGTAGATTGCGATAGGTTGGAGGATGGCGACTGTTCTTTTAAGCTTGTGCAATTTCCTTCTATGTCTAGCTTAAACATGTCATATAATGATTAATATCATGCCATTTTTGTCCAGTTTAATTATTGAAGTGTAGAAATGGAACTTCGGAAGTATTAGTCTTTATGGTGTGTTCTTGCTTGTTGTATTTTTGTAGTGTGTAGGCACATATAGCTTAGGGGTGTTTCTGTATGTGTTGCCCTTGTCAAATTATGGTAAAATATGCTCCTTAGAGTTTATGTTTCTGTGAATAATTTACACTTTGGACCATGCACCATTGTTATCTTGGGATACCTGGTCTGTTACTTTTGTGAGAAAAGGTATCCTTAGAAATGTAAGTTTCACAGTGTGCTATGTAGGAATTTGAAGGCTGTGGTATTTGCTGATGTTTATACTTGTTGGTTCTTGATCCTAGTATGTATGTTAGATCATTCGGAATGTCTAGGCCTGTATTTATACGTCATTCAAGTAGTGCACTGATGTGATTTCTCATAGTGATTCCTCTGAATCAGATGTTCTGGCCCAGCTCTTCGCCCACTTGTGCATGTTGATTGTGCATGTCCCCTACCTCTTAGATTTCTCTCTGGTAGTTCGTTGGTATGACGCGCTGTCTGTGTGACACTCCTGCCTGAGCCACCCGACCATGTGTTTTCCTGCATTGCGACCGTTGTACTTAGTGAAAAAAAGTCCCCTCTCCCCGTGCAATCTCTGGTTTATGGTGTTTTAATGAAAATAATTCAGGTGGGCATTCGGCCCCCATTGTTCGCCTCAAGAAAACTTGTGGCAAGTTTCTTATTTGGTGTTCATCGATTACCATCATGAGAATTTGATTTCTAAGATGTACAAAAAATGACTAATGGTGAAAGATCAGTAGAGGTATTGTTCTGTGGTGCTTCTAGATGTTGTCATGACCATTTGAATCAGGATACTCATGTGAATTGTCTGATCTTTTACCGATTGTATTTTACTATGGAATTGTTTTATCACAGTGTTACTATGTTGTCTTGGATTCAGTCTTGTTTTTTTTTTGAAGAGCCAACGGTGGAGGGAAAACCTCCACCTGAAGTGAAAATTTATTAACGGGGGCCGAGTCTAGCTCGGGAGGTACATGTGGGTTTCGCCGGAGCAAAACGAAAGAGGCCAATACAGTGTAACCAAGATCACAGGAGGCTAGCTCTACGATCCGACAGCCACAAGTCTATCGGCTGGCGGCTAAGACGGCGAGGCAGCCTGTGCAACCAAAGCTCGCAGTGTTCTACAAGGAGCAAGAACATTTGCGGAGGTCGCAGGAGTTGGGCGTCAAAAACCATACGGTTCCTGCTCTTCCAGGTGATCCACAGTACGAGGAGCACCAGTGTGTGCCGCACAGGAGGCGCAAGGGCGACGAGTGGCGCAGCGAGGGCAAGGCAGCCATCTTCCAGGTTGGTCACAGAGGCGGCAGCTGGGGCCCCAACGTGAGCAAACCATGGCGCCAGGCGGCGGCACCTGAAGAAGAGATGAAGGAGATCCTCGTCTTCGTTGCAGAAGGGGCAGCGGGCGGACGGCAGCACACCATGTCGATGGAGGAGAGCACGCGTCCTGGTATTCCCATGCCGTGCAATCCAGAAGAAGACCCGGACCTTGAGCGGCGCGAAGTTTGCCCAGTTGCAGTCGGCGAGCGGGAGGACGACCCCGGACGAGACCATCGTGCGGTAGGCTTGGGCCGTGGTGAAGGAGGCTCCCCCAGGCAGCAGGCGGGTGTCAGGTTCATCGGCGAGGGCAGCGTGCTGAAGCGAGGCCGCCAACGCGTCGAGCTGGGCCTGTGCGATCACTGAAACGCGCGAGTGCAACGGAAGCGCAAGCCGGTGATTCGCGAGGGCCGCGGCCACCGTGATGGATGTGTCGGTACAGTGAGACAACAGCTCGGGGACGCGGGCGAACAGCGGGCCGGCGGCGTGCCAATTGTCGAACCAGAACGAGGTCGTCGCGCCGTTGCCAACCTTGACGTTTGTGAGCCCACGGTAGACGGAGAAGATGCGTTTGAAGGACCGCCAGGCAGGCGTGTCTAAGGACGACGGGGGCTCGGCAATCCCATTAGCGCCATACCAACGGCGAACCCACCGAGTCCAGGGCGTGTCGTCGCCCCGCAACAGCTTGTGGACGAACTTGAGGAGGAGGCAAGTGTTTTGGCGCCTGAGATCATGAACGCCGAGGCCACCCTCGGCTCGTGAGCGGCAGACATCCTGCCAGGCCACCTGGCAGTCACCACCCGAGCATGCAGCCTTCCCTTTCCAGAGCATGCCGCGGCGGGGCCTGTTCATGCGGTCGATGGTGGTCACCGGGAGCGGGATCACACTCATGGCGAAAGATGGCAGGGCGGAGAGGACAGCGTCAGTCAAGGTCAGCCGTGAGCCCAAGTTCAGCAGCGAGCTTTTCCATCCCGGCGCACGTTTCTCCACTTTCACCACGAGATGTTGCAGGTCTTGCACACGGAGCTTGCGGGCTGTCAGCGGGAGCCCGAGGTAGGTCTGGGGGAATTCCGCGGGCGCGCAACCCACGAGCGCAGCAAGCTCATCCGCGCGCCCTTCCGGGACGCAGATCGGTACAAAGGCTGACTTCTGGAAGTTGATTTCCAGGCCGGTGGCGCGAGAGAAGGTGTCGAGGAGGGTCTTGGCGCGTAGGAGCTGGTCCGGGGTGGCCCGAAGGAGAAGCAACGTATCGTCGGCGTACTGAATAACGGGGCAGGGAAGGTCATCAACGAGGGGGTGGCGCAGCCGGTTGGGCTCAACGTCACCGGTGATGAGCTGCTGCAAGACATCAGCCACAATGATGAACAAGTACGGGGAGAGAGGGTCCCCCTGACGCAGCCCCTGTTTGCAATCAAACCAACGGCCTGGCACGCCATTGAGGAGAACCGCTGTCCTGCCTGTCTCGAGGATAGCTCTGATCCAGCTGCACCACTTGTCACCGAAACCACGAGCACGGAGGATACAATCCAAGGCAGACCAATTCACAGAATCAAAAGCCTTTCGGAAGTCCATCTTGAGAACAATCGTCGGGACGCGGCGTTTGTAGCAGCACTGAACTAGCTCAGCAGCGTACGCGAAATTGTCGGTGATGTTACGTCCTCTGATGAAGCCAGACTGATCAATTGACACCAGAGCCGGGATGTGTGGCTGGATCCGGCGCGTCAAGACCTTGCAAAGAATTTTGAGAGTTGTGCCTTGGAGCGAGATCGGCCTGAACCCGTCTGCAGTGACCACATCGTCTCGTTTAGGGAGGAGGGCCATGTACGCTTGATTTATGGGCTGGAGTTTTGTGGTGCCTGAGTGGAATGCTGCCATCAAATCAGATAGATCGCCTTTCACGAGAGGCCAGAAAGTCTTGAAGAACCCCGGGCTGAATCCATCTGGCCCCGGCGAGGCATCGGTGCGCATTGTGAGTAGAGCTGACCGGATCTCCTCCTCAGCGAACGGGCGCTCAAGGTCGGCCAAGGCAGGCAACGGCCTGTACATGGCACGCACGTCAAAGTCGAATGTGGTGGTTCTTGAGGAGCCCATCAGGGAGGAGTAATAGTCTGTCAGTATGCGCTCCTTCACCTGGAAAGAAAACAATTTTTGGTTTGTCAAAAATTTGGTGGAATTATAATATCTACCATTTGCCATTTTTTGCATAGTCTCTTCCTTTCTACACTTAGATCATTCTAGAAAATGCTACTAGATTATGTGTTACGATTTTTCAGCTGTGCTAATTATTGATGTATTTTTCCTTGGTCCAGGCTGCTGAAGTTTCTAGTAAAGTGAACTCATGGGTTGAGAAAATCACAGCAGGTCTCATCAAAGAGATCCTTCCAGCAGGGTCTGTTGATGCTACCACTAGTCTAGTTCTTGGGAATGCCCTTTATTTTAAAGGAGCTTGGACTCAGAAGTTTGATGCATCTAAGACAAAAGACGGCAAGTTCCACCTCCTTGATGGCAGTTCAGTTCAAGCACCATTCATGTCCAGTACAAAAAAGCAATACCTTTTGTCTTCTGACAGCTTGAAGGTACTTAAACTTCCTTACCAGCAGGGCAGGGACAAGAGGCAATTCTCCATGTACATACTTCTTCCAGAAGCACATGATGGTCTCTCGAACTTGGCCGAAAAATTGAGCACTGAACCAAAGTTTATCGAGATGCATATCCCAGAGAAGAAGGTTCCAGTGGGGAAATTCAAGCTCCCCAAGTTCAAGATATCATTTGGATTTGAAGCGTCAGATTTGCTCAAAGGTTTGGGTCTCCAGCTGCCATTTAGTGCAGAAGCAGATCTTTCAGAGATTGTGGGCTTGCCTGTGGCAAAGAGCTTGTATATCTCATCTCTTCTCCACAAGTCGTTTGTCGAAGTCAACGAAGAAGGAACCGAGGCTGCGGCTGCAACTGCTGCTGCCATGTTCACACTTATGTCAAGGCCAGTAGAGCCCAAGATGGATTTTGTTGCGGATCACCCTTTCCTCTTCCTTATCCGAGAAGACATCACAGGCGTGGTGTTATTCATTGGTCATGTGGCCAATCCCCTCATGTCTTCATGATGTGTTTTTTTGCTCTGAATAGCTTGTCTCGGCTGCAACCCTGTCTGACACATGGGAGTTAAGGGTTTCAACGTTTGATCATGCTGCCTGTGTAATAAATCCAATGTACTCGTAGAATGACAATAATCCAGGATTGTTGCGGAATTGTGTGCTTTGAGCTGCTTGAAACATGAGATGGGCATGATGGGCAGCTTCTTCACACAGTATGAACAAGGGCATTTGCTTAATTTGGTGATTGATCTGGGTTATTTCGTCAATCTATACTGTGTTGTTCGAGTTTGGTTGACAAAATAACCCAGATGGCGTCCAAGGATGAATATATAACTCAGTGGCTCTTGTGTGCATCTGGGTTAGAGCGACGTCGTTGTCCCGTGGCCCTGTTGTTATCAGTTATGTGTCCTTTTGACTGGGGAGAGAAGGACAGATGGCGCCCAAGGCAAGCTGAAATCACATAGTACTAATATGCACTACTCAAAATTTCAAAATAAGGTAAGCGCAAGTTGACTGTCTAAGCCTTTTTGTGTGAAGTTACTAAGTACTACTGCACTATTGGGATTTCTCCAAGAAACAGTTCAAGTTGTTTGCGTGCAGAACAGATTCACACATCTGCACACCCAACAACCTATATATTATACTGAATCACAGCAAGAGCCACGACGCACACAAACTCATCTGAACATAACACACAAATTCATCTGAACCAAAGGATGAAAGTTATCTCAGGTCTAACTTCACATAGACCACTGAGAAAACATGCTGGAAATATCAGATTGCAGAGAGAACTGACCAAGCTGGAGTGTCTCTTATTTGCCTATACATGGTACAAACTACAAACATGGTGGGATAATATAACTAGGTCCCCGTCCCTTGGTTCACGGGATCACAGATAGACACTGTTCCAGACACTGTGCGATTTCTCGAACTAACTAGATTATCGCACAGCATTACAGCAAACATGATTACATCCAACAAGGTAAACCATTGTACAACACTGGGAAATACATATATTCATCTTTAGTGTGTTGAGTATCTTTGGTCATCTCGCAGGCAAACTGATTGTGAACACGGCTACTTCGAGAGTGTCCACACCGTCACATAGCGTATACTATCTCCCCACTGCTCTCCACATCAAGGTCAGCGTCTGAATCAAGGTCGTCCATGTCATCGTCGAGGTCAAGACCATCGTTCAAGAACTGGTTGATTCGAGAACCAGCTGCCGGTATGGTGGCCTCTGCCAGGATCTGCATGATCTCGTCCATGCTCTGCATCGGCTGCTCAGGCTCCTCGTATTGGTTGCTCATTGTGCTATCATCCACTAGGTCGGCTGGGAGATTCTTCAAGAACCACGGATGGTTTCTTATCTCGGGGATTGTGATTCTCTGCATGTCCAAAGAAGAGTTATTTTATCTCAAAGAGAACATTATGAAAAATATAGTGACTCAAAACACTACTAAGCTGAAGAAGTACTCACAGTAGCCGGGTTGCCAACAAAAATCTTAGAAATAAGATCTCGGCACTCGGTAGATATGTGCACGTAATCTGGAATTGAGTACTGCACGCTCAATATCCTCTGGAAAATCATGCCCATTAGTTTTGTGGGTAGAATAAAGACAGGCAAGCAATTTAAGATGGCTGGAATGGAAACCTGAATTGTCTTCCTGAAATTCTTAGGCTCGTCAGGATCCTCAAAGGGATATGCACCAACTAGCATAACATAAAGCGTCACTCCGCATGACCACACATCAGCAATCTTCATCGAGGAACAAAGAATTAGTTGTTGGTAGTTAACATTACAAAGTACAGTATGAATATAATTATACATCCTGCATCTCACAAATGGAGACACTTTGCAGGACAATTATATTATACAAATGTGGTTGCTCAAGTGCAGAAAAATGGTACGAACATATACTAGAGGATCAGAAGATGATGAGAAGTGGTAGCTTTGAATGGCATACCTTTCCATCATATTCCTTCTTCAGAAGAACCTCAGGAGCAATGTAGGCCGGTGTTCCGACAGTTGATTTCGGCTGCGAATGGAGAACCGAAGACTGCAGAAATACACAATCAAAGATGAGCATAGTTACAGATCGACGCAGGAGAGACAAATTCAGCACGTTAAAACTACAGTGAGGTTGCGCTTCACTCCCAATTTGGTTAAGGCCGTATGCATCTTTACGATGGATAGGGCCGGGGATCTGACCCTCCATTTCGGAAAAAAAAAGGTACCAATTTGGCATGTAAGCAGAGTAGTTATGTGAATTAGACAGTGAAGCAAGTACAACCTTCGAATAGCCAAAGTCGCATATCTTGAGGCGAGGAGCCGTGCTCCCATCCAGCAGGGTGTTCTCCAGCTTCAAGTCACGATGGCACACTTGCTGCCGAAAAAAGAGGAAACAGTTTCAGCAGCTAGAGCAACAACTGCAGATAGCTGTACCAAAAAAGGAGAAAAGAGTGTACCATGGAGTGGCAGTAGCTGACTCCAGACAGCAGTTGCTGGAAAAAGAAACGCGCCTGAAGAAAAGTCAGAACATCTTTAAACGGTTAGCCGTAGTAATCAGTAGGCAGCCGACGTATACACGGAAACGGAAAACGCCGCGGTGGTGATCGATGCTGTAAGCCAGGGTGAGCGGAGCCAGGCAGGGTGACCGGAGCGAGCGTACCTCGTCCTCGCTGAACCTTCCTGCGGTGCAGATGCGCTCGAAGAGCTCCCCTCCGGATGCGTACTCCATGACGATGGCGAGGTGCGTCGGGGTGAGGATGACCTCCTTGAATCGGATGATGTTGGGGTGGCGCAGGGAGCGGTGGTTGATGATCTCCCGCTGCACGTTCTCGTCAATCTGCAGAGCAGGCAGCAGAACAAAATTGTAATTCGTCGGAGGAGGAACAAGAAGAGGCAGCTCTCGGTAAGTAACCGTACCTTCTCCCCTCTGTCGATGTACTTGACGGCGACGAGCTGTCCGTCGGCCCTGTTGCGCATGAGTCGCGCGACCCCGAAGTTGCCGGAGCCGATGTCCTTGACGAGCTCGTAGCGGTCGCCGTCGTGCATTATGGGCATGTCCATGCCCGGCCCCACCGTCAGCGCCGTCCGGTCCATCCCTTCCTCCCTTCCCTTCGCCGCCGGCGCGCCTCCCCGCGAAGCTAAGCTAAGCTCGCTCGCTCGATCCTAGGCAGGCAGGCTCGAGCTCCCGCGCGCGCGGGCGGGCCTCTCGTGATCCAAGAAGAGCTTCGCCTTTTAGCGCAGCTCTCGCTGAGAGCTTGAAAGAGGGTGGATTGATTCGGTTTTGGTTGGGGATTGGGCGGAGGAGGAAGCCCACCTCGTGATCTCTCGCTCCCCTTTTCTCTCTCTCCGTCGCGTCGCCTGTGAACCTCCACCGCGCACGCTGCCTTTATTTATTTACAATAAAACCTTCCCTTCTCTGGTTTCTTCTCCTGTGGGCGTTCATTAATATTTTCTCTCTCCACTCTGCTTAGCGAAGCGAGCTATCCAGTCCAGCGGGGAAGACGACCGACATGTGGGCCGACGTGAGCTGGGCCCCGCATGTCGGCCGTCTCGTCGGGGGAATATCTGCTACGGTAGTACGAAAATCAGACGGCGTGCACGGGGAACAGCATTGGTCAATGGCGTGTGGACCCGACGCGGTGGGACCGGCATGGCAGCGGGGTGGTAGGACGGTGGCGTAGGCGTAGGGTGGTGGGGGAAAATATCTGGAGGCAGGGGTTGGAGACCGTGCCGCGTGGAGATACCGGAATGGGGCTCCGTGTCGGTAAGTCGGGCCGGCCGCATCCGCGGACATCGGGCGGTGCTTAGGTGGTGCTTCGTGGGCGTTGGACGGCTCGGATGGATTCGAGGCTGTGCCGGGCGGAGAGCACGAGCAGGGGCGTTTGGTCCTTTCGACACGAGCCGTCGAGTTGATCGGCCGGCGAGCCGTCGGCTGGTGTAGCAGTAGATGGTTAAATTAGGCATGGTCGGTTTCGTTTGCCGCCTTGCATTTTGGACTGAGTGGCTCGATGCAAGGGCACACATGACAGGGACTGGGTGCTCGCGTGCGTGTCGGGGAGGAAGAGCATAACGGCGTCTTTGGTTGCTCGGACCTTTTTCTTTTATCTAGAGAAATTTTTTTACAGAGCCACGATTTAGCGCTACAAGCATAAGTCATCTTCTATATTTTGTTCTGTCACCGTGTCGACCCTAGATGCAAAAATAGGCATGCATGGCGCTTGATTAGAGCATCTCCACTGGACGGCCCCGATAGCGGCTCTGATAGTGTTTGGGGGGCCGGCATGGGCGGACGCACCATCCCTTGCCCGGGCTTCGCTCGTGAAGCGACGCTGGTGTACAAAGGTTTGTCAGCAACAAAGCATCCTCAGACGCCGTCCTGCCCGGGCTTTACTGGCCAATTCTTAGGCTATGCCTCCACGTCAGTCCATCATGGACCACAAACTGAGCCAGGATTTATATTTGTCTCTCACATTGGGCCAACTTTAGCTCGATTGCTGGAACATACTAATCGATTCCACAAAAGAGCTGGCTCCATTTCGGTATATCCCGACAGAAGAGAATTTGGTTTGCATGATTACAGATTTGCAGTTTGCTTTTGTACTTCCGAAGTCTAATTTTAGCACTTCCCATTTCTCGAATTAGATGAATTTCGTATCAAGATAACTAGAATGAACTTGTAGAATTGTTATTGAAACTAAAAAAATTAGATTACAGAAATGAGGAGTTTTTTTTTGTTGATGACACTAGGGGAGGGCCGGGCCTCTTGCCTTTCCGCAGGCCGACCCATACAAACCAAAATAAACATTTTGGTGTCTAAAATTGGTCAGACAATTGGAGATGCCCTTAATTCTTACTGGTGCGTATGCGGAAATTTTCAGTCCAACTTTGGCTTGCCCAGGCTTTGAAAATAGGGGCTTGCACCGGCGTGCCCTAAATAGCATCGGCGATTTTTCGAGCCCAATAGAACCGTCGGCAACCCCGTGCAGGCTCCTTCGCGAAGGCACGAATCGGGCGCGCCGACGCCTCGCGGCACGACGGTTTTCGCGGTTGGGTGCGCCTTGTCAGCGAGAGGACGCAACGGTTAACATAGGCCGCGACGCGGGAAGGTTGGTCGTCGGCGTTTAATGGTCTCCCGCGCAGAAATCGAGCCGGCGACGAGGGCAGCGACTGGCCACACGGCGTCCACTCGTGTACGCCGCCGTAAATGCGGGTAGTTGGCTCCCTTATTTAGTATGTACGCAGTCCACGGCCGCAGTGCTATCCTCTCATCTCCACCACCGCTGAAACACCAGTCTCTCCTCTCCACCTCAAAAACGTTGCGTCGTCTTTGGCCTCAACGGCTGCGCGCTGCCTGCGACGCCTCCACCACCACCGCAACTCGACGGACTACAGCTCCGACAACGCAGTGGACCCAAAGTTCGCGGTGTGGCAAGAGGCCTACGTCGCAGACGCATAAGCTGAGGCGGCGGACGAGGCGGCGCAGTGGGACGAGCAGCCGCAGGACCCACCGACCCGGAGCAGGCGGCGATCCTGGCATCGTTGAACGTGCAACGCTTCCGGAGGTTGAAGGAAGAGGAGCGGGAGTTCGTCAATGACGCGAACCTCGAGCACGCCCTCGAGATCTCGCGCCTGTGAGCGGCCACGGAGGAGGTGGAGCGACAGAAGCTCATCGCCACTATGAGGCATTCGCCTGCGAGCAAACGCCGTGCGCTGAGAACGAGGCTTCTCGGCAAAGGTTGGCAACACGGGCACAACGCCGTCGGCAAGCTCCTGCGACGTCGGCCGCCATACTCCACCGCCAGGTGCGCGAAGCAAGGGCCGAGAGGTGGACACGGACGCAGGCGGCCAAGGGAAATAACGACGACGAGGCAGACCCGTCGCGCGTCCCAACCGGACGGCCAGTAGATTTGGGTTAAGTTTAAGTTGTATTTAGGTTTAAATTCGCGTTACTTTTGTATAAATTTCGTTCGAATTTCGTATGAATATCGTTTAAAAAATGTGATTTTAACGTTTAAATTCTATCGGGGCTGGCATATGGAGGGCACCGGTGTGGGAGCAGCATTCCCAAATAAATGATGCTCTGCCGACGTCCTCCATACTGTAGTGTCGGTGTCGTGCGGGCGCCTATTTGAGGGTCGCCGGTGGAGTGCGTAATGTTATGTGTTTCGTGTCTAGATAGGTAAATGCACTTGTACATCTTCGCATTACGAAACATACATCTACTCGTTTGGAAATATTGAATTAGAAAACTCACAACATGGTAAAGGGTCAATGGTGTGCGTTGAATTTAACAAAATTCGTCTATAAAAAGCTCCAAAAGTGAACACGACGTAACGAAACTACCTATCATGGAAATGGAATCACAATATTGTGTCTTTTTTTCCATGCAAAACTTATACACCGTTATGTTGATTAGAGAACGACTGAGATGAACTAAATTAGATCCAAAATTACATACATGGCTGCATGCGTCGAACAACCAGAGACAGCTTTTGCTTTAAAACTCGTGACATACAAATATAATCCAAGATACGAAGCGCACGATGAGAACGAGCTGATAGCTCGTTGGCTAGTGGTAGCAGTGGCTACCCAGCCCGCCCGGGATCGATCCCCACTGGGGACGATTTTCGCGGGTGTCTCACAGGGGCGTTGATCCCTTTTAATAATCCTCTCACACGCATGTACGCCGTAATTACTAGCTCCTTTGGGACACTGGGTATCCTTGCGTGCTGTGTGTATAGTTCTAGGCTCTAACTTGTGCACTAGGGGTGTGGTGTCGAGTTAGTGCATAAGTTCAGATACTACAACTGTAACACAGATCGAGAGGTCTCAAAAAAAAAAAAATGAACAGAAAGTGTGAACCAAACATATCCATAGTGCTTACATTAATCCCCGCTGAAGAACAGCAGGCTTCGAAAGACTGAGCCGGCGGATTGAATCTTGAAATTAACGAAGTCAGCATAGGCATCTCATTATCGACGGAAACATCGTCTCCCACTGAATGAATATTCTGCCTTTATGAGACACACAAATGTTAAACCTAGAATATGAACTCTGCTTGGCTGGGGATAGAACCACCCTACTAAACACCCAACCTTAGGTTGGTTCTCCAAACTCACAATTTTTCATTCACCGGATGGAAGAAAAGATTACATGCACACCCTAAATCTTCTAAACGACATCTCTAAGACATGAATATATATGTTCGCTAGTCTGAATCAAAATTATTGGACTCGGAAATGTTCGGCTGAATTCGATGCCCACTAGCAGAGCCTCACTAGTCGTGTACGTTGGCTCAGTGTGCACCTGCGGTAATATGTCGCTGTTGAACTTGTAAAGGAGGTTCAGTTATTCCTTAAAATCACGACCGAGGCTTGCTAAAGGGGTCTTTCATACGGTGCTTTTGATGTCTTCCCCCGTGAAGCACTAACGTGGAGAGTTCAGCTTCGTCTTACCTACTCACTGATATCGCCTTTTATAAGAAACAAAAGGCTTTTATTTTCAGCTTCGTCTTACCTACTCACTGACGGCGACGTATCCTGTGCATTTGGTGCCTTCGTGTATCCTGTGCATCCGTTCATTTTCGGCCATTTGATCGAAATCGCTCGCACCAGTTTACGAGTGAAACTAATTTACAATTAGACGCCCGCCTGAACACCCAAGTCACAAAGAAACTAATTTACAATCAGATCGCCAATTCACATTGACGGGGGTCAACGATCGGATTGAAGAAACGTTGTGGCTGCTGGCCACTACTACACAACATCGAGCGCCGGAGAACCATAAGTAAGGGTGGCCGTGATAGTTCGGTTAGCTGTTACTTTGTTGTTTTCACGTCTGGACGTGATACTCTGTTTCGTTATCCTTGGGTAATGAAATCCGGTCCAGTATGGTCGTTTGGAAAAAAATAAGTAAGGGTGGCCGGCGGCGACGTCACGGGAGAACTGTAGAAAACATAATGGCGCTGCGGCACCGCCGGACAACCGGAGAGAGCACATAAAGGCATCGGCCGGCGGCAATCGGCAACGACGGCGACCACACACCACACGCGGGCGGTGGCCACCATGGCTCAGATTCCTGAAGAGCACCCTAACATTCATGGAAACTCACGTGTCTACAGCTGATCAAACTAGTACGTGTGCATACGATCAACTGTTCCGGCCTGCCGCCGTGTTAAGTGTTGTTTACTTCTCGGCTGCATCCACCCCGGAGGACTTCTTGTGTTGTTTGCCTTTGGCAACCGCCGGCCGCACAACACATCGCCATGTTATCATATCTTCGAGAAATCTGTTCTAAGCACCAGGAGGGGGTTATCGCAAGTTTTCTCTTGGCATGAGCGTCCAGGCGGGCGTGTTTATGTAAATTTGTCAGGTTGTGATATGGTGCGTGCGATATCCATCTAAGCGTCTAGGAAGGACGGATACATGGATACACGAAAGCAAAGGATGCATAAGATATGTCGCCTTGACGCCTAATCTAACTGGTGCACACGTGCCTAGTTAGTATTAACAATAACTGAGGCAGAGATAAATTTAATTAAGGTGTGCGAAATTAATAAATGAGAAATGCAATAATGTACTTACGTTTGTTTAATAATTCAACAAAATCACGGGAGCCAACAGAAAACCAATCAACTGATTATTGAGACTTAAGAGCAATACATGCTTTAAATTGAAGCTTATTTCAGTCAAACGAGATTTATTTCAGATACCGAAGTGCAATTTTAGTACTGGAATAAAATATCTTGAGTTATGTAACAACAAGTTTAATAGTATAACTAGCTGCTGGCTATAAGCCAAGTGCCATGTCATTTATAGCCAACTTAGAACTAACATATACAATAGTGAGCTATAAAAATATAGTACTTTATCAATATATGACCCACATTTCACTCTCACAAAGTGGCTAGGAGCACGTGCTAGAGCTAGCTCTTGCATAAGAGCCCACTCCTCTTCTCTCTCCTCTCTCTCCTCCAACTAAGTAATAATATACTATTTTAATCCTTATAGCCAGCTGACTAGGACTTATTGTACTTGCTCTAATTGGTGTACTACTTCAGCGTCATATCCTTACTCGCCTACTCGTCCCCACAACCTACGATCATCTCATCGGTAGGCCGTGGCAGTTCGTGGGCAATGGAGAGGGGAGGGGAGGCAACGAGGGTACTGAGGATTCTCCGGCGAGGGGCGGGGATGGATGCATTGGGAGATAGGTTGTGTAGGGCGGTTTAAGAAGGGTTAGGAAGAAATAAGAGAGGAGAAGAAAATTAATCTACAAAAGCATGGGTCCCACAGGCAATGCAAATTTTGGGTAAGGTGTTTTGGAAAAGCTACAAAGATTATGAGTTAGCTATTGGGATGCTCACTTCACAAAAGAAAAACTACTGCAGATGCTTTTAGACTATTCATATTTGGAGTAATATAGACAATAATATCACACATCTTAAGATATTTTAGTGACATGATATGACAATAATGAAGAACGATAGTAAGGTGGTAACTAAGCTATGTTATCATAACATCACATATCCAAGATATGATGAGTCTACAATATAGTAAATGGCGCCGGTTTAGTGTGATTCCAGACACGTATTTTTGGCATATGTAGTGTCAAAAAAGGATTGTGTTCCAGGGAATGAAATAGTAACAGGCGCGGAATTACGGAAATGGCAAAGAGATTTAAAAAGTCTACAATATAATGAATAATATAATACATGAAACCATATATAAGTTAGAGCATCCTAGCCATTGGAGGCCCCCGGGGCACAATCCGGATGAAAATTGATCCGGATTGGCCGTAATTTTTGCACGGGGAGCAACGATTTTCCAGCCGTTTTCCCCCACACGGCCGCCCAATTTTTGGCTAATCTCACCGACACGCGGACCAAAGCGCGGAGTTTGCTCCATCTGGAGTCCCCGGAAGCACTCCGGGAAACCGAGGATGGCCTGGGGAGTCCGGACGGATTTAGGCCTAAATTCGGACGAAAACGAGAAACTGGGTGCGTGACTGGACCGTTTTCGTCCCCTCGGATGAAAAAAAGGGTTGTGGGGCATTCCTGGGGAGATGGCTGGAGATACTCTTACTACCAACAATGAAGGTGGTTTGAAGGTAATTTATTTTTACAACACAATGAAAGTAGTAATTTAGACTAGTAAAATACCATATGTTACTAGTCTAAATTATATTACTAATAGTTACTCCGCACTATACTAGTCTTAGAAGAAGATATTATATTTAAGTTTTTTTAGCAATAGATATTCTATTTTAAGTATGTGTCCTTTAAAAAAAATTGAGGGGAAAGTATGTGTCCCTTAATGAGTGATGACTTAATTGGTCCTCCGAAAAATGCATGACTGGGCCGCCGCAAGCGGGTCCAGCATTGTTTACAGACTGAAATGAGAAATCTTGGTCGCGACGCATTTCGGACGCTCAAAAGTGGTCGCGAGCGTCCGTTTGCATCGTCCCGCGGACATATCTTGACCGTGCGTTCGTTTGCGTCTGGGTGTGCTTCCACCGGGGCGATCCATTTCTTAAATTGCAACATAGTTAAAAAATATAGAAAGTAGTACATATAAATGCATAAAAACTATACAATGTAGACCTAGATGACTAGACTACTTGCTTTCGGACGGGCCGGCAGCGTCGTTGCGTCGCTCCGTCGCCCGCTTCTCCGCCGCCTCCCGCGCGGCCGCTATGGCTCGGTGCGCCGTCGCCTCCTCTTGCAGCGCCTGCTGCAGCCTCGCGTTGGCGGCGTCGTCCTTGAGCGTCTCGAATGAGTCGACGATGGCCCTCTGCTCCGCCGCCCTCTCCTCCGGCGTTGGCTCATCAGGATCATCGGACGATCAAGATATCTCCGAGTCGGAGTCCTCTACGGCAGCGGCGGCCGCCAGCCTGCGCTGTTCCAGCTCGGCGTCGACCGCAAGTAAGGCCGCGGAAGACGAAGCAGTTGTGCCACTGCCAGGCGGGCCCGTGCGAGGACCGAGCGGACACTTTGCACGTCCGCGCAGCATCCGCAGAGACGGAAACCTGGCGCATATTTGAGTCAGGTTTGCGTCTCTGCGGACAGCTCGGTCACTTTGCGTCGTCCTGCTGGAGATGGTGCACGGAAATGGTGCACGACGCATTTTCGGTCACGTCGGACGCAAACGGTCGCTCACGTCGCGCCGCTGGAGATGCCCTTCCTTCCACTTCCACGAATCATTGGCACACGCAGTCATCACACACCCACACAGAGGTCTGCGCCGTCGCAGGTCGGCCACCTCATCCATCCGTCACCCCGGACCGGAATCCGGGCAAACCAACCCCCTTCGCGAAGAGCCCTCGCCTCTGCCCGCCCTCCTCTCCCGCAGCCGCGGGCAGGGCATCCCAATTGCGCACCGTTCGTGAGCTCCAGCTCTCTCCGACTCCCCCCCCCCGACCGTTTTGCTCAGCGTTGAACTCACAGACAGCAGGTACAACATTCTTCAGTTTCTTCTTTTTCTCTGGGGTTATCCTTTCCGACTAGAGCAAATCATGCTAAAGTTTTAAACCGTCCCCACATGTTGTAGTCTACAACACTTCACGTATTTGTGAAATTGAAATAACTGAGAAGTAGTAGGAGTAGTAGTTATTGGGGGTATATTTTACGACTCCTGCATTTTATCTTTTCAACTTTTCAAGTTCCCCAATTTAGTGGACTTTACCGGATCCTGGAACTTAACTAGTACAAGCAAGGGTTTGGGTTTGTGCATAGTGTAGAAATGCAGTGATCAGATTTTCCTTTCACCTAGTGTTCAGACGCTAACAAAAAAATTGCTTGTTTTCTGGACTGTGGAAGAACAGGAGTTTCAGTATGCAGCAGATGGGGCTGTCTGCGTTGGTCGCGAACCCCTCCTCATCCTATAGCAGTACCGTACCGGGGCTTACTGCCCAACGGTCTCATAGATGGCATGGGAGACGCGTGCGAAGCCAAGTTCGGGCGCAGGCGGAAGCAGGGATGAAGTACAATAAGCTGGGAGACTCAGACCTTCTTGTCAGCGAGATTACCCTTGGAACAGTATGTGCATAGCTGCAGAAAAAAATGTTGTTGGTACTGTTACATTTCCTTTACACATCAGGCTAATTCTTGTACCATTTAGATGACTTTTGGAGAGCAAAACACAGAGAAGGAAGCGCACGAGATGCTTTCTTATTCTATTGATCAGGGCATCAATATCATTGACACTGCTGAAATGGTCAGTTCATAACCATGCATTGTATTCTTCCCTTCCCTTTGTTAATTCTATTTGATTATCCTCTCAAGTTCGGTTCATCTATCAACGAAGACATCCATGAATGATCGATCTAGTTTTATTTGTGGCTCCCTTTTCATGTCTTTAGTACCCAGTTCCAACCAGCAAGGATACTCAAGGGAGGACCGATTTATATATTGGCAGTTGGATGCAATCCAAACCACGAGACAAGGTACCCCAATTGTTTCTCATGTCACTCTAAGCCCATTTGCGATTAGTTGTTCAGATCATGGCAGCTGCTGGGATTACCAATAATTACATAGGCATCCATTCTGCTCTGTTTAACTATTTTTTTTGCTATGTATACATGAATTTCTTATGATTTGTATGTGTTACACTGAATTTCTTAGAGAGCATCATAACAAACAAATATGTTGAAAATAAAATATGGCTCAGGCTTTGCCATCAACAGACAGCAAATTTTCTAATTTTTAATGGCATTTCTGTATAGAGCCACTGAAACATGACACCTGTACTTTTTGATTCTGTATATCCAGATAATTCTAGCCACCAAAGTTTCTGGCTATTCAGAGCGATCTTCATATCTTCGGGACAATACAGAAGTGCTGCGTGTCGATGCCGCCAATATCAAGGAAAGTGTTGAAAAGAGCCTTAAACGCTTATCTACAGACTACATTGATTTGCTTCAGATACACTGGTTAGTTCTTCATTTTGAAGATTTTTCTTGCTCAGCATAATATGGACATCTTTTTCATGCTTCAAAGCACACAGTCATTTTCGGCAATACTCATTAGATTACCTGTTTCAGGTTATCACTTGTTTACTTGATGTACACATTTTCCAACTTTTGTTTATCAAATTCATCAGACAGGAACTATTTTGGGTATATTGATATATTTATTTTTGGTTTTATGTTCCAAGAAAATCAACCCTGGATCCAAAGGTTTGTTGTATGTCTTCAGGCCCGATAGATATGTGCCAATATTCGGTGGATTCAGCTATGATTCAACCAAATGGAGGCCAAGTGTTCCGTTTGAGGACCAATTGAAAGCTTTCCAGGGGATTGAAGTGTGGCCGCGCCTCGCGTCGTCTCCTCCAGGCGACGCGGGGGGCGAAACCCTAACCCCTCCCCGCCGCCGCCCCCTCCTCCCTCTTCGCCCTCGCCGCCCCCGGAGGCGCTGCCGGTCGAAGACCACGGCGCCGGTGAAGGGGACGGCGGGGATCTCGGATCTCGGCCCCCGGCTCCTCTGCGCGGCCACAGGGAGGGAGGTCGTCGCGCGAGGCTCGCCGGTGCTGCTGTCGCCTCCCACGATCGCCCCGGTCCAGGTACGTCTCTCCAGCCGGCGGCTCCTCTGGTTGCCGGGGTTGGGGTAGGTGCTGGCGCGGGTGTGGTTGTTGGGGGAGACTCGGTGGGGGCTTTTGGGCGCCGGAGCGGCGGCTCCGGGCGGTGGTCTTCGGCGTTGCCTCGCACGGCGGCCGTGTTGGCTCATATCTCCGGCCGTGAGGGCGGCGGGGCGGCGTGGCCTTGGATGCCGGGCGGCGGCCCTGGGCAATCTGGTGGGCTCGGCTCCAGGGGTGAGCTCGGGCGGCGGCGCTGCTCCATGGGTGGACAGCGTTGCCTGGTGCTGGACTGTCGCCGGCCGCGGTCACTTGGGTGATGCGGAGGTGGTGGTGTGTAGCACCTGTCTCTAGCTGTCGCCTCGCCAGGATCTTGACGAGGTGCTGGGCCATTTCCGCGGAAAATGAACCATTTTTCCCCAGATTCGAGATTGTTGGGTCACTCTCTGAGATGGGATGATCTAAGGTGGAGTGGACAGACCATCGCGCGATCTTGGAGCTCTTGCTTGCTTGATTGGTGCGGTCGGTGTCGGCGATGAGCTTGGAGTTGGTGACTCTTGGGATTAAGTCTCCCCATCTCCTTGGGCCGGCAACACTTGAGGAGGTGTTGTCGGCGGTGTCTGGTTTCTGGTTCCTTTCTACGGTCTCATGGCGTTGGCCGGCTACTGGTACGGGACGGGAAACCGGCGAAAGCCGTGCAAGGCTACGGCCGGTGCGGGTGACGATGACGTCCTTGACGCCATTTACCTTCTTGGAGGCGCCACCAAATATCCCTCCTTTCGTGTGGCTGGATCACGCCTCCTTGCAAAACTTGTGTGCTTCTTCGGTCGGGGCGAAGTCTATCTTCATCGACTCTAGGCTCACCCTCTCACCCTCCTTGCGCTTCTCGCCGCCACTGTCTCCTGGTTACAGTTACACGGTGGTTATCCCGGTTCGGTCGGCTACCTAGAAACCCAGGGGTGGTTGTCTAGCTTGGCGTCTTGCCACGGGTGACGCCGATGATATCTTCTTCAAGCCGTGGACTCAGTGTGTCGTTCGACAAGCGTCAAGGTTGCGTCTTTGGGGTGGTGTTTGGGCTAGGGCGAAAGCTCGGCAAGGCCTTGGCCAGTGCAGGCGACGTCGACGCCCTTGGGCGCCGTCTTCCTCCTTGGAGGCGTCGCATTCAAGCCCTCCTCCTTCAGAATCTCGAATCATGAAGTCAACCAAGCTCCTTCGGTCATGGGCGTGCTCTGTTTCTGCTCGGGAGGTCTGTTAGTCTGGACAGTGTCGGCGCCGCGCCCTCTCAGCAGGATTCTTCGCCTCTTCGCTGGACTCAAGATCTCTACCTAGTTTCTAGTTAGAGCTGCTTGTTCCCCTTTTTGTTTCTCCTGTTGTCCTCCTTTGCTGTCATGTTGAGCTGGTAACCCCAGCAGGTCCTTGTAAGCGTCGATGTACTGGTTTCCGTCCCGTCGGGCGTTATTAATTTAACGCAGGGCTTAGGCCTTCTCTTTAAAAAAAGCTTTCCAGGAACTAATTGATGAAGGAAAGGTATTGTTTCCATTTAGCTGATATAACAAGAAAAGGGGATAGAGATTTTATTTTTGTCATGAGAAGGCTAAATTGTGTTTTTTTTCAAACATGTATGAAAACACATGCCATTTTGTGTAGAAGAAAAGGGTTTAAATTACACAGTTACATTATACACGCCAATAAAACAGACAAACAAAATGCAATCTATAATTAACACAAGATCCTATTGGTGTGGAGAACCACAACATGTTTGCTCTTGGTATGGAACCATCTTTCAACAGAACGTGGTGCTTTTTTTTGGAATAGTTGGTGCTTATATTTTGTTAAACAATGAGTTTTTTTGAGTAATAATAGCCATAGAATTATTCTGGAGTGCATAATTCCTACTGGAGTTGCATAGATTGTTCAATTAGTAGTATTTCAGTTTTTGTTTGCTGTCATTGTTGCTTCTAGTCTGAACAGATCTTGTTTAGGCTCCTCTTGTGAGCTGGTATCCCTGGTGTGAACCTTTGTGTAAGAATGCTGCCAGTTAGACTTCCAATGAAAACGGGGCTTAATGCCTTGTCTCCAAAACTAGCTTATGAGCATGTTGTATATTTAGAGGCACATTTGAGTACTTCAGTCATGGCATATTCTAATTGCATTCAAAAGTGCTAGGTTGTTAACAGATGATGATTTCACTTTTAATGTCTGTTCTAGGTACGCTATATCGGTGTTTCCAATGAAACCTCATACGGGGTAATGGAGTTTGTACATGCTGCAAAACTTCTAGGACTTCCAAAGATTGTGAGCATCCAGAACAGTTATAGTCTAATTGTGAGATGCCGCTTCGAAGGTGAAACAGATGGCATTGATCTCTTCACTTGATTCATGCAACTGTTCGTCATGCCCTTAGTTCTTGAATTAACTGAGATATGTTTTTACTTTAGTCTGAAAAATCAGTTGCTTATCATGTCAAATAAATACAAACTGTTGATAAATATTTGCTGACAACTAATTTCTTTCCTGCTTGATTAGATATAACTAACAAGAATAGAGAGGGTTCCTTAAGATTGTACTCCTTCCGTCCTATGAAACTTGTCTTAACTTTGTCTAAATTTAAGTGTATCTAGACGCTATTTAGTATGTAGATACATCCAAATTTTGACAAATTTAAGACAAGTTTCATGAGACGGAGGGGATATTATATTTCTGTTGTTAATACATTTTGTATTCTGTATATTATTGAGGTGATGGGCTCAGATTGTAGAGCTGTGTGTATCTGATATGCTGGATCTGACACCTGCATGCTTTATTTTGTCACAGTTGATCTTGTCGAAGTCTGCCACCCAAATAACTGCAATGTTGGGCTGCTTGCCTACTCTCCATTGGCTGGCGGTGTTCTCAGTGGAAAGTATCTGGATGGAAACTCTGGTGATGCAAAGAGGAGCAGGCTGAATCTATTCCCTGGTTACATGGAGCGCTACAACGTATCATTGGCTAAAGTATGATCTGACACTACGACTATTGACTAACAATTCATGATTAACTTTTGTTTGCCTCCGACTTCTATGTGGGCTTGATAGCCTGGGTTCATCCTGGTTTACTTCTGTTGCATTTTCTCCACAGGAAGCAACTGGCGAATATGTCAAGCTTGCCAAGAAGCATGGGCTAACCCCAGTCCAGCTTGCCCTCGGCTTTGTGCGCGACCGTCCTTTCACGGCTAGCAGCATCATCGGAGCAACCACCATGGATCAGTTAAAGGAGAACATCGATGCATTTACCAGCGCTCCGCGGCCTCTGCCACCGCAAGTTCTAGATGACATCGAGACTCTTTTCAAGAAATACAAAGATCCAGCAATCATCTAGATGTTGATTTCGTTATGCAATATATAGATCAAGCAAGCAGACAGAGATTATGCCAAATTCTTTTTGTGTTTATACCACATTGAAACCATAAACCATAAATGTGTGTAACACATAACTGCAAACATATATTTGGTTTTGTTTTGTACTCCCTCCGATCCTAAAAAAGTGTCAGACCACTAATACAAATAGGTTTTGCAGTTAAACCCTTTGCAAATCAGCTATATCGTCTGTCTCTCTCATCATTACTCATGCATGCTGGGTCCATGCGGGCATTGACTAATGCTACTGCTTGTGTAGTGCGGGTTGAGAACGAATGAAATGTGAGGCCTTTTTTTACAAAATGCTCCGTCCGGCACTTATTCCGGATCGGAGGAAGTAATATGTTTGTATTCTTGATTATTACATATACACATAGAGTCATGAAGCAAGGAATGGGGCTATCTATCAGTAGCTAATTGCTCTCTGGACTTTCAAGAAAAGGGAAAATCTATCAAGCTATCAGTTCTGTTTGTTGACATTATTCTAACTAGTACTATGTTGCTCTGCTACTGCTGCAGTGGTTTGGTGGTGTTCATGTCTGCCGCAATGTTGCCGTGCTAAGCCTTGGCAGGGATGGGATGTACCACGGTTCCACGGTTACCGTCGATGTATACCCAATCCAATCTGACTCTAATCCAAACCCAATCTGACTCCTGCGATCGCTCGATCACAAGGGGTTAGGGAGAGATTGTGGCGATGGACCCGCTGCCGGACGACGTGCTCTCGGATCAAAGGCCCATTCATGATGCAACAATGTTTATGACGGTTTTCTGTAATTACTCTGTGCGCCATCTGAATGCATGTATTTTGCGTGGCTTGCTATCGAGAATCACATATGAATTGTGGATATACTTGCATGAAAAGATGACAACTAAATCTACGGATTGGATCTCATACACCTTATAATGTATCTTCAGTCATCATACAAATAAGAGCTTAGTTCAAACTTTTTATTTCTTACGTGCATCATGTTATGCAGAGGCGAGTGTAAACTCTTTGGCTTTAACGCCATCTTGATGGGACTTCTGAGCTAGTAAAAACTCTAATTAATAATCTCAGTTCGCTAAACTTGGTGCTGTAAATCTTTATACTGAGAGTTGAGCATAACGGGTTACATTCATACCTCGTGCTTCATAAGCAGCTGAACAGAAGATAAGAGTGTATATAACATTGTGATGCAAGCCTTTTGATTTTTGTGGACAAAGAGAAAAGGAGATTGTTATTTTTTCTTTTCTTAAAGGATAATATCTTCGTGCTTAAGAAATTTCCCGTTGTACAAGATGTATCATGTTCGTCACATGTTCACCTATTCAGTATTAGTCGCAATCTAATTTCCCCCAAAAAAAGTCACCATCCAATTTTCCGGAAAAGAGAATCGCTAACTAAGACATTAAGAGATGAACTTACAACATCGAGAACGTAGAAGAAAGCGACCTAATGTACTATCCGTGAGGAGTGAGGGATCATCTGAATCTGATAGACCCATAATTTCAGTTGTTGCTAGTTCATTCCATTTTCGTACGCGCGGTTCTGAAACACCTGTCATAAATTTTCAGCATATTTTGTTGGCGCGTTCCCAATACGTCGTACTCAGACGTTGGCCTGTTCTCGCTTTCAACAAACCTTTGCCACAGACTTGCCCTGTCCCAGGTTTGCCCATCCGCATCACCTGCAAACCCGAGCCCACCATTCATGAGCTCTCCTCCCCTCCCCGCGCGTGCCGTGCTTCGTTCTGTTCGCCGGTGAACTGAAGAAACGTGCAGGCGAACAGCCAAGGACCAATTACAAGGAATTCCGTTTGTTCTCTCTTTGTCTTTTTTCCGTCCCCCTCCTACTACAGTCTACAGCCCAATCATCCCCAATCCCCAGCTTGCAACCATTTGGCAGATACAATCCCTGCATATTTCTAGAAACCCTACAGTTGGATTTGCAGACTCGTGCATTTTATTATGTTTTCATCAGTTTATCGCTGGAAGAAAACTCAGATCACCCTGATCGTACATGCAAGAGAAAACGATCACCTGCCAGATCCATGCATGATAATATCCATTGCTTGCCTCGTTTCAAAAAAAAAAAGAAGATAATATCCATTGCTCCTCGTGTAGCTCATGTCCATACGTGCGGTTCTAAAAGAGCCGACATACACATTTTCAGGGGTAGGAAGCTGGGAGATTCAGATCTCCTCATTAGCGAGATAACACTTGGAACAGTACGTGCATGGCTAAATTTTATGTTTCTGTTGTTGTTTCCACATTTTTGTTACATCCTAGGCTGTTCTTTTGCTTCCTTCAGATGACTTTTGGAGAACAAAGCACAGAGAAGGAATCACATGATATGCTCTCTTATTCTTTTGATCAGGGCATCAACATACTTGACACTGCAGAAATTGTCAGTACACAGTCCTTTTCCTTCAACCATTGTCTTATCTTCTGATCTTAATCCCAATTTTATCTGATCTCAACCACAATCTTGCTTTTTTCTGTCACTTAGTACCCAATTCAACCCAGGAAAGAGACTCAAGGGAGGACTGATCTCTATATAGGCAGGTGGATGAAATGTAAGCCACGAGATAAGGTATTCTAAAATAGGCCCTATAATTTACTTTGAATTTCCGAATGCATTTGTGATTGCTTTCTCAAATTATGCCCAGTTATGCAGGATAACATGAAATTTATAGCCATGAGACTCAACTCTGTTTAGTTACAATGTTGCTACTTTCCGCACAAAATATAAAAAAAAAACATGCTGCTACTTGTACATGATGAACGATCAGAATATCTTACACTGTTTTACTTCCTTCAAGTTGATATCAGTGTGTAGGATATTGACATTATTACTGTAACCATTGCAATATGTTAAAGAATATAACTAAGCTTTACTATGGATAGTATTTCCTTAATTTCCCACTTGAAAAAGCATGTTCGAACGGTGTCACTGAAAACATGGTGCCTGCCCGCTTTGTATTTTCCATCCAGGTAATTTTGGCAACCAAAATTTCTGGTTATTCAGATCGCACTTTTCTTCGAGACAATGCAGAAGTGGTGCGTGTTGATGCTGCTAATATAAAGGAAAGTGTCGAAAAGAGCCTTTCACGATTATCTACAGACTACATTGATTTGCTTCACATACACTGGTTAGTGTTTAGTTTGAAGATAATTCCTGCTCAAGGAAATTGCTTATCTTGTTCCAGATTGATTCACATACAATCATTATCAGCACACATGCTTTATTTAAGTGTAATTGTGTTAGTTCTTCAAGTATTCACATTACCGCATACAAATATTCAGATAGGAGCTTTTTTTCATATTTATATGTGTTAGTTTAATTTTTTTACAAGACAAAAAAAACAAGGCTTGCTCCAAAGGTTTGTTTTATGTCTTCAGGCCAGATAGGTATGTGGCAATATACGGTGAATTCAGTTATAATTCAACCAAATGGAGGCCAAGCGTTCCATTTGAGGATCAACTGAAAGCTCTCCAGGAACTAATTGATGAAGGAAAGGTAATACTACCTCCGTTTTGATGAATAAGGCACACGCGTATTCACTGTTGGTCTGTGTGCTAGGTACGATACATCGGTGTTTCCAACGAAACCTCATATGGAGTAATGCAGTTTGTACAGACTGCAAAGCTTCAAGGACTTCCAAAGATCGTGAGCATCGAGAACGGTTATAGCCTACTTGTGAGATGCAGCTTCGAAGGTGATAAAGATGGTAACCATTGATCTATCAATTCTCTTTCAGTTGTAAACTTCAGTTGCTTGTTTTTTTCATTTTTCATAGTTGATCTTGCTGAAGTTTGCCACCCAAAGAACTGTAACATTGGTCTACTCGCCTACTCCCCACTGGGCAGCGGTGTTCTCACTGGAAAGTATCTTGATGCCAATGCTGGTGATGCCAAGAGTTTCAGGCTAAATCTCTTCCCCGGATACATGCAGCGTTACAACTCGCCTTTGGCTCAAGTATACTATATATACACTGGAACACTACAACTAAGATTAACAGTTAAAAATCTGGTGAGTTCATTTTTATTTACTTTTATTTTGTTTAATTTGCACAGGAAGCAACGAAGGAATACATCAAGGTTGCGAAGAAGCATGGGCTAACCCCGGTCCAGCTTGCCCTAGGCTTTGTCCGTGACCGCCCATTCACAGCTAGCACCATCATCGGAGCTACCACCATGGATCAGCTGAAGGAGAACATAGATGCATTTATCAGTGCTCCACGGCCTCTGCCGTCGCAAGTTGTTGATGACATTGAGACTATTTTCAAGCGATATAGAGACCCAGCAGTCCTCTAGATGTTTTTTTTAACCTTTTCCTGACACAAGGAACAGAAAATTTCAGGACCCAGAAGACCCTGCAAATGGTTCATGTCATAGGACATACAGCAATTAGCCGTCACTGTATATTGTTGTTTTGGAATCTGATTCGATGCTTAATAGTTCGGAAAGTGTAAAGAGAGTCACATTCTTTTACCTATTCTCAAGCTGTCTGTATATATATTTATTTTTAAACGAGGATAGTTTACAAACTTATCGGCTGATGTTATTAAGAGTTCATTATCAACTTAATTTTTAGGCTTATAGTTGCTGCGGATTGATGATGCTTGTGTCATGCAGTTCTACGGTATCGATGAAAAAACTCCATTTGCAAGAATGGAGTTTCCAAAGTTGTTGCGGTGACCAGAACAGCTTCTTCTAAAATTCATGTGTTCTTCTAAATTCATGTGTTCCATACACTGAAACCAGATCACTTTGGTTGTGTGCACATGGACCTCATTATTTGTGAGCAACGGCCAGAGTAAGCCAACAAGGACAGAGATGGCAGAAGGTCGGAATGCTTCAACTTCGAAACAGCAACTGCAGGACCAAACCTGAGGCTGCTTTACAGGAGGGCTTCTAGGAAGTTCGCTGAACTGATTCAGTAGAGTAGACAGTGATGGACTCTTGGAAATGCACCTGTATGTACGAACAAATTGAAGATCCAACACAAATTCCATAACCGCAAATTGGTGCGACTCACAAATTTGCTCCATGTCAGCACGACATGTATGTGCAAACAAATTGAAGACTCGCAAATTTGCTCCATGTCAGCACGACACGTACATGAAGCACAACCCACACTATTCACCCAGTAGGACCAGTTCCAAATCGTCTGAAAATTCTAGTGATCGATTTCTCTACCATCCATATACACACACTTCAGTCAGTTTTACAGTCAAGCAAGGCAACTACTGCAGGATACCAGCCTTGTCAGTCATCTTGCATAAATCAGTCATCCATTGGCCTGACACCGTGCTTCTTGCTCATCATCCTGCCAGTCATCAGAGTAGTCGAAATCTTGAGCGTTCCATCTAGGGTTTGTCAAGCGCCCTCTGCCATCCCTGTGACCAATCTCTGCTGTTTGCTGGTCAATTAATTCAATCTGCTTTCTTACCCAAGGAGGATCATCTGGATGAAGCCATAGCTTCTCATGAGTGTCCTTGTGCTTGAAATCAGGGCAGTTGACGTACGGTTTGTGTTGCCGGTTGTCCCACCACTCGTAAGGGCTGGCAAAGAAGACTTGCCACAAGCGAAGCCGGTCTTTGTACTTGTTTTCTTCAAGTATTTCAGCTAGTTGATGCAACAGAAGACAGGAGGAGATTTAAAAACTAGAATATGTAACCGAAATACACAGTCAAACCAGAAGCATACTACTGGCAGATGAGGTAGATGTAGGATCTCCTGCGTCTTTATCATCCACCTCCTTCTTGTTGTGATCGAGAACATAATTTAGCTCCTTGACGTGAATCTATGCAATGATAGAGCTCTAATTAAAAGGTCACAGAAGATATAATGCACAAAAGAAATATTTTCAAGACCAGCAATATACATAACAACATGAAAAAAATGCTAACAACTTTGTGGTTATAGATGTGCATATAAATTTATATGTTCATATAAGATCAAAGATGGTGGAAGGACCATAGGAGTATATCATAAGAGGCAGGATATAGGAACACATACAAATCACAGCTAGGAGGAACCACTAATGGTAAGAGCACCAAACTAATCTGCTACATGATCCCATACATATAACTGTATAACAGGGTGGTAAATCATCAATCATCATCATATATTCATAAGAAGTTGAAAACCACTTACTAACCTTATAGTAGATATACTGTTCACCAGTTTCACTGAATTTAGCATAAGAGTTCAGGAAACCAGATACATATACAAGGTCATTGTGCTTCAAATGTTTCAGGCATACATTTGCCAGATCGCCGTCCAACTGCAGTGTCACGCTGTTCAAGTTGTTTACACCGTGAGTATGGTAATAGGAACTTTAGTTTCATTCAACACAAATTACAATAATCATGAGATGAAATGGTCATAAGCATTATGTATATCTATTGTTTCCAGGCTTTATGAAAATACAAGCATGGAAGTCTCGAGCTCCAAAAGATGGGAGGTGCGCAGGTTATCAAAAAGGATGAACACCTTTTCTGAAGAAACAAACAATAGATTTAATTATTTTGTTAAACATTTTCCCCATGAGATTTTGATCGACACAACAGGTGTTTTAAATATGCCGCTACTTTGTACATGAAACTCTGCACCACTGGAAACTCCCTCTATTACAAGCTACAACCGGTATAACAGTGGCTTTGAGCCTTTGACCACTATATTTACCACCCATATAGCCGACAAACCATGACTAGTAGAAGATATAATCATTAACTCAATCACACAAACTTCTACAGTAACAGGAAAAACAGATAAATATTCCTAGTAGAAACGTCACAAAATACAAACCCACACAATCCATGGCTACATCGTCTATTACCTCAAGAGTCAAGAGACCAGGAACATAATTAACCTGGCAAGGACGTAATACCAAGCAAAATCTAAACCAAAACGATCACGGAAGGTAAATAATCCTACCACAGTTTCTTCGTTATGACCTTAACATTCAGCACGGAACCAGCTAGCGCGATCAAAAGAAAACAGCAACCTATTTGGGGGAGGTGGGGTGGGGAGTACGGGAGGGCGACTTAACCTGAAGCCGTAAGAGCTCGACGAGGAAGAGGACGAGGGAGTAACGGAGAGGAAGGTGTAAGCCCTCGGTTCCTCTTCGGAGCTGTCACGGTAAGGCCGCACCGGCGCGTCGAGGCGGCCGATGAGGCTGCACGAGTTAGAGGAAGTAATCGCGCTCTTCCGCACGACAGGAGGAGCCCGCAGCATCGACATGCGGTAAGCCACGCTCTCCACCTCTTCCCCACCGCCGACGCCTTTACCAAGGTGGAGGAGGCGTCGACGAGCGGCGGCCGCCGGCCAGCGCGCGGCGGCGGCGAGGGAGCGCAGCATCTGCCCGGCCTGTGGGAGTGGATGGTCGATTTGGACTTTTGGAGTGCGAGGCTGATGGGCCTTTTGCCTTATTTGGGCCTTCTGTGGTAAACACAATATGGCGTCACTACTGTCGTTTGCACTTTCATCATTTCTATGGCTTATGGGCTATGGCCACGAAGTGTCTTTACGTCTCACTTTCATCAATCTGGCGAGCGATTCTGGAGGGGCGGGACGCCATGAAGCTGGTCCTCATCCGTAGAATTGGCAATGGAAAGGACACTGAGGCGTGGCAGCACAATTGGCTACCCCGGGACGAGAGGTTATCTCCGATCGCGCCAAGGAGGAATGGGGCGCCACGCCGCGTAAGTGACTATATTGATCACACTACAGCCACATGGAATTTGGAGAAGGTGGAAGAGTTTTTTCTCCCCATGGACGTGGATGTGATCAAGGGCATCCCGCTATGCATGCGTAATCAGGAAGATTTCTGGGCATGGCATTTTGAGAAGAATGGCATCTTCACGGTGCGCTCCGCATACAGACAGTTGGTCCATGTGAAGAGAACAAGGGAGGATTGGCTAGAGAGGCGTGCTGCCTCATCTAGCACAGCTGAAGAAGGAAAGTCGTGGACAAAGCTGTGGAAGTGTGAAGTTCCCTCGAAAATTTGAGTTTTCCTCTGGCGGTTAGCCCAGTGCTCGCTGCCGACGGGAGATGTTCGTCACCACAGGGGCATGGCTCAGTCAAAGGCATGCTCGGTCTGTGGACAGGAGGATTCATGGCGTCACTCGTTGATTGAGTGCACCATGTCTAGGTGTGTGTGGGCACTGTCCAAACCCACCATTGTTGAGCATATAAGCATAGAGGCGGAACCATCGGCCCGCCAGTGGATTTTCTCCATGATGCATTCTATGGACCATGACGAGTTTACGATGTTGGTGGTCTCTCTTTGGGCTATCTGGCACGCAAGGAGGAAGCTCATCCACGAGGACATTGCCCAGAGCCCGTTGACCACTCATCATTTCATCGAGAGCTACCTAGCTGATCTACAGACGTGCAAGGGTAAGCAGAAGAGCCAGTCGGGGGAGAGGTGCAGTGCGCCGACGCCCAAGTGGATCGCACCTCCGCTGGGACTGTGCAAAGTTAACACGGACGGGGCCGTGGCGAAGACGGCGAATAGAGGTGCGGTGGGTGTGGTCTGCCGATCACAAGAAGGAACCTACCTTGGAGCCTCTGCGGTGGTATTTGAGGGGATCACACACCCAGGGTGCCTCGAAGCAATGGCGTGCAGAGAGGGCCTAGCACTTCTGGATGATCTACACGAAGGGGATGCCGTGATTGCCACGGACTGCCTGGAAGTGGTGAAGGGTTTGAAGGAGGCAAACATGGGCATCTACAGCCATGTTCTCCAGGAGATCAAGGAAGCAGCCAGAACGCGCGGAGGGGTGGTGTTTCGGCATGAAAATCGACGATCTAATGGCGAAGCCCACAGCCTAGCACGGCTGGCGACATCCCTACCAGCCGGACGGCATGTCTGGCTGGGAAGAAGGCCTGAGGGCTTGTTATTTCATGTAAACATCTTAGCTTCTGATCAATAAAGAGGTTGAGGGGTTTGTTCTCAAAAAAAAAACTTACTCTTTTTCGATAAAGGATGCTTTATTACTTTTTGAAGCAATTACATCCAGCCTCTGCATAACCAGGATGCACACAGCCGTTTATTTATCTTAAGTCCAAAAAGATGCCAAACTAAAAAAGAACTAGGCGGAATACATATCGGAACGATGAATCATATAACGCCTAAGGTGCGGGTGGGGCTTCAATCCGTAGACTATGCTATCACCCATGTAGGGAAAAAGTATCCCTCGCCGTAGCCTCCAACCGTGTACAGACCTCCGTAAATAGGTCTCGGTTCTCCATGCGCTAAAGAGGTAACCACAAACGGAGAATACCTGTACATCTGTAGATGACCTGCAACAAAGAACAATTTTTATCATTAAAAATCTTGTCATTTCTACTCAGCCAAAGCGCCCAGATAACTAGCGCCCCCACCCTAAGAAGCAACTTGAACCTTGAATCTATACCATGAAGCCAATTGCCAAAGACATTGGCCACACTAGTCGGAGGATACAAGGTAGACGCTACTTGGATGACAGACCAAATAGATCTCGCAAAGTGGCACTGGAAGAAGAGGTGTTTAATAGTTTCATCATGATGACAAAAAACACATCGAGTACTTCCGTGCCAATTTCGCTTAACAAGATTGTCTTTGGTGAGGATGACACCTCGACGAAGATACCATGCAAATATTTTTATTTTTAATGGTATCTTCATCTTCCAAATTTTCTTATTATTATCAACTGGTAAATCAGAATGAAGCATGGCGTTGTATAAAGATTTGACCGAGAAAGAGCCATCTACATGTAAATTCCACCTAAATTCATCTGGTTCAGGTGATAGATTAATATCCCCCAACCTTTGAATTAAGGCATTCCATGCCAAAAGCCTTTGTCCTAGCAAAACTCGTCTGAACGTCACATTCGGTGGAGAGGTAGCCATTACTGTGGCAATGGTATCTCCTTTGCGACGAACGATACTATACAACGCAGGATATTGTTCACTTAGGGGTTCATTGTCTAACCAAGCATCTTCCCAGAACCGTATATGTGCTCCATTCTTAATTGAGAAAGTTCCATGACGGAAAAAGACATTTTTTGTCACCATTAGACCAGCCCAGAAGTGTGAATCCCCAGGTTTTCAAACCACTTGGGATAACGTTTTGGAGCCGATATATTTTCTCCGAAAAATAGTTTGCCAAATCTCATCCTCGGTAAGGAGCTTAAAAAGCCATTTACCCAGCAGGGCTGAATTCTTGACCTCCAGGTCATGAACTCCAAGCCCGCCTTGATCTTTGGGACTACAAACTATACTCCATTTAACCAGTCGATATTTCTTTTTCTCGCTGTCCCCTTGCCAAAAGAATCTGGATCGATAATAATCGAGTTTATGCAGAATACCTTTTGGCAATAGGAAGAATGATAACATATAGTACCATATTTGTCAGTACCGAATTAATGAGTACCAATCTTCCTCCCAGGGACAACAATTTACCTTTCCAACTACTAAGGCGTTTCTGTAATCTTTCTATTTTCCATTCAGCAATCGTAAGTCTCCGATAATGAATCAGAATACCCAAATAGCGAATAGGAAATTGGCCTTGCCCACAACCAAACAACTCTGTATATAGAGTTGTATCATCTTGGCCATCACCAAAGCAGAACAATTCAATTTTATGGAAATTGATTTTCAATCCCGACAACTGCTCAAAAGTCTCCAAAATTAATTTCAGGTTGTGAGCTTTTTCGAGATCGTGATCCATAAACAGAATTGTATCGTCGGCATATTGAAGTATAGATAAACCACCATCAACCAGATGTGGAATCACACCTTCAATCTGACCATCAGACTTGGCCCGCTCTATGAGTATAGCCAGCATGTCCGCCACAATGTTGAATAACATTGGTGATAACGGATCCCCTTGGCGTAACCCTTTTCGTGTTTGGAAGTAATGGCCGGTGTCATCATTAACCCAAATTTCCACACTACCTCCATACACGAAATCATTTATTAAAGCGCGCCATTCAGGAGAAAAACCTTTCATCCTGAGTGTCTGTTGTAAGAAAGACCACTTGACCTTGTCATAAGCCTTTTCAAAATCTAATTTTAAAATAACCCCATTTAATTTCTTAGTATGCATCTCATGTACCGTCTCATGTAAAACCGCCACTCCATCAAAGATATTCCTTCCTGGCATGAAAGCAGTTTGTGATGGCTGGACGACATGATCCGCAACCATATTAAGTCTAATGGTGGCCACTTTCGTGAAAATCTTGAAACTTACGTTTAAGAGGCAAATAGGTCTATATTGTTGAATCTTTTCTGCCTCATTAACTTTCGGTAACAAGATTACTTCACCAAAATTTAGACAAAATAATTCTAGTTGTCCTATATGCAGAGCACTGAACAAATCTAGAAGATCCGCTTTAATAGTATCCCAGAAAGTTTGATAAAACTCTGCTGGAAAACCATCGGGACCTGGTGCTTTGTTGCATTCCATTTGGAAAATAGCCTTCTGCACTTCTTCCTCAGAATAAGGTGCAGATAGTAAGCCATTTTCTTCTATAGAAACTTGGGGTATATCAGCTGTTAAGTCCTCATTTAGAGAAAAAGAACTTTCATCCGGAGGACCAAACAAGCCTTTATAATAATTAGTAATGTAAGATTTGAGTTGCTCATGGCCTTCAATCAACCCTTCATCTTGAGTAAGAGAGTGAATACGTTTTTTTCTGATGTCTCCCATTGGCTATGCCATGGAAATATCGCGTATTAGAGTCTCCTTCCAAAATGAATTGGGCTTTAGAGCGTTGATACCATTTGAGTTCCTCTTCGCGAAGGAGACTCGCCATCTGCGCATTGGACTGACTCTTAAGTTCAATCTCATGGGGAGACAACGATCTTACCTCAGCAACCGCCTCAAGCTCATCAATCAAAGTTGATAAGCGAGCCTTCTCTTTCTTAAGAATGCCAGTCATATGGGTAGCCCAACCAGCGAGATGTCTGCGCATTGCGCGCATCTTATTATTCCATCTCAAGATTGGAGTGCTACCACGAACTAGCCTTTCCCAAACCGTCTTAACCATCTCATGGAACCCTTCTCTCTGTAGCCAGCCAAGTTCAAATTTGAAAGGCCGCTTACAAACAGGTCAGGGATTCCCAGTAGTTAAGAGGATAGGAGCATGGTCAGACAATTTTTCAATACGTTCTAGTGCACGAACAGTCACCATAGGGTATTTATCTTCCCATTCGGTATCCATCAATACGCGATCTAGCTTTTCGTATGTGGGTGCTTGTGACGGTAAAGCACACGTCCGTTGGGAACCCCAAGAGGAAGGTATGATGAGTACAGCAGCGAGTTTTCCCTCAGTAAGAAACCAAGGTTATCGAACCAGTAGGAGATGAAGATCACGTGAAGGTTGTTGGTGAAGGAGTGTAGTGCGGCGCAACACCAGGGATTCCGGTGCCAACATGGAACCTGCACAACACAATCAAACTACTTTGCCCCAACTTAACGTGAGGTTGTCAATCTCACCGGCTTGCTGAAAACAAAGGATTAAACGTATGGTGTGGAGAATGATGTTTGCTTGCAAAACAAAAGAGAACAATGATTGCAGTAGGTTGTATTTTAGATGTAAAAGAATGGACCGGGGTCCACAGTTCACTAGTGGTGTCTCTCCAATAAGATAAATAGCATGTTGGGTGAACAAATTACAGTTGGGCAATTGACAAATAGAGATGCACATACATATCATGATGACTACTATGAGATTTACCTAGGGAATTACGACAAAGAACATAGACCGCCATCCAGCATGCATCTATGCCTAAAAAGTCCACCTTCAGCTTAGCATCCGCACCCCTTCCAGTATTAAGTTGCAAACAACAGACAATTGCATTAAGTATTGTGCGTAATGTAAACAATACAAATATCCTTAGACAAAGCATTGATGTTTTATCCCTAGTGGCAACAGACATCCACAACCTTAGGGGTTGTTGTCACTCCCCCAGATTCAATGGAGACATGAACCCACTATCTAGCATAAATACTCCCTCTTGGAGTTACAAGTATCAACTTGGCCAGAGCCTTTACTAGCAACGGAGAGCATGCAAGATCATAAATAACATATATGATAGATCAATAATCAACTTGACATAGTATTCCATATTCATCGGATCCCAACAAACACAACATGTAGCATTACAAATAGATGATCTTGATCATGATAGGCAGCTCACAAGATCTAAACATGATGGCACAAGAGGAGAAGACAACCATCTAGCTACTGCTATGGACCCGTAGTCAAAGGATGAACTACTCACGCATCAGTCCGGAGGCGGGCATGGTGATGTAGAGCCCTCCGGTGATGATTCCCCTCTCCGGCAGGGTGCGGAGGCGATCTTCTGAACCCCCCGAGGTAGGGTTGACGGCGGCGGCGTCTCTGGAACTATTCTCGTATCGTGGCTCTCGGTACTAGGGTTTTCGCGACGGAGGAATAAATAGGCGAAAGGGAAGCATCGGGGGGCACCCGAGGGGCCCACCCCATAGGCCGGCGCGGCCAGAGATGGGGCCGCGCCGCCCTATGGGGTGGCCACCTCGTGGCCCCTCTTCGTCTCTCCTTCGGTGTTCTGGAACACTCCGTGGAAAATAGGGCCGTGGGCTTTTGTTTCGTCCAATTCCGAGAATATTTGTAAACTAACTTTTCTGAAATCAAAAACAGCAGATAACAGGAACTGGCACTGTGGCATCTTGTTAATAGGTTAGTCCCGTAAAATGCATAAAAACATTATAAAGTGTGGACAAAACATGTAGGTATTGTCATAAAACTAGCATGGAACATAAGAAATTATAGATACGTTGGAGACGTATCAAGCATCCCCAAGCTTAGTTCCTACTCGCCCTCGAGTAGGTAAACGATAAAAAGAATAATTTCTGAAGTGACATGCTACCAACATAATCTTGATCAACACTATTGTAAAGCATATGAGATGAATGAAGTGATTCAAAGCAATGGTCTATAGTTTGCTAACAAAAAGATAATGACTAAACAACTGAATCATATAGCAAAAACTTTTCATGAATAGTACTTTCAATACAAGCATCAAAAAGTCTTGCATAAGAGTTAACTCATAAAGCAATAGATTCTTAATAAGTGGTTTTGAAGCAACACAAAGGAAGATTTAAGTTTCAGCAGTTGCTTTCAACTTTCAACATGTATATCTCATGGATAATTGTCAACACAAAGTAATATAATAAGTGCAATAAGTAAGCATGTAAGAATCAACACACACAGTTGACACAAGTGTTTGCTTCTAATATAGAAAGAAGTAGGTAAACTGACTCAACATAAAGTAAAAGAAAGGCCCTTCGCAGAGGGAAGCAGGGATTACTCATGTGCTAGAGCTTTTTATTTTGAAAGCATGGAAACAATTGTGTCAACGGTAGTAATAATTCATATGGGTTATGCATAAAACTTCCTATAAGTTGCAAGCCTCATGCATCGAATACTAATAGTGCCCGCACCTTGTCCTAATTAGCTCGGATTTCCATGGATTATCATCGCATTACATATGTTTCAACCAAGTGTCACAAAGGGGTACCTCTATGCCACCTGTACAAAGGTCCAAGGAGATAAATCGCATTTGATTTCTCGATTTTGATAGATCTCAACTTGAGGACATCCATACCGGGACAACATAGAAAACAGATAATGGACTCCTCTTTTATGCTTTAAGCATTCAACAACAGATAATATTCTCATAAGAGATTCGAGGATTAATGTCCAAGATGAAACTTCCACCATGATACATGGCTTTGGTTGGCGGCCCAATGTTCTTCTCTAACAACTTGCATACTCAAACCATTTAAACTCATGGTAAATCTCCCTTACTTCAGACAAAACGAACATGCATAGCAACTCACATGATATTCAACAAAGGTGTGACAGCTTGATGGCGTAGGTTTTGGCTCAAGGTTTTGGATGCATGAGAAGCATTCCCTCTCAGTACAAGGCTTTGACTAGGAAGGTTGTTTGAAGCAAACACAAGTATAAACCGGTACAGCAAAACTTACACAAGAACATATTGCAAACATTATAAGACTCTACACTGTCTTCCTTGTTGCTCAAACACTTCTACCAGAAAATATCTAGACCTTAGAGAGACCAATCATGCAAACCAAATTTCAACAAGCTCTACGGTAGTTCTCCATTAATAGATTTAAACTACATGATGCAAGAGCTTAAACATGATCTACTTGAGAGCTCAAAACAATTGCCAAGTATCAAATTATTCAAGACAATATGAAGCATTTTCTGTTTCCAACCAAATAACAATAAGTAAAAGTGCTGCGGCTTTTAGCTTTCGCCATGAACATGAAAAATAAAACGAAGAACACAAGTGTTCAAATGAAAAAGCGGAGCGTGTCTCTCTCCAACAGAAGCATGTTAGGATCCGATTTTATTCAAACATAAACAAAAATAAAAGCACACAGACGCTCCAAGTAAAACACATAAGATGTGACGGAATTAAAATATAGTTTCACTAGAGGTGACCTGATAAGTTTTGATGAAGAAGGGAATGCCTTGGGCATCCCCAAGCTTAGACGCTTGAGTCTTCTTGAAATATGCAGGGATGAACCACGGGGCATCCCCAAGAATTTTCACTCTTCTTGATCATATTATATCATCCTCCTCTCTTGATCCTTGAAAACTTCCTTCACACAAAACTCAAAGCAATCTCATTAGAGGGTTAGTGCATAATCAAAAATTCACATGTTCAGCAAGGACATAATCATTCCCAACACTTCTGGACATTACCCAAGGCTACTGAAATTTAATGGAGCAAAGAAATCCACTCAAACACAGTAAAAGAGGCAATGCGAAATAAAAGGCAGAATCTGTCAAAACAGAACAGTCCGTAAAGACGAATTTTTCGAGGCACTTAACTTGCTCAGATGGAAAAGCTCCAATTGAATGGAAGTTGCGTACATATCTGAGGATTACTCATGAATGTTTTCAGGATTTTTAGATTCTTCTACAGAGAGAAAAACGCAAATTCGTGACAGCTAAGAAATCTGTTTCTGCGCAGAAATCCAAATCTAGTATCAACTTTCTATCAAAGACTTTACTTGGCACAACAATACAAGAAAATAAAGATACAAAGGTATTGCTACAGTAGTAACAAGCACCTTAACTCAAATATAAAAAAAATTTGTAGAAATAAAATAATGGGTTGTCTCCCATAAGCTTTTTTTTCTTTAACACCTTTCAGCTAGGCGCAGAAAGTGTAAATCAAGTAACATCAAGAGAAGAAGCATCAACATCATAATTTTTTCTAATAGTAGAATCAAAAGGCATCTTCATTCTCATTCTAGGGAAGTGTTCCATACTGATACGTCCATTTTGCATCACTATTTTATATCATAATTTACTGTTATTCATTGATATATTTCATATTTAGAGATGATACTTATGTTATTTCACTTATTTTTCATGTTTCATGATTATTGGAGAATTATTCACCGGAGTCAAAATTCTGCTGGAAAAAGCACCGTCGGGATACAATATTTCTGAAGATCAACAATTGACGGAAAATTCACCGAAGCTCCTATTTTCCCAAATGATGGAGCCAGCCAAAAGGGGAGGCCGAGGAGGGCCTGATACGTCCAATTTGCATCACTATTTTATATCATAATTTGCTGTTATTCATTGATATATTTCATATTGGGACACAATACTTATGTTATTTCATCTATTTTGCATGTTTCATCATTATTGGAGGATCAAGCACCGGAGCCAGGATTCTGCTGGAAAAAGCACCGTCAGAACGCAATATTTCGGAAGATCAACTGGAAGGAAATTACACGTAAATTCCTATTTTTCCAGATGACGAAGAAAGCCAGAAGGGGAGCCAGCTGGACCCAAGGTGGCCCAGACAACATGGCGGCGCGGCCCATGGGGCCGCGCCACCATGGTGTGTGGGGGCCCCCCCTCTCGCCTCCTTTTCTTCGCGTACTCCTTCGTCCCGAAGACCTAAGCCACGAGGGTACCTCACGAAGAGTTACTGACCGCCTCGCGGGCGGAGAACACCAGAGAGAAAAGAGCTCTCCGGCGGGCAGGAATCCGGGAAATTCCCTCCCGGAGGGGAAATCGACGCCATCGCCATCGTCATCGAGCTGGACATCATCTCCATCATCATCATCATCATCTCCACCATCTACACCGCCATCACCACCGCTGCACCTCGTCACCGCTGTAACGATTTGGGTTGGATCTTGATTGTTTGATAGGGAAACTCTCCCGGTGTTACTTTCTACTTGTTATTGATGCTATTGAGTGAAACCATTGAACCAAGGTTTATGTTCAGATTGTTATTCATCATCATATCACCTCTGATTGTATTCCATATGATGTCTCGTGAGTAGTTCGTTTAGTTCTTGAGGACATGGGTGAAGTCTAAATGTTAGTAGTGAACTATGGTTGAGTAATATTCAATGTTATGATATTTAAGTTGTGGTGTCATTCTTCTAGTGGTGTCGTGTGAACGTCGACTACACGATACTTCACCATTTATGGGCCTAGGGGAGTGCATCTTGTATTCGGTTGGTAATTGCGGGGTTGCCGGAGTGAAACCTAAGCCCCCGTTAGTATACCGATGCAAGAGGGATCGCAGATCTCGAGTTTAAGGCTGTGGTTAGATTTATCTTAATTACTTTCTTGTAGTTGCGGATGCTTGCAAGGGGTATAATCACAAGTATGTATTAGTCCTAGGAAGGGCGGTGCATTAGCATAGGTTCACCCACACAACACTTATCAAAACAATGAAGATTATTTAGCTACATGAAGCAAAAGCACTAGACTAAAATCCCCGTGTGTCCTCAAGAACGTTTGGTCATTATAAGTAAACAAACCGGCTTGTCCTTTGTGCTAAAAAGGATTGGGCCACTCGCTGCAATTATTTCTCTCGCATTTTACTTACTCGTACTTTATTCATCTATTACATCAAAACCCCTTGAATACTTGTTTGTGAGCATTTACAGTGAATCCTTCATCGAAACTGCTGTCAACACCTTCTGCTCCTCGTTGGGATCGACATTCTTACTTATCGAAGATACTACGATACACCCTATACTTGTGGGTCATCAAGACTATTGGCCTTTTGCCGGGGAGTGAAGCGCTATTGGTAAGTGGAATTGGTAAGGAAAACCTTTACTGTTTGTGCTGATTTAATTTCTGCCTGCTGCTATAAGTCATTATGGAGAGATCTTCTCTTCAATTTCTATTTGGGAAATCTACTACTACTGCAACGGTAGTGGATGAAGCGCCAGGTGAGGAAGTGATACCATATAAAATACCTATGAAAATTATTGAACGTGTTATGGATAACCGCTATGAAGGGGATGGAACTGTTCATCCTGGTGATCATTTACTGTTTTTGCATGAATTATGCGGGTTATTCAAATGTGCAGGTATTGCTATGAATGAAGTTAGAAAGAAACTATTCACTATATCGCTGTCTGGTAAAGCGGCGCATTGGTATAAATTGCTGAAGAATGGTGATTCTCTTGATTGGGAGGACATTGTGCCTTTATTTTATTCCAAATTTTATCCTCCAAGTGAAATTCACAAAGATCGGAACCGCATATATAATTTCTGGCCTCATGATGGAGAGAGTATTGCCCAAGCTTGGGGGAGATTGAAGTCTTTAATGCTCAAATGCCCCATTCATGAGCTTCCTGGTAATGTTATTATTGATAATTTCTATGCAAGACTTTCTTTTCAAGACAAGACCTTGCTGGATACTTCTTGTTCTGGATCATTTACATGCAACAAAGAAGAGTTTAAAAGGGACCTTCTTGATCGGATCCAGGAGAATACTGAAGGATGGGAGAACGACAAGGATAGAGAGTCAGGTATAATTTATGATTATAAATGCATTGAAGCTTTTATGGATACTGATAAATTTCGTAATATGAGTGCTACTTATGGTCTTGATTCCCAAGTTGTTGCAAATCTTTATAAAGCTTTTGCCTCTCATTATGAATTGCCTAAGAAGAATTTTGATAAGTATCATGAACCGTATAAAGATAAAGTTGATTCATCGTAAACAAATGTGTAGTGATTGAAACTGTTGATCATGTTATTCCTGAAGCTTATATTGAAAAACTCCTTTCCCTGCTAAAATGAAGGAGTACTCTGTCATATCTAGTGCGGTTAATAAAAGTGGAAAGAAACCTATAGAACCCGAAGAACAAATTAAAGTTGAACCTGCTGTTGCAATAATTAAAGATCTTGTGACTGAAAATGTGGAGGATGGTCAAATTATTTTCTGTGAAGATGCTTCTAATATTGTTTCACATCCTAATAAACCTAAACAAGTTAGTGTTCCTATGTTATCTGTTAGAATTGGTGATCATTGCTATTATGGTTTATGTGATATTGGTGCAAGTGTTAGTGCTATTCCTTATGAGCTTTACACGGAGATTATGCACGAAATTGATTCTTGTGAACTTGAAGATATTGATGTGGTTATTCAGCTGGCTAATAGAGAAACTATTTCTCCAATTGGTATTGTTCGAGATGTGGAAGTTCTATGTGGTAAGATTAAATATCCTGCTGACTTTTTGGTACTTGGTTCTGCTGCTAGTGATCATTGTCCTATCATTTTTGGTAGACCTTTTCTAAATACTTGTGGAGCTATTATAGATTGTAAGAAAGAGAAAATTTTGACTAAATTTGCTGGTGAATCTTATGAGTTTAACTTCTCTAAATTTACCAAAACTCCTTATAAAGCTGATTTGCCTAGTGATGATTTTAAAATGGAGCAGTGTGCATCTATTGTTCTTGTTCCTAATAATCCTTTGCAGCAACATTTGGAGAATAGTGAGAGTGAAGCTTTTAGGAAAGAAAGAGATGAGCTTGAGGAAATTTTTCTTCGACAACCTATTCTCAAGCATGATTTACCGGTGGAAGATTTGGGTACAACACCGCCACCAAAGGAAGATCCTGTTTTCGATTTAAAGCCTTTACCTGATAATCTTAAATATGCTCATATTGATGATAAGAAAATATATCCTGTTATTATTAGTTCTAAGCTTTCAGAGATTGAGGAAGAAAGGTTATTGGAAATATTGAAGAAACACCGAGGAGCTATTGGCTACACTCTTGATGATTTGAAAGGGATTTCTCCTTCTATTTGCCAACATGCTATCAATATGGAAGATGATGCAAAGCCTGTTGTTGAACATCAGCGTCGTCTAATTCCGAAGATGAAGGAAGTGGTAAGGAATGAGGTATTAAAACTTCTTGAAGCTGGTATTATATATCCTATTGCTGATAGTAGATGGGTTAGTCCTGTGCATTGTGTTCCTAAGAAAGGAGGAATGACTGTTGTACCTAATGATAATGATGAGCTCATCCCTCAAAGAGTAGTTGTAGGGTATAGAATGTGCATTGATTTTCGAAAAGTTAATAAAGTTACTAAGAAAGATCATTACCCTTTACCATTTATTGATCAAATGCTAGAAAGGTTGTCTAAAAATACTCACTTTTGTTTTCTTGATGGTTATTCTGGATTTTCACAAATTGCTGTTAAAGCTAAAGATCAAGAGAAAACCACGTTTACTTGTCCTTATGGAACTTATGCTTATAGGCGTATGCCTTTTGGTTTATGTAATGCTCCTGCTACTTTTCAAAGATGCATGTCTGCTATTTTTCATGGCTTTTGCGAGAGTATTGTAGAGGTGTTCATGGATGATTTTTCTGTCTATGGGAATTCTTTTGATAATTGCTTGCGAAACCTCGATAAAGTTTTGCAGAGATGTGAAGAAACTAACCTTGTTCTTAATTGGGAGAAATGCCACTTTATGGTTAATGAAGGAATTGTATTGGGACATAAAATTTCCGAGAGAGGTATTGAAGTTGATAGAGCTAAAGTTGAAGCAATTGAGAAGATGCCCTATCCAAGGGATGTTAAAGGTATTCGTAGTGTTCTTGGTCATGCTGGGTTTTATAGGAGATTTATTAAAGATTTCTCTAAAATTTCAAAGCCTCTTACTAATCTTCTTCAAAAAGATGTACCTTTTGTTTTTGATGATGATTGTAAAAGCTTTGAAACTCTAAAGAAAGCCTTAACAACTGCTCCTGTAGTTGAACCTCCTGATTGGAATTTGCCTTTTGAAATTATGTGTGATGCTAGTGATTTTGCTGTAGGCGCTGTTCTTGGACAGCGAGTAGATAAAAAAATTAAATGTTATTCATTATGCTAGTAAGACTCTTGATGCTGCTCAAAGAAATTATGCTACAACTGAAAAGGAATTGTTAGCTGTAGTCTTTGCTTGTGACAAGTTTAGACCCTATATTGTTGATTCAAAAGTCACGATTCATACTGATCATGCTGCAATTAGATACCTTATGACAAAGAAAGATGCTAAGCCAAGGCTTATTAGGTGGGTACTTCTGTTGCAAGAATTTGATTTACATATTATAGATAGGAAAGGTGCTGATAATCCTGTTGCTGATAATTTGTCTAGATTGGAAAATATTGCTTATGATCCTGTTCCTGTTAATGATAGTTTTCCAAATGAACAATTGGCTGTAATAAAGGTGAGCTCGCGAGAGAGCCCTTGGTATGCTGATTATGCTAACTTTATTGTTTCGAAGTATTTGCCTCCAACCTTTTCAGCTCAGCAAAGGAGGAAATTCTTTTATGACTTGAGGCATTATTTTTGGGATGACCCACACCTATATAAAGAAGGAGTAGATGGTATTATGCGAAGATGTGTTCCTGAATATGAACAACGGGAGATATTGAGTAAATGTCATGGTAGTGTTTATGGAGGACATCACGCTGGAGATAGAACCGCACAAAAGGTTCTACAATCAGGTTTTTATTGGCCAACACTTTTCAAAGATGCAAGGAAGTTTATCTTATCTTGTGATGAATGTCAAAGAGTTGGTAATATCTCTAGACGCAATGAAATGCCTATGAATTATACTCTTGTTATTGAACCATTCGATTGTTGGGGATTCGACTTCATGGGTCCTTTCCCTTCTTCAGAAGGTAACACTCATATACTTGTCGCTGTTGATTATGTTACTAAATGGGTAGAAGCTATACCTACAAAAGTGCTGATGGTGAGACCTCTTTAAAAATGCTTTTAGATATTATTTTTCCTAGATTTGGAGTACCTAGATATATTATGACTGATGGAGGTTCTCATTTTATTCATGGAGGTTTAGAAAAACTCTTGCTAAGTATGGTATTAATCATAGAATTGCTTCCGCTTATCACCCTCAAACTAGTGGTCAAGTAGAATTATCAAATAGAGAGATTAAATCTATTTTGGGAAAGACCGTTAATAAATCTAGAAAGAATTGGGCTAGCAAATTGAAGGAAGCACTATGGGCTTATAGAACTGCTTATAAAAATCCTATGGGAATGTCACCTTATAAAATGGTTTATGGAAAAGCTTGTCATTTACCTTTAGAACTAGAGCACAAAGCTTATTGGGCTGTTAGAGAACTAAATAAAGATCCGAAACTAGCCGGTAATAAGAGGTTGCTGCAATTAAGTTCTCTAGATGAATGGAGAAGTGAAGCTTATGAAAATGCTAAACTCTTTAAAGAAAAAGTTAAGAAATGGCATGATAGAAGGATCATCAAAAGAGAGTTTAATATTGGGGATAAAGTCCTATTGTATCGGTCTCGTCTCAGATTCTTTGCAGGGAAATTACTCTCGAAATGGGAAGGACCATATGTTGTTGAGGAGGTGTATCGTTCAGGAGCAATTAAAATTAGCTCTCTCCAAGGCAATGCTACGCAAGTGGTGAATGGACAAAGACTCAAGCATTATATCTCGGGTGATTCTTATAATGTTGATGTTGATATTATTCAAGTGGAAACACCGGAGGCTTTCATCAAAGGACAAATTGACAGTCCGCCAGAACTCGACTTTGAATAGGTAACAGTACAGGTAATAAAAGTCCGTGTTTAGCTTTCCGAACAATATTTCTGCTGTTTTTGGAAAATATGAAAAATTATGGGATCGAAACGGAGTGGAAGAGACGCGCGAGGGCCCGTCACCATAGGCCGGCGCGGGCCCCACCCTGGCCGCGCCGCCCTATGGGGACAGCCCCTCGGCGTCCCTTTTCCACTCGTTTTCGGTCTGGAACCTTCCTTTTGTCGTAAAAATATTTGCTATATAATCCCTCGGATCCCTGGAGGTCCGTATATCATTTTCTCGTCGTGTTTTGTTTCGAGATGTTTTCTGCCAGATTTGCTTTGATCTAGAAGCACCATGGTCTCCAACAACAAGGACAAGGGACCTTTGGAGGAAGATATTCAAGACCCGGAACTGAAGGAAGAAGACGCGAGTGAGGATGAGGAAGAAGTGGAGGAAGTTCCGCGAGTACACCAGCGTGCCACCATTGCAAGCATTGGCGTGATATCAAATCCATCCAACACCAAGAGGAGTGCACGAATCGCTACCGGAGGAGCAGTTCCACGTCATTACTTGGCTCCAAGGACATCTTCTCCGGGCAATTACAGCCCTTTCCGCAACCTAATCTACGATCGTCAAACTGAAAGAACCCCCAAGGTAGTGTTGCCAAGTGGTTGGGATATAGATCGTTCTAACATTGCAGGAGAGATGAAATCTGAAGCTGAAGGATGGGGAAACAACTCTAGGAGTTGGGATTCACCACCTGACATGATTATGAGCCGCGTTGAGCACAACTCGGAACTGATTCGCAACCTCACCTATGAGATTGAAGATTTAAAGGAGCTTGTTAAGAAGCTTGTCGAGAAGAATCCATCACCATCACCACCGAAGGAGTAATTCATCATCGGTATTGGCATCCCCTTGGTTTGTTCCAAGCTTGGGGGAGTGCCGCGGTATCACATCATCACTACCTTTATCTTTTACTATCAAGTAGCGTCATATCATGAGTAGGGAAGTTATCATATGGAATAGTTTGCAATGTGGAAGTATCTCTCTTAGTTGGTTATCTATGTATCCGTTGGTGTGAGTTATCGTTATGGAATATTAATGAGAAGTCTTATCATTTACTTTTTGCACACCTTATTTTAGTTTGCAATCTCCATTATATGATTACTCTTGGCATTAGTATTGATATCACTTTGGGAGCATCAAGTAAATCTATTTGGTTTTGGCAAACTTAGCATTGGTCAATAGCAACAACACTCTGATGTTTAAATAGAAGAGAGAAATACACTTAGATATATTACTCTATTATCTCTATGCTAATGAGTTTAGTATTCTGAAGTTAAAATTGCTTGTGCTTATAAGAAAGTTGCATGATTGTTTCTATCATATGTATATTTGTTTGTTTCCCTCAACCTTTATGCTTGCTATCAAACCTTGCTAGCCAAAGACCTGTATTGAGAGGGAATGCTTCTCATACATCCATAACCTTAGACCAAACTCATGCCATTGGTGTCCACCATACCTACCTACTACATGGTATTTTCTGCCATTCCAAGTAAATACTTCATGTGCTACCTTTAAATAATTCAAACTATATTACTCCTTATTTGTGTCAATGTTTTATAGCTCATGAGGAAGTATGTGGCGTTTTATCTTTCAATCTTGTTGGGCGGACTTTCACCAATGGACTAGTGGCACATCCGCTTATCCAATAATTTTGCAATAAGAGCTGGCAACGGGGTTCCCAGCCCCAATTAATAACTTTCATTAATAATTCTCTTCACATGTTTTGCCCTGATTTATCAGTAAGCAACTTAATTTTGCAATAGACACTCCTCCATGGTATGTGAAAGTTGGAAGGCACCCGAGGATTCGGTTAGCCATGGATTGAGAAAGCCAAGGTTGGGGGAGTGTCATCCATAATAAAACTAAAATACATGTGTAAACAAAAGAGAAGGGGATGATCTACCTTGTTGGTAGAGATGCCGTCCCTCATGGGAGCCGCTCTTGGAAGGTTCGTTTGGCAAGGGGGTTAGAGTGCCCGCTACCATTCGTTGACAACAACAAACACCGCTCAAAATCTTACTTTTATGCTCTTTATATGATTTCAAAACTTGAAAAGCTCTAGCACATGATTTAATCCCTGCTTCCCTCTGCGAAGGGCCTATCTTTTACTTTTATGTTGAGTCAGTAAACCTATTTCCCTCTATCTCAAGCAAGCAATTGAGTTGTTGTGAACTAACCATTTATGCTATGATTGAGCTAATTATGTCTTTTATACTTTCTTGTTTAGTACACATTTTATCTGAATGAATATGACTTTGAAGTTATCAATGATTATGAGGAGATTGTTATGATTGAATATGAAAGCCCTGCTATATAAGTTCTAATATGAAAGCCTTGCTTATTAAATAAGAGCAATCCGTTAGTAGTTCTCTGACCAAGAACAAAGTTTGCCATAACCATTTATGATTTCCTATGCACCTTTACTTGTGATTTTTCTTTACTTATTTCAAGTTGAGTTATATGAAGAGAATGTTTACTAGAATATCTTGTGTGAATCAATATGATGCTTCTTGTTCGTATTTTATTTATCGACTCTTCACTCCATAAACATGTGGTCTTGTTCATCGAGCTCAGTTTCGCTTGGGGACAAGCGAGGTCTAAGCTTGGGGGGAGTTGATACGTCCAATTTGCATCACTATTTTATATCATAATTTGCTGTTATTCATTGATATATTTCATATTGGGACACAATACTTATGTTATTTCATCTATTTTGCATGTTTCATCATTATTGGAGGATCAAGCACCGGAGCCAGGATTCTGCTGGAAAAAGCACCGTCGAACGCAATATTTCGGAAGATCAACTGTGGAAGGAAATTACACGTAAATTCCTATTTTTCCAGATGACGAAGAAAAGCCAGAAGGGGGAGCCAGCTGGACCCAAGGTGGGCCCAGACAACATGGCGGCGCGGCCCATGGCCTGGCCGCGCCACCATGGTGTGTGGGGGCCCCACAGCCCCTCTCGCCTCCTTTTCTTCGCGTACTCCTTCGTCCCGAAGACCTAAGCCACAGAGGGTACCTCACGAAGAGTTACAGCCGCCTGCGGGCGGAGAACACCAGAGAGAAAAGAGCTCTCCGGCGGGCAGGAATCCGCTGGGGGAAATTCCCTCCCGGAGGGGGAAATCGACGCCATCGTCATCGAGCTGGACATCATATCCATCATCATCATCATCATCTCCACCATCTACACCGCCATCGCCACCGCTGCACCTCGTCACCGCTGTAACGATTTGGGTTGGATCTTGATTGTTTGATAGGGGAAACTCTCCCGGTGTTACTTTCTACTTGTTATTGATGCTATTGAGTGAAACCATTGAACCAAGGTTTATGTTCAGATTGTTATTCATCATCATATCACCTCTGATTGTATTCAATATGATGTCTCGTGAGTAGTTCGTTTAGTTCTTGAGGACATGGGTGAAGTCTAAATGTTAGTAGTGAACTATGGTTGAGTAATATTCAATGTTATGATATTTAAGTTGTGGTGTCATTCTTCTAGTGGTGTCGTGTGAACGTCGACTACACGATACTTCACCATTTATGGGCCTAGGGGAGTGCATCTTGTATTCGGTTGCTAATTGCGGGGTTGCCGGAGTGACAAAACCTAAGCCCCCGTTAGTATACCGATGCAAGAGGGATCGCAGGATCTCAGAGTTTAAGGCTGTGGTTAGATTTATCTTAATTACTTTCTTGTAGTTTGATACGTCTCCAACGTATCGATAATTTCTTATGTTCCATTCTACTTTATTGATGATACCTACATGTTTTATGCACATTATATGTCATATTTATGCATTTTGGAACTAACCTATTAACAAGATGCCGAAGAGCCAGTTGCTGTTTTGCTGTTTTTGGTTTCAAAATCCTAGTAAGGAAATATTCTCGGAATTGGACGAAATCTTCGCCCAGGGTCCTATTTTTGCACGGAGCTTCCAGAAGACCGAAGAGGGAAGGAAGTGGGGCCACGAGGCGCCGACACCATAGGGCGGCGCGGCCCAGGCCCTGGCCGCGCCGACCTAGGGTGTGGGGCCCTCGTGTGGCCCCGCGTTGCCCTTCCGCCTACTTAAAGCCTCCGTCGCGAAACCCCATACGAGAGCCACGATACGGAAAACCTTCCAGAGACGCCGCCGCCGCGAATCCCATCTCGGGGATTCGGGAGATCGCCTCCGGCACCCTGCCGGAGAGGGGATTCATCTCCGGAGGACTCTTCATCGCCATGATCGCCTCCGGAGTGATGAGTGAGTAGTTCACCCCTGGACTATGGGTCCATAGCAGTAGCTAGATGGTCGTCTTCTCCTTGTTGTGCTTCATTGTTGGATCTTGTGAGCTGCCTAACATGATCAAGATCATCTATGTAATACTATATGTTGTGTTTGTCGGGATCCGATGGATAGAGAATACTATGTTATGGTGATTATCAATCTATTGTTTATGTGTTGTTTATGATCTTGCATGCTCTCCGTTATTAGTAGAGGCTCTGGCCAAGTTTTTGCTCTTAACTCCAAGAGGGAGTATTTATGCTCGATAGTGGGTTCATGCCTTCATTGACACCTGGGACAGTGACAGAAAGTTCTAAGGTTGTGATGTGCTTGTTGCCACTAGGGATAAAACATTGATTCTATGTCTAAGGATGTAGTTGTCGATTACATTACGCACCATACTTAATGCAATTGTCTGTTGCTTAGCAACTTAATACTGAATGGGGTTCGGATGATAACCTGAAGGTGGACTTTTTAGGCATAGATGCAGTTGGATGGCGGTCTATGTACTTTGTCGTAATGCCCAATTAAATCTCACTATATTTATCATATCATGTATATGCATCGTTATGCCCTTCTCTATTTGTCAATTGCCCGACTGTAATTTGTTCACCCAACATGCTTTTATCTTATGGGAGAGACACCTCTAGTGAACTGTGGACCCCGGTCCTATTCTTTACATAGCATACAATCTACTGCAATTGTGTTTTACTGTTTTCTTTGCAAACATCTTCCACTCGATACGTTTAATCCTTTGTTACAGCAAGCCGGTGAGATTGACAACCTCACTGTTTCGTTGGGGCAAAGTACTTTGGTTTTGTTGTGCAGATTCCACGTTGGCGCCGGAATCCCTGTTGTTGCGCCGCATCACATTTCGCCACCATCAACCTTCAACGTGCTTCTTGGCTCCTACTGGTTCGATTAAACCTTGGTTTCATACTGAGGGAAACTTGCCTCTATACGCATCATACCTTCCACTTGGGGTTCCCAACGGACGTGTGCATCTACGCGTATCAAGCTAAATTTAAACGCCGTTGCCGGAGATCAAGACACGCTGCAAGGGGAGTCTCCACTTCTCAATCTCTTTACTTTGTTTTTGTCTTGCTTTATTTTATTTACTACTTTGTTTGCTGCACCTAAACAAAACACAAAAAAATTAGTTGCTAGTTTTACTTTATTTATTGTCTTGCTCACTATATCGAAAACACACAAAAAATAGTTACTTGTCTTTACTTTATTCGCCTTGTTTACTTTTTGCTTATTGCATCATGTTTCCTTTTAATTTTACCACAAAAGACATACCGGTAGGACGTGGGTCCATAGTTGGGAGAAATAATATAGAAGAATTTTTCAATCATGTTAGTATTACTGAAGATTTTGAAGATAGACACTTGGTAGAACTTGCACCTACCTATGAAATTGCTGCTGCTGCTTTAGTTCGCATGTTGGAAACTAAATTTGTTAATCTCAATCCTATAATCCAACACATGTTTCTTACACTTGGTGATATGGAAGAAGGGGAAAAGAAAGATTTTGTTTTAGAAACCCTTCTTAGAGAATTTGGTGGTCTAGCAAGAGAGGCTAGAAAGGTTTTTGCTAAATTTAATATGCTAGGTTCTCATACCAATTTTATTGGTCTCCTTGAAAAAATGGACATGGATAGAATAAGGTACACTAATAATATTAATGATGGTGGGGAGATCAAAGCACCAATACCATGTAAACTCCTAGCTATGAATGATGCACTAGAAAATAACTATGCTTGGCTTGTTCCTGAAAATTTGTTCGATGAGAGTAGCAAGCCTAAGACTAATGAAAAGGGAGACGCTAAAACTTATATATCAAATATACTATGCTTGGTTGAGAAAACTCCCAACACCCCTGGTAATGATGTTGATGCTTCATCTCTCGATGTTACTTGATTTGCACTTTCTGCGCCTAGCTGAAAGGCGTTAAAGAAAAGCGCTTATGGGAGACAACCCATGTTTTTACTACAGCAATTTTTTGTTTTGTTGAGTCTTGGAAGTTGTTTACTACTGTAGCAACCTCTCCTTATCATGTTTTTGTGCCAAGTAAAGTTTCTATGTCAAAGTTGATGTTATATTTGGGATCGCTGCGCAGAAACAGCATTGCTGTCTGTCACGAATCTGGGCACAGGCCTCTGTAGAAAATTCGAAAAAATCTGCCAATTTACGAGCGTGATCCTCAGATATGTACGCAACTTTCATTAGTTTTGAGTTTTTCCATTTGAGCAAGTATGGTGCCAGCTTTAAATTCGTCTTTACGGACTGTTCTGTTTTGACAGATTCTGCCTTTTATTTCGCATTGCCTCTTTTGCTATGTTGGATTCATTTCTTTGATCCATTAATGTCCAGTAGCTTTATGCAATGTCCAGAAGTGTAAAGAATGATTGTGTCACCTCTGAATGTGAGAATTATTAATTGTGCACTAACCCTCTAATGAGTTTGCTTGAAGTTTGGTGTGAAGGAAGTTTTCAAGGGTCAAGAGAGGAGTATGATATACTATGATCAAGAGGAGTGAAAGCTCTAAGCTTGGGGATGCCCCCGTGGTTCACCCCTGCATATTTTAATAAGACTCAAGCGTCTAAGCTTGGGGATGCCCAAGGCATCCCCTTCTTCATCGACAACATCATCAGGTTCCTCCCCTGAAACTATATTTTTATTCGTCACATCTTGTGTTCTTTACTTGGAGCGTCGGTTTGTTTTTGTTTTTGTTTTTGTTTGAATAAAATGGATCCTAGCATTCACTTTGTGGGAGAGAGACACGCTCCGCTGTTGCATATGGACAAATATGTCCTTAGGCTTTACTCATAATGTTCAAGGCGAAGTTTCTTCTTCGTTAAATTGTTATATGGTTGGAATTGGAAAATGCTACATGTAGTAATTCTAAAATGTCTTGGATAATGTGATACTTGGCAATTGTTGTGCTCATGTTTAAGCTCTTGCATCATATACTTTGCACCCATTAATGAAGAAATACATAGAGCTTGCTAAAATTTGATTTGCATATTTGGTCTCTCTAAGGTCTAGATAATATCTAGTATTGAGTTTTGAACAACAAGGAAGACGGTGTAGAGTCTTATAATGTTTACAATATGTCTTTTATGTGAGTTTTGCTGCACCGGTTCATCCTTGAGTTTGCTTCAAATAACCTTGCTAGCCTAAACCTTGTATCGAGAGGAATACTTCTCATGCATCCAAAATCCTTGAGCCAACTACTATGCCATTTGTGTCCACCATACCTACCTACTACATGGTATTTCTCCGCCATTCCAAAGTAAATTGCTTGAGTGCTACCTTTAAATTTCCATCATTCACCTTTGCAATATATAGCTCATGGGACAAAATAGCCTTAAAAACTATCGTAGTATTGAATATGTACTTATGCACTTTATCTTTTATTAAGTTGCTTGTTGTGCGATAACCATGCTTCTGGGGAACGCCATCAACTATTGTTGAATATCATGTGAGTTGCTATGCATGTCCATCTTGTCTGAAGGATCTATCATTTTAGTGGTTGGAGCATGCAAAATTGTTAGAGAAGAACATTGGGCCGCTAACTAAAGCCATGAATCATGGTTGAAGTTTCAGTTTTGGACATATATCCTCAATCTCATATGAGAATAATAATCATTGTTACATGCTTACGCATTTAAGAGGAGTCCATTATCTGTTGTCCATGTTGTCCCGGTATGGATGTCTAAGTTGAGAATAATCAAAAGCGAGAAATCCAAAATGCGAGCTTTCTCCTTAGACCTTTGTACAGGCGGCATGGAGGTACCCCTTTGTGACACTTGGTTGAAACATGGCATGCAAAGATCCGGTAGTCCAAGCTAAGTAGGACGAGGTGCGGACACTATTAGTATACTATGCATGAGGCTTGCAACTTGTAAGATATAATTTACATAACTCATATGCTTTATTACTACCGTTGACAAAATTGTTTCATGTTTTCAAAATAAAAGCTCTAGCACAAATACAGCAATCGATGTTTCCTCTTTGAAGGACCTTTCTTTTACTTTTATTGTTGAGTCAGTTTACCTATCTCCTTCCACCTTAAGAAGCAAACACTTGTGTGAACTGTGCATTGATTCCTACATACTTGCATATTGCACTTGTTATATTACTTTATGTTGACAATATCCATGAGATATACATGTTATAAGTTGAAAGCAACCGCTGAAACTTAATCTTCCTATGTGTTGCTTCAACACCTTTACTTTGATTTATTGCTTTATGAGTTAACTCTTATGCAAGACTTATTGATGCTTGTCTTGAAGTACTATTCATGAAAAGTCTTTGCTATATGATTCACTTGTTTACTCATGTCATTACCATTGTTTTGATCGCTGCATTTATTACATATGTTTACAAATAGTATGATCAAGATTATGATGGCATGTCACTTCAGAAATTATCTTTGTTATCGTTTTACCTGCTCGGGATGAGCAGAACTAAGCTTGGGGATGCTGATACGTCTCCAACGTATCGATAATTTCTTATGTTCCATGCTACTTTATTGATGATACCTACATGTTTTATGCACATTATATGTCATATTTATGCATTTTCTGGAACTAACCTATTAACAAGATGCCGAAGAGCCAGTTGCTTTTTCTGTGTTTTTGGTTTCAGAAATCCTAGTAAGGAAATATTCTCGGAATTGGACGAAATCTTCGCCCAGGGTCCTATTTTGCACGGAGCTTCCAGAAGACCGAAGAGGGAAGGAAGTGGGGCCACGAGGCGCCGACACCATAGGGCGGCGCGGCCCAGGCCCTGGCCGCGCCGACCTAGGGTGTGGGGCCCTCGTGTGGCCCCCGCGTTGCCCTTCCGCCTACTTAAAGCCTCGTCGCGAAAACCCCATACCGAGAGCCACGATACGGAAAACCTTCCAGAGCGCCGCCGCGAATCCCATCTCGGGGGATTCGGGAGATCGCCTCCGGCACCCTGCCGGAGAGGGGATTCATCTCCCGGAGGACTCTTCATCGCCATGATCGCCTCCGGAGTGATGAGTGAGTAGTTCACCCCTGGACTATGGGTCCATAGCAGTAGCTAGATGGTCGTCTTCTCCTTGTTGTGCTTCATTGTTGGATCTTGTGAGCTGCCTAACATGATCAAGATCATCTATCTGTAATACTATATGTTGTGTTTGTCGGGATCCGATGGATAGAGAATACTATGTTATGGTGATTATCAATCTATTGTTTATGTGTTGTTTATGATCTTGCATGCTCTCCGTTATTAGTAGAGGCTCTGGCCAAGTTTTTGCTCTTAACTCCAAGAGGGAGTATTTATGCTCGATAGTGGGTTCATGCCTTCATTGACACCTGGGACAGTGACAGAAAGTTCTAAGGTTGTGATGTGCTGTTGCCACTAGGGATAAAACATTGATTCTATGTCTAAGGATGTAGTTGTCGATTACATTACGCACCATACTTAATGCAATTGTCTGTTGCTTAGCAACTTAATACTGAATGGGGTTCGGATGATAACCTGAAGGTGGACTTTTTAGGCATAGATGCAGTTGCATGGCGGTCTATGTACTTTGTCGTAATGCCCAATTAAATCTCACTATATTTATCATATCATGTATATGCATCGTTATGCCCTTCTCTATTTGTCAATTGCCCGACTGTAATTTGTTCACCCAACATGCTTTTATCTTATGGGAGAGACACCTCTAGTGAACTGTGGACCCCGGTCCTATTCTTTACATAGCATACAATCTACTGCAATTGTGTTTTACTGTTTTCTTTGCAAACATCTTCCACTCGATACGTTTAATCCTTTGTTACAGCAAGCCGGTGAGATTGACAACCTCACTGTTTCGTTGGGGCAAAGTACTTTGGTTTTGTTGTGCAGATTCCACGTTGGCGCCGGAATCCCTGTTGTTGCGCCGCATCACATTTCGCCACCATCAACCTTCAACGTGCTTCTTGGCTCCTACTGGTTCGATTAAACCTTGGTTTCATACTGAGGGAAACTTGCTTCTATACGCATCATACCTTCCACTTGGGGTTCCCAACGGACGTGTGCATCTACGCGTATCATAGTTGCGGATGCTTGCAAGGGGTATAATCACAAATATGTATTAGTCCTAGGAAGGGCGGTGCATTAGCATAGGTTCACCCACACAACACTTATCAAAACAATGAAGATTATTTAGCTACATGAAGCGAAAGCACTAGACTAAAATCCCCGTGTCCTCAAGAACGTTTGGTCATTATAAGTAAACAAACCGGCTTGTCCTTTGTGCTAAAAAGGATTGGGCCACTCGCTGCAATTATTTCTCTCGCATTTTACTTACTCGTACTTTATTCATCTATTACATCAAAACCCCTTGAATACTTGTTTGTGAGCATTTACAGTGAATCCTTCATCGAAACTGCTGTCAACCTGCTCCTCGTTGGGATCGACATTCTTACTTATCGAAGATACTACGATACACCCCCTATACTTGTGGGTCATCAGCCCCCCATAGGCCGGCGCGGGCCCTACCCTGGCCGCGCCGCCATGTGGGGAGGGGGCCCACGACCCCCCTCGGCCATCTCCCTTTCGCGTACTTCATCTCCCGAGAACCCTAAGGTGTAGGGAGGCATCGAGGAAGACACAGCCGCCTCTGGGGCGGAAAAACACCAGAGAAAAGAGCTCTCGGCGGGCAAATCCGCCGGGGAAATTCCCTCCCGGAGGGGGATCGCCATCGTCACCGTCATCGAGCTGAACTTCATTGGGATCATCATCATCATCTCCACCATCGACACCGTCATCTCCACCGCTGCACCTCGTCTCCGTTGTAACATCTTGGGTTGAATCTTGATTATTTCATAGGGGAAACTCTCCCGGTGTTGATTACTCCTTATTATTGATGCTAGTGAAACCATCGGATCAAGGTTTATGTTCAGATTGTTATCCATCATCATATCACCTCTTATCATGTTCCATATGATGTCTCGTGAGTAGTTCGTTTAGTTCTTGAGGACATGGGTGAAGTTTAAATGTTAGTAGTGAACTATGTTGAGTAATATTTAATGGTTTGATATTTAAGTTGTGGTGTCATTCTTCTAGTGGTGTCATGTGAATGTCGACTACATGATACTTCACCTTTATGGGCCTAGGGGAATACATCTTGTATTCGTTTGCTAATTGTGGGGTTGCCGGAGTGACAGCAACCTGAACCCCCGTTGGTATATCGATGCGGGAGGGATAGCAGGATCTCAGTTTAAGGCTGTGGTTAGATTTATCTTAATTACTTTCTTGTATTTGCGGATGCTTGCAAGGGGTTTAATCACAAGTATGTATTAGTCCTAGGAAGGGTGGTGCATTAGCATAGGTTCACCCACACAACACTTATCAAAACAATGAAGATTAATCAACTATATGAAGCGAAAGCACTAGACTAAATTCCCGTGTGTCCTCAAGAACGTTTGGTCATTATAAGTAAACAAACCGGCTTGTCCTTTGTGCTAAAAAGGATTGGGCCACTCGCTGCAATTATTACTCTCGCATTTTACTTACTTGTATTTTATTTATCTGCTATATCAAAACCTCCTGAAAACTTGTTTGTGAGCATTTACAGTGAATCCTTCATCGAAACTGTTTGTCAACACCTTCTGCTCCTCGTTGGGTTCGACACTCTTATTTATCGAAAGTACTGCGATACACCCCCTATACTTGTGGGTTATCAAGAGTATTTTCTGGTGTCGTTGCCGGGGAGTGAAGCGCTATTGGTAAGTGTAATTGGTATGGAAAACTTTTACTGTACGTGTTGTTTTTTATTTCTACCTGCTGCTATAATTCATTATGGAGAGATCTTCTCTTGAATTCCTATTTGGGAAATCTACTACTACTGCAAAGGTAGTGGATGAGGTGCCAGGTGAGGAAGTAATTCCGTATAAAATACCTATGAAAATTATTGAACGTGTTGTGGATAACCGCTATGAAGGGGATGGAACTGTTCATCCTGGAGATCATTTACTGTTTTTACATGAATTATGCGGGTTATTCAAGTGTGCAGGTATTTCTATGGATGAAGTTAGGAAGAAATTATTCTCTATGTCGCTGTCTGGTAAAGCGGCGCATTGGTATAAACTGCTGAAGGATGGGCATTCTCTTGATTGGAAGGATATTGTGCCTCTATTTTATTCTAAATTCTATCCTCCAAGTGAAATTCACAAAGACCGAAACCGCATATATAATTTCTGGCCTCATGATGGAGAGAGTATTGCCCAAGAATTGGAGAGATTGAAGTCTCTAATGCTCAAATGCCCTATTCATGAGCTTCCTGGTAATATCATCGTTGATAATTTCTATGCAAGACTCTCTTTTCAAGATAAAACCTTGCTGGATACTGCTTGTTCTGGATCATTCACACGCAACAAAGAAGAGTTTAAATGGGACCTTCTTGATCGGATTCAGGAGAATACTGAAGGATGGGAGAATGACAAAGGTAGAGAGTCAGGTATAAATTATGATTATGAATGCATTGAAATTTTTATGGATACTGATAAATTTCGAAATATGAGTGCTACTTATGGTCTTGACTCTCAAGTTGTTGCAAATTTGTATAAAGCTTTTGCCTCTCATTTTGAATTGCCTAGGAAGAATTTTAATAAGTATCATGAACCTTACAAAGATAAAACTGATTCACCTATAGGTAAATGTATTGAAGTTAAAACTGTTGATCGCATTCTTCCTGAAGCTTATATCGAAAAAATTCCTTTTCCTGCTAAAATGAAGGAGTATTCTGTTATAACTAGTGTGGTTAATAAAAGTGCAAAGAAACCTATAGAACCTGAGGAGCAAATAAATGTTGAACCTGCTGTTGCAATAGTTAAAGACCTTGTGACTGAAAATGTAGAAGATGGTCACATCATTTTCTGTGAAGATGCTTCTAATATTGTTTCACATCCTAGTAAGTCTAGGAAAGCCAGTGTTCCTATGCTCTCTGTTAGAATTGGTGATCATTGTTATTATGGTTAATGTGATATTGGTGCAAGTTCTAGTGCCATTCCTTATGAGCTTTACAGGGAAATCATGCATGAAATTGGTTCTTGTGAACTCGAAGATATTGATGTAGTTATTCGGCTAGCTAATAGAGAAACTATCTCTCCTATTGGTATTGTTCGAGATGTTGAAGTTTTATGTGGTAAGATTAAATATCCTGACTTTTTGGTACTTGGTTCTGCTGCTAGTAAGACTTGTCCTATCATTTTTTGTAGACCTTTTCTAAATACTTGTGGAGCTATTATAGATTGCAAGAAAGAAAAAGTTGTGACTAAATTTGTTGGTGAATCTTATGAGTTTAATTTCTCTAAATTTGCCAAAGCTCCTTATGAAGCTGAATTGCCTAATGATGACTTTAGAGTTGAACAACTTGCGTCTATTGCTCTTGCTCCTACTAATCCTTTGCAGCAATATTTGGAGGATCACGAGAGTGAAGTCTTTAGGGAAGAAAGGAATGAGCTTGATGAAATCTTCCTTCGTCAACCCATTCTTAAGCATGATTTACCGGTCGAAGATCTAGGTACAACACCACCACCAAAGGAAGATCCTATTTTTGATTTGAAACCATTACCTGATAATCTTAAGTATGCTTATATTGATGATAAGAAAACGTATCCTGTTATTATTAGTGCTAAGCTTTCAGATTTTGAGGAAGAAAGATTATTGGAAATATTGAAGAAACACCGAGGAGCTATTGGCTACACTCTTGATGACTTGAAGGGGATTTCTCCCTCTATTTGCCAACATGCCATCAATATGGAAGATGATGCAAAGCCCGTTGTTGAACATCAGCGTCGTCTAATTCCTAAGATGAAGGATGTGGTAAGGAATGAGGTATTGAAACTTCTTGAAGCTGGTATTATATATCCTATTGCTGATAGTAGATGGGTTAGTCCTGTACATTGTGTTCCTAATAAAGGAGGAAAACTGTTGTACCTAATGATAATGATGAGCTCATCCCTCAAAGAGTAGTTAGGGTATAGAATGTGCATTCATTTTCGTAAGGTTAATAAAGTTACTAAGAAAGATCATTACCCTTTACCATTTATTGATCAAATGCTAGAATGGTTATCTAAAAATACTCATTTCTGCATTCTTGACGGTTATTCTGGGTTTTCATAAATCGATGTTAGAGCTAAAGATTAAGAGAAAACCACTTTCACTTGTCCCTATGGAACTTATGCTTATAGGCGTATGCCTTTTGGTTTATGTAATGCTCCTGCTACTTTTCAAAGATGCATGTTTGCTATTTTTCATTGTTTTTGTGAAAAGACTGTAGAGGTTTTCATGGATGATTTTTCTATGGGAATTCTTTTGATAATTGTTTGCGAAACCTTGATAAAGTTTTGCAGAGATGTGAAGAAACTAACCTTGTTCTTAATTGGGAGAAATGCCACTTTATGGTTAATGAAGGGATTTTATTGGGGCATGATGTCTACGGGTGCTTCTATTCTTGTAGACAGTGTTGGGCTTCCAAGAGCAGAGGTTTGTAGAACAGCAGCAAGTTTTCCCTTAAGTGGATCACCCAAGGTTTATCGAACTCAGGGAGGAAGAGGTCAAAGATAGTCCTCTCAAGCAACCCTGCAATCACGATACAAGAAGTCTCTTGTGTCCCCAACACACCTAATACACTTGTCGGATGTATAGGTGCACTAGTTCGGCGAAGAGATAGTGAAATACAAGTAGTATGGATGTATATGAGTGGTAATAGCAATCTGAATAAAATATGGCAGCGAGTAAACATGCAACAAAACAGTAAATAAACGGTGTTTGCAGTATTGGAAACAAGGCCTAGGGATCATACTTTCACTAGTGGACACTCTCAACATTGATCGCATAATAAATAATAACTTCTCTCATTTGTGCTACATATACTCTTGTTTGATAATGAACACCATTCGTTGCGATTACACGAACCCTCAATGTCGGAGTTAACAAGCTCCACAACATTCGATATTCATGTTTAAGTAACCTTAGAGCATAATAGATCTTTGCAAAATAGACCAGTACTAACATAGCATACACTGTCACCTTTACACTATGAAGGGGGAATAAATCACATCAATACTATCATAGCGATAATCAACTCCATAACCTACAAGAGATTATGATCATAATCTACGACAAGAACTACACGATGCACACACTGTCACCATTACACCATGCGGGAGGAATAGACTACTTTAATAACATCACATGAGTAGCACATAGACTAGTAGCGATACAAAGCACATTGCAATCATAAAGGGATATAAATAAGCACTTCACTATGCCATTCATAACAGTGAATAAGTATTCTGTGAAATATAGCCTAAGAGACCCACACGGTGCACACACTGTCACCTTTACACACGTGGGACAAGGAGTCTCCGGAGATCACATAAATAAAACCCACTTGACTAGCATAATGACATCTAGATTACAAGCATCATCATATGAATCTCAATCATGTAAGGCAGCTCATGAGATTATTGTATTGAAGTACATAGGAGAGAGATGAACCACATAGCTACCGGTACAGCCCCGAGCCTCGATGGAGAACTACTCCCTCCTCATGGGAGGCAGTGATGAAGATGGCGGTGGTGTCGATGGAGGAGCCTTCCGGGCACTTCCCCGTCTGACGGCGTGCGGAACAGAGACTCTGTCCCCCGGATCTTGGCTTCGCGATGGCGGCGGCTCTGGAACTTTTCTCGTATCGTGGCTTATCCTTCTTGGGGTTTTAGGTCAGGGAGCTTATATAGGCGAAAGGGGAGCCTCGGAGGGCTGACGAGGCGACCAGACAACAGGGGGGCGCGGCCCACCCACGGCCGCCTTGACCTATCATCGGGGCCCACGGGCCCTCGATCCTATGGTGGCTCTCGGGTGTTCCTGGAAGCTTCGTGTGATTCTAAGATCTTTGCGTTGATTTCGTCCGATTCGAGAATATTTCCTTACTAGGATTTCTGAAACCAAAAACAGCAGAAAATAGGCACTTCGGCATCTCGTCAATAGGCTAGTTCGGAAAATGCATCAAAACGATATAAAGTGTGAACAAAACATGTAGGTATTGTCATAAAACAAGCATGGAACATCGAAATTATAGATACGTTGGAGACGTATCAGCATCCCAAGCTTAGTTCCTACTCGTCCTCGAGTAGGTAAACGATAACAACAAATAATTTCTGAAGTGACATGCTACCATCATAATCTTGATCAACATTATTGTAAAGCATGTGACATGAATGGTATGATTCAAAGCAATGATCTATAGTTTGCTAACAAATAGATAACATATAGCAAAACCTTTCATGAATAGTACTTTCAAGACAAGCATCAATAAGACTTGCATAAGAGTTAACTCATAAAGCAATAAATTCAAAGTAAAGGCATCGAAGCAACACAAAGGAAGATATAAGTTTCAGGTTGCGTTCAACTTTCAACATGCATATCTCATGGATAATTGTCAACACAAAGTAATATGATGAATGCAAATAAGCAAGTATGTAAGAATCAATGCACAGTTGACACAAGTGTTTGCTTCTAAGATGGAAGGAAGTAGGTAAACTGACTCAACATAAAGTAAAAGATAGGCCCTTCGCAGAGGGAAGCATGGATTAAATCATGTGCTAGAGCTTTTCAAGTTTTGAAATCATATAGAGAGCATAAAAGTAAAATTTTGAGAGGTGTTTGTTGTTGTCAACGAATGGTAATGGGTACTCTAACTACCTTATCAACCAGACTTTCAAGAGCGGCTCCCATGAAGGACGTTATCTCTACCAGCAAGGTAGATCATCCCTCTTCTCTTTTGTTTACACATGTACTTTAGTTTTATTTATTAGATGACACTCCTCCCAACCTTTTGCTTACACAAGCCATGGCTAACCGAATCCTCGGGTGCCTTCCAACATTCACATACCATGGAGGAGTGTCTATTTGCAAATTTAAGTTGCTTACTGATAAATCAGAGCAAAACATGTGAAGAGAATTATTAATGCAAGTTAATTAATTGGGGCTGGGAACCCCATTGCCAGCTCTTTTTGCAAAATTATTGGATAAGCGAATGAGCCACTAGTCCATTGTGAAAGTCTGTCAAAAGTAAATGACAAGATTGAAAGATAAAACACCACATACTTCCTCATGAGCTATAAAACATTGACACAAATAAGAGATAATAGCTTTTGAATTGTTTAAAGGTAGCACATGAAGTATTTACTTGGAATGGCAGGAAATACCACATAGTAGGTAGATATGGTGGACACAAATGGCATGGGTTTTGGCTCAAGGTGTTTGGATGCACGAGAAGCATTTCCTCTCGGTACAAGGCTTTGGCTAGCAAGGTTGTTTGAAGCAAACACAAGTATAAACCGGTACAGCAAAACTTACATAAGAACATATTGCAAGCATTATAAGACTCTACACTGTCTTCCTTGTTGTTCAAACACTTTTACCAGAAAATATCTAGACCTTAGAGAGACCAATCATGCAAACCAAATTTCAACAATCTCTACGGTAGTTCTCCACTACTAGATTTAACTACATGATGCAAGAGCTTAAACATGATTTATAAGAGCTCAAACCAATTGCCAAGTATCAAATTATTCAAGACCATATGAAGCATTTTATGATTCCAACCAAATAGAAACAAGTGAAGCGATCAACTTTCGCCCTTGAACATTAAAAGTAAAGCTAAGAACACATGTGTTCATACGCAACAGCGGAGCGTGTCTCTCTCCCACACATGAGCATGAATTTATTCAGAGAATGAAAATAAAAAAACGAAAATAAAAGCACACAGACGCTCCAAATAAAGTACATAAGATGTGACTGAATAAAAATATAGTTTCACTAGAAGTGACACGATAAGTTGTCGATGAAGAAGGATGCCTTGGGCATCCCCAAGCTTAGATGCTTGAGTCTTCTTAAAATATGCAGGGATGAACCACCGGGGCATCCCCAAGCTTAGACCTTTCACTCTTCTTGATCATAGTATATCATCCTCTTCTATTGACCCTTGAAAACTTCCTCCACACCAAACTTCAAGCAAACTCATTAGAGGGTTAGTGCATAATAAAAATTCACATGTTCAGAGGTGACACAATGATTCTTAACACTTCTGGACATTGCACAAAACTTCTGAAAGTTAATGGAACAAAGAAACTCATTCAACATAGCAAAAGCGGCAATGCGAAATAAAAGGCAGAATCTGTCAAAAACAGAACAGTCCGTAAAAATGAATTTGGCAGGGGCACTTAACTTGCTCAAATGGAAAAACTCAAAACTAATGAAAGTTGCGTACATATCTGAGGATCACACATGTAAATTTGCAGATGTTTTTGATTTTTTTACAGAGACTTCTGCTCAAATTCGTGACAGACAGCAAATCTGTTTCTGCGCAGCAATCCAAATCTAGCATCAACTTTACCATAGAGACTTTACTTGGCACAAAAACATGATAAGGAGAGGTTGCTACAGTAGTAAAAAACTTCCAAGACTCAACAAAACAAAAGTGCTGTAGTAAAATAAACACATGGGTTATCTCCCAAGTTCTTTCTTTATAGCCATTAAGATGGGCTCGGCAATTTTAATGATACTCTCGCAAGAATTAAAATTTGAAGCAAAAGAGAGTATCAAGAAGCAAATTCAAAACACATTTAAGCCTAACCCACTTCCTATGAAAAGGAATCTTGTACACAAATAAATTCATGAAGAACAAAGTGGTAAGCATAGAAAAGCAAAATAAGCGCAATTTCAAGATTCTCAACATAAAGAGGGGAAACTTAACATTATCAAGATGCATATAACCATGTTTCCCTCTCTCATAATAACTTTCAGTAGCATCATGAACAAACTCAACAATATAATTATCACATGAAACATTCTTGTCATGAGCCACATGCATAAAATTATTACTCTCCACATAAGCATAATTAATTTTATTAGTTGTAGTGGGAGCAAATTCAACAAAGTAGCTATCATTATTATTCTCATCAAGTGTAGGAGGCATAGTATAATCATAATAAAATTTACTCTCCATAGTAGGCGGCACCAAAAGACCACTATCATTATAATCATCATAAATAGGAGTCAAAGTATCATCAAAGAAAATTTTCTCCTCAATGCTTGGGGGACTAAAAATATCATGCTCATCAAAACCAGCTTCCCCAAGCTTAGAATTTTCCATATCATTAGCAACAATGGTGTTCAAAGCGTTCATACTAATATCATTGCTACTAGCATGCAAATAAGATTCCATAGGTTTTTTAATTTTCGCAGCAAACAATCCATGTCTTAACTCAGGAAATAGAATAAGAAGCTCATTGTTACTTTCCATTATGCCTAACTAGTGTAAACAAGAAACCAAAAGATGCAATTGCAGGATCTAAAGGAAATAGCTTCGAGTACTTACAATGGCGCCGGAAAATAGCTTAGTAGCCGAGATCCGGAGTGTGAGTACCTTTTACCTTTCCTCCCCGGCAACGGCGCCAGAAAATAGCTTGATGTCTACGGGTGCTTCTATTCTTGTAGACAATGTTGGGCCTCCAAGAGCAGAGGTTTGTAGAACAGCAGCAAGTTTCCCCTTAAGTGGATCACCCAAGGTTTATCGAACTCAGGGAGGAAGAGGTCAAAGATAGTCCTCTCAAGCAACACTGCAATCACGATACAAGAAGTCTCTTGTGTCCCCAACACACCTAATACACTTGTCAGATGTATAGGTGCACTAGTTCGGCGAAGAGATAGTGAAATACAAGTAGTATGGATGTATATGAGTGGTAATAGCAATCTGAATAAAATATGGCAGCGAGTAAACATGCAACAAAACAGTAAATAAACGGTGTTTTCAGTATTGGAAACAAGGCCTAGGGATCATACTTTCACTAGTGGACACTCTCAACATTGATCGCATAATAAATAATAACTTCTCTCATTTGTGCTACATATACTCTTGTTTGATAATGAACACCATTCGTTGCGTAGGATTACACGAAACCTCAATGCCGGAGTTAACAAGCTCCACAACATTCGATATTCATGTTTAAGTAACCTTAGAGCATAATAGATCTTTGCAAAATAGACCGAGTACTAACATAGCATACACTGTCACCTTTACACTATGAAGGGGGAATAAATCACATCAATACTATCATAGCGATAATCAACTCCATAACCTACAAGAGATTATGATCATAATCTACGACAAGAACTACACGATGCACACACTGTCACCATTACACCATGCGGGAGGAATAGACTACTTTAATAACATCACATGAGTAGCACATAGACTAGTAGCGATACAAAGCACATTGCAATCATAAAGGGATATAAATAAGCACTTCACTATGCCATTCATAACGGTGAATAAGTATTCTGTGAAATATAGCCTAAGAGACCCACACGGTGCACACACTGTCACCTTTACACATGTGGGACAAGGAGTCTCCGGAGATCACATAAGTAAAACCCACTTGACTAGCATAATGACATCTAGATTACAAGCATCATCATATGAATCTCAATCATGTAAGGCAGCTCATGAGATTATTGTATTGAATTACATAGGAGAGAGATGAACCACATAGCTACCGGTACATCCCCGAGCCTCGATGGAGAACTACTCCCTCCTCATGGGAGACAGCAGCGGTGAAGATGGCGGTGGTGTCGATGGAGGAGCCTTCGGGGGCACTTCCCCGTCTGGCGGCGTGCGAAACAGAGACTCCTGTCCCCCGGATCTTGGCTTCGCGATGGCGGCGGCTGGAACTTTTCTCTCGTCCGTGGCTTTCCTCTCGGGGTTTTAGGTCAGGGAGCTTATATAGGCGAAAGGGGAGCCTCGGAGGGCGAGCGACCGGACAACGGGGCGCGGCCCACCCTGGCCGCGCAGCTATCATCGGGGCCACAGGCCTCTCCTATGGTGGCTCTCGGGTGTTGGAAGCTTCGTGTGATTCTAAGATGCTGGGCGTTGATTTCGTCCGATTCCGAGAATATTTCCTTACTAGGATTTAAAAAAAAAAAAACAGAACTGGCACTTCGGCATCTCGTCAATAGGTTAGTTCCGGAAAATGCATCAAAACAATATAAAGTGTGAACAAAACATGTAGGTATTGTCATAAAACAAGCATGGAACATCAGAAATTATAGATACGTTGGAGACGTATCAGGGCATAAAATTTCCGAGAGAGGTATCGAAGTTGATAGAGCTAAAGTTGAAGCAATTAAGAAGATGCCCTATCCTAGGGATGTTAAAGGTATTCGTAGTATTCTTGGTCATGCTGGTTTTTATAGGAGATTTATTAAAGATTTCTCTAAAATTTCAAAGCCTCTTACTAATCTTCTTCAAAAAGATGTACCTTTTGTTTTTGATGATGATTGTAAGGAAGCTTTTGAAACTCTAAAGAAAGCCTTAACAACTGCTCCTGTAGTTGAACCTCCTGATTGGAATTTACCTTTTGAAATTATGTGTGATGCTAGTGATTTTGTTGTAGGTGCTGTTCAGCGAGTAGATAAAAAATTAAATGTTATTCATTATGCTAGTAAGACTCTTGATGCTGCTCAAAGAAATTATGCTACAACTGAAAAAGAGTTATTAGCTGTAGTTTTTGCTTGTGACAAGTTTAGACCTTATATTGTTGATTCAAAAGTCACAGTTCATACTGATCATGCTGCAATTAGGTACCTTATGGAAAAGAAAGACGCTAAGCCAAGGCTTATTAGATGGGTGCTTCTTTTGCAAGAATTTGATTTACATATTGTAGATAGGAAAGGTGCTGATAATCCTGTTGCTGATAATTTGTCTAGATTGGAAAATATTGCAAGTCCTCCATCATGGGTAAAACTCGCGATGCTAAAGTCGCCATATTACCATCCACTACAAGAAAAGGTACAACTCTGAGTACCTCTGCTGCTCTTGATTCACCATCTGTGATAAGTCAACTTGTTTCACCACCACAAGCTTCACGTGTTGGTATTTCTGCTGAATCTGAAAATTCCTCTGATAATTTTGATGATGCTTCTACTGTGCTTGATAATACTGGTTCATTAGGTCCTTTTCTAGATGCTACAATTGCTAGGTCTAGACAAATTGAAAATACTAAAACTCCTAATGAAAATATTGTTACACCTGTTAATTCACCTGAGTGATGACCTTGATGATTATGTGGAACTTAATGATGATTTTATTGATAAATGCAATGCTACTACTAGTACAAGTAACCTTAAAAAGCTTATTGCACAACATGCTGTTAGATATAAACTGTCTCCTGGTCCTAAATTTGCCACATCTCCTATAAACATTAAGGATAAAGATTATGACTTTTCTCTTGATTTATCTCATATATCTATTGTTGAGAAAACACCTTTTTGTGGTACTGAAAAAGAGAGTGTTGTAGAGCACATGAATGAGCTTTCTACTTTAAGTAGCTTGTCATTTACCCTTAGAACTAGAGCACAAAGCTTATTGGGCTGTAAGAGAACTTAATAAAGATTTTAAACTTGCCGGTAAGAAAAGGTTGCTACAATTGAGTTCTTTAGATGAGTGGAGAAGTGAAGCTTATGAAAATGCTAAAAATTTTAAGGAGAAAGTTAAGAAATGGCATGATAGAAGAATTATTAAAAGAGAATTTAATGTTGGAGATAAAGTCCTATTGTATCGGTCTCATCTCAGATTTTTTGCAGGAAAATTGCTCTCAAAATGGGAAGGACCATATGTCATTGTGGAGGTGTATCGTTCAGGGGCAATAAAAATTGCTTCGTTGAAAGATGATGCCACACAAGTGGTGAATGGACAAAGACTCAAGCATTATATTTCTGGAGATTCTTATAATGAAGATGTTGATGTTATTCAAGTGGTGACTCCGGAAACCTTCATCAAAGATCAAATTGATAGTTCTGCAGAGTTCGACTTTGAATAGGTAACAGTTTTAGTAGTAAAAAGTCCACGTTTAATTTTCCAAACAATATTTTTGCTGTTTATGGAAAATATGAAAAATTACGAGAGCGAATCGGAGTGGAGCAGGTGCACGAGGGCACGTCCCCACATGGGGGCGCGGGCCCCACCCTGGCTGCGCCGCCCTATGGGGAAGGCCCCTCGGAGTCCCTTTTCCACTCGTTTTCGACCTGGTACTTTCCTTTTGTCGAGAATATTTTGCTATATAATCCCCCGGATCCTCCGAGATCCGTATATCGTTGTCTCGCCGTGTTTTGTTTGAAATTTTTACGGGGATCTGTTTTGATCTAGAAGCACCATGGTCTCCAACAACAAGGACAAGGGGCCTTTGGAGGAAGATATTCAAGACCCCGATTTGAAGGAAGAAGTCGAGAGCGAGGATGAAGGAGAAGTGGAGGAAGATCCGCGAGTATACCCGCGCGCCACCGTCGCAAGCATCGGGGTGGTGGCGAATCCATCCAACCTCAAGAGAAGCGCACGGATAAGCACTGGAGGGAAAATTCCACGTCACTTCCTAGCTCCAAGGACATCTTCTTCAGGCATCAATAACCCTTTCCACACTCTAATTCATAAGAGTCAAATTGAAAGGACTCCTAAGGCAAAATTGCCTGGTAGATGGGATATGGATCGTTCTAACAATGCAGGAAAGATGAAGCATGAAGCCGAGGAGTGGGGAAACAACTCTACAAGTTGGGACTCGCCGTCTGACATACTCATTAACCGCGTCGAGCACAACTCAGAGCTGATCCGCAACCTCACCTACGAGATTGATGAGCTAAAGGAGCTCGTTAAGAAGCTTATCGAGAATTTTCCACCACCACCACCGAAGGAGTAATTCATCATTGGTATTGGCATCCCCTTGGCTTGTTCCAAGCTTGGGGGAGTGCCGCGGTATCACATCATCACTATCTTTTACCTTTTTACTATCAAGTAGTATCATATCATGAGTAGGGAAGTTATCATATAAGATGGTTTGCAGTGTGGAAGTATCTCTCTTTTAGTTGGTTATCTATGTATCCCTTGGTGTGAGTTATCGTTATGGAATATTAATGAGAAGTTTATCATTTACTTTTTGCACGCCTTATTTTAGTTTGCAATTTCTGTTATATGATTGATCTTGTTGTTAGTATTGATATCACTTTGGGAGCATCAAGTAAATCTAATTGGTTTTGGCAAACTTAGCATTGGTCAATAGCAACAATACTTTGAGGCCTAAGTAGAAAAGAGGGAAGTACATGTAGATATATTATTTCATTATCTTTCTTTCTTGTTAGCTAATGAGCTTAGTATTCTGAAGTTAAAATTGCTTGTGCTTACAAGGAAGATGCATGATTGTTTCTATCACATGTATATTTGTTTGTTTCTCTCAACTCTTATGCTTGCTAATCAACCTTGCTAGCCAAATACCTGTATTGAGAGGGAATGCTTCTCGTGCATCCAAAACCTTAAACCAAACCCATGCCATTTGTGTCCACCATAACTACCTACTATGTGGTATTTTGCGCCACTCCAAGTAAATATTTCATGTGCTACCTTTAAACAATTCAAATTCTATTACTCCTTAATTGTGTCAATGTTTTATAGCTCATGAGGAAGTATGTGGTGTTTTATCTTTCAATCTTGTTGGGCAGACTTTCACAAATGGACTAGTGGCATATACTTCCGCTTATCCAATAATTTTGCAAAAAGAGCTGGCAACGGGGTTCCCAGCCCCAATTAATAACTTTCATTAATAATTCTCTTCACATGTTTTGCCCTGATTTATCAGTAAGCAACTTAATTTTGCAATAGACACTCCTCCATGGTATGTGAAATGTTGGAAGGCACCCGAGGATTCGGTTAGCCATGGCTTGTGAAAGCAAAGGTTGGGGGAGTGTCATCCATAAATAAAACTAAACTACATGTGCAAACAAAAGAGAAGAGGGATGATCTACCTTGGGTAGAGATAACGTCCTTCATGGGAGCCGCTCTTTGAAAGTCTGTTTAAAAAGGGGGTTAGAGTTCCCACTACCATTCGTTGACAACAACAAACACTTCTCAAAACTTTACTTTTATGCTCCCTTTATGATTTCAAAACTTGAAAAGCTCTAGCACATGATTTAATCCCTGCTTCCCTCTGCGAAGGGCCTATCTTTTACTTTTATGTTGAGTCAGTAAACCTATTTCCCTGTCTCAAGCAAGCAATTGAGTTGTTGTGATCCAACCATTTATATTGTGATCTATTTAATCATGCCTTTTATTCTTCCTTGTCTAGTACAAATTTTATCTGAATGAATATGACTTTGAAAGTTATCAATGATTATGAGGAGATTGTTATGATTGAGCATGTAAGTTACAATTTGTTAATCGTTCTTTGACCAAGAACAAAGTTTGCCATCACCAATTATGATTTCCTATGCACCTTTATTTGTGATTTCGCTTTACTTATTTCAAGTTGAGTTATATGAGGAAGTTGTTTACTAGAATGTCTTGTGTGAATTAATAAATGTGATGCTTCTTGTCCGTATTTTATTTATCGACTCTTCACTCCATAAACATGTGGTCTTGTTTACTGAGTTTAGTTTCGCTTGGGGACAAGCGAGGTCTAAGCTTGGGGGAGTTGATACGTCCATTTTGCATCACTATTTTATATCATAATTTACTGTTATTCATTGATATATTTCATATTTAGAGATGATACTTATGTTATTTCACTTATTTTGCATGTTTCATGATTATTGGAGAATTATTCACCGGAGTCCTGGAAAAAGCACCGTCAGGATACAATATTTCTGAAGATCAAGAATTGACGGAAAATACACCGAAGCTCCTATTTTCCCAAATGACGGAGCCAGCCAAAAGGGGAGGCCGAGGAGGGCCGCCATGGGCCCCCCATAGGCCGGCGCAGGCCCTACCCTGGCCGCGCCGCCATGTGGGGAGGGGGCCCACGACCCCCCTCGGCCATCTCCCTTTCGCGTACTTCATCTCCCGAGAACCCTAAGGTGTAGGGAGGCATCGAGGATAGACACAGCCGCCTCTGCGGGGCGGAAAAACACCAGAGAGAAAAGAGCTCTCCGGCAGGCAGAAATCCGCCGGGAAATTCCCTCCCGGAGGAAATCGTCGCCATCGTCACCGTCATCGAGCTGGACTTCATTGGGATCATCATCATCCTCTCCACCATCGACACCGTCATCTCCACCGCTGCACCTCGTTTCCGCTGTAACATCTTGGGTTGAATCTTGATTATTTCATAGGGGAAACTCTCCCGGTGTTGATTACTCCTTGTTATTGATGCTATTGAGTGAAACCATTGGATCAAGATTTATGTTCAGATTGTTATCCATCATCATATCACCTCTGATCATGTTCCATATGATGTCTCGTGAGTAGTTCGTTTAGTTCTTGAGGACATGGGTGAAGTCTAAATGTTAGTAGTGAACTATGTTGCGTAATATTTAATGGTTTGATATTTAAGTTGTTGTGTCATTCTTCTAGTGGTGTCATGTGAACGTCGACTACATGATACTTCACCTTTATGGGCCTAGGGGAATACATCTTGTATTCGTTTTCTAATTGTGGGGTTGCCGGAGTGACAGCAACCTGAAACCCCGTTGGTATATCGATGCAGGAGGGATAGCAGGATCTCAGAGTTTAAGGCTGTGGATAAATTTATCTTAATTACTTTCTTGTATTTGCGGATGCTTGCAAGGGGTTTAACACAAGTATGTATTACTCCTAGGAAGGGCGGTGCATTAGCATAGGTTCACCCACACAACACTTATCAAAACAATGAAGATTAATCAACTATATGAAGCGAAAGCACTAGACTAAATTCCCGTGTGTCCTCAAGAACGTTTGGTCATTATAAGTCAACAAACCGGCTTGTCCTTTGTGCTAAAAAGGATTGGGCCACTCGCTGCAATTATTACTCTCGCATTTTACTTACTTGTATTTTCTTTATCTGCTATATCAAAACCTCCTGAAAACTTGTTTGTGAGCATTTACATTGAATCCTTCATCGAAACTGCTTGTGAACACCTTCTGCTCCTCGTTGGGTTCGACACTCTTATTTATCGAAAGTACTGCAATACACCCCCTATACTTGTGGGTTATCACATACCTTTCTTAAGAGGGATTTGATATCTAATATTTCCTTCTTTCATATCAATAATAGCACCAACAGTTCGAAGAAAGGGTCTTCCCAAAACAATAGGACAAGATGCATTGCATTCAATATCCAAAACAACAAAATCAACGGGGACAAGGTTATTGTTAACTGTAATATGAACATTGTCAATTCTCCCCAAAGGTTTCTTTATAGAATTATCAGCAAGATTAACATCCAAATAACAACATTTCAAAGGTGGCAAGTCAAGCATATCATAAAGTTTCTTAGGCATAACAGAAATACTTGCACCAAGATCACATAAAGCATTACAATCAAAATCATTGACCTTCATTTTAATGATGGGCTCCCAACCATCTTCCAACTTCCTAGGGATAGAAGCTTCAAGTTTTAATTCCTCTTCCCTAGCTTTAATGAGAGCATTTGTAATATGTTTTGTAAAGGCTAAGTTTATAGCACTAGCATTAGGACTTCTAGCAAGTTTTTGCAAGAACTTAATAACTTCAGAAATATGACAATTATCAAAATCAAAACCATTATGATCTACAGCAATGGGACCATTGTCCCCAACACTCTGAAAAATTTCAGCACTTTTATCACAAACAGGCAATTTTGCACACTTTGTAGTAGAAGTAGAAACTTTGCCAACACCAATTATTTTACCATTGATAGTAGGAGGTTTAGCAACATGTGAAGCATCAACATTACTAGTGGTGGTAATAGTCCAAGATAGCATTTGTTTTAGCAAATGACTTAGTATCTTTAACTTCATTAGGCATAACTTTCAGTTTCAAAAGATCAACATCAAGAGCAAGACTATCAACCTTAGAAGCAAGAACATCAATTTTACCAAACTTTTCCTCAACAGATTTGTTAAAAGCAGTTTGTGTACTAATAAATTCTTTAAGCATGACTTCAAGATCAGAGGGTACACTCCTAATATTGTTGTAATAATTACCATAAGAATTACCATAACCATTACCACTATTAGAAGGATATGGCCTATAGTTGTTGTTACCAAAATTATTCCTATAAGCATTGTTGTTGAAATTATTATTTTTAATGAAATTCACATCAACATGCCCTTCTTGAGCAACCAATGAAGCTAAAGGAACATTATTAGGATCAACATGAGATCTACCATTAACAAGCATAGACATAATAACATCAATCTTATCACTCAAGGAAGAGATTTCTTCAACAAAATTTACCTTCTTACCTTGAGGAGTCCTTTCAGTGTGCCATTCAGAGTAGTTGATCATCATATCATCAAGAAGCTTTGTTGCAGCACCCAAAGTGATGGACATAAAAGTACCTCCAGCAGCTGAATCCAATAGGTTCCTTGAAGAAAAATTTAATCCTACATAAAAGGTTTGGATGATCATTGATACGTCCAAAACGTATCTACTTTCCCGAACACTTTTGCTATTGTTTTGCCTCTAATTTGTGTATTTTGGATACAACTAACACGTACTAACGCTGTTTTCAGCAGAATTGCACTGGTGTCTTGTTTTTGTGCAGAAACTCAACTTTCAGGAAAATCCCCGGCAATAATCGCAATGGGCCTATTTTCACCGTGAAGATACGAGGCCAAAAGGGCAAGCCAGGGGGGCCCATGGCCCCCACCCGGCGGGCGGGGGGGGGCGCCGCCCTATGGTGAGGGCGCCTCGGCGGCCCCCCGACGCTCCCCTTTCGGCTACATAAACCTTTCGACCTAAAAACGCCAGGGGGTTCGACCATATTTCCAGAAGACGTCCAGAACTCCGCCGCCATCGCGAAACTCCATCTCGGGACCAGAAACTCCGTTCTGGCACTCCGCCGTGACGGGGAATTGGAGGGGATCATCGCCATCATCACCACCGACGCCTCTCCATCAACCAGCCATGCTTCCCCTATCCATGTGTGAGTAATTCCCCCGCTGTAGGCTGAAGGGGATGGCAGGGATTGGATGAGATTGATCATGTAATAGTCATAAGATGTTAGGGCATAGTGCCTAGTATCCGTAGATGGTACTTTTATGATATTGTTGCAACTTGTTATGCTTAATGCTTGTCACTAGGGCCCGAGTGCCATGATTTCAGATCTGAACATGTTATTGATTCATGAAGATATTCATTGTTTTATGATCTTACCTGCAAGTTGTATACACATATTGCTGTCCGGAACCCGAGGCCCCAAAGTGACAGAAATTGGGACAACCGGAGGGGAAGGCGGTGATGTGAGGATCACATGTGTTCACGGAGTGTTAATGCTTTGCTCCGGTACTATATTAAAAGGAGTACCTTAATTTCCAGTAGTTTCCCTAGAGGACCGGCTGCCACCGGCTGGTAGGACAAAAGATGTTGTGCAAGTTTCTCATTGCGAGCACGTACGACTATATACGGAACACATGCCTATGGATTGTTTAGTACTTGGATACCGTTTTATTATTATTTGCAAATGCCCTACCTTGATTGTTACATGAATTCTCTCATCCATGCAACGCCCGTTCATCCATCCCTGTGCCTACAGTATTTTAATCCCGCTGTTTACTAAAATCATTACTGCTGTCTTTGTTACACCTCCGTTATTTCACTACTCCTACTGCTATAAAACTTGCTACGATAAACTCTTGCGAGCAAGTCTGTTTCCAGGTGCAGCTGAATTGACAACTCCATTAAGGCTTACAAATATTCTTTGGCTCCCCTTGTGTCGAATCAATAAATTGGGTTTTACTTCCCTCGAAGACTGTTGCGATCCCCTATACTTGTGGGTCATCAAGACTATTTTGGCGCCGTTGCCGGGGAGCATAGCTTTATTTGCAAGTTCACCTGAATTGATATTGTTCGCTGCAAGTCCTCCATCATGGGTAAAACTCGCGATGCTAAAGTCGCCATATTACCATCCACTACAAGAAAAGGTACAACTCTGAGTACCTCTGCTGCTCTTGATTCACCATCTGTGATAAGTCAACTTGTTTCACCACCACAAGCCTCACGTGTTGGTATTTCTGCTGAATCTGAAAATTCCTCTGATAATTTTGATGATGCTTCTACTGTGCTTGATAATACTGGTTCATTAGGTCCTTTTCTAGATGCTACAATTGCTAGGTCTAGACAAATTGAAAATACTAAAACTCCTAATGAAAATACTGTTACACCTGTTAATTCACCTGAGTCTGATGACCTTGATGAAGATTATGTGGAACTTAATGATGATTTTATTGATAAATGCAATGCTACTACTAGTACAAGTAACCTTAAAAAGCTTATTGCACAACATGCTGTTAGATATAAACTGTCTCCTGGTCCTAAATTTGCCACATCTCCTATAAACATTAAGGATAAAGATTATGACTTTTCTCTTGATTTATCTCATATATCTATTGTTGAGAAAACACCTTTTTGTGGTACTGAAAAAGAGAGTGTTGTAGAGCACATGAATGAGCTTTCTACTTTAAGTAGCTTGTCATTTACCCTTAGAACTAGAGCACAAAGCTTATTGGGCTGTAAGAGAACTTAATAAAGATTTTAAACTTGCCGGTAAGAAAAGGTTGCTACAATTGAGTTCTTTAGATGAGTGGAGAAGTGAAGCTTATGAAAATGCTAAAAATTTTAAGGAGAAAGTTAAGAAATGGCATGATAGAAGAATTATTAAAAGAGAATTTAATGTTGGAGATAAAGTCCTATTGTATCGGTCTCGTCTCAGATTTTTTGCAGGAAAATTGCTCTCAAAATGGGAAGGACCATATGTCATTGTGGAGGTGTATCGTTCAGGGGCAATAAAAATTGCTTCGTTGAAAGATGATGCCACACAAGTGGTGAATGGACAAAGACTCAAGCATTATATTTCTGGAGATTCTTATAATGAAGATGTTGATGTTATTCAAGTGGTGACTCCGGAAACCTTCATCAAAGATCAAATTGATAGTTCTGCAGAGTTCGACTTTGAATAGGTAACAGTTTTAGTAGTAAAAAGTCCGCGTTTAATTTTCCAAACAATATTTTTGCTGTTTATGGAAAATATGAAAAATTACGAGAGCGAATCGGAGTGGAGCAGGTGCACGAGGGCACGTCCCCACATGGGGGCGCGGGCCCCACCCTGGCTGCGCCGCCCTATGGGGAAGGCCCCTCGGAGTCCCTTTTCCACTCGTTTTCGACCTGGTACTTTCCTTTTGTCGAGAATATTTTGCTATATAATCCCCCGGATCCTCCGAGATCCGTATATCGTTTTCTCGTCGTGTTTTGTTTCGAGCTGTTTCTGCCAGGATCTGTTTTTGATCTAGAAGCACCATGGTCTCCAACAACAAGGACAAGGGGCCTTTGGAGGAAGATATTCAAGACCCTGATTTGAAGGAAGAAGTCGAGAGCGAGGATGAAGGAGAAGTGGAGGAAGATCCGCGAGTATACCCGCGCGCCACCGTCGCAAGCATCGGGGTGGTGGCGAATCCATCCAACCTCAAGAGAAGCGCACGGATAAGCACTGGAGGGAAAATTCCACGTCACTTCCTAGCTCCAAGGACATCTTCTTCAGGCATCAATAACCCTTTCCACACTCTAATTCATAAGAGTCAAATTGAAAGGACTCCTAAGGCAAAATTGCCTAGTAGATGGGATATGGATCGTTCTAACAATGCAGGAAAGATGAAGCCTGAAGCCGAGGAGTGGGGAAACAACTCTAAAGTTGGGACTCGCCGTCTGACATACTCATTAACCGCGTCGAGCACAACTCAGAGCTGATCCGCAACCTCACCTACGAGATTGATGAGCTAAAAGAGCTCGTAAAGAAGCTTATCGAGAATTTTCCACCACCACCACCGAAGGAGTAATTCATCATTGGTATTGGCATCCCCTTGGCTTGTTCCAAGCTTGGGGGAGTGCCGCGGTATCACATCATCACTATCTTTTACCTTTTTACTATCAAGTAGTATCATATCATGAGTAGGGAAGTTATCATATAAGATGGTTTGCAGTGTGGAAGTATCTCTCTTTTAGTTGGTTATCTATGTATCCCTTGGTGTGAGTTATCGTTATGGAATATTAATGAGAAGTTTATCATTTACTTTTTGCACGCCTTATTTTAGTTTGCAATTTCTGTTATATGATTGATCTTGTTGTTAGTATTGATATCACTTTGGGAGCATCAAGTAAATCTAATTGGTTTTGGCAAACTTAGCATTGGTCAATAGCAACAATACTTTGAGGCCTAAGTAGAAAAGAGGGAAGTACATGTAGATATATTATTTCATTATCTTTCTTTCTTGTTAGCTAATGAGCTTAGTATTCTGAAGTTAAAATTGCTTGTGCTTACAAGGAAGATGCATGATTGTTTCTATCACATGTATATTTGTTTGTTTCTCTCAACTCTTATGCTTGCTAATCAACCTTGGTAGCCAAATACCTGTATTGAGAGGGAATGATTCTCGTGCATCCAAAACCTTAAACCAAACCCATGCCATTTGTGTCCACCATAACTACCTACTATGTGGTATTTTGCGCCACTCCAAGTAAATATTTCATGTGCTACCTTTAAACAATTCAAATTCTATTACTCCTTAATTGTGTCAATGTTTTATAGCTCATGAGGAAGTATGTGGTGTTTTATCTTTCAATCTTGTTGGGCAGACTTTCACAAATGGACTAGTGGCATATACTTCCGCTTATCCAATAATTCTGCAAAAAGAGCTGGCAACGGGGTTCCCAGCCCCAATTAATAACTTTCATTAATAATTCTCTTCACATGTGTTGCCCTGATTTATCAGTAAGCAACTTAATTTTGCAATAGACACTCCTCCATGGTATGTGAAATGTTGGAAGGCACCCGAGGATTCGTTTAGCCATGGCTTGTGAAAGCAAAGGTTGGGGGAGTGTCATCCATAAATAAAACTAAACTACATGTGCAAACAAAAGAGAAGAGGGATGATCTACCTTGCTGGTAGAGATAACGTCCTTCATGGGAGCCGCTCTTTGAAAGTCTGTTTGAAAAGGGGGTTAGAGTTCCCACTACCATTCGTTGACAACAACAAACACTTCTCAAAACTTTACTTTTATGCTCCCTTTATGATTTCAAAACTTGAAAAGCTCTAGCACATGATTTAATCCCTGCTTCCCTCTGCGAAGGGCCTATCTTTTACTTTTATGTTGAGTCAGTAAACCTATTTCCCTCTATCTCAAGCAAGCAATTGAGTTGTTGTGATCCAACCATTTATATTGTGATCTATTTAATCATGCCTTTTATTCTTCCTTGTCTAGTACAAATTTTATCTGAATGAATATGACTTTGAAAGTTATCAATGATTATGAGGAGATTGTTATGATTGAGCATGTAAGTTACAATTTGTTAATCGTTCTTTGACCAAGAACAAAGTTTGCCATCACCAATTATGATTTCCTATGCACCTTTATTTGTGATTTCGCTTTACTTATTTCAAGTTGAGTTATATGAGGAAGTTGTTTACTAGAATGTCTTGTGTGAATTAATAAATGTGATGCTTCTTGTCCGTATTTTATTTATCGACTCTTCACTCCATAAACATGTGGTCTTGTTTAGAGTTCAGTTTCGCTTGGGGACAAGCGAGGTCTAAGCTTGGGGGAGTTGATACGTCCATTTTGCATCACTATTTTATATCATAATTTACTGTTATTCATTGATATATTTCATATTTAGAGATGATACTTATGTTATTTCACTTATTTTGCATGTTTCATGATTATTGGAGAATTATTCACCGAGTCAGAATTCTGGAAAAAGCACCGTCAGGATACAATATTTCTGAAGATCAACAATTGACGGAAAATACACCGAAGCTCCTATTTTCCCAAATGACGGAGCCAGCCAAAAGGGGAGGCCGAGGAGGGCCGCCATGCCCCCCATAGGCCGGCGTGGGCCCTACCCTGGCCGCGCCGCCATGTGGGGAGGGGGCCCACGACCCCCTCGGCCATCTCCCTTTCGCGTACTTCATCTCCCGAGAACCCTAAGGTGTAGGGAGGCATCGAGGATAGACACAGCCGCCTCTGCGGGGCGGAAAAACACCAGAGAGAAAAGAGCTCTCCGGCGGGCAGAAATCCGCCGGGGAAATTCCCTCCCGGAGGGGGAAATCGTCGCCATCGTCACCGTCATCGAGCTGGACTTCATTGGGATCATCATCATCATCTCCACCATCGACACCGTCATCTCCACCGCTGCACCTCGTCTCCGCTGTAACATCTTGGGTTGAATCTTGATTATTTCATAGGGGAAACTCTCCCGGTGTTGATTACTCCTTGTTATTGATGCTATTGAGTGAAACCATTGGATCAAGATTTATGTTCAGATTGTTATCCATCATCATATCACCTCTGATCATGTTCCATATGATGTCTCGTGAGTAGTTCGTTTAGTTCTTGAGGACATGGGTGAAGTCTAAATGTTAGTAGTGAACTATGTTGCGTAATATTTAATGGTTTGATATTTAAGTTGTTGTGTCATTCTTCTAGTGGTGTCATGTGAACGTCGACTACATGATACTTCACCTTTATGGGCCTAGGGAATACATCTTGTATTCGTTTTCTAATTGTGGGGTTGCCGGAGTGACAGCAACCTGAACCCCGTTGGTATATCGATGCAGGAGGGATAGCAGGATCTCAGAGTTTAAGGCTGTGGTTAAATTTATCTTAATTACTTTCTTGTATTTGCGGATGCTTGCAAGGGGTTTAATCACAAGTATGTATTAGTCCTAGGAAGGGCGGTGCATTAGCATAGGTTCACCCACACAACACTTATCAAAACAATGAAGATTAATCAACTATATGAAGCGAAAGCACTAGACTAAATTCCCGTGTGTCCTCAAGAACGTTTGGTCATTATAAGTCAACAAACCGGCTTGTCCTTTGTGCTAAAAAGGATTGGGCCACTCGCTGCAATTATTACTCTCGCATTTTACTTACTTGTATTTTCTTTATCTGCTATATCAAAACCTCCTGAAAACTTGTTTGTGAGCATTTACATTGAATCCTTCATCGAAACTGCTTGTGAACACCTTCTCCTCGTTGGGTTCGACACTCTTATTTATCGAAAGTACTGCAATACACCCCCTATACTTGTGGGTTATCACATACCTTTCTTAAGAGGGATTTGATATCTAATATTTCCTTCTTTCATATCAATAATAGCACCAACAGTTCGAAGAAAGGGTCTTCCCAAAACAATAGGACAAGATGCATTGCATTCAATATCCAAAACAACAAAATCAACGGGGACAAGGTTATTGTTAACTGTAATATGAACATTGTCAATTCTCCCCAAAGGTTTCTTTATAGAATTATCAGCAAGATTAACATCCAAATAACAACATTTCAAAGGTGGCAAGTCAAGCATATCATAAAGTTTCTTAGGCATAACAGAAATACTTGCACCAAGATCACATAAAGCATTACAATCAAAATCATTGACCTTCATTTTAATGATGGGCTCCCAACCATCTTCCAACTTCCTAGGGATAGAAGCTTCAAGTTTTAATTCCTCTTCCCTAGCTTTAATGAGAGCATTTGTAATATGTTTTGTAAAGGCTAAGTTTATAGCACTAGCATTAGGACTTCTAGCAAGTTTTTGCAAGAACTTAATAACTTCAGAAATATGACAATTATCAAAATCAAAACCATTATGATCTACAGCAATGGGACCATTGTCCCCAACACTCTGAAAAATTTCAGCACTTTTATCACAAACAGTTTCAGCAGTTTCAGGCAGTTTTGCACACTTTGTAGTAGAAGTAGAAACTTTGCCAACACCAATTATTTTACCATTGATAGTAGGAGGTTTAGCAACATGTGAAGCATCAACATTACTAGTGGTGGTAATAGTCCAAGATAGCATTTGTTTTAGCAAATGACTTAGTATCTTTAACTTCATTAGGCATAACTTTCAGTTTCAAAAGATCAACATCAAGAGCAAGACTATCAACCTTAGAAGCAAGAACATCAATTTTACCAAACTTTTCCTCAACAGATTTGTTAAAAGCAGTTTGTGTACTAATAAATTCTTTAAGCATGACTTCAAGATCAGAGGGTACACTCCTAATATTGTTGTAATAATTACCATAAGAATTACCATAACCATTACCACTATTAGAAGGATATGGCCTATAGTTGTTGTTACCAAAATTATTCCTATAAGCATTGTTGTTGAAATTATTATTTTTAATGAAATTCACATCAACATGCCCTTCTTGAGCAACCAATGAAGCTAAAGGAACATTATTAGGATCAACATGAGATCTACCATTAACAAGCATAGACATAATAACATCAATCTTATCACTCAAGGAAGAGATTTCTTCAACAAAATTTACCTTCTTACCTTGAGGAGTCCTTTCAGTGTACCATTCATAGTAGTTGATCATCGTATCATCAAGAAACTTTGTTGCAGCACCCAAAGTGATGGACATAAAAGTACCTCCAGCAGCTGAATCCAATAGGTTCCTTGAAGAAAAATTTAATCCTACATAAAAGGTTTGGATGATCATCCATAAAAACGTATCTACTTTCCCGAACACTTTTGCTATTGTTTTGCCTCTAATTTGTGTATTTTGGATACAACTAACACGGACTAACGCTGTTTTCAGCAGAATTGCACTGGTGTCTTGTTTTTGTGCAGAAACTCAACTTTCAGGAAAATCCCCGGAAATAATCGCAATGGGCCTATTTTCACCGTGAAGATACGAGGCCAAAAGGGCAAGCCAGGGGGGCCCATGGCCCCCACACCACAGGCCGGCGCGGCCTGGAGGGGGGGCGCGCCGCCCTATGGTGAGGGCGCCTCGGCGGCCCCCCGACGCTCCCCTTTCGGCTACATAAACCTTTCGACCTAAAAACGCCAGGGGGTTCGACCATATTTCCAGAAGACGTCCGAACTCCGCCGCCATCGCGAAACTCCATCTCGGGACCAGAAACTCCGTTCGGCACTCCGCGGACGGGGAATTGGAGGATCATCGCCATCATCACCACCGACGCCTCTCCATCAACCAGCCATGCTTCCCCCATCCATGTGTGAGTAATTCCCCCGCTGTAGGCTGAAGGGGATGGTAGGGATTGGATGAGATTGATCATGTAATAGTCATAAGATGTTAGGGCATAGTGCCTAGTATCCGTAGATGGTACTTGTTATGCTTAATGCTTGTCACTTGGGCCCGAGTGCCATGATTTCAGATCTGAACATGTTATTGATTCATGAAGATATTCATTGTTTTATGATCTTACCTGCAAGTTGTATACACATATTGCTGTCCGGAACCCGAGGCCCCAAAGTGAAATTGGGACAACCGGAGGGGAAGGCGGTGATGTGAGGATCACATGTGTTCACGGAGTGTTAATGCTTTGCTCCGGTACTATATTAAAAGGAGTACCTTAATTGCCAGTAGTTTCCCTAGAGGGCTGCCACCGGCTGGTAGGACAAAAGATGTTGTGCAAGTTTCTCATTGCGAGCACGTACGACTATATACGGAACACATGCCTATGGATTGTTTAGTACTTGGATACCGTTTTATTATTATTTGCAAATGCCCTACCTTGATTGTTACATGAATTCTCTCATCCATGCAACGCCCGTTCAACCATCCTGTGCCTACGGTATTTTAATCCCTGTTTACTAAAATCATTACTGCTGTCTTTGTTACACTGCTGCTGTTATTTCACTACTCCTACTGCTATAAAACTGTTGCTACTGATAAACTCTTGCGAGCAAGTCTGTTTCCAGGTGCAGCTGAATTGACAACTCCACTGTTAAGGCTTACAAATATTCTTTGGCTCCCCTTGTGTCGAATCAATAAATTGGGTTTTACTTCCCTCGAAGACTGTTGCGATCCCCTATACTTGTGGGTCATCAAGACTATTTTCTGGCGCCGTTGCCGGAGCATAGCTTTATTTGCAAGTTCACCTGAATTGATATTGTTCGCTGCAAGTCCTCCATCATGGGTAAAACTCGCGATGCTAAAGTCGCCATATTACCATCCACTACAAGAAAAGGTACAACTCTGAGTACCTCTGCTGCTCTTGATTCACCATCTGTGATAAGTCAACTTGTTTCACCACCACAAGCCTCACGTGTTGGTATTTCTGCTGAATCTGAAAATTCCTCTGATAATTTTGATGATGCTTCTACTGTGCTTGATAATACTGGTTCATTAGGTCCTTTTCTAGATGCTACAATTGCTAGGTATAGACAAATTGAAAATACTAAAACTCCTAATGAAAATACTGTTACACCTGTTAATTCACCTGAGTCTGATGACCTTGATGAAGATTATGTGGAACTTAATGATGATTTTATTGATAAATGCAATGCTACTACTAGTACAAGTAACCTTAAAAAGCTTATTGCAAAACATGCTGTTAGATATAAACTGTCTCCTGGTCCTAAATTTGCCACATCTCCTATAAACATTAAGTATAAAGATTATGACTTTTCTCTTGATTTATCTCATATATCTATTGTTGAGAAAACACCTTTTTGTGGTACTGAAAAAGAGAGTGTTGTAGAGCACATGAATGAGCTTTCTACTTTAAGTAGCTTGTTTTCTGATGATGTTAAGATGCGTACTTATTTTGTTGCTAATTTTTTTCCTTTCTCATTAAAGGATGATGCTAAGATTTGGTATAATAGTTTGCCTCCTGATTCTATTGATAGTCCAAGTTGTTTGCTTGATGTTTTCTTTCGAAAATATTTTCCTGCTAGTGCTCAACATATTGCTCTGCAGAGAATTTATAGTTTTGATCAAGAAGATGGAGAGAAATTGCCTAAAGCTTGGGCAAGGTTTTTCTCTCGAAAAAGCATGATTTACTTGATATATTTTATAGTGGACTAACCATTGAGTCTAGGGCATACCTGGATAGTTGTGCTGATTGTGTTTTTAGGAAAAGAACTCCGGACGAAGCTGAAGAATTATTGGCTAAAATAAGCCAAAATCATGATGATTGGTCTACACCTGAACCAACCCCAACACCAGTATTGAAGAAGAGGGGTATGATTGAATTAAATGATGAAGATATGAGGGAAGCCAAGAAATCTCTTATGGAGAAAGGTATTAAATCTGAAGATGTGAAGAATTTACCTCCTATAGAAGACCTATGTAAGATAATTCCCCCTTCATCCACGATTGAGGTACATTCCCTTCAACGCTTTGATAGAGGAGATATCCCTTACTCAAAACCTCCTGATCAATGTTTAGATGAATTTGATAATTATGTTGTTAAGCAAAATAACTTTAATATGAGAGTAGAGAATCATCTAATGAAAAATTCTCAAGCTATTAGTAAATTGCATGATATTGTGGAGAGAACCTCCAATGATGTTAAGATGCTTGTTAAACATTTTCATATGATTCAAACTCAAATTGATCAACTTACTAAAGTGCAAAATGACTTGTTAGAAAATACTCATAAAGAAAAACATGCTTATGAAGTAACAACTAGAGGTGGTGCTTCTACCCAGGATCCTCTATATCCTGAAGGGCATCCCAAAAGAGTTGAACAAGATTCTCAACGAACTAAAGAAACTAGTAGTCCTTCTAAGAAAAAGAAGAAGAAACATAAAACTGTTGTAGAATCCTCTGAACCTGTTAATGATCCTAATAGTATTTCTATTTCTGATGAAACTGAAAGTGGTAATGAACATGATAAAGATAATGATAAGAATGATACTCCTGATAAAGAAGAGATTGAAAATGAACCTGAAAAGCATGCTAAAAATAAAAAGTACACTAAAGAAGATTTTATTGCTAAGAAACATGGTAATGAAAGAGAACCTTGGGTTCAAAAGCAAATGCCTTTTCCTGCTAAGAAACTAAAATCAAAGGAGGAGGAACATTATAATAAATTTTGTGATTGGATGAAACCCTTGTTTTTGCAAATCCCTTTGACTGATGCTATTAAATTGCCTCCTTATTCAAAGTATATGAAAGATATTGTCTCTAACAAAAGGAAAATTACAAATGAGGAGATTTCCACTATGCTCGCTAATTACTCTTTCAATGGCAAGGTTCCAAAGAAGCTGGGAGACCTAGGTATACCAACTATCCCTTGTTCCATCAAGAATAATTATGTTAGAACTGCTCTATGTGATTTGGGAGCAGGAGTTAGTGTGATGCCTTTTTCTCTTTACAAGAGACTTGATTTAGATAAGTTGATACCAACTGATATATCTTTGCAAATGGCTGATAAATCTACTGCTATTCCTGTTGGTGTATGTGAAGATGTTCCTGTTCAAGTTACTCAAAATTGCTTAATATTAACTGATTTTGTTGTGTTGGAAATGCCTGAAGATGATAATATGTCTATTATTCTTGGAAGACCCTTTCTTAATACTGCAGGGGCTGTTATTGATTGCAATAAAGGAAAAGTTACTTTCAATGTTGATGACAAGGAACATACTGTCTATTTTCCCAAGAGGATTGATAAAGTATATGGAGTTAATACAATTTTTAATTTGAGAACTATCAAGGTGGGAACTATTGATTGTCCAATATATGAGCCTAAAGAAGAATATCAAACTCTTGTGATTGGATCCATATCAATTCAATATAAGGTAACATGATTGATTTGAGGTTTATTTCTTCTTATGTCATATAAAATTTATTTGGTAGCAAGACTTGATCAACCTTGTTAACAAGTATATTTTAAATGCATAAGAGAGCTAAACAACATTTCTTTCTTCCTCCACTTGTTTTACTTGCTGTAGCACTATTTGTTTTGCAAGGTTCTTTAATTGTTTAGAGATTTCGAAATCATTTTCCTGCCCTGTAATAATAATTTTAACACCCAGAAATGTGCATTTTTCAAAGTTTTCAAAAATTTACAAAAATTATACCATTGGTCTTATTTTTCGAAGAGCTACCTGGGAGCACCTGGGGCTGACCAGTGGGGCACCCCAGGGCTGCCCCCCATGTGCCGGCGCGGGCGCGCCACCCTGTGGTGTGGGCCCCTCCTTGCCCCACTAACTCATCTCTTCCTCCCATTCCACTCTCTCTCCCGAAAAAACTCGTACCAACTTTCTCTCACTCGCGTTTTTGCTCAAGAGCTCAGGATTTTTCGATCTCCTTGCTCAGCCCAGATTTCTGTCTGAAATTTGGCACATTTGCTCTCCGGTATGTGACTCCTTCGATTATCCAAATAGAATTTTGTTTGGTTGAGTATATCTTGAGAAATTTGCTGCTGTAGGTGACATGTTTAGTGAGCTTGCATGCTTGATTCAAGTTGTAGAAATGAGTTTTGATGCATGTTTAGTACTCTAGCAAGTTCCTATAGTAGTTTCCCTCAATTATATGTCTTGAAATCAAATTTTATAATGATTGTTGAAAAATTTCAGAAAAGGAAAATGGACAACCACAACTTTGGAGAGGTGTTCGAAAGAGAGACGACGAGCACGGGGAGGCCCTCAAGGGCAGCCACGCGAATTAGACGATCCTATAATGAGGATGTCATCGCACCGAGCTTCGAAGTTGAAGAGGATAATGGAGTCCCTAATGCTTCATCATTTCCATGCTATGACTTTTTGCGTAATGCAGGGCTGCTTGATGATTTCTTATTCCTCATCAACAATGTGGGCTTATCTACCTATATGGAAGATGAGAGGAGCCAATACTACATGCTAACTAAAATCTTTGTTGAGAGCTTCAAGTTCAACAACACGCACTTCACGCCAACAGTTACATTCAAGATTTATGATAATCCTATTACTATGAAGTTGAAGGATTTTTGTATTGCATTGGATATTGCTCCTGTAGGTACAACAAAGAAGATTGAGAAAAGCCCCAAGGCTTTGTCGGAGCTCTATCGAGAAGTCACCAATGATGATAGCCGCACCATTCAGCGTGGCAAGATAAGAAACATTCAACTCCCCGCCATTAGATATTTCGCTTACTATCTTGCTACTAGCATTCTTGGTAGGGAGAACACTAGTAACATTTCTAGTTATCATCTTGCTTTTCTTGTTGCTGCATTGACTGGTAGCACACCTTATCATCTTGGTGCTCTTATTGCTCGTCGCCTATCTACTAGGGGACCTATCTATGGAGGAATTATTGCGTCGCGTATTTTGGCACATCTAGATCTTCCTCTTAATCCTACTGATGAGAAACTAACCCCTGTTAGGCTTGATATTGCTGCTATGAAGAGTCACCAATTTGTCACAACTGACTCTAGCTTAGAAAATATTGTCTATAAAATGTTGTTTATTGACGGGGATGAGAGGGAAATCCCCTTGCCGCAGGCCGATTTGTTCAGTGTTCACAGGAAACCGTGGTCGCGCTCCAAGGAGGAGGTGGATGAGCAGCTGAGGATACATGGTTTCCACCAGCAGCATGACTCCGAGGATGCCGAGCCCTCCTACGGGTACACCGTCACGTATCCTGGTGCGTCTTCCAGCACATACCCGGAACAGGGTCCTTCTTCGTCATACTACGGAGACGCCACTTCATGGGGACCGTGGGATTGACCTCCACTTAGGCCAAAAGCCTAAGCTTAGGGGGAGGTATGCAGGCATCACTCATTCATTGCATATTACAATTGCTGGATACTTGTATATACTTGTTTAGCTTCTTAAGGTGGTCTCTAATATGAGGAAGATGATATTTGGGGAAGTGCTGTCTAAAAAACAGATTCTGGGCTGTTACTAAAAAAATTCCTGTGCGCAGCCAGAACGTTATTTTGAGCTGCCAATTTTTGTGCATGTTCCCCAGGTTGTTATATAACTTTCATTAGTTAAACACTTTTGGATCTGAGCAGCGGAAGATTTTCGTAAAAATCGATTATTGTACTGCTGTCAAGTTTTGGCAGATTTCTGCCATCTTGCTTTTCTGTGTTTCTTTTAGTTTTCATTCTCTTGTTTTTTGCTTTGTTTCTTTCCTAAAACACAAAAAGACCAAAAATATTTATGTTGTTTCTCTTCACCATTTGTTTATTTGGTTCTTTGTTCCTATTTTACCTTATTTGCTATCGTTAGTTTGCTATGAGAAAATCCAAAAAGATTTTGCTTTGTTTGTTTGTTTCCTTTTGTTCTTATTTCTAACCCGAAAACACCAAAAATATTTGTTGTTCTTCTTTGGTTTTGTAAAGTTTATTAGGGATTTCAGCGGTCTCCGGTGGTTGGAGCTTGGTTTTCATTCCATATTATTATTCAAGCCACACAAGTGAAAGGCAATAATGACGATCTACGACAATCTGATTGTGGTGAGAGGCTGGTATGAACTCTATTTGTTTTCATTTTTGTACATATACTCATCCATGTGAGCATGCTTAGTTGGTTCATGTGAGATATATGTCATTTAATGAAAGTCTAGTAGTTCATGATCTCTCATGATTAGTTCCAATTTATTAATAAAATATTTGTTGTTCTTCTTTGGTTTTGTAAAGTTTATTAGGGAGTTCAGCGGTCTCCGGTGGTTGGAGCTTGGTTTTCATTCCATATTATTATTCAAGCCACACAAGTGAAAGGCAATAATGACGATCTACGGCAACTCGATGTGGTGAGAGGCTGGTATGAACTCTATTTGTTTTCATTTTTGTACATATACTCATCCATGTGAGCATGCTTAGTTGGTTCATGTGAGGTATATGTCATTTAATGAAAGTCTAGTAGTTCATGATCTCTCATGATTAGTTCCAATTTATTAATAATGAGTAGCATGTCATGAATATTTGCTTGCATTGTTTTATTCATAGATAGGTATGACATTGTGGTATCCTCCTCTGAATAATTCACTTGAATCGACTTGGCACATGCTCACGCATGCACATGACTGAATAAAAGTCAATTAAGCCTCGATGATTTACTTTGCTCCAGAGTTCTTGTATCACTTTTATGCCTCCGTTAATTTTATTTTGTCGCAAGCATGATTATGACAGTTATTGCTCTCTTGATTGTCGCTTCCCAGTCTATTGCTAGCCTTCACTTGTACTGAGCGGGAACGCTGCTCGTGCTTCCAAATACCTTAAAACCAAGTTATTCCAAAGTGTCCACCATAAATACCTATGCATGGCATTTCAAACCATTCTCATGTGCTACCTTTAAACCTTCAAAATACTTCTCAATTTGTGTCGATGTTTTATAGCTCATGAGGAAGTATGTGGTGTTTTATCTTTCAACCTTGTCATTTACTCTGGACAGACTTTCACCAATGGACTAGTGGCACATCCGCTTATCCAATAATTTTGCAAAAAGAGCTGGCAACGGGGTTCCCAGCCCCAATTAATTAACTTTCATCAATAATTAATTCTCTTCACATGTTCTGCCCTGATTTATCAGTAAGCAACTTAACCTGCAAATAGACATTCCTCCATGGTATGTGAATGTTGGAAGGCACCCGAGGATTCGGTTAGCCATGGCTTGTGTAAGCAAAGGTTGGGGGAGTGTCATCCATAATGAAATTAAAATGCATGTGTAAACAAAAGAGAAGAGGGATGATCTACCTTGCTGGTAGAGATAACGTCCTTCATGGGAGCCGCTCTTGAAAGTCTGGTTGGCGAGGTAGTTAGAGTACCCACTATCATTCGTTGACAACAACAAACACCTCTCAAAACAATTTTACTTCTGTCTTTGAAAAAATGAAAAGCTCTAGCACATGTTAATCCCTGCTTCCCTCTGCGAAGGGTCAATCTTTTACTTTTATGTTGAGTCACCATCCTTTCTTTGAGCACCTTCTTGAGAGCATAACTGTCATTCTTAGTATAATATGCTTGTCCCAAAATATGATCAGCTGTGGTATAACTTTGATGCTTTTATCTTTGACAATCTTTACTTCTAGTCTTTCCATGAACTTCAGAGGTGCCTGGGCATTTATGTTTTGCTGTACAAATACATGCAAGCGAGATACCACTTTATCATATATTTCTATGAGCATTGCAATCCTGCTTATGAAAGTGTTTTATGATGCTTGTTATTAGTTTGTTGGTATCTCTTTCATGATTGACACAACTATTAGATGACCTTATTTGCATGTATCTTATTATGAATTGCTTAAGTACTTGCCCATATCATGAGAATATTTACATCATATGAGCAAATGTGTTCGTGAAAGTTCTTTTATCGCACTCAGTTGTTAACTGAATTGCTTGAGGACAAGCAATAAGCTAAGCTTGGGGAGTTGATACGTCCAAAACGTATCTACTTTCCCGAACACTTTTGCTATTGTTTTGCCTCTAATTTGTGTATTTTGGATACAACTAACACGGACTAACGCTGTTTTCAGCAGAATTGCACTGGTGTCTTGTTTTTGTGCAGAAACTCAACTTTCAGGAAAATCCCCGGAAATAATCGCAATGGGCCTATTTTCACCGTGAAGATACGAGGCCAAAAGGGCAAGCCAGGGGGGCCATGGCCCCCACACCACAGGCGCGGCCTGGGGCGCGCCGCCCTATGGTGAGGGCGCCTCGGCGGCCCCCCGACGCTCCTTCGGGCTACATAACCCTTTCGACCTAAAAACGCCAGGGGGTTCGACCATATTTCCAGAACTCCGCCGCCATCGCGAAACTCCATCTCGGGACCAGAAACTCCGTTCTAGCACTCCGCCGGGACAGGGAATTGGAGGGGATCGTCGCCATCATCACGACCGACGCCTCTCCATCAACTAGCCATGCTTCCCCCATCCATGTATGAGTAATTCCCCCGCTGTAGGCTGAAGGGGATGGCAGGGATTGGATGAGATTGATCATGTAATAGTCATAAGATGTTAGGGCATAGTGCCTAGTATCCGTAGATGGTACTTTTATGATATTGTTGCAACTTGTTATGCTTAATGCTTGTCACTAGGGCCCGAGTGCCATGATTTCATATCTGAACATGTTATTGATTCATGAAGATATTCATTGTTTTATGATCTTACCTGCAAGTTGTATACACATATTGCTGTCCGGAACCCGAGGCCCCAAAGTGACAGAAATTGGGACAACCGGAGGGGAAGGCGGTGATGTGAGGATCACATGTGTTCACGGAGTGTTAATGCTTTGCTCCGGTACTCTATTAAAAGGAGTACCTTAATTTCCAGTAGTTTCCCTAGAGGCCCGGCTGGTAGAACAAAAGATGTTGTGCAAGTTTCTCATTGCGAGCACGTACGACTATATACGGAACACATGCCTATGGATTGTTTAGTACTTGGATACCGTTTTATTATTATTTGCAAATGCCCTACCTTGATTGTTACATGAATTCTCTCATCCATGCAACGCCCGTTCATCCATCCCTGTGCCTACAGTATTTTAATCCTGTTGTTTACTAAAATCATTACTGCTGTCTTTGTTACACTACCTTTGTTATTTCACTACTCCTACGCTATAAAACTGTTGCTGACAAACTCTTGCTAGCAAGTCTGTTTCAGTGCAGCTGAATTGACAACTCCGCTGTTAAGGCTTACAAATATTCTTTGGCTCCCCTTGTGTCGAATCAATAAATTGGGTTTTACTTCCCTCGAAGACTGTTGCGATCCCCTATACTTGTGGGTCATCAATCATCCAAGTAGTTAGTCCATGGGTAGGGCAATTCTTTACCAAAGATTTCATTCTCTCCCATGCATGGGCAACATGTTCATTATCCAATTGCTTAAAATTCATAATGCTACTTCTCAAAGATATAATTTTAGCAGGAGGATAATATTTTCCAATGAAAGCATCTTTACATTTAGTCCATGAATTAATACTATTTTTAGGCAAAGATAGCAACCAATCTTTAGCTCTTCCTCTAAAGGAGAAAGGAAACAATTTCAGTTTTATAATATCCCCATCTATATCCTTATACTTTTGCATTTCACAAAGTTCAACAAAATTATTAAGATGGGCAGCAGCATCATCAGTACTAACACCAGAAAATTGCTCTCTCATAACAAGATTTAGTAAAGCAGGTTTAATTTCATAAAATTCTGCTGTAGTAGCAGGTGGAGCAATAGGAGTGCATATGAAATCATTATTATTTGTGCTAGTGAAGTCACACAACTTAGTATTCTCAGGAGTACCCATTTTAGCAATAATAAAGCAAACCGAATTAAATAAAGTAAAACAAGTAACTAATTTTTGTGTGTTTTTGATATAAAGAAAACAAACAAGACAGAAAATAAAATAAAGCAAGACAATAAACAAAGTAAAGAGATTGGGTGTGAGAGACTCCCCTTGCAGCGTGCCTTGATCTCCCCGGCAACGGCGCCAAAAAAGTAGCTGCTTGTGACGGTAAAGCACACGTCCGTTGGGAACCCCAAGAGGAAGGTATGATGAGTACAGCAGCGAGTTTTCCCTCAGTCGAACCAGTAGGAGATGAAGATCACGTGAAGGTTGTTGGTGAAGGAGTGTAGTGTGGCGCAACACCAGGGATTCCGGTGCCAACGTGGAACCTGCACAACACAATCAAACTACTTTGCCCGAACTTAACAGTGAGGTTGTTGACAAAGGATTAACTTGTCAATGCCTACAGATTGTAGACTAGGGTTTTGCTAGAAGTAGAGGGCAAGTAGATCTCGAAGGTTCAGGCGAAAAGTACTCGACGATTATGAAAACTAAGGTTATGTTGACAGTAGATTCGATCCTTTCTTTGTCCCTCGACTCCCCCTTATATAGGAGGCGGAGCCGAGGGTTTCGTGATACACAAGTTACAGAGTTCGGGAGGGTTTTGTATCCAACCCGTAAGATTACAAATCTCTATCTTTCCTAATACAAACTATCTTTCCTAACCATTAAATGGGCTTCCGAGTCTTCTTATTCTTCGAGTTCTGGGCCTTCAATAAACCCCGGGTACCATCTTCGGCAGGCCCATTGGGGATGCCTATGTCAGTAGCCCCCGAGATTTTTCTTGAATCGAAGAATCAAGGAAAATCTCCAACTTTACTCATCACATAATCTTTCGATATGCAATCACTATTTTGTACAGGGATAACGGTAGTTGGGGCTAGTTCATCTGACGGATCAGGTACTAGTTAACTGCTCTAGTGGCAATCCGCAAAAACCTACTTCAAGATCACGTCCTGGACATGATCTCGGGATACTGGTGTAAACTTCGACAGGTGCCGCTTAAGGTCTTACCATTCTGTCGAGTCCCAGTCACATTTTATCGGGTACCTAACGCGTCCGTTAGGATTTTTCTTCGTATCTGTGATACGGAAAATAGTAGCAATCCGCCGTCAGAGACGGTGCCACGCCGCTCAGAACGGATCTGGGGTCTTACCTTCGCAAAGTTTTGCGGCATTCAGAGATTTATTCGCGACTTTTAGCGCTCTGAGAATATATTGTCGAGTGCTTTTCGGCTGTTGGAATAGCACATTTTATCGAGTCATATTTGATGACTTATTTTGTCTTCCCGATGGGAGTATATGTAGAGTTATCTGTGTAACTCGAAATATACTCACTTCGAAAATTTCATCGGGCACGCGAACAGCGTTCCCGATGGGAGTAGCCCCCGAGTCTACAACCAAGAACTTGTGCTTGGATGTAGGCTCCACAGATTAGTATCCTTTGCCGCTATATTTATAATCCTTCTCGATATTTTTATATCTATCGGGTGCGCGACCAGCGCTCCCGATGGGAGTAGCCCCCGAGGCTATGAACAAATGCTTGTATTTGATCATAGGCTCTCGCCATTTCTATCTTGTCATACTCGGAATTTTCTATTTTTCCAAAGTAGCCCCCGAGCATTTGGGCAAGAACTTGTGTTTGATCAAAGGCTCCCGAAATAATCTTGCGTTGTCGATAAATTTTTTCGAGCTTCATAGTCGAGCTTTTCTTTTACCTTGATGACGTAGTTGCTGATGATAGCCACGATTTCTGTGTTGGAAATACGCGAAAACCGCTATGTATCACTGTCATGTGGGTCCCTTTTTCCTATCCAGTTGACACGTCGTGCAAGTGGGGGACACACGTCCTCCGCTTTTTCTGGCACTATTACTGTATCTCCTGCCTGTTCACTTCTCGGTAAAAATACCCTTTTACCCCTTGTACACGTGGTTGTCATCTGCATCCTTTCTTTTGTCAATCCAACGGTTGCGACGATCTGGCACACTGCTATATAAAGCCATCGTCTTCCTCCTTGAGCACTTTCGCTCACGCCGCACCTCTGCTTCTCCGCTGCAACTGCCCCCTTGCTCCCATTAGCTCTAGCGCTCGAGCACTTTTCCCCTTTCTCTGCTAGCTCCGTTGATGCCGCCGCGCGCGTTTGATTAGACACAGCACACCAGAATCGAAGATGACATCAACAGATCTGGGAAGTGCTGAGTGGGAGAGATCCAAGATCTCAAACCAAGACATCAACATGCTGAAGAAGATGGGATTCAGCAAGAAAGAGAACGCGCTCCAGTTCCCCAAGGAGGAGAGCTACCCAAAGCCTCCAATCAACTACCGGGTCAGTTTTGTTGACCACCTCATCCGAGGACTTTCTCCCCCAATCCACGAATTTCTGCGTGGTCTCCTATTTGTCTATGGTCTTCAGTTGCATCATCTGACGCCCAACTCTCTCCTCCACATTTCGATTTTTATCACACTCTGTGAGTGCTTTCTCGGGGTCCAACCCAATTGGGCCCTGTGGAAACGCATCTTTTGCATTCGCCGCAATAGCCACCACAACGTCGCCTATAATATTGGCGGCGTTGTTATATGCGTTCGGTCGGAAGTCGACTATTTTGATGTCAAATTTCCCGACTCCGTCCAAGGCTGGCGGAAAAAGTGGCTGTACATCCATGAAGAAAGCTCCAATCCGGCGGAAGAGAACATCGCTCCTTTTGACGGAGAAGCTAAAATCTTTCGTCGCCGTTCTTGGGATGCTGAAGCTACCGAAGCGGAGAAATTGGCGACAGAGGCGCTGATGACTCGCATTCACGAGCTACAGAACACCCGCGGGAAAGAACTTTCGGGTATTGAGATTACCGCCTATTTCCTTAGGACTAGAGTGCAGCCTCTCCAGGCTCGCAAAAACCCCTTCTGGAAATACGCTGGTGAAGAAGATGCTGACAGGCTCTCGAAGGATCTTCCCTTGAAGGACTTTGAGAAACTTATCCGCAAAATCTCATCGCTGAACAAGAAGGATTTAATTCCTACTTCTTGCCGTGTCGCGCCATTTAGTAGCGCCAACCCCCTCCCCGAGGTAATTTCTTTTTTGTAGCTGTATTTGTTTCCTCGGGCTTTGTTATTTTGTCGATTACTATTTTGTTAACGCCTTTTTCTCGACATTTTTCCTTTTCTCAGGGCCACCTTGTTCTTTCTTCTCTTCCTCCTCTTCCTGAAGGTGGAGACGTGGAGGAGCGTGCCGTTGTCGATGATGACAACCAAAGCACCACTCGCCCTGCCACTGAAATCGCGGGTTCTCACAAATCCGCGGCTTCTGCTGAGTCAGAGGCCACTGCCTCGACACACTCTCTTCCTCATGCTTCAAAGAGGAAGAGAGACGACGTAAAAGATTCCGGCACTTCCAAAGCCGAAGAAGCTGAGCCTTCACATAAAAAGGCAGCTTTTAACCCATACACTGATGCCCTCGTCAGCTCGTGAGTTACTCCTTGCTCTTTACTATTCCTGTTTTGATGTTTCTTGTCTCTTGCTTCTTATACTGCCGCCATTTTATTGTAGTGATGAGGAGGAAGAACAAGCTGTTGATGCTACTGCACGAACGAGTACGTCGCGTACTTTGATTGTGTCGGAAGCTCAACATGATGGGGATGAATCTTCTCCTCCCCAACAAGACATCGTGCAACCATCGCCAGTGGAGAGCCCCCGAGCCTCTCCATTAAAGGGAGCGAGAATGGAACCATCGAGAGATTCTATCCAATTCCCTGGTGGATCTTCGACACCTTCATTGGATGATGTAAACCTTAAATCTTTCAATACTTCAATCATACTGAATGTTTGCCGTATATATATTGGTTATATTGACTTTGTTTTCCTCCTTGATCGTTTTTTCAGCCTTTGATGAAAGAATTTATTCGCCTTGGTACCCAATTTGTCGGGTATCGTGACTACACCAAGAAGCTCGAAGGTATTATTGTCTTGTTCTGTTGCTGCATGTATACCATGATTTCATCATAGTATTTATCTGCCGCAATTTTTCCAGGAGATCTTGCGGAAAGCAACAAACGTGCGGACGCTCTTGCTGTTAAGTTGAAGCAGAGCGAAGAAAATCGCCAAAAAGCTGAAAAGGATGCTGCCACCGTTCAAGATCTTCGAGAGAGGCTTCACAAAGCTGAAACTTCATTGAGTGATAACATAACTCAGCAATCAGCTCGAGAGGCAGAAATTCTTTCCCGCTTGGAATCGCAGTGTCGGCGTTTTGTCAGTAAGTTCTCGAATCTTTGATTTGCCTTGGATTATCTTGCGTTTCACCTGTAGTCTTTATTTTTATACGGCTGTCTGATTGTTTGTAGGGCGGACGCATCAAGAATATGAGGTTGACGGTCCTGTGGGTGACGAGCTTCTCGACGCGCTGACCCTTGCCGAAATTCATGGGGATGAAGCACGCGACGGGCTTGAAAATGCTGAAGCTGGCTTGCTGAAGCTTTTCCCCTATTTCTTTCCGAAGAAAGAGACTCCCCCTACCTTTGTAGAGCTCGCAAAAACCTTCAATGGACCCGAAGATCTTGGGCTGAAACTTCGCCAAGAAGGCCTGAAAATTGGCGTTGAAGGCACCATTGCTCTGACTGCTAATAGTCAACAAGACGTCGACTGGTCCAAGGTTGGCAACATAGGGGAGATGGAGACAAAGAAATGGCAATCTCTAATTAGAGCTGCCAAACCTTCTGCAAGACCCATCCTCTCCTTCCTTGGTGTTAAACCAGCGCCTGCTCCAAGCGCATCCAAGCCGGAGGTCAAGTAGACCACCTTGTCTTTTTTATTTCTATCTTTTGATGCTAGCGCCTTAGTCCTCCTGGCGGTGATTAGGTCTTCTAGGGATCCTTCTTTTGTAACAGATATGTATATATTATGAGAATCAATGGAAATCTATCTGTTTCAATGATTGATGTCGACGTTTTTCTATTTTTTCAGTTGATTTTTGACAACTATACGTCCATCCCTGGTTCTTCCGAAGTTTGTCCTTCGTCCCTTCCGAAGAAGTTCTCTGTCCCTGTTAATTTTGTTGATGATTCTGCGAGTAAGGAGTTGAAAGAACTTCGAGGACAACTTCAATCCGTGAAGAAGCAATCACTTATACTCATGGAAAAATCTCGAGAATCTTCTGAAAGAGAAAAAATTGCACTCCAACAAGCTCAAACTGCCATTGCTGAAAAGGACTCTGCTGTTGCTGAAGCTGCTGCAGCTACGTCTCGAGAAAATTCTATGCTCCAGCTGCTAATAGATGCTAGCTTGGATATGGCGGTAAGTTTCATTATCTTTGTCTTGCTTCTTCTTTTCCTTTGCTGCTTGCCTCCTTATTACCCACTGACTTGTTTTAAGAAACAATAGGTGCTTTTTTGGATACTGCAACTGAAGATGAACGTGTCGAGGCTCGTTCCAATGTTCTTCTTCGGCTTGCACGTGAACATGGGTCGACTTTTTGGGGCACACCTGAACGGACTCGCCAAATCGTGAGATTTCAAGATCGTGCGCTTCAGGTTCGCGAGTATCTTGACTTCTGTACAAGGACTTTGTCTTTGGTTTATGGTACCATGTTTCCTCGCAATAAGATGCCAGAGACCCTTCCTGCGTTGATGGACAAATTTCGAGATGCTCCTCGCATCCACGGCTTTGTACGAGCCCAACTAGCTGCTGGCGCAAGGTTTGCGATGATCATGATAAAAATCTGCTACCCGAAGTTAGACGTAGGGCAAGTTGTCCCAAAGTGCTTGGAGAAGATGTCGAAGAAGAAGAAAACTTCGGCAAATATGATGACATTGTTACTCCTGTTGCCGAAGATATGATGGATGAACTTCTTCGGATGGATTCCGAATTCTTCGTGAAGGGTAGCTACGCTGAGCATAGTACTCGCGCTGTAAATAATGAGCGCTTAACCATAGACAATATATTGGGAAATCCTTGAAGACGAACTTATTCCAAATTTTGTATCCTGTGTATACGAGCTATATTGTAAAGTCATTATATTTTTATTTTTGTCGCCAAGCCCCCGGGCGTTTTGATTGCGATATTGTTGTTTATTATAATGCGAGGTTGTCCCAAGGCAAGATAATATACGCTGTGTACTGTTTTTTGCGGGTGCAAGCCCCCGAGCTTTTTGTTGATCACTATTTTGTCGACATCTCTTTTTATTTTGGCGAAGTATTTTTTTACCAAAGCAGGATGCTTCTTTTGCGTTTATCGACACTGTGTATATATCTATATTGTATCATTTAGGGGGAAGCCCCTGATCCTGTCGAGAAAAAGATGTATAATTTTACTATCTTTATTATATTGCAGCACCGCGAAAAAAACCTTTCCCGCCCCTCGCCCCGAAAAAGGAAAAGAGTGCGTCGAAAACTCGCGGGCGTTTCGGTACATTGTATGTTTACAGAGGAGACTATATTTTGCTATCTAGGCGTAAAAACGCCTGAGCTGCGCCACGTTCCAAGGATTTGGCTCAACGTTCCCCGTCTTTTTGTCCTTGATTCTGTATGCTCCTCCTTCGATGACTTCTGTGACGATGTAGGGTCCAAGCCATGGGGACTCGAGTTTTTCGTGACTTTTTTGATTGAGTCGCAGAACTAAATCACCGACTTGGAAAGATCTTGGCCGCAATCTTCGACTGTGGTAATTTTTCAGGTCCTGTTGATATTTAGCGACTCGCGACAGAACTTCATCTCGAGCTTCGTCAAGTGCGTCGACGTCGTCCTCCAAGGCTTTTCTCGAGATTTCTTCATTATATTCTGTAACTCTCGGGGAATCATGCTCGATTTCTATCGGCAGGACTGCTTCGGCTCCATGGACCAGAAAAAACGGCGTTTCCTGTGTCGCCGTATTTGGTGTTGTTCGGATACTCCACAATACACTTGGCAGCTCCTCCGGCCAAGTATGCCGAGCTTTTTCCAGTGGTCCTAGCATGCGTTTTTTGATGCCATTGCAGATAATGCCATTGGCTTTCTCGACTTGTCCATTGGTCTGTGGATGTGCGACACACGCAAAACTCAACTTAATGCCCACTTCTGCGCCGCTTTGAACTCCTTGGACGTAAAGTTGCTGCCGTTGTGTGACGATGCTATGAGGGACTCCAAATCTGAAGACGATGCTTTTCACGAACTTAATCGCCGACGCACCGTCCGGTGAATTTATCGGTTTTGCTTCGATCCATTTTGTAAATTTGTCGACAGCAACAAGCATATACTCATAACCTCCTGGCGAAGCTTTGTGTAGTTTTCCCACCATATCGAGACCCCATTGAGCAAAGGGCCAAGATAGTGGGATTGGCATGAGTTCTGCTGCCGGAGAGTGAGGTTTGGCGGCAAATCTTTGACACGCGTCGCAAGTTCTCACTATTTCCTTCGCGTCCTAGATTGCCGTTAACCAATAGAATCCTGCTCTGAAAGCCTTAGCCGCGATAGCCCGTGCTCGCGTGGTGCCCGCATATTCCTTCGTGCACGTCTTTCAGGATAATTCTTCCTTCTTCGGGTGTAACGCATCTCTGTAGCACGCCCGAGATACTTCGTTTGTACAACTCCCCTTTTACCACAGTAAAAGCTTTTGATCTCCTAATTATTCGCCTTGCTTCAACTGGGTCGTCGGGTATCGTTTTCCTTAGGATATATGATATGTAAGCCTGCATCCATGGAATTTGCACCATCATGACTAGCTCTTGCCCTTCTTCTTCTTCTGCTGTGTCTTTGGTGATACTCGAGGTTTTCTCTTTCTTCTCCTTCTTTGTTTTTGCTGGCTTTGTTGATCTCTCGCTTATTTCTTCCCAAAACACGCCTGGAGGTATCGCGAGACACTGTGACCCGATGTTTGCGAGAACGTCGGCTTCATCGTTGCTCATCCTGCTGATGTGGTTTACCTCACAACCATCGAACAACTTCTCCAGCTCATTGTACACCTCTTTGTATGCTATCATACTTTCGTTGACTGCGTCGCATTGGTTCATGACTTGCTGTGCCACCAATTGTGAGTCGCCGAAAATTTTCAGTCGGGTTGCACCGCTTTCGCCATCTTCATCCCGTGTATGAGAGCTTCATATTCTGCTTCATTATTAGACGCGTTTGGGAACGTCATCCGCAAAACGTACTTCAGCTTGTCGCCTTCGGGTGATACCAATATCACGCCTGCTCCAGCACCTTCCAGTCTTTTGGACCCGTCGAAGTTCATGGTCCAAGTTCTCGATAAATCTGGGGGTCCCGTGTTTTGTAGCTCCATCCACTCTGCAATGAAATCTGGTAAAACCTGTGATTTTATTGCTTTTCTTTTCATACGTGATGTCCCGAGGAGAAAGTTCTATTCCCCAAAGGGAGACACGACCCGTAGCTTCTGGGTTGTTTAGTATATTTGATAAGGGAGCCTCGTTGACCACTATTATCGGGTGCGCCGAAAAATAGTGTCGCAATTTTCTTGCTGTCGTGAATACTCCATATGCCAGTTTCGATATTGCGGGTACCGCTGTTTTGACGGCGATACTGATGAAATATACTGGCCTCTGAACTCCGTGAAGCTTGCCTTCTTCTTCTCTCTCGACTACTAGAGGTGCTGACCACCTGAGGTGTGGCTGCGATGTACAAGAGGAGAGGTTCTTTCTCTTTCGGCGCCACCAATATCGGTGGTGTCGAACCCGCTTGAGGTTCTCGAAGGCTCTGTCTGCTTCTTCGTTCCATTGAAATTTTTCCCCTGTTTGATCAATGCATAGAACGGTAGCGCCTTTTCTCCTAGCCTGGCGACGAATCTGCTTAAAGCTGCGACTCGCCCCGTTAATTGTTGTATTTCTTTCAACTTTGTTGGCTTTCTCATAGTAACGATGGCCTGTATTTTTTCGGGATTAGCTTCAATCCCCCTTGCTGATACTAAGAACCCGAGAAGTTCTCCTGCGGGGACTCCAAAAGATCACTTTGTCGGGTTCAGCTTGAGGCAGAACTTGTCGAGGTTGTCGAAGGTTTCCTTCAAGTCTTCGATCAAAGTCGACCCTTTCTTTGATGTTATTACAACATCGTCGATGTAGACTTGTACATTTTTTCCAATCTGTGTTGCTAGGCACTTCTGCATCATCCGCTGGTATGTTGCTCCCGCGTTTTTCAGACCAAAGGGCATTGTTTTGTAGCAAAACACGCCATAAGGTGTGATGAACGCTGTCTTGGCTTCATCTTCTTCTTTTAACCTGATCTGGTTATAACCAGAGTATGCGTCCAAAAAGGAAAGACGTTCGCATCCTGCCGTGGAATCGATGATTTGATCGATCCTTGGGAGGGAAAGTGATCCTTAGGACAATGTTTATTGAGACACGTAAAGTCGACGCACATGCGAAGGACTATTGTGTGTTTTTTCGGCACCATCTGGGTTAGCTACCCATGTGGCTTCTGTAGATATTTCTCTGATGAAACCAACATCTTTGAGTCGATCTATTTCTGATAACATGGCTTTGCGGCTAGGTTTCGAAAAACGCCGCAAAGGCTGCTTGACTGGTCGTGCGAGAGGATCCAAATTGAGGTGGTGCTCGGCGAGTTCCCTGGGTACTCCTGGCATGTCAGCTGGACACCATGCGAAGATCTTCCAGTGCTCACGGAGGAACTCGACGAGCGCGCTTTCCTATGCGACATCCATGTTTGCGGCAATGGACGTCGTTTTCTTTGGATCTGTCGGGTGGATCTGTACCTCTTTTGAATCCTTGGTTGTGTTGAAAGTTGGCTCCTTAGAAGATCTCCCTACCTCTGGCAGCACATCATAATCAGTGAACCTTGGCGCCGCATATTCTGCTTGCATCCCGAAAGTTTCGATAGTCGATGAAAATCCTTGTCGCATTTATCGGATAACGCGAAACTTCCTTTGATTGTGATAGGTCCCTTGGGCCCAGGCAACCTCCACAACAAATATGTATAATGCGGCACTGCCATGAACCTGGCATACGCTGGTCGTCCCAACAAAGCGTGATATTGCGACGGGAAATCCACAACTTCGAACTCCAGATTCTCTATCCTGTAGTTTTCGGGTTCCAAACTGAACGTCGAGGTTGATTTTGCCCAATGGGTAACTTGGCTTCTCTGGTGTAATCCCGTGGAAACGTGTGTCAGTTGGTTTCAAGTTTGCTAGGGATATGTTCATCTTCCTCAATGTATCTGCATACATGAGGTTTAAGCTGCTGCCGCCATCTATGAAAACTCTCGACACGTCAAAACCAGCGATCTGCGGGTAAGATGAGTGCTGATTGTCCTGGTCGAGGAACTTGCTGCGGATGGTCTGCAATTGTGAAGCCGATGTCTTGCCCCGACCAATTTAAGTACTCGACTGTTGGTGGAGGCATCTTCTCTGCCATGAACACTTGTCGCGAGATTACCTTCTGCGCCCTGTTTGATGGCCTTCTGAATCATCGAGACCGCACCGTTAGAGTTGGGGTCAACATATGGAGGTGGATGTGGTGCTGCCGCAATTCTAAGTGGTGCCGATTTTCGTCCGTAATTGCGGGAGGAGGTGGAAGATGGATCTCGCTCCTTGGCCCCAGGGGTTTCTATTCGTGGCTTGGGCATTTGCGATTCCTGCGGCTCGCAACATTGCCGAAAGTTTCGGCAATCTTTCGGAGATGACCTGACTGCCTCTTTCCATTGTTGTCAAGATAAAAGTGCATCTGGCACGGACCGTTCATCATCTCTTCGGGGGACACATAAGGTCTTTGGAACCTTGGTCCATTGTTTTGTCTGTTGCCGCGAGAATCACCTCTATTGTCGCCTTGATGCTCGTTACTCCTTTGATAGTCATCTCGACTGTTTCCTCCAGGATTTCCTCGAAAACCAGCCGATATATGACCGGGAGCATCGTTGTTGTAGAACTGGCGAGAAAATCGCCTTCTATTTTGATAATTTCGACCACGATCCTCCTCTGGCGACCTGTGTCGCTTGTTGTATATTGCGTCTTCTCCATCTGCCCATTTATTGGCTATCTCCATGAGTGCTGATATGGTCTTAGGGTTAGTTCTCCCTAAGTCCTCGACAAAATCACCTCGGCGAATTCCTGCCACGAACGCATCTATTGCCCTCTCGTTGGATATATCTTCCGCCGAGTTCTTTATGATGTTCCACCGCTGTATATATTTCCTCATCGACTCGTCGTGTTTTTGTCGACACGCCCTCAGCTCTTCCAACGACGCAGGTTTCTTGCAGGTGGATCGGAAGTTTTTCACGAAGATGTCCTCAAAGTTATCCCAGCTGTCGATGGAATTGAGGGGGAGTTTCTTTATCCAAGATCTCGCGGCACCACTCAGGTGAACTTGGATACTTTGCATGGCTGTTGCTCTGGTTCCTCCTACCAGCATTACCATCTCGAGATAATCCACGAGCCAATCCTCGGGATCTTGGCGTCGAACTTCTTGAAATTCTCGGGTAACTTGAACCCTTTCGGTACTCGAGTTTTTCGAACTCTTCTCGTAAAGCACGGGAGCCCACACATATCTTCGTCGGCAAGCTCTGTGAGTGGCGCTCCCTTCTTTCTTGTCGCGCTCTGTCTACCCTTACTTGGACCGCTGTGTCTCTTGCTCCACTTGTTCTTGGGGGGTCTTGAACTGCTGTATTGGGTCGTGGACTATTTCGCCTAGGATTTTCTTCGGGAGGCGTTGTTGCAAACGCTGTTCCCATTACTCCTACGCCAGCCATCGCCATATTGAACAATGGTTCTCTCGGGTCCCCAGGAGGTGGTCTAGACGCAAGGATGTAAGCTTGTGTTGCCATGTGCTTCTGGAGTTTTTGGGATGATATTTCCTCTTGCATCAATCGACATAAAGGACATGTCGAGATTTTGGATTATGCTTCCTCTTTCTGCTTCGGGTATGTTTTGGAGCGAGACATCGCTCTCCTCCGAGCTTCTCGTGACTATCTCCCGAAGTTCTGAGAGGCGACTTAACTCCGCTCGCGTCGCTTGATGGAAGCTGCTTCTTTCCTCCTATTCGGGATGCTGTCTGTTTTTCCAACTCTCTGCTTACCCGGCAAGTCTATATTGATATGCTTGTAACTCTTGTACGGTAGCAGTAGTATTCATTGGTTCTGATCCATCCATGGCTCTCGCAGCCCTATCCCACGCAGCTTGCGGGAGTTGGACTTTTGCGCGAGTTGAAGATCCGGCATATTTAGTGCCTAGGCCTGTTCGAGATCAGCGGGATCGACGTATGGATTTCCCAAATCGTCGAAAGCCTCTGACGTTTGTGGTTCTGATGTACCCTTCTTCGATTGCACAGATTTGGTGGTATTTTGTGTATTGATTTTCGTCAAGGTTGGTGACACCATCATATAGAGTGGTGAAGACCTTTCCGATGGCGACAGATTTGTTGATGAAGTTGAAGCTGTCGACGCTGCTGCTTATAAAGGAGTCCGCAGACGACTCGAAGGATGTGTTGCTGAAGATCTTGGCGAGCTTTCCGCTTGCCTTGCTGTCGACGAAGCGTGGCGAAGAAAACTCCTCGTCACTCGACGAAAAGTTAGAATCGACCGCTGAAAATTCCGACGAGATCGGAACTTCGAGGTAGGATCCTTCCTTATTGACGCCAAATCGGAATTCTCCGAACGTCATGATGATGGGCTCCTCCAGATAGGCACATGCATCCATACGGGAGGGCGGGTGAGGAATAAAATTGAATAGATCAGTTTTTCCCTTGTTACCTCGATCCATCGCATTGCTTGCCGTCGACGAGGTCGAAGATCTTGAACGTGCCATCGAGATCAGCTCCTTGCAACCTCTAATTCCCACAGACGGCGCCAATTGACAAAGGATTAACTTGTCAATGCCTACAGATTGTAGACTAGGGTTTTGCTAGAAGTAGAGGGCAAGTAGATCTCGAAGGTTCAGTGAAAAGTACTCGACGATTATGAAAACTAAGGTTATGTTGACAGTGATTCGATCCTTTCTTTGTCCCTCGACTCCCCTTATATAGGAGGCGGAGCCGAGGGTTTCGTGATACACAAGTTACAGAGTTCGGGAGGGTTTTGTATCCAACCCGTAAGATTACAAATCTCTATCTTTCCTAATACAAACTATCTTTCCTAACCATTAAATGGGCTTCCGAGTCTTCTTATTCTTCGAGTTCTGGGCCTTCAATAAACCCCGGGTACCATCTTCGGCAGGCCCATTGGGGATGCCTATGTCAGTTGTCAATCTCACCGGCTTGCTGAAAAAACAAAGGATTAAACGTATGGTGTGGAGAATGATGTTTGCTTGCAGAAAACAAAAGAGAACAATGATTGCATTAGGTTGTATTTCAGATGTAAAAGAATGGACCGGGGTCCACAGTTCACTAGTGGTGTCTCTCCAATAAGATAAATAGCATGTTGGATGAACAAATTACAATTGGGCAATTGACAAATAGAGATGCACATACATATCATGATGACTACTATGAGATTTACTTAGGGCATTACGACAAAGAACATAGACCGCCATCCAGCATGCATCTATGCCTAAAAAGTCCACCTTCAGGTTAGCATCCGCACCCCTTCCGTATTAAGTTGCAAACAACAGACAATTGCATTAAGTGTGCGTAATGTAAAAAATACAAATATCCTTAGACAAAGCATTGATGTTTTATCCTTAGTGGCAACAGCACATCCACAACCTTAGGGGTTCTGTCACTCCCAGATTCAATGGAGACATGAACCCACTATCTAGCATAAATACTCCCTCTTGGAGTTACAAGTATCAACTTGGCCACAGCCTCACTACTGGAGAGCATGCAAGATCATAAATAACATATATGATAGATCAATAATCAACTTGACATAGTATTCCATATTCATCGGATCCCAACAAACACAACATGTAGCATTACAAATAGATGATCTTGATCATGATAGGCAGCTCACAAGATCTAAACATGATGGCACAAGAGGAGAAGACAACCATCTAGCTACTGCTATGGACCCGTAGTCCAAGGATGAACTACTCACGCATCGGTCCGGAGGCGGGCATGGTGATGTAGAGCCCTCGTGATGATTCCCTCTCCGGCAGTGCGGAGGCGATCTTCAACCCCCCGAGGTAGGGTTGACGGCGGCGGCGTCTGGGAACTATTCTCGTATCGTGGCTCTCGGTACTAGGGTTTCGCGACGGGAGGAATAAATAGGCGAAAGAGCAGCGTCGGGGGCGAGGGGCCCACCCCATAGGCCGGCGCGGCGGAGGGTGGGGCCGCGCCGCCCTATGGGGTGGCCACCTCGTGGCCCCTCTTCGTCTCTCCTTCGGTGTTCTGGAACACTCCGTGGAAAATAGGGCCGTGGGCTTTTGTTTCGTCCAATTCCGAGAATATTTGTAAACTAACTTTTCTGAAATAAAAAACAGCAGAAAACAGGAACTGGCACTGTGGCATCTTGTTAATAGGTTAGTCCCGAAAAATGCATAAAAACATTATAAAGTGTGGACAAAACATGTAGGTATTGTCATAAAACTAGCATGGAACATAAGAAATTATAGATACGTTGGAGACGTATCAGTGGGTTCAGGCAAGCTGTTCTCACTTACTCAGTTCCAAAATATGTAATTTAGTTGAGAAGTCAGAATTTAGTAAGTTTTATTAAATGTATAGAAAAATATTAATATTCATGATAACGAATAAATACACTGTAAAAATATATTCTAAAATGATGTCTTAGATTTGTCTAAATTTTAGGGTCTGTTTGGTTCCTAGTCACATTTTGCCAAGCTAAAGTTTGGCAATGTGGCACGTGTTTGGTTTTTGCACACTTTGGAGCTGCCACACTTTATTATCCATATGGTTTACTTGTCATAGAATGCATTTTTTTGCCAACTTTTTCTACACTTTGTGGCTTCCAAAATTCTAGCCACACTTTTGTGGCTTCCACACTAGCTAAAGTTAGGCTTGGCAAAATATGGCTGGAACCAAACATGCCTTTGTGTATAGATACGTCCGAATTTAGATCAACTTATGATTTCCTTTTATATATGGAGAGAGTATATCATATCTATTATTTTAAATGACCTTGTATACTATGTTTATTATTTCGCATGACCTTCGATGTATTTACACAGTTTTTCAATACTATATAAGCTGTGTTTTTGTTACATGTTTCATATTTCAGATAGCTACACAACTTTTCATGTGTATGTACATATATTTAATGATGTTTTGGTACATGTTTATTGTGGTTTCTCAAATATTTTTCCATGGTTTTAAATTTCAAAAAGATATAGTTGAGCATGTATATCCAACATTGTTCTTATTCTGAAGATCTGAACGGAGAGCAAAGAGCCGCTGATTTCCTCGGCTAGCAAGATATGTCGCAAGTAATCGATGGGAACCATCATTTGATTGACACATATATCTATCACCTGTAGTTGAACGACCATCAACAGGGTATACTAAAGCTTTATTTGTGCAATTATGCAAACAAGTCAAGACAAAATTACTGTCTAACTCACTGTCAAGGCTTGCACACGTATGAAGCCAACTTGTCATATCGGCAATGATGATGATGTATGATGACATAAATCGAACCTACATCAGACAATATCATACGTGACACTGACCCCAGCTTCGGCAGTGACAGGTAGCACCTGACCCTATTTCCTGGATGTATGACACATACGAATCTAACAACAACCCTAACATATGACTCGGGTTTCGGCAATCACAACTTCTTGTAACTTTGGTCAAGTAAAGAAGACTGCTCTGGGATACGCAATTCTGTACGTATCATGTTAGTAGTTATTTTTTTGTTTAGATCATGTCCAACGCGGATGCTTGTAACGGGCGACAGATCGAATTCCTGGCTGATTTGCTTGCTTCAATTCCCTGTCCAATCGTAGAATTCAAGCTGGTGTTGACGCGTATCAGGTCTACCGGTTCCTCAATATGATTTCGTGCACACGTCGATTTAACTGGACGGGAATGCTGTCTGAGGCGCAAAAAAGACAGGTTGCTTTTAACTGAACTTAATAACCAAAGACCTACTTGTAATTTTTATTATTTTTTTATGTGTGTACTGCTATTCATGATTATTAATAGATCAGTGGAATTTTCGCAAAAAAAAATCATCAGTGATTAAAAAACTCAAATCAAATCGTTATGGCAGGTAAAAGAGAACGATCATGCTTGCTGCAAAATAACTCGTTTCTAATCGACATGTTACATAAAACTCGTTTCTCATCAAACGAGATCTAATCTAAGCTAGCTTGCGCCAATTAACATTGACCTGGGATTGAATCAAACTTGCCCGTCCACGGTAACCTGAAACCACAATGAGAAAAAAAAAATCATCTTAAAGAAGCAAAAATAACAGATTTGTACGATCACTCTTTCATTCCTCTGGGCAACAGAAGATGGCGGGAGCCCCGGGGAACCCAAAACTCCTCGGATCTGTCTAGGTGGGAAGGTGCGGTAAGAGGAGACAAGAGATGAAATTAACCGAATAGGAGGCCACATGCTTTGAAGGGAATAGATCTAACATAGGGTTTTCTTTTTGGTGTAGACTTTTACACTGATTTTAGCTTTGAAGTTAAAAACGGAGTCTCTTACACACCTGCTAAGTCAAAATCATTTACTTTTATTTTTCATAAGTGGCTTGTACCTTTGGGACATGGCTTTATGCACCTCCTAAAATGATTCAAGCTGGTAAATGTAGACTAGATAAAGATTTACCTGATGACCTGATGCTAGGCATTGGCCGGGCGGATAGGAAATTTGATCCCTTCGTCCACCATCCAATCTGACTAAAGTTTGGATTCACAATCGTTGCGGGATACCCCTTACCCATCCACCCGTAGCATTCTTCCGTAAGGTTGCAACATAGTCATAATGTTTATTCAAGCGGTCATATCAAAATTGTACAAGTAACATCATAACGTTTATTTAAGCGGTGATGTCAAAATTGTACAAGTAACATCATAACATTTAAAAAATAGCAATACAGAAAACACATATAGGTACACATCAAATCCTCAATGTTCCTAAAAAAAACTCGTAAAAGAATATCCACATGATGTAAGCATGGTGGTCAAATGCTTGCAAACAAACGAAAAAACATTTTCATCATGAGCGCAACATTTGTTGTAGACATCAATAATTGTTGCAACATCTCGCTCGTGTGTTTGCGGGAAAACAATGAGTTTGCAGCATGTGAAAAAAACACACATGTAACATTAAAAAATATCTAAGAATAAACGAAACAAATTTGAGGCATTAAAGTCACCGCATCGGCGAAGAATATGTCTTGTCGAAGCTCCCTCGGCGCTAGATCCGTTGACCCATGCCTATTAAAGGTAGCCCCGGTGCCTTCCAAAGCACGACGCGGTGGAAATCTTCCGTACTGAGATCCAGACCAACATCCATCGTGTGTGGTCTTTCTACGGGACATGAGCAGTGAATGATGTGGGAGAAGAGTCGTCGAATAAGCTGTAGAATAAGACACATATTTATTTTAGTACTCCCCCTCCCTAAAATGTGTTGTATATAATTTTTTTTATCGAAGTCATACTTTGTAGAGTTTGACCACGTACAAAGGCAAACATATAATTCCTTGCAATATCTAGCACATACATCATGAAAAATAGATTTCATGTTGGTTCTTATAATACATTTTTGATATTGTTTATGTTGATACTTTTTTATACATATGCAACACATTTTATGATGGAGGGAGTATTAAAATGTTTGTTACTCCGTACCAAATTCAGTACCGCAATATGTACCTGTACATGAGTGAACATGAGTTTGTTTAATTAATGAGAAAGAAAACACAAGTCCTTTGCCGACTTATTCCTGGTAAGCGAGAAAGGGATGGCACCAAACTTTTGTTGTCGCACGCACACCATAAATCCCAGATTCGCCCATCTTATCATTCCTTCCTCCCCAGTCCTCCCCTCCCAGCAATAGTAAAAATTCGTTTCTGGAAGGCAAGCAAGCGAGGCACGAGAGGATCCGTAAACAATTCATCGGGATCTGCGCAGTCTTCCCCTCTCCTGTACACCACCACCACCCGGCCTCCGCCTCCTCCTCCCCCCAACCCGGCGCAAATCCATCGCCGAGATCCAAGTCCACACCACACCGGACGAGGTGCGTGCGCCTCCCCCCATTTCTATATTCGCTCCCCGGCCCATCATCCCCGCCCCGCCCCGCCCCGCCCTGAAAACAAGAAACCCGGAGCCAGGACGAGATTCTCAATCGCGCGCATTGATTTTCTTTTCTTCTTCGCCGGCCACTCTCTCTTTGTTTTTCTTTTCTGCTATCGCGATCGCCTGGTTTCTTTGTTTCATCGCGTTCTGTTGCTATGCTTGATCCAACAAGCCTAACAGCGGCGTTTCTTGTGCGTGTTCTTGTGATGCAGGAGCACCAGCGGCATTGGTGCCGGCTGATCTTCCCGTCGAGCGGCGGCGCCACCGCCAATCGCCGGCAAGATCCGTCCGCCCGGGGCCGCGACGCCACCGTACGGATCTGATCCCCTCGCCCTCCCGCCACCGCCGGAGAATCAATCGTCTCCGGCCGTTCGCATACCGCAGGTATGCACACTGCGTGTTCGCGCGTCGTGTGTACGCGCGCGTCACCGGCCATCTCATCATTCATGCACTACCAGTCGGGCGCTTTATTTACCGAGAGAGATGGCGGCGTATTAATACCGCTAGCTAACCCTGTCTCTAGTACATTCTTCTTCCGCGTTTAATTCGCGTTTCTGTTAGGAGGATATCTAATCTGATCCTTCCCAGTTTGTTATCTTTTCTGTTAACCACAGCAGAAGCAGTAGACAAGATAGAGACGGAAGCGCCGAGCCGCTAGGGTTTCTTCGATCCATCTCTCCTCCCTCCTCCATCTCACCGGCGAAGAAGGCGGGCGGCGGAAGATGTCGTCGTCGAGCTCGCCGTGCGCGGCCTGCAAGCTGCTCCGCCGCAAGTGCACGCAGGGGTGCGTCTTCGCGCCCTACTTCCCGCCGGACCAGCCCTCCAAGTTCGCCAACGTGCACAAGGTCTTCGGCGCCAGCAACGTCTCCAAGCTCCTCAACGAGCTCAACGCCTCGCAGCGGGAGGACGCCGTCAACTCGCTCGCCTACGAGGCCGAGGCGCGCCTGCAGGACCCCGTCTACGGCTGCGTCGCCTACATCTCCATCCTGCAGCACAGGATCAGGCAGACGCGGGAGGAGATCGCCAACGCGCGCAAGGAGCTCGCGGGGTACATCGGCAACGCCGCCTACGCGCCCGTCGTGCCCGTCCCCAACGCCGCCGCGCTCGCGCAGGCGCAGTACGCCGCCATGGGACTCCACCCGCAGCACCAGCAGCAGATGCTCGTGCAGCAGCAGCTGCCGCACCACCACCAGCAGTACAACAACCAGCTCCACCACCAGCAGCAGATCGTCGACGCGCAGCACATGGCGGCCGCGGTCGAGGCGGCCACGCGGGGACAGCACCAGCACCAGCAGGACATGATGATGATGCGCCAGGGCTACGCGCCGCCGCCGCAGGGCGTGCCCACGGTCGCGATCGTGCCTCCGGGCCCGGGATCCGCGAACCCCGCCGCGTACGGCGGCGCGCCGGCGCAGTTCCTCATCCAGCAGCAGCAGCAGCCGGCGCCTTCCGCCCTCACGACCTTCCGCACGGACCAGCAGTCCCCGCCGCCCCAGTCATCGGGCCACTCCCACGTCGACATGTCCCAGCACCAGCAGCATCGGCAGCAGCACACGGACGGCAGCGACGAGGGGAGCGGGGGCGCGCCGCCCTCGGCCTGATCGTACTCCCACCGCCTGCCTCACCCGTCGCGCGCAGTGTCTCGATCGAACATTTCCCCCTAGCTTTTTTTTTTCCCATTGTTTGTTTCTTTCAAGCAGTTCATTTGTTGGTCACACGTACGAGTCTTTTCAGTCTTCTTGATCATGTGATATCGAACTGGCGGCTCCCGGAAAGCATTTCCATATGGCTCCCGGAGGCGGACAAGCTGGTGATCTTGCTCAAGGTATTCTTCTTCTTCCATAGTACTAGCAGTCTCGAACAGTCTCTTGCGGTTTGTGTTTGGATTACTTGTAAACAGTTTTGGTTCATCTCGAAACGATTGCTTAATCGATCAGAAGTGCATAAAGATAGCCGAAATTAAGATGTGTTTCTCGATTCTGAAATGATAAATGATTCAACGTTCATGGTTCATGATGGAATGGTGGTTATAATGAAGCATGGAGATCGACTTGTTAAATTGTGTGGTTGTGTGTGCCAATTACTTTGTTTACTTGTTTGCTAACTCCAACGATCGATACTAGCTGGCACCTATTCTAAAAACTACTGCTCTGACTTGCACATCACTTGTACTAGTCAACTCGATCTAGAAGATGGCTGCATTTTTTGTGATGAAATTAGAATGGCCCCCAATGTGTAGTGGAAGAATCTACAAATTAGTTTCTAAAGTAAGCAAGAAGTTCAGCATAGCTACCTCATAGAGTTTGTAGTCCATAAGACCGTTCTAGTGATGTAGGTTGAGTAGTCGATTAAAAAAATGCTCTCATTGTGTCTTGGTGCAAAAAATCTACTGTAGCATAAGTTGATCTGTGTAACTCGTTCTGCAAAACATTTGTGTGTAAATATCGCAGAACTATGTGTTTAATTAAATCAGCATATTATAGGAACTAGGGAGAGAATGCATTGCCATGTTTAAAATAAGATCTGAATTTCCATTTCCCTTATTTATAAAACATTATTTTGGCTTTAGGACTGAATTTGGATTTGCTGTTTCGGCAAGCTTGACACATATATATAGGTTCTTTGGTTTTGTCAAATTAAAAATAGGTCAATTATCAAAGGAGAAACTGTATTTCTTTAAGATAGATACATTGTCGATCTTAAATAAATGTGTGAGTGCATGCTAAATAGTGGCTTGTCATCACTGTACCAAACAATGATCTCTCTGAGTTTCTCGGGCAGGCTGTAGCTGTGACACCCCCACAACCACACACACCTGCTCTGCACACATCTCAGAGATTTTGACATACGCATATGCATAACTCCTGAACGTACCCTTATCGAATTCAGTCACACTGACAAATCATACTCCTGGAAATATGCTTTGGCAGGCTCTTCATCAGCTGCTTTTATCCCTCACAAGATTGGCAGCCAAATAAATGCAGGCCAGAAACAGAGGCAGCAAAGGGAAACTTATGAACGGAGGTAGAGGTAGACAGAGATCAGAGTGAGACAGTGAAACATGCATGCAAGGTGTGTGTGCAAAGGGGGGCAAATGGTGAAGCACGCAGCCCGGGGCACAGTCAGCAAGCATAAAAAACAAGACCAGAAAGTTCAGAATAAAGGCATCAAAGGACTTAATTCTTCTGCATTATTCTTTTCAGTTTAGTGTAGTGGCTACATGTTTTTTCTTCAGTTCTGGGCGGATATGTTTCTAATCATAAAGTTTTACTATAGCTTCTGTTTGGTTCTAGAATATATTTTTTGAACCGGTAAAATTTTGTGTACAAAACATTATCTGAAGTTCTCAACTAGATAGTCAGTTAGCCATTTACCATTTTCTCGTATAGTTTACACTGTATGAATCCACCATTGCGTAGACTCGTGCTTATGATGCTAATATGCTATGCATAGAGACGGTAATTGTGGAACTCATTTTATCATAACGATAATAATTACTTATTGTATCACAAGAACAGCTCTTATGCATGCCATGATTCGATCTATTGGTGAAACCTTTTTTAAGAAAAATACAAATTAACAAGCTAGTTGCAGAGATATTGTCTAGCTATGCATGCATACCCCATGTTGCTGAAATCATCACCATGACACCATGCAACGTGGAATCAATGTTTCGTGCATCTCTCCATGCATGTGTGTGTATACAGTATACCCCCTCTAGGCTCTCGCCACAATCCAGCCTAGTGATAGCTAGTCAGATACTCAGATCCCTCTCATTAGAAAGTCGCCCTTCATTCACCAATACACATGACCCACTCCTCAACCCTTTATAAAGTGTGGAGTGTCTACATAGTAATTTCTTGAAATTTAAATCCCTCTTCTACTAATTACCCTGCTGCAAACTTTGTAAAATTTGACCCAATATATGGAAGACATAACAACATATATAATTTAATTAATATTATTAGAATAATCATAAACAACATTTTCATATTATATGCATTTGAAATTAAATATCATGGTATTTTTCCTATATATACTTGGTAATTATAAACAGAGGAAATACTGTTTTTTTTAATTTTCCCATAATAAAGAGCCCACTAGAGCTCTGGAGCTGATAATCTGATGACTAACATATCATAAAACATAGTATGATTGAAATTTAATCAGTGAATATTATGTTGAAGGATGGCATGCATGAGATAGAACAACCACAAATATCTTTCCTTAGGCGTTAAGATCTCTCTTCGCTAAGAAAGGCTGGCCGGTGATTGTTTTTGTTTCGCAAACTCCAATTATGAAACAAATTAAAAACACACTTGCAAGTTTCCGAAAAGTTCACATATAGTTCTCATGTGTGGTGACCAGTCAGAATAAAAAAAAAGTGCCAAAAACACCTTGAACCAATAGACCAACAAAATTTACAAAAAAATGTTTTATTTGAGAATTGCACAGAAAAGGCATAACTTGATGATGTATAATATGGTTTTGTCAGTGTTAGGCATTTAGATCACCATAATTTCCTTTTCTTGGCAAGCCACATTTGAAAATGTTAATCTATAAAATGTAGTAAAGTGAACGTTTATAGTACTTGTATGTCATAAACATACTGTGTTCAAAAGTTAACTAGAAAATGTGTTGGTACAGGATAACATGGGAATATAGGATAGAATGGAAAAATAATCCCTTAGGCATTAAGAGATTACCTCCCTTACCCTTAAAGAAGATATTATATGTGTTACTACCTCTATTTTTTTCTAAAGGACTTTATTAGTTAAAAGGTTTAAGCATATTACACCCGGTTTTTGCATAACTAAGATGCACACAGCCGAGTTACTACCTCTGTACCGGAATGTAAGACGTTTTGGTAGGCTAATTTAGCCTACCAAAACATCTTATATTTATGGATGGAGGTAATAGAAAAGAAAACACGGTCTTTGCAACAAAAAAATAAATCTAAATGTATTCTTGTGTCTTAACTTTCTTTGTCTTCGCATCAACATATACTAATATTGTACGACACTGCAGCGGACATGCCATTAATGATTATTACCTTCTTTTCGAAAAAACGCATCAATTCAAATTTTAATGCTTATTAAGTTTTTCCAAATATATATATGAAAAGACCAATATTTATAAGATCAAATGAATACATGTAAAAAACAGCTAATGGTGGATATATTGATTTGGTATTAGAGATGTTTATTTTTTTAAGTAGTTGATTTTGACTAAATTTATACTTCTTATATTTCTGAACATATGGAGTATGAGGCCTCTCCCAATGCAGATATTATGGCACGTATCTTGCGCTACTGAGATTCAATAGATAAATGAATAAACAATATGATAACTATGATACAACTATGCGGTGTACCAAGTAACACGTAAGGAGGTTCAACATAAGGAGTACAAAGTAGCACGTAGATGATGCGGCATTGTAGTCAATGAGAAAGAGATGGTACTAGTATCATGACAAGATAGCGTATCATAGCTTACCGACGAGAAACTTTAATGGCAAATAGGTTTTTGTACGCAAGTTCACAGCCAAATTCAGCCAAATTCTATGGATAAATAAATAAACACATGATAACTATGATGCAACTATATGTGCAACATGGGAAGATAGTATCATGCACTATGGAGAGAGGGCTGAAAATGGAATGGCTAATTAGAGATGGGCCTTCATGAATTGTGCTGAAATCGGTGCATTTGCTAACAACTACTAGGGCAGATTGCTTCTCATCATCTCACCAACCTAGTCACTGAATCTAATAATTAAGATATGGCATTGCGGTGTTTGATTGTTTAGTTATCCCATATATACAAACCCATGAGCCCCAACCCCAACCTAAAAATTATAAACAAATACTACAAACATGATCACCCATAATACACAGCCAGCTAAGTCTATTCATGCATGCACATTCCTCAGACCGCGCCGTACGTGGCCATGTCATGCGTGTCGACAATTGCAAGTTATTTGTTGCGTACGTGCAACCAAATTAAAGCAGCTGTCCCCATGTAAAGCCTTCAGCTGTGATCGTACCTACTGTAGCCATCAGAATTCCTCAGAGCTGAGCTGAGCTAGCTGAGAAGCAAGAAAAGGCTGGTGCAAACGCATGCAGCGGCACAGTATCAGAAATCGATTAATTGTCATTGACAATGATCTATGATAGCAGCAGAGAGAGCAGCATGCATCAGGTACCACACATCACCCAGGTAAGTAGTAGTAGTAGTAGTAGTAGTGTGCACGGATCGATCGATTTACAGCGATGGAAAGTAAAATGAAGAGAGCATCCGTTGACCCTAAGAATAGATAGTACTATTTCTAAGCTGGACTATTTCGAACATATATATCTAGTGGTTACTCGTTGTGGACTACTTTGAATAGTTTTTCGTCTAAAACGGCATAGACACCTGCAATCCAAACAAACAAACAAAAACCTGCAACTACCCGCCCTCTTTCCCCTTCCTCTTGTAGCAAGTGTTAACGTTCTCATTCATCGCTAGTGTCACCGTAGCTTCGACGAAGAACTATGGTAGGAGGTTCCAAGTCTACTTGAGGTTCTGAATCCTCAAGCAGACAAAATTATCACCAGTAGAGAAGCTTATTGGCACCTTAACCACCAGTACTTGCATGAGAAATAGATCAATGGTGTTTCGAGGGGCCAAGGGCCACCTGATCGAGACTTGGAGAAGCTCTGCCGCTGGCCGGCCACCGCCCACAGCGGCAGTGCCGCCACCCCTCCCCCACTAGCTAGCTAGATCCCATCTTCAAGCTGGGACGTGGGTGGGGGCAGGAGCTCGACCGACCGCGACCGGTGAAGAAACCCAGGGAGAAATTCTTCGTACGTACTCCAGCAACAGTACGTACGTAGGCTCGCTGCTGCCGCTGGAGAAATCCGATGAATCTTGAATGCAGAGGCGCTAGCCGATCGATCTAGCTACACAGACCGGCCGGCGGGGACCCTAAACCCCTGCCTGCCTGAATTGTCGTTGCCCCTGGCCTGATTTGGAGTTATTGCGAAGCTACTAGCTAGCACCAACCTCGATCGCGCGCGCGCCTGCCGAGGCGAGAGTCGTCGTCGGAATTGTCTCGCGTTCCTCGCCACCACCCTTTTGTCTGTCCTGCCTGACCGCGCGCCCTCCCTCCCCGCTGCACGGTGCTGGTTGATCGAGAACTGACCGAGGCTTTTGCGGAGATTGCACGGTAAATTCCAATTGTTGAAGGTTTCAGTGCCATGTTAATCATTGGGCTCGTCCAAGAAGACAAAGCATGCACTCTTCCTGTTCATGCCCATGGATTTTAACGCCAGGGCACTGTCATCATCGAAAAGACCTAGTAATTCTCTATCTGGAACTCAATAACAGGCTCGCACCAAATAGTTCGTGCAGGCTATCTGGGACATCTACGCGTGTTAGGTTAGGTAGCTCCCATCTTTCGGACACCTCCTCCGATTGATTGGAAACCGTGAAATTTTCGCTGCGTTTTGTGGCAAAGCTCGGTGTCACCTCCTTCGTTCGGTCACCTCCCGCATTTGTGCCAACCAAAAATCCGCATTTCCCCTTTTGGTACTGACGGCGAGACGCGGATCTACCTCACCGGCTGATTCCTTCTACCCTACAACTCCAATGATGTAGAGTCTGTCCAAATACTTCGGATGAGAAGAAACCCTTTCTTTGAACTTGCCAAAAGATTCGGGAAGAGAGGGTTGTCGGAAGATAGCATCCAACTTGTGGAAGAGCAACTTACTATGTTTTTTTTTATGGTGTGGGTCAGAACCAGATGTTTAGAATGATCCATAGCGCTTTAGGAGATCCAAAGATATTATTTCTCGCTATCTCAAAAAATTCTTGTATGTAATTGGAGAGCTCAGATGAGAGATGATCAAGCCACCAATTGATTGCACACCTCCTAATATAAAATAAAAATAAAATAGCTACATAAGGTGGTCATAATTTAGGGTGAGCACTAATACTCTAGTTTCTTTTCATCAAAAGACTACTATATTAAGAAACACAACTTTTTGTTCGTGTATTGACATGATTGTATTGAGGCTATCGATGGTACTCATATGATTGATAGAGTGCTAAAATTAGACTCTTCAACATATAGAGGAAGGAAACACTGCACCACCAATGATGTGATGTCTTTTGATGATTTTGATCTCAAGTTCACATATGTGCTAGCTGGTTTGAAAGGGTTTGCTAATGATGCAAGGATTCTTGCTGACAGTGCGTCTATACTTGATGGGTCAAATATCTATGATGGTAAGTTCTACCTAGGAGATACAAGATATGCATGCATGCCGACCAGGAATTCTACCAACCTTCAGAAACTAGGTACCATCTGAACGAGTTTTCTGCAAGAAGCATACCATAGAACGCCATGGAATTGTTCAATCTCATACACTCTAGCCTTAAAGTTAGCATTGAGAGAACATTTGTTGCATTGTAAAATAGATTCAAGGTCCTTGACCAGAAAACATTCCACCCTTACGACACCCAAGTAAGATGATTCTTGTTTGTTGTATTCTTCGCAACTAGATCTTAGGTTGGGGTTTAGATGAGCTTTTCCTGGAGAAGGTTGAGCCTGATGAAGTTGAGGCTAGCCATGGTGTGAAAAAAACCCAATAAAGCTTGGAAGAACAAGAAGATGGAGTGGAAAATACAATGTGGGATAACAGAGGTAACGCCACCATCCGAGAATAAGAAGAAAAGAAGAAGGAAGAAGAATAAGAAGAAGATTGAACTCCTCATATTACTAGCGGCATGTGATGATAAACAACTATTTGTAGTAGCTAGGGACCAAACTGATGAGCTGCCATTCGTATTGGCTAGGAATTGAATTTAATTAAGTACCCATTGTAGCTAATAATGAACGCGTGGACTACTAGTGGATCCAAGATTTTTATCAAGCATGGACACACTGTAAGCCATGTCAAACTTTCACCAAAATTTCATCAAAATAAGTTGTGTCACCGGCCGGAAGCCTGGGATGGTTAGCTCCGCCACCGAACTGCTACCTGATTTTCTTAGTTGTTGTTTGTTAGGTCACTGGAAGAGACAAGCGGTGATCGAAATCACCATGTAGCCATTTGTGTTTGAATGAAAGCAACCACTCAATGGGGGGATTTTAATCATAATGATGCAACCTAGCCTACCAAACGAAGTGCAGAACATGGCCGAAAGGCCGTATGCGTGTGCCCATACCCAGCAGCATAAGAATCGTTGCAGGCTACCGAACGCCCTTCCATTGTCCTAAACGGCTCAGCTACGTTTTCACATGTCAAGCGCGAAGATGCTTCATGTTCAGGAGGGAAAATGCTCTAGAGTCGCAAGACGCCATCCCTATTCCCCGCTCATAGCGGGAGCGATTCGCTCCCGCCTGAAGCGGCGGACGGGGTGGGCCGGCCCATTTAGCGCCTACCCTGTATTTCCTTTGATTTCCGGTTCTACTGGTCTTTCCATGTTTTTTCTGTTCTGGTTTATTTCTTTTTGGGTTTTGCTGGTTTTGCTGATTTCAAAATTAGTTTAGATTTGTTTTTTGTTCAGATTTAAAAAATGTTCATACTTATAATTTTTTTCAAATTCGAAATTTGTTCAAATCCGAAATTTGTTCAAATTCGAAATTTGTTCAAATTTAAAATTTGTTCAAATCTGAAATTTGTTCAGATTTAAACTTTTTAAAAACTGAACATTTTTTAGATTTGAATTTTTAAAAATTTGTTCAATTTTAAAATTATTCAAATCTAAATTTGTTCAAAATTGAAATTTTCTTAGATTTTGAAAATGTTCAGTTCTAAAAAACGTACAATTTGAAAAAAATAGATTTTCAAAATGGTTAGTTTTAAAAAATGTTCACTTTGAAATTTGTTCAATTCTAAAAAATGTTCAACTTCAAAAAATGTTCTATTCTAAAACTGTTCAATTTTTTAAAAACGAAATTTTCGAAATGTTCTTGCTTTTCGAAAACGTTTAGATCTGGAATTTATCTGAACAAAAAAAAACAGAAAATATAAAAACGACAAGAAAACGAAAAAAGAGGCAATACCTTTTGTTGGGCCACGCCCAGACGGCCCACGAAGGTGGCCGCTTCGAGCGGGACGGACGTTCGCTCCCGCTTAAAGCGGGAGATAGGAGCTCCCGTCGCAAGAGAAGCTTGGCTAGACATGCAGTGGTCCAAATGCCAGGCCCAGAAGGGCACACATGGTCGGTGCCTGGAGGTACCGATCGCGAAGCTGGACCTGGCCTGCTGGAGAACCAAACCCAGCCCATTCAATTCGCATCCCAGGACCAGATAAATGTGAAAAGGTGCGCGTATGCTACGCGGCGTAGCAAGCACCGTACTGGAAATGAAGAAACAACGACACCCATCAATGATCTAGATGACAGAGCGACTGGCCTTTCCACTCCAGACCTCTAGTGGTTCACGCATCAAGCATTCAATACATGCAAAGATCGATCATGACTAAGAGCTGTAAACAGGAATGATTGGCAACAAGAGGAGCATCACAGACACCCCCAAATCATCAGCCAGGTATGTCAAATTCACCCAGGCCACAACAACCAAGAATCTACAAGAATGTCTTGTGTATGTCCCTGAACTGAGAAAGCCAAGATATATTATTTTACGGCATTACAACCAAGATGGATCATGGGACTGTTCTCTTCAGCCTGTTTGTTCGTAATACAATAAACTTGTCTGAATCTACTACTGGCAAACTGGAACCTAGCCAAGAGATGTGCTGAAACCAAACCCAGAGAGAGGGATTAAATTCTCAGGCCGCTGCACCACCCATGGTAGGTACATGTCTCCAGCTCTAGATGGTTGAACAGGCTCCTACTCAGCTGGCTTTGAGGATAGGACCTTGCAGACTGGCATCGTCCCGTTTTTACTCAGTAACTTGAGAGACGGATGTACGGGGATGTCCTGCATTAATACTCTATCCCCAATGTCAAGATTTGTCAGGTCCACCTCGATTTTTGGAGGGATGTGCTCAGCGGGGCACAGATATACCAAGCTGGTCCTTATTTTCTGCAAGAACCCACCTGCTTTTTCGATCAAATTCGAGAGTTAGGTCAAGCATAGCAGAGAAGCGTAACACATAAATAGAAAATTATACTATCTCCGTCCATTAAAGGATGCCGCAAGTTTGTCTAAATTTGGATGTATCTAGACACTCTTTAGTGTATCCGACATCCTTTTATGGACGGAGGGAGTATTAAAAACAACAAAGCAAGAGCTACACAGTCGATCTACACAAAAAAGGTAAGGAGTGCTGCATATATTGAACATGCCATAATAGTCTGGTATAATTTGTTATATTTGTCTTACACAGGTGTGTCTGAGCTGAATGCTTTCTCGCATGTTTTCTTGCACTACTGCCAGTTTGGCAATAACCTACTGCTTATATAATGAAAGGTATACTCAGGAGATCTTGAGCATAAGCATAGAGCCACACGTTTGCACAAACTAAGAATGGTATGCTTTGAAGACATAAGGGCAAGACTATGTGCTGTAAGATGCTGGGCACTACAACTAAATAATGCGGGTTTTGGCAACGGGAAGGCATCCCTTGGTGCTTCGGCTAAATTCTTGCAAAATTATGAGGCTTCCTACCTTGGCTAATCTAAATCGATCGGCTGTATCTCTGAGGGTAAAGGAACCTTTATGTTCACAGGAGGGGGTGGGGGGTTTCAGTTTTCCACAAGTACTTCTCAGTTTGGTGCTAACTTTAATACTAATGGGATCTTGAGCATGAGCGTAGAGCCGCTGTAAGTTTACAATACGTATGGCTTCTATTCAAACTTTGAACCACATTCCTAATGAGGAGTGTCAGCTAGGCTCCTCTCACCAAGTTTTTTCAAGAAGCCAGCTTAGTGCTTCTGAAAGAATATAAGCTAACTGAAGTTGGTATTTAGGCCGGTGAAAGTTGAGTAACGGAAACTTGTCTCTCTAATAAACCAACCTTGTCTTCGTAACTAGAAGCACATTCCAAGCATATTGAATGTGATGTATCATTACAGAAGTACCAAAGTCATGGTTGCTTCCTTAGGTAAGAGGGTTCGATACAGTGCCACGTGACAGGTCGGTACCACATAATGACGGTCAATGCAATGATGCCTAGTAAATAGTAGAGAATACATGTGTCCCTGTTATAATAAAAAAATTAACAAACATACTACGTTGTTAGAATGTTTACAGGATAGTCATACATTGTTATGGAACTATCGTGCAGTTCAACATTCATTTTCCTAATACTAGTTCTTATCGACTTACATAGTCATTCCTCACTGTCAAGAATAACAAAGAGAGTGTCTGTTTGAATTTTATGTAGAGAAATCGATCCATTTATATGAAGAAAAACATGTCAAACAGAAGCATGCAGCCAGACTTTAAAAACTTTGACTGCTGGTGTTCAGATTTTTTAACTGGTAATGTTATTAACAAAATTTTGTGAGTCTTCAAAACCTTTATATTTTCAACATCTTCAATAATACGTACTAAAAAGGTCACTAAGTGTGCGTACTGCGCCAACATCACAGCGAAGAAATAAAAAGTGTCGATTACACAGGAGACCAGACGTTTGTACTTATTCATACATAAGCAATTTCCAGTGGAATATTGGTTTATATGTTCAGGCAATAGGAAATAGTCGATTTAAATTAAGCTAAATATGGCCAAATTGTGCTTCACCGGGTTATGGTGCTATATAAAAAAGGCTCAAATCCTACTATGCACACCAAGTTCTTACTACCATACCTAATATAATTCACATGCACATGAAGGGACGGAGTCAGGAACCAGACATGGGTGGGGTGGGGGTAGGGAGAACAGGAGCATAATAAATCTTAGAAGACATAATCTAAAGTTGATACAAAAGCTAATTTAAAAAAATGTTCTCGATTAATATCCTCTTCATGTCTACACAAACACAAGCTAATTGACAATTGAATATTTTCTAATTAGTTTCTATTGCCCTAATTTGAATAAACTAGAGATTTATCCTAACTATGGGAATTAGTAGACTAGGTTCCGGCAGGGGGGGGGTGGTGGTGAGGAAAGCACCGTGATTATCAGACATTGTTAGCGATCTAAAAAATCAATAGTAAGTACGACGAAATAGTTAGAGGGGGACGTCGCCCCTGCTAGCCCCCTGAATACGTCCCGGTATTTTTGGCATATCTATCGAGATGGCTATTCTTAGCATGTGTTTGAGTATGGAAAAATGCAGACGCTTAGGGTCCTATCCTATGTCATCTTCAACTCTTAGTTATCAGCAGTTCATCACTACCGAGTATACCACAAAAATGTTAGTACAAAAAATTGATGTGATTGAGCATAAAGAGTAGGCCCATTGTAACCTTTGAAGACATAGGACTCCCCTATGTGATGTAAGTTGTTGGGCATGACACCTGAGAAATGATGTGATTTTCGGTAACGGGAAGGTGGACTTTGGTGCTTGGGCTATCTTCTTGAAAAATCATGGGCTTCCTACCTAGGCCTATCTAAATCATTTGTTTGTACCTCTACAGGTAAGGAACCTTTATGTTCGCAGGAGGGGGCGGGGTCTTTCAGTTTTCAGCTACTTTCACTTTGGTACTAACCTCAACCTACTGCTTAAAAAGTAAAAGATATTGCTCGCGGGATCTTGAGTGTAAGCGTAGACCCGCTGTAAGTCTATAAATATCATAACCAGGTTGCTAATGCAGTATCTTCTATGCAAACTCCGAACCAACTCGTAGTGAGGAGTGTGAGGCTAGGAACTTTGTGCTGTTCAACCTTTGCGATGAGGTGTTGCATTGACTCCAAACCACCAAGCTTTTCAAGAAGCCAGCTTACTGCTTCTGAAGGAATATAAGATAACTGAAGTTGGCATTCAGGCCAGTGCAAGTTGAGTAACAGAAAATTGTCTCTCTAATAAACCAACATGACTTTCCTAATTAGAAGAAAATTCAGGGCATATTAAATGTGATATGTCATTGCAGAAGTAGCATAGACACCGTTGCTTCTTTAGTTGAGAGGACTCGATACAAACAATGCCACATGACAGGTGAGGAGCACATAACCATGGTTGAAGCGTAGTAAATAGTAGAAATATATGATCAGTCAATCACTGTTGTAATAAAAACAAAACAAAACCTAAAAGCATACTATGTTATTAGAATGCCAAAATACTAGTAGTATGTTGTTATGGAACTTTGTGCTGTTCAACATTCGTTTTTAATAAGCTCCAACAGAACTGATGTAGTACCCACTAAAATAATGGTTACTACAGTACCAAACTTTCATAGTCATTCCTCACTGTCCAGAATCACAAAGACTGTCTATCTGAATTTTATGTGGAGAAATCGATCCATTTATTAAAAAAAAAAGTAAAACAGAAGCATGCACCCAGAGTTTTGAAACTTTGACTGCTGGTATACAGAAAATATTCAGAATTTTTAACTGGTAATGTTATTAACAAAATTTCTTAATAGTATGTCAATGCCCTTATTTTCATTAAAAAGTACTAAAAAGGTCACAAGCATGCATACTGCGCCATCTTAATGCCTTAAGCTCTATATACATTTGGAAAAGGAGGACCAATTTAGCATTTATAAGGTGAACATCTTAAGGAAGAAGAAAAATGTACTAACTCTGTCCATAAAAGGATGTCTTAGAGACGGAGGGAGCAGAAAATGAGACCAGACATTTGTACTTATTCATACTTAAGCAATTTCCAGTGGAACAGTGGTTCAGACACATATGTTCAGACAACAGGAAATAATGCATTTGGTTGAGCTAAATACAGCCAGACTGCGCTTTACTAGGTTATCGTGCTATATAAAATAGGGTTAAATCATACCATGCACACCAAGTGCTACTATCATAACTAATATGATTCGCACACCAATTGTATTTCGGCATAACCACCAAGATGGTTGTTCCTAGCATGTGTTTCAGTGATAGACAAATGTACAAGCTTAGGGTCCTATGCCATCTTAAATTCTTAGCTATCATCGGTTCATCACTAGCGAGTACACAAAAGAATGTTGCTAAAAACTAGAAAAGAGAAAGGGGATACCTTTCTTTAATCCAGGGCAGACATCCTCCCCTTTGAACACTACAGGCAAATTCACCTTGAGCATTGTTCCCTCGTCTGCTTCCACCATCACCAGGTTCAATATATTCCCTGTTGTTTCATCTGTCTGCACCTGCATACACAAGAGCACAAAGATCAGAGACAATGCACTATATGGCAAATGGTATGAACCTCCTCCCACTGTAGACCCATCCCATTTCTGAAAAGCTACTCTTCACAAGAGATTTCCCAAGATAGAAATACATTTATGAGCAGGAAACAAGTACCATAAAAAAGGATCAGGATACAAATACAGTGAAAGAGACATGGCCAGTAGAGTGGGTATGTCCGAGCAATTTCTGCTAAGGTAGTAAGGTAGTACAGGAACTACAGAGCGTATATGTACACTAACGCGCATTCTGTCGAACACAAGGTGAGTCACCATGAAATAACACAAAAATGCAGATCCTGGATGCATGCTCAACAAATGGTTGCAATGTCTGATAAAACGTAGACAAACGCTGGTATACCTTGATTGGGAGGACGGTGCCGGAGTGCACGACGGCGGTGGACCGCTCGCCGGCGCGGACCTGGAGGCGGACCGGGGTGGAGAGGAAGTAGGGCGACTGCTTGAGCATCTCCCCGAGCTGCTTCCTGTCGGTGGTCAGGAGCTTGCGGTGCGCGACCCCTTCTCCGGGCCCGGAGCCGGCGAGCGAGAGCAGCACGGCCGGGACGTTGCCGTTGCGGCGCTCGCGCGCCGCCGCGCGCGGGCCGGCCGTCTCCCGCGGCACCGCCTGGATCGTGTGGTGGTACGACGCCGAGGCCGTCCGCCGCCACGGGGCCGCCTTGCGGAGCGCGTCCCCGACGGTGGCGGCGGCGGCGCCGCCCTTGCCCCGGAGACACTGCGCCATTCTTCGGGTTCGGGGTTTAGGGGAAGGAGAAGCTAGGTGGGCTTTGTCTGGCCGTTTGGCTAGCTTTCCTTCGCGTAGTCTAGTGGTTCTTCATGGGCCGTTTGATTATCTAGCGTGCGGCCCGCTGTTGCTCCGACTCGGATTGGGATCCGTCCACTATAAGAGCCCACAGCCCAAGAACGAACTTGCAGACTAGAGCGTTCGGCCACACAAACCGATTAACCCATGGAGGAGCAGGGCGACCAGACGCGGCTGCTGCCGGACGACGCGCTCGCCGCCGTCCTCGGCCGTCTGGCTCCACGCGACCTCGCCGTGTGCCGGTGCGCGTGCAAGGCGTGGCTGGCCATCATCGACGCTCGCCGCATCCTCCGCGCCGAGCTCCTCCCGCACACATTAGCGGGCATCTTCATCAACTTCAACGAGCTGACGTACTCCGAGTTCTTCTGCCGTCCGCCGCCCTCGGAAGGCCTGGGTATTAGAGAGGCTCGTCGTCTACCGCACGATGGATCACTGCAATGGTCTTCTCTTGCAGTACAACTACGTGGCTAACCCGGCCACGGGGTGGGAGGCACCCTTGCCGCGCCAACCGCCCCGAGTCCAGGGATGGAGTGCTTCCCCGACGAGGCCTACCTTGTGTTTGACCCCGCCGTGTCGTCTCACTACCAGGTGTTCCTGGTACCTCAGGTTCCTTACATCGAGCTCGACATAGCGCCATTTGAAGACCCCTATATCGAGATTGACCCGACAATGTTAGAGTCGGAGTGGCCACCGTCGTCGTGTCCTTTACAAGTCTTCTCTTCGTTGACTGGACGATGGGAGGAGAGGCAGTTTGTAAGAGAAGGGGAGGCTGCAGGGACCGTGGCCCACTTGGCAACGGATGACTATTTAGAGGACACGCGACACGGCGTCTACTGGCGTGGTGCACTTTATGTACACTGCACAAATTCTTTTGTTATGAGGTAGGTATATACTCACTCCTCCTTATTTTTTCCTGATTTCCCGTCATCCTGAGATATTTCAATTTTTTAGATTTATTTATTGGTACATTGGTTAATAATATATGATTTCTTGCAGGTTGTGTTTATCAAATAACACGTATCACGTCATTAAAACACCGAGGAGTTTTGAACCTGAGAGTTGCGGAGATTGCCTTCTAGGAAAATCGGAAAAGGGGGTATATTATGCATCACTACCCAGAAGAAGTATATATTCTCTCCAACTTCAGGTATGGATCCTTGACGAATCGAGCGGATGCGCCAAGTGGGTTTTAGAGCACGACAAAGACATCAAGCCACTGGTGCCATGTCTAAACGAAGATCAACAACTTCACGGGCCATGGATCTTCCAGGATGTTAACTACAATGAAGACAAGTATAGGAAACTCTACAACAATCGTGAGTCCACGGTAATAGACGATGATCTTGAATGGAACTCCGATAATGATGCCCTGGACATTGAAGATACAGCCGACAAAGGCGGGTGCAATTATATTTCGATCCTTGCATTTCATCCTTTCAAACAAATCGTCTTCTTGAGTAGCAAGTTGAACAGAGGATTGGCGTACCACTTAAGCACCTCCAAGGTTGAAGTCCTTGGTAACTTATGCCCAAAATATTATAGTGATATTGCAGGTCCACGTGGACTTATTGAAGCATCTTTTCCATACACTCCTTGTTGGATGTGATATTCAGTAAAAAATAATTAGTACAAGTTTGTATTGACTATTATGGTGTATTGGTGTAGCATATGAGAAAATATACAATGAATTTCACACTTTACTCTTTGCTTGTATATTTGTGGCATTTTTATATCGATTTTTACATTTTATATCATATTTTACCCATGTTAAGTCTTACATGTGCGACATTTTACCCCACCGACTAGCCCACATGTTAGTTCCACATTTCTGACAACTAGGCGTGTCCTATGTGAGACCTGTCCCATCGAACTCCCACCCGACTCACACGCTTGGGCAGCAATGCACATCACTTGAGTGCAACCTTTCGTTGGTTTGATCAAGCAAAACCAAATAATTGGTAATGCTCATAGCAGTGTGCATGAGACTAAAATCAAGAGTGTAAAGGAGGAGTGTTGCAACCCAAAATTGATGTGAGCACCTAGCAGCAAAAGGGAGGTCGAGACCTGATGAAGAATAGAGAGATACAAAGACGAAAACGAGAAAGTGGGAGCAGTTAGAGAGAGACACCATAATATGTTTTACTTCTTATTACTTGTCTTCCATGATGATCGGCCTAGGGTTTATGTCTCAAACCTTATATTGGATCCACTTGGCAGACACACATCCACTCAGTCGTTGCTGCCACTAGGGCCCACATGTTAAGTGTATGCCTCTTCTAAATCGTTGCTGACTTCCTCTAGTTCTTCTCCCTTGTTTGACTCACTACAGCCCGTCATGACATTATCGGTCTTTCAAGATAGCAACTATCCGCAAGTTAAACCATATGGGTAGCGCTTGAGCAACACTTTGTATTCTTCCCAAATAGCCATAGTTGTAGGACAAGAACTCCACTTCACCAATACATGCAGATATGTTGAAATACCCTTCTTGAAAAGACATGTGTCCAAAATAACCTCAGGAAACATGTCAACAGTGTCATGTGTCATAGGATTAGGTAAATATGTAAACCTAGGAAACATGTCCACAATGTCATGTGTGATTCCGGGCATATGTTGCTTCAGTTGTGACACGGAAAACACTAGGTGCACTTTACTCCCTTCCGGTAGTGCCAGTTAATGAAGGATTGTTTTTCGATCCCTCGGCAATCTAGATCCCAAAGGTAGGGAAGCTTTTATTTGTTTCCTAGGGGTGATGATGAAATTTGCCTCATACTTTTTCAGGGTATGATCACACTATCATACAATAATTACAAGATGAATCTCGTAGGGTTTATAGATGCACTTGGTGAGATCTATATGTAGCTAGTGTGTATACCTACGGAGACTAAAGAAGCCAGGCTTTGACTTGGGCAGCTTCGATAGATTGTAGGGTTTGATGAGATGATAAAGAACTGCATTATCAAGCCCCTTCATATCATATGGTATCCTTATAACAACAATGAAAATGCAAAATTTATTTATCATATAGCTAATGTCGGGGGTGACCCCGGGTATGTCAAAGGACTGGGAAACAGTTGGCTTGGGGCCGACTGCACCACGGTAGGGCCGGCTGAGGAGCAGCTGGCATGACCGTGGCCGGCTACCCTAGGGCCGGCTAGATCCTCGTCTGGGTCGGCTTGGCCATGGCCGGCTGTGCCATGGTCTTTGCGGGCTTTGACATCCTCTAGTCGGCTTTAGACGTGCTTGGCTAGCTTCGGCATTGCCAGGCCAGCTATGCTCATTGTTGGACCGGTTTCGTCATTCCCCTGGCCGGCTCTAAAAGTTAGCGGAGCCTTGCAGGAGAAGCCATCAGGACGCTCGTCCGGGTGCAAAAGTCCACGAGGACATCCCATCCCGCATGTCACGGGATACAGCTGCTCTACAGCGATCCGCATGACATGAGTGTGATGTTGACCCGGTTCTCCGGGGCGGCGCAGGCTAGGAGCCATCTAGAAGCTACTCTACGGGTTGTCCCTCCAACGGTCGTGTCACTGTCGGAAGCGACAGAAGGACGGGACGTGGGCAGCCACCCGAGGGCCCTAGCTAGCGCCTCGGGAGAGAGCGAGGCAGCCGGAGATGGCAGAGCCGGCAGCGTAGCCTCTAGGGGTCTCTTTCTAAATATTTGATGGTTGTGAAATACGCCACTTTTTCTCGCGTTTAAACCATTAGCTAAGTTAAGAAATTGACTAAGTTTCCCTCTCAATGTGCTAATAATGACTAATTATTGCAAAGATGTGCAATCTCTTCAATCTTTGAATGGTGTGCATGAAATCACGTCATAATGGCAAATGGACCTATAATAAATCGCGTTACAAGTACAACAAAGTTGACCATACGTCGAAAGGCGGTTCCAGAGAGTTTAGCGGACATCGGTACGGGCAAGCCTCGCCCGTACCGTCTGCCCATACTGGCCACGACGACCTTCCCGAGGTCAAATCATATAAGTTATGTGAAGCACCCAATATCAAAAAGAGAGCCATTCGTCACCAAATAGAGCCGCCATCCATCAGATCCATCTACACCACACCAAAGTAGATGCACCAACATAGTTCATCCATTCATCTCCCATCTACTCCAGAGCTATAGCCATCTCCATTGTAATAGTTATCTCCCTGAGAATTGGCAACCATTGTAAGAATATTGTGATTTCAATCCAAGTATTTGCCACAATGATTTCTATCTTTGATCTTGATATTATGTGTGAGTAGTCCTCATGGGCTGCGGATTGGGGTGAATCCTCACAGCGTTTATATGCATCTAATCTTAGAAATATGTGTAAGAATTGAATAGGAGTTTTACAATCTTGTATACTTATCTCTTTGCCTCGATTCGATGATCTGCAGGTACCCATGTCTATCAGATCGATCAAGGGAAGATGTGGTATGAGTGGAGAAAGGCGTGCTACCGCGAAACCTCATCAGTGACAGAAAGGGGAAAGTAACATTACATATTTAGTGATTCATTCAGGATCAACGACGTAATCATCTAGCTTAATGCTTTGCTCTGTATTCATTTACTTAATAATTGTTGTTACTCGTGGCTGTGGGAAAAATGGTTGGACCAAGTGGCACTTGTCACCTCTAGCTTTAGGGGCAAGAGTATTTACAGATGTGCTCCTCACAAATCTCTTATCTATATTTTATTTACTACACATTTGCACTTCATTTCTATATGTATGCATAGCTACAGGAGAATCCTTAACCCTGGCTTATTTCCATCCATTGAACACAACCCAATTAAAAGTAAACTAGATAGATCCAAGAAACATAAAAAAAAAGTCAGCAAGCAAGTCTTGTAGATGTTTCCTTTACACTATTTTAGCAGTGCTTCCCAAATTTCTATTAAACCTAGGTCTTCTAGAAAAAAACTTATTATACTATAATCCATAATCCGAATCCAAGGTATCAATCCTTTTTCTGGCGCCATTGTCGGGGAAGCAATTTCGCTATTCCGGTAAGGTTACTAGAGACCTTGTTGGTTAGTTTTATTTTTGCCAGGCGCAACCAATTAAGGCCAGACCTTGGATTTTCACCTTGAAAGATAAGGCTCTGAACTTCTCCTGTGCAGTCGCCCACACATACCAGTCGATGTTACAAGTCACGAATCGCCAAGCCAATTCCACCTCAGCACCAAGATCCGACCATCATAGTCATTCCACCGATTTTGGCTTGATGACCTTCTCCGCTAGCACCCTGGAAAGAAAACGAGCTCCATGATATTAACAGCCAGCAGAGCTTCGAAGCGCCACCGCTGAAACCAAACGGCCAGATAAAAAACATGGGTGCGCACGACCGAAACCATCCAATCCAGCAGTCTTCAGGCATTATTCGCACAATGAATTTCGCCGGCAGGGCCTTCCGGAACACGACAATCCACCTAGACTGGTAGGAACATGCATCCGATAGATCTTCAAACTTGGTCCGAGAAGAACCCTAGAACTGCCACCTTTATTCTTCGACGCGGATGAATATGCCCCCACGCCGCCATCCGCCGCCCGACGACGATGAAGAAGGTATGCCTCGCTAAGCCGTCGCCGACATGCCCATGGCGGAGTTGGTCGACACAGTAGCCAACCGGAGGGGATGACCGGACGCAGCAAGCAGCAGATCAGGCCCAGATCAAGCCCAAGCTAGACCAGATCTAGGCCGCAGGGACGCCGCTTGGTACCCTCGTTGATCACCGGCCTCCGCCGCTCTGGCTCCGCTCCAAGGCACTCCGCCATGACCAGCATCAACCCAGCTCCGTGTCCACCATGCGTCGCTGCAACACACCGCTTCCAGCGCCGCCCAATGACGTCCACAGCCGCGCGACGCTAGCCCATTTGGGCGTGCCCTCCCTCCTCCCCGCCGCCTTCGACGACCAGGGGGCCGCCACCACCGCCTTCGACGACCAGGGGGGGCCGCCACCACCGCCGGCGGCGGCAGCGGCTGGGGGAGGCTGAGGAAGGTGGTGGCTGGCTAGGTTAGGGTTTCAGCCCCCGGGGTCGCCCGCGCATGCGACCCGGGAGGAAGGGAGAGACTACAGATATAGATAACTTCATAACCATATTTGAACTTTCCCTTCTTCTGAAGTTCCTAACACGCCTTGATGTATTGATAACATGGAAGCACGCAAGAGTTGGCACCATTTCGGAAAAAAAAAGTAAGAGTTGGCAAGCCAGACCATTGATTTGAAAAAACAAATCGGTGAGATACGATGAATTTTGTTCTCTAGACACTCTTAATAATCATAGGGGGTACATATTAGGGACCTACTTTTTTGTACTAGGCAATTCTTTGCCTTCATGTGCTAGGATAGCTTTGTTGTATTCTTTTGGATGATAACGAATAACAATGTACACATGTTTTGTGTGAAATGACGTTTGGTTCTTGCCTTCAAAATGACGTTATATCCCAGATGATGAGGTTGTTGGTATAATGTACATTGTGCTTTTATGGTATTGACCTACCAATTTCTTAAAACAATAAACAACATTTTTGCCAAAGCATGAGAAAGAAATAGTGCTAAAATACAAAACAGCGCGTCAATGCAATCCCTACGCGGTAGGTGACACGTTAGGTACACATGTACACCGTCCGATGCGGCCTCCATGACATTTAGGTTTTTTTTCTTTAGGGGCAAATTCCAGTGGCCTCCGCACCATTTATTAGTAGACGAAAATCTACTGCATCGTCATCCAACAACAGGTCCCAGATCATGCACGGCACACACAAATTACGAGCCAAAGAGGAAACACTAGTTGTAGTAAAATGGTGCTGTGAAGCGGTGGGTCCTAGTATAAGAGCATCTCCAATCGCATCCTCCAAACAACGTCCGACCAAAGCGCCGGATTGTCGTTTGGGGACGTCCGAACGAAATTTGCGTTTGGAGGAGGTCCCTTTTCCAGGCACGTCCCCCAAACGCGACTTCCAAACAAAAAGCAAGTGTAAAAGTCGTGTCTGGCGTTTCTGATAGAGCCTCTATACACAGGGGATGGGCTAGGGACGCCGAACAATATTTGGGGCACGTCCGGACCGAAACGGCCTTTGGGGCACGTGACTGGGACGTGTTTTTGCCGGCGTTCCCAAATCCCTTTGGGGAACGCGACTGGAGATGCTCTAACACTCAACACAAGCCAAGACAGAGGGGAAGGCTTCACTCACTAAGCAGCATAAGTCTTATTCGAACAATTGGTAGGCACTCACATGATATATAAATTAATTTAGTTAAACGAGGGTTCCTAAATCACACAGAACATAGTACTACGTATTAAGGTAGAACAGTACTGGTACTAAACATCAATTGTCGCAAAAGCAGCGGGATTATAGGTTTGCAGAGGCACATTGTACAACTCTGACCTGCAGCTTCCACGTTTCAGCTACCTTGAGGACATTCAGATAGAAACTCTTCGTTCCCACATCTTCTTGCTGGTTTTTCGTTTTCTGATTAAACCCCGTAACTTGTGAACTCTTCTCCTCTTCTGAAATGCATTGGCAGAGTACCCTGCCTTATCCGTCAAAGAAAGGCAAAAAAATCAAGCAGGTTGTCCTCCTCATGTGTTTCCATTTCCTTCTTTATCTTCTTATTAGTTTGGTTGTTGTCTTGGGACTGCGACATGCGTTTCTTCTGCACCAACCGCACGAACTCCTCCTTGCTCAGCCATTGCACACCACTCTCCTTGTCCTCAAACTTGTATTTCTTAGCATCCTGCACCATGCGCTCGATCTCCTCCTTGCTCAGCCCACCCTTGTCCGTAGTGATGGTGATGCTGTTCTTGTTTCCAGTCGCCGTGTCCTGCGCCGTCACCTTCAGGATACTGTTGACATCGATGTCGAATGCCACATTGATCTTGGGGACGCTCCTTGGCGCTGGGGGGATTCCGTGCAGTGTGAACTTGCCGAGGAGATTGTTGTCTTCGGTCATCACCGCTTCACCCTCGAACACATGGATGTGTATGCTTGTCTGGTTGTCGTGTACGGTCGTGTAAATCCGCTCCCTCTTGCACGAGATGGTGGTTGTTCTGGGGATCACCACGCTCATGAAACCACCTACGGTCTCTATCCCAAGGGAGAGCGGCGTGACGTCGAGCAGGAGCAAGTCCTGCACCTTCTTCTCGCACTCTCCATTGAGGCTAGCGGCCTGGACAGCGGCGCCATAGGCGACGGCCTCGTCAGGGTTGATGCTCTTGCAGAGCACCTTCCCGTTGAAGAAATTCTGTAGCAGCTCCTGCACCTTTGGGATCCGACTGGAGCCACCCACGAGGACAACGTCGTGGATTTGAGACTTGTCCATCTTGGTGTCAGCGAGGCACTTCTCCACATGCTCCATGCACTTGCGGAACAGGTCCAAGTTGAGCTCCTCAAACTTGGCGCGGGTGATGCTACCATAGAAGTCAATGCCGTCGTGGAGAGACTCGATCTCAATTTTAGCCTGCACTGCTGAAGATAGCATCCTCTTCGCCCTCTCGCAGGCCGTCCTCAGTCGCCGGAGCGCAGTCTCGTTGCTTCTGATGTCTTTCTTCTTGTACTTCAACACAAACTCCCGCACGAAGTGTTTCACCATCTGGGTGTTGAAATCCTCGCCACCAAGGTGGGTGTCACCAGCCGTGGCCTTCACCTCGAAGATGCTTATACCAATGTCGGAGGCAGGATCAATGTTGATAACTGAGACATCCAAGGTACCGCCGCCGAGATCAAATATGAGCACCGTCTTTTCTTCATCGATGTGGGGTATCCTGTCCAGACCGTAGGCGATAGCGGCGGCGGAGGGCTCGTTGATGATGCGCTTGACGTTCAGGCCGGCAATGGCACCGGCATCCACGGTGGCTTGGCGCTGGGAGTCGTTGAAGTAGACCGGGACAGTGATGACGGCACTCTTCACCTCGGTGCCGAGGTACGCCTCTGCGATCTCCCGCATCTTGGCGAGCACCATGGCCGAGATTTCCTCGGCCTCAAACTGCTTCTCTTCATCCTTGTACTGTACCACGATCATCGGCCGGTCGCTGGGACCTGAGACGACTTTGAAAGGCCACGTCTTGATATCTCCTTGAACGGACGAGTGGCTAAAATGCCGGCCGATTAGTCGCTTCACGTCTGGAAGAAAGATCCATTGTGGATTAGTCATGTGATTTTTTCATAAACATTAGTCATATTATTTTTTTTATAAGCCGTATGCATCAATTGAGACTGGGATGACCCCATTTAAAAAAAATGTTTTTTCATAAACATTAATCATGTGTTTTTTTATAGATGCGAGAATAGTTAAAATCAGAGATCAACACCGGACTGCAAAAACTAATACGGAGTAGATGAAATACTGTTCGCTCCAATCCACTCAAATACTCTTGACTGCACTTGGTCTAGGGATTAACCGAAAAAGCTCTAAACTGTTCGCGGTGCTTAGGGAAGCTGAACGCATTTACTTGCTCTAAAATTAGTGGCATATAAAATATACGAAAATAGAAATAAAATCAAAGATCAACACCGGGCTACAAAAGCTAATAGCATGAAAAAAGTAATCCCACAGAATTTATGCATACACCACACCAGATGAGTAGCCAGCTAGCAATGACAGATGATGTCCGGTTCTTACCGAAGATGGTGTTGACAGGGTTCCTCGCCGCCTGGTTCACGGCAGCTTCGCCGATGGGCCTCCATGTGTCAGTGAAGGCGACGCAGGACGGCGTGGTGAGGTTGCCGAGGTTGTTGGGGATGACCTCGACGCGGTTGTGCAATGGCCGCCAGACAGCCACGCACGAGTAGGTCGTCCCGAGGTCGATGCCGATCGCCGGCCCGTCGTCGCAGTCCGTAGTTGCCCCCATCTCAACGAGGCAGAGAAAGAGGGAAATGGATGAAGTGTGTAGAAGTAGTATCGCCAAGAGGGGTGCGATCCGATCTGATTGGGAAGCTAAGGTGGTGCAGGGATTTATAGCCTAGAGGAAGGAAGGCGAGAGGGCAGGCGTGCCGTTGCATGCCTGCAGCGTGAAATCAAAGTTGCAATACGAACTTCTGCACTAATTATGCTTGTACCGTGTACTATTTGACTGCTTTTTCGAACGCGGATGACTGCACAATGTTTCACGAGGAGGGTTTGTATTATTTTATTTGTACTAATCCTGGGCTAACATTCTCTAGTTTCGGGAGGGTTTGTATTTATTTTTCTTTTATAATATGCTTATGCTTATGATTTTGTAAACCCAAATTTTTGAAAGTGCAGCCGCCCTATTTTGCAAATCATCGGGCGCACACTCTCACAGCTGCTCGATCTAAACTTGGTGTCAAGATTAGCATGCCTAAGTTTCTAGGTGTTCCGCGGTTGGAACCCTAGCCACTTTTCTTCCTCAAGGAAGAATCTAGATTGTTCACCGCAATATTGTCGCACATGGCCCGGTTCCTCGAGCCCAGCGTTGGTCCCCGCCATTGTCCCTATGTTCTCCTTTTGCCGCCTCCCTCTTGCTCTTGCCACCACACACCAAGTGCTCTTGTTGCCTCCCCAGTGCTCTCGTCACCGTAATTACCCCACCCGCTTGTGGCTCTTGCCGACTACTACCTCCCCGTTGGCCTAGCTCATGAGCCACCGCTTCCTCAACTCGCCTCGCCATCGCCTGGCTCGCCGCCTTCGACATCCCTTTCTCTTGGCCTCAAATCCAGTTGCGAGTCTGCAATCGCTCCAATGGCGAAAGCAGCCTATGGCTTGTGAGGTTGCCTACTGCTCCGAAGGTGCCTAGTGTCGAGTTTGATGCATATTGCATACCGTTCTTGCAAAGTTTCCTGTCGTTGTAGTGGAGTTGCCTACAAACGCTCTGAAGTTTCCTCGTGCTGCTACGAAATTGTCTACCGTTCATGTGAATTTGCCTACTATTGTAGTGAAGTTGACTACAATTGCACTGAAGTTACGTTGTTTTGTTGCGAAGTTGTCTCGTATGGCTGCAAGTTGCCTAGTGTTTTGTGAATTTGCATACTCATTGTTTCGAAGTTGCCTACCAATAGTATGAAGCTGCCTACTTATTTGTTTGTGAAGTTTCCTACCCATCGTTTGTGACGTTGCCTTAAGTATTGCAAAATATAGACACGATAGCAAACAATGAAAAGAAAGTAATCCATACTAGATTTGGAGTGGGATGGAATTCCCGTATTAGAAGTTCACATCATGATGAATAAGCTTGGTCGTATAAGAAGTCAGGATACAAGTTCAGAGTTATACTAGACCAAATAGATCACCAAAAGACTTGTTATTGAGAAATAAACCCTAACTTAAAGGCCATAATCGGGCGGTCAAGTGAAAGACACAAAAGTCATTCTCCTTGATCTTCAAGGTCTCCACAATTTCGCCTCATTCGGATGTAATCATGGCCAATCTATTCTCGCCAATCTTAAACCGCACATCATGATAACTATCACAATCATGTTGTTGTAAATAAACGTGCATAAGCATTGAGGCTTTAATGAATCCTGCAAGGTGGTCAGCACTAAATTTCTTTGAAAAGCTCTTGAAAAACTTAAGTTATAGCTGGTTGATTTGATCACTGTGCATAGAAAGAAATATAGGCTAGTGTCGGTCGTTCAACATGTGACTTTCTCATGATGCAAACATAATAAGGTATAGCTAGTTTCTGCGTAGGTTCAACGTGATTTTTAAAAATACTAGCCTGGTTAGCAACCAACTTAACAGAATTAGCAAAAATGCATAGGTCGCATCACTTGGCTATTTTGGGGGATGGTGATTGGTTGCCTTCGTGTATGCACAAATGGGCATGACGATGCAAGGTTGCATGTTTGGTTGTGTGTAGCCTATGATTGTGGCTACGTCTTCTCTTTAGTGATAACCTTAACATAGTACACCACCACACAACAAATAGGAATGAAATCAACTAGCAAATCATCATTCATCATGACAACAAGTAATTAAATCAAACCCTATATACTAAGAATTGCAGTTTATCCGTAACTAACTACAAAGCAAGTAACAATTTATCATTACAGACTAGGGGATAGTTCATCAGTGGAGATCAAGGAGGGAGGTCAACCTTCTTATTCCTCCTTCTTCATATTGTTATGTTCTTATTCTCAGTCATGCACTTCTAAGCCCACTCAATTCATCTTATTCTTCCAAGATTTGATGTTGTTATGCTCGACACCATGGCCAACATCATTAAGAGTAACAGTTTCCTCATCTAGGAAATGGTCATTCAGACCTCACCCTAAGATCTAGTTGTGAAGGATGCAACATACCAAAACAAGCTTAACTTTAGTGGGGAAGTGTGGAATGGTTTCTGGTCAAGGATTTTAAAACTGTTTTTAGTGCAACAAATGCCTCTTGATGCTGACTCTAAATCTAGAGTGTCCGAGATTGAACAACTCATCTGCATTCCACGACCCATTTCTTGGAGAGACTTTGTTCCGATGATACCTGATTTTCCTAAAGGGTGTTAGCATACCAGGATGAAAAGCACACCCAACATCTCCTAGGTAGAACTTACCATCGGGAATTTGCATCTCATCGGGTCTAGGCAGGTTGTCAGCAAGAATGCTTGCATCATGGGTTGGTCCTTCCCAACACTCTAGCACATATGTAAACTTGAGATTGAAATCAACAACATCAAGAACATTTTGGTTGGTGTAGTGCTTCCTTCCTATGTATGCTGATGATTATGCTTTCAGCACTCTAGCATTCACATAAGTACCATCAATTACGCCAATAGAATCATGTAATGACAAGAACAACCAGTCATATATGCTCTTGTGCATTGTGTTATTCTAAAGAAATGAAAAAATAAACAGTATGTGTGTTCACCTTGAAGTATGGATACCATATATAGATGTTGCATATCTTGATTGGTATTTCACCAGAAGATATCTTGATCATATTTTCCCGAGTTCCCTAGTTTCATAAAGGACTTGGTTGAAATAATGGGAAATTATCTCTATGGGTCATCTGAATGTGATGTGGATCACTCCAAACCTTTGGTTATGATCGGCCTACAATATGAAGGAACATAGAAACTTGCTCTTCCACACAGGTGTGGATGCTATCTTGGAACAATCCTTTCTCCCTAAACCCCTTGACAAGTTCATAGAAGGGGGTCTCTTCATTCAAAGTATTTGGACTGCCTCTACATCGTTCGAGTTGTAGATGTAGTCCAGATTGCAAATCCTCTCCTAATCTTGAAGCAACATAGGACCATAAGTCACTACCGGATAGGCATCTCTCACAAGTGCTCTTTTGTGAATGAGGAGGATACATGCTTGAATCACAATTATAAGTGTCGTTGCTTAATAAATCAAATTCATATAATCGGGCTATTCAATTAGATCTAACATGAGCATGGGCTAAATCTACTGTACACCAATACATGCTATTCAGTAATGGTGGGGACAAAATGTAAGGGAGATGTTGGTTTAGCTCCGCCATTGCACATGAGGGAGAGTAGCTGGGGTCGGAGAAGGAGAACAGCTGGCCCACGGATCCTAGGCCGGAGATGAAGTGTCACAACCCATTTTTCCTAACATGCATGTTTTCAAGTCTTGAGAAAAAATTAGAGCCAACAAAAACTTTTATTTCTTGTGACTATGTGTGTGTGCTTAGGATAGAATCTTGCATATGGTTTTGTGTAGAATTTTGTTTGTGTGCAAAATTATTCTAAAACCCTAGCACCCAAGTTTGTCACCTATTTGAACCATTAGGGTTTTCATCCCCACTTGATAACTCTCTTTTTCACTTGTGTTTCTTTGAATTCAAAACCCTAGAGAACCCTAACCCTAGACTCAAAACCCCTCCAAGATAAGAGGGAACACTCCCCTCTCTTATTTTTGGTGGAGACACCATCATCATTTGTGACATCATCACCACCACCATCACACCACCTTTTTCATTATTTCTCTCCAACCCTTGTGCACTTTATACTTTTCCAAATTTTGGCACATGCCACTCATGGCATGACCCCTCTCTTTCACTCATGCCCCTCTATTTCTCTCTCTCTTTCTCTCATTGTTCTGGATGAGAGACATTAGAGGGGACACTTCCCCCTCTCATTTTTTTCTTCTTTTCCCTCCCTCTCTTTTTCTTTCTGGTTTGGGCCGAGGCCACCACCCCCTCTCTCCCTCTACCCTGGCCCAACCCTAGCACCCCCTCGCCCCTCTCTCTTTGGGCCCAGCACTGCCAGCCCCCTCTCCCGCCCAAAAACCCTCACACGCGCGCGCACGCTGGCCACGCTCACGCGCCATCATGGCGCCAGACGCCTCGCGCGCCACGCAGTCGCCTCGACTACCACCCGCCACCTCTTCTTCATGCGTCAACGCGTTGGAAACCACCCACGCCGCCTCGCCTACCCCGCCATCACCTCGTCTGCCACACACGAACGATCGCGCCGTCGCCCGTTGGGCACGGCCGATACGCCTGTCCCCCTCCTCTCCCTATAAAAACGACCCCTCTGCCCTCGCCGCCCCCTTTCAGCCCTCTCACACACTCACGCCACTCTCTTCTACCGCTGCAGAGCTGCTCGAGCAGCATCTCGAGCTGCTACTGCTGCTGGTACTGCCGTCCTCGCCAACGCCATGGTCACCGTGGACGTGACGCGCAGGTGGACGACGCCACAACGCCGCCACTGCCCCTCTCCCTTTTCCCCTTGTCTCCCCTTCTCCTACTACCCCTAACCATGCCCCTCTCTCGCTCAGATCCTCCGGCAGATGACGACGCCCCTCGACACGCCGATGCCGCCCGTGACGCACTCGATGCCGATCTAGGAGGGGCCGCAACACCTGGACACCGCCAAGACTCTGCTGCACGACGCCGCCACCCTGCCACCTCGCCAACACGCTGCCCAGCCCCAGCTAGCCGTCGGTAAGCCGCCCCGCCCCTCTCTCTTCCTCTCTACCGGCGAGCGCACCGCAGACATGGAGGAGACGGCGGCCACAGGCCGCCAGATCCCTATCCAACGGCCGCATGGCCCATGCAGGCCACGTTGGCCATGCATGGCCTGGCCTGCCACGGGCCCCTGGCTTCTTTTCTTTTTATTTTCTTCGCCACCTGGAAAATTCCCTAGGCCGGCCCATCTCTGTGTATTTGGCACGGCCCAAATCCGTTCCCGCCCGATTAAATCGTTTGAAATATTAAAATCTTTGTTAAAATTGAATTTGTATCTGTGAGCCATTTTGTAAATAACTCGAGTTTGGTACATCCGTTTTAAATGAATCCAATTGCATTAGAACCAGTATGAAATTACCTTTCAGATGCCACTGACCTTCTATTTTTAGGATTTTTGTACGATTTTTGGCAGATTAAACTTGTTCTCAGTATTCTGCTTAGTCTAACTAATTCCTAAAAATGTAGAATTAGTATTTTTTGGGTGAATCCAATTGTGTTGATCTTGTTTCTGTACTGGCCATCTAGGAAAAATACTGTTAGTCTCTGTTCATGCATATTGGTCATTGTTAGTAAGTGTATGTGTGTCACATGCAATGATGGATTTAAAACTCCTTTGATTTTATTCAAACTCTTGACACCACTTTGTTTAAAAATATCCAACCTATGTTTTGTTACTGCCAAACAAACACCCCTGCATATTTTATCTTGTTTTATTTAAACACTTGGTTCTTGAGTTATGTATTGATTGTATGTATTATTTATTTTTGCGACGCTAGATACGAACGAGGGTGAAGTTGAAGGAGAGGATTGTGGAGAAGGTTTTGAAGAAGACCAGGAACAAGCCAACCAAGGCAAGTCATCTTTTGATCTCTGAATGTTGTGTTACATGTCTATTTGTTGTCTTTGTCTCTTGATCTATCTTGCGTTAGTTCTATTTGGGTCATCAATGCACGCTTATCTTAAGCATGATGATCCTCTTTGACACCTCACATATAATCCTTGGTGGTGTGATGAATAGCATCATGATCATGACTATGCCATTCTACTTATATTGTTGGTGCATGCTTACCTTAAGCATGTTGTTCCTATTTGACACCTCACATACACTCCTTTTTGTGACATTGTGGTTATTATCATGATCTTGGTGTACCCTCTTTTTGTGATGGGTATGCCTATTTACTTAGAGTATGTCGGATTGTTGGCCACCACTACCCCTCTTGGTGTTTTGTTGGTCAAACATCATGTTCTTGTCATATTCTTCTCCTTATCTCGAATATTTACATGCTTACCTTAAGTAAGTATGACCCCATGACTCTACATCTATCACCATCTTCGTGGTATGATAGCTATCATCAAGTCCCCTTTGTCACAAGTCTAGCTCTACACAATAAGGCCTTAGGTTGGGAAAACCCTAAGTTTATGTTTTTGAGAAAAGCTTTGAAAACTTTGGGAAGATGCAGTCTTGCCCAAATGTTGTTTCAAATGGTAAGACTTGTTGTTTCAGAAAAGAGACGTGTGGTTAGTCGTGGGCAACCAAAGAAGTGTGAGTGAGAATTTTTCTTTATAAAGGAGCACTGTGTATAAGTGTTCGCCGTCGCAACTTTACTTTGCACAACCACATTACCCAAACGTGGGCACGGGCTTAGTCTCTAGTTTGTTGAAGCTGGCGTGAGACACCTCACAACTCTCTAGGAGGGTCACGATGACCCTTGATGCCGGGTTGCGCTCTGGAGGAGGCAATACACTGTAGTTGCCTACAGCCGGAGGATTACTGAGGGTCTTCCGCCGTGGCGCCGGAGACACGCTCAAATAAGGAGGTGTGCTACCGCTGGGAAGGTCAAACCCGCAGGAAAAGACTCATGCCAGGTGATAACGCGTGAAGCACACGTCCGTTGGGAACCCCAAAAGGAAGGTGTGATGCGTACAGCAGCAAGTTTTCCCTCAGTAAGAAACCAAGGTTTATCGAACCAGTAGGAGTCAAGGGCCACGTGAAGGTCATTGGTGACGGAGTGTAGTGCGGCGCAACACCGGGGCGCCAACGTGGAACCTGCACAACACAATCAAAATACTTTGCCCCAACGTAACAGTGAGGTTGTCAATCTCACCGGCTTGTTGTAAACAAAGGATTAAATGTATAGTGTGGAAGATGATGTTTGTTTGCGAAGAACAGTAGAGAACAATGATTGCAGTAGATTGTATTCAGATGTAAAAGAATGGGCCGGGGTCCACAGTTCACTAGTGGTGTCTCTCCCATAAGATAAATAGCATGTTGGGTGAACAAATTACAGTTGGGCAATTGACAAATAGAGATGCATACATATCATGATGACTACTATGAGATTTAATCGGGCATTACGACAAAGTACATAGACCGTTATCCGGCATGCATCTATGCCTAAAGTCCACCTTCGGGTTAGCATCCGCACCCCTTCCAGTATTAAGTTGCAAACAACAGACAATTGCATTAAGTATGATGCGTAATGTAATCAACACAAATATCCTTAGACAAAGCATTGATGTTTTATCCCTAGTGGCAACAGCACATCCACAACCTTAGAACATTATGTCACTATCCCAGATTCAATGGAGGCATTAACCCACTATCGAGCATAAATACTCCCTCTTGGAGTCACAAGTATCAACTTGGCCAGAGCCTCTACTAGCAACGGAGAGCATGCAAGAACATAACAACACATATATGATAGATTGATAATCAACTTGACATAGTATTCAATATTCATCGGATCTCAACAAACACAACATGTAGCAGTACAAATAGATGATCTTGATCATGATAGGCAGCTCACAAGATCTAACATGATAGCACAATGAGGAGAAGACAACCATCTAGCTACTGCTATGGACCCATAGTCCAAGGATGAACTACTCACACATCAATCCGGAGGCGGGCATGGTGATGTAGAGCCCTCGGTGATGATTCCCCTCTCCGGCAGGGTGCCGGGCGATCTCTGAATCCCGAGATGGGATTGGCGGAGGCGGCGTCTCTGGAAGTATTTCCGTATCGTGGCTCTCGGTAATAGGGTTTTCGCGACGGAGAGTTTAAGTAGGCGGAAGGGCAGAGTCGGGGGGCGCTCGAGTGGCCCACGCCATAGGCCGGCGCGGGCCCCTCCTTGGCCGCGCCGCCCTATGGTGTGGCCACCTCGTGCCCCACTCCGTATCTCCTCCGGTCTTCTGGAAACTCCATGGAAAAATAAGACCCTGGGCATTAATTTCGTCCAATTCCGAGAATATTTCCTGTGTAGGATTTCTGAAACCAAAAACAGCGCAAAACAAGAACTGGCGCTTCGGCATCTCGTTAATAGGTTAGTGCCGGAAAATGCATATAAATGATGTAAAGTGTGTATAAAACATGTGAGTATTGTCATAAAACTAGCATGAAACATAAGAAATTATGGATACGTTTGAGACGTATCAAGCATCCCCAAGCTTAGTTCCTACTCGCCCTCGAGTAGGTAAACGATAACAAGGATAATTTCTGAAGTGACATGCTATCATAATCTTGATCAATACTATTGTAAAGCATATGAGATGAATGAAGTGATTCAAAGCAATGGTAAAGATAATGACTAAACAACTGATCATATAGCAAAGACTTTTCATGAATAGTACTTTCAAGACAAGCATCAATAAGACTTGCATAGGAGTTAACTCATAAAGCAATAAATTCTTAGTAGAAAGTTTTGAAGCAACACAAAGGAAGATATAAGTTTCAGCGGTTGCTTTCAACTTCAACATGTATATCTCATGGATAATTGTCAACACAAAGTAATATGATGAATGCAAATAAGCAAGTATGTAGGAATCAATGCACACAGTTGACACAAGTGTTTGCTTCTAAGATAGAAAGAAGTAGGTAAACTGACTCAACATAAAGTAAAAGAATGGCCCTTCGCAGAGGAAGCATGGATTACTATTTTTGTGCTAGAGCTTTTATTTTGAAAACATAGAAACAATTTTGTCAACGGTAGTAATAATTCATATGTGTTATGTATAAGACATCTTATAAGTTGCAAGCCTCATGCATAGAATACCAATAGTGCTCGCACCTTGTCCTAATTAGCTTGGATTTACATGGATTATCATTGCATAACATATGTTTCAACCAAGTGTCACAAAGGGGTACCTCTATGCCGCCTGTACAAAGGTCTAAGGAGAAAGTTCGCATTGGATTTCTCGCTTTTGATTATTCTCAACTTAGACATCCATACCGGGACAACATAGAAAACAGATAATGGACTCCTCTTTAATGCATAAGCATTCAACAACAGATAATATTCTCATAAGAGATAGTGTCCAAACTGAAACTTCCACCATGATTCATGGCTTTAGTTAGCGGCCCAATGTTCTTCTCTAACAATATGCATACTCAAACCATTTGATCATGATAAATCGCCCTTACTTCAGACAAGACGAACATGCATAGCAACTCACATGATATTCAACAAAGGTTTAAAAGTTGATGGCGTCCCCAGAAACATGGTTACCGCTCAACAAGCAACTTATAAGAAATAAGATACATAGCAGCATATTCAATACCACAATAGTTTTTAAGGCTATTTTCCCATGAGCTATGTATTGCAAAGACAAGGAATGAAATTTTAAAGGTAGCACTCAAGCAATTTACTTTGGAATGGCAGAGAAATACCACATAGTAGGTAGGTATGGTGGACACAAATGGCATAGGTTTTGGCTCAAGGTTTTGGATGCACGAGAAGTAATCCCTCTCTATACAAGGCTTTGGCTAGCAAGGTTGTTTGAAGCAAACACAAGTATGAACCGTACAGCAAAACTTACATAAGAACATATTGCAAGCATTATAAGACTCTACACTGTCTTCCTTGTTGTTCAAACACTTCACCAGAAAATATCTAGACTTTAGAGAGACCAATCATGCAAACCAAACTTCAACAAGCTCTATGGTAGTTCTTCATTAATAGGTGCAAAGTACATGATGCAAGAGCTTAAACATGATCTATTTGAGCACAACAATTGCCAAGTATCAAATTATTCAAGACAATATACCTATTACCACATGAAGCATTTTCTGTTTCCAACCATATAACAATGAACGATGCAGTTTCAACCTTCGCCATGAACATTAAAAGTTACGCTAAGAACACTAGTGTTCATATGAAACAGCGGAGCGTGTCTTTCTCCCAAACAAAGAATGCTAGGATCCGAGTTTATTCAAACAAAAACAAAAACAAAAGCAAACAGATGCTCCAAGTAAAGTGCATAAGATGTGACTGAATAAAAATATAGTTTCACTAGAGGTGACCGATAAGTTGTCGATGAAGAAGGGATGCCTTGGGCATCCCCAAGCTTAGATGCTTGAGTCTTATTGAAATATGCAGGGATGAACCACGGGGGCATCCCCAAGCTTAGACTTTTCACTCTTATTGATCATATTGTATCATCCTCCTCTCTTGATCCTTGAAAACTTCCTCCACACCAAACTCAAAACAAACTCATTAGAGGGTTAGTGCATAATCAAAAATTCACATATTCAGAGGTGACATAATCATTCTTAACACTTATGGACATTGCCCAAAGCTACTGAAAGTTAATGGAACAAATAAATCCATTCAACATAGCAAAAGAGGCAATGCGAAATAAAAGGCAGAATCTGTCAAAACAGAACAGTACGTAAATACGAATTTTTCTGGGGCACTTAACTTGATCAGATGAAAAAGCTCAAATTGAATGAAAGTTGCGTACATATCTGAGGATCACACACGTAAATTAGCAGATTTTTCTGAGTTATCTACAGACAGGGCTGCTCAATTTCGTGACAGTAAGAAATCTGTTTCTGCGCAGTAATCCAAATCTAGTATCAACCCTACTATCAAAGACTTTACTTGGCACAACAATGCAATAAAATAAAGATAAGGAGAGGTTGCTACAGTAGTAACAACTTCCAAGAATCAAATATAAAACAAAAGTGCAGAAGTAAAATAATGGGTTGTCTCCCATAAGCGCTTTTCTTTAACGCCTTTCAGGCGCAGAAAGTGTGAATCAAGTATTATCAAGAGATGAAGCATCAACATCATAATTTGTTCTAATAATAGAATCAAAAGGTAACTTCATTCTCTTTCTAGGGAAGTGTTCCATACCTTTCTTGAGAGGAAATTGATACTTAATATTCCCTTCCTTCATATCAATAATAGCACCAACAGTTCGAAGAAAAGGTCTTCCCAAAATAATGGGACAAGATGCATTGCATTCAATATCCAAGACAACAAAATCAACGGGGACAAGGTTATTGTTAACCGTAATGCGAACATTATCAATCCTCCCTTTGTAGAATTATCAGCAAGATTAACATCCAAATAACAATTTTTCAATGGTGGCAAGTCAAGCATATTATAGATTTTCTTAGGCATAAAGAAATACTTGCACCAAGATCACATAAAGCATTACAATCAAAATCATTGACCTTCATCTTAATGATGGGCTCCCAACCATCTTCCAACTTCCTAGGAATAGAAGCTTCAAGTTTTAATTTCTCTTCTCTAGCTTTAATGAGAGCATTTGTAATATGTTCTGTAAAGGCCAAATTTATAGCACTAGCATTAGGACTTCTAGCAAGTTTTTGTAAGAACTTTATAACTTCAGAGATATGACAATCATCAAAATCTAAACCATTATGATCTACAGCAATGGGATCATTGTCCCAATATTTTGAAAAATTTCAGCAGTTTTATCACAAACAGTTTCAGCAGTTTTAGCAGTTTTGCACGCTTTGCACTAGGAGTAGAAACATTGCCAACACCAATTATTTTACCATTGATAGTAGGAGGTTTAGCAACATGTGAGGTATCAACATTACTAGTGGTGGTAATAGTCCAAACTTTAGCTACATTATTCTCTTTAGCTAGTTTTTCTTCTCTTTCCCACCTAGCATGCAATTCAGCCATCAATCTAATATTTTCATTAATTCGAACTTGTATGGCGTTTGCTGTAGTAACAATTTTGTTATCATTATCCTCGGGTTTAGCAGCCATTTTATTAATTAAAGAAGATTGTGTCTCAGACATGTATGAGATTCGGTTTTCAGCATTTGAAAGCTTAGTTTGCAAACCAGAAATCTCCATATTCAAATTTTTAAGTTGATTCCCTATATTTTTCAACAAGGCAGATTGTTCATTCATAGTTTTAGTAAACAATTGATTTTTCTCATATTGTGATTGTATAAAGCTCTTAGTAGCTCTTTCAATTTCTAGCATGTTTTCCTCATTAGGCAAAACAGATCTACCATAAGAATTACCATAACCATTACTATTATTAGAAGGATATGGCCTATAGTTGTTACCGGAATTATTCCTATAAGCATTGTTGTTGAAATTATTACTTTTAATGAAGTTCACATCAACATGTTCTTCTTGGGCAACCAATGAAGCTAAAGGAACATTATTTGGATCAACATTAGATCTACCATTCACAAGCATAGACATAATTGCATCAATCTTATCACTCAAGGAGGAGGTTTCTTCAACAGAGTTTACCTTATTACCTTGTGGAGTCCTTTCCGTGTGCCATTCAGAGTAACTAATCATCATATTATCAAGAAGCTTTGTTGCCGCCCCCAAGGTGATGGACATAAAAGTACCTCCAGTAGCTGAATCCAATAGGTTCCGCGAAGAAAATTCAGTCATGCATAAAAGGTTTGGATGATCATCCAAGTAGTTAGTCCATGGGTAGGGCAATTCTTTACCAAAGATTTCATTCTTTCCCATGCTTGAGAAACCAATTGCTTAAAATTCATTATGCTACTTCTCAAAGATATAATTTTAGCAGGAGGATAATATCTACCAATGAAAGCATCTTTACATTTAGTCCATGAATCAATACTATTCTTAGGCAAAGATAGCAACCAATCTTTAGCTCTTCCTCTTAAGGAGAAAGAAAACAATTTCAGTTTTATAATGTCACCATCTATATCCTTATACTTTTGCATTTCACAAAGTTCAACAAAATTATTAAGATGGGCAGCAGCATCATCAGAACTAACACCAGAAAATTGCTCTCTCATAACAAGATTTAGTAAAGCAGGTTTAATTTCATAGAATTCTGCTGTAGTAGCAGGTGGAGCAATAGGTGTGCATAGGAAATCATTATTATTTGTGCTAGTGAAGTCACACAACTTAGTATTCTCAGGAGTTCCCATTTTAGCAGTAATAAAAACAAGTAAAGCAAACTAAATTAAGTAGAGTAAATGCAAGTAACTAATTTTTTGTGTTTTTGATATAAGAAGCAAACAAGACAAATGAAATAAAGTAAAGCAACTAATTTTTTTGTGTTTTGATATAAATAAGCAAACAAAACAGTAAATAAAATAAAGCAAGACAATAACAAAGTAAAGAGATTGGATGTGAGAGACTCCCCTTGCAGCGTGTCTTGATCTCCCCGGCAACGGCGCCAGAAAAAGAGCTTGATAACGCGTGAAGCACACGTCCATTGGGAACCCCAAGAGGAAGGTGTGATGCGTACAGCAAGTTTTCCCTCGGTAAGAAACCAAGGTTTATCGAACCAGTAGGAGTCAAGGGCCACGTGAAGGTCGTTGGTGATGGAGTGTAGTGCGGCGCAACACCGGGGATTCCGCGCAACGTGGAACTGCACAATACAATCAAAATACTTTGCCCCAACGTAACAGTGAGGTTGTCAATCTCACCGGCTTGCTGTAAACAAAGGATTAAATGTATAGTGTGGAAGATGATGTTTGTTTGCGAAGAACAGTAGAGAACAATTCGGATGTAAAAGAATGGACCGGGGTCCACAGTTCACTAGTGGTGTCTCTCCCATAAGATAAATAGCATGTTGGGTGAACAAATTACAGTTGGGCAATTGACAAATAGAGATGCATACATATCATGATGACTACTATGAGATTTAATCAGGGCATTACGACAAAGTACATAGACCGCTATCCAGCATGCATCTATGCCTAAAAAGTCCACCTTCGGGTTAGCATCCGCACCCCTTCCGGTATTAAGTTGCAAACAACAGACAATTGCATTAAGTATGGTGCGTAATGTAATCAACACAAATATCCTTAGACAAAGCATTGATGTTTTATCCCTAGTGGCAACAGCACATCCACAACCTTAGAACTTTCTGTCACTGTCCCAGATTCAATGGAGGCATGAACCCACTATCGAGCATAAATACTCCCTCTTGGAGTCACAAGTATCAACTTGGCCAGAGCCTCTACTAGCAACGGAGAGCATGCAAGAACATAAACAACACATATATGATAGATTGATAATCAACTTGACATAGTATTCAATATTCATCGGATCCCAACAAACACAACATGTAGCATTACAAATAGATGATCTTGATCATGATAGGCAGCTCACAAGATCTAACATGATAGCACAATGAGGAGAAGACAACCATCTAGCTACTATGGACCCATAGTCCAAGGATGAACTACTCACACATCAATCCGGAGCGGGCATGGTGATGTAGAGCCCTCCGGTGATGATTCCCCTCTCCGGCGGGTGCCGGAGCGATCTCCTGAATCCCCCGAGATGGGATTGGCGGTGGCGGCGTCTCTGGAAGTATTTCCGTATCGTGGCTCTCGGTAATAGGGTTTTCGCGACGGAGAGTTTAAGTACGCGGAAGGGCAGAGTCGGGGGGCGCTCAAGGGGCCCACACCATAGGCCGGCACGGGCCCCTCCTTGGCCGCGCCGCCCTATGGTGTGGCCACCTCGTGGCCCCACTCCATATCTCCTCCGGTCTTCTGGAAACTCCGTGGAAAAATAAGACCCTGGGCATTAATTTCATCCAATTCGAGAATATTTCTGTGTAGGATTTAGAAACCAAAAACAGCACAAAACAGGCTAGCGCTTCGGCATCTCGTTAATAGGTTAGTGCCGTAAAATGCATATAAATGATGTAAAGTGTGTATAAAACATGTGAGTATTGTTATAAAACTAGCATGGAACATAAGAAATTATGGATACGTTTGAGACGTATCACCAGGGAATATGAGCGAAAGACTAAGATTGGTTATCCGAGACTCGCATACTTCCGTATGACGATCCGGGGATGATCCCGGCGGATTTACCAGTTCTTGTGGGGAAAGTGTGCAAACTCTGCAGAGTACCAATCTATTCGAATAGCCGCATCCGCGATCATGGACGAGTTGAAATGTCCATACTTAACCGGGGCTAGTTTTGTTTTAGAAATGCTTTACAAAGGAAAATAGAAAGTGGTTCTTAGAGTACCGGAAGGGTACGGGAAATGATGACGACCGTATGGAGATGGTTGGGAAAAGAAATAAAAAGGGCTACTCCCATCCTAGTGCTTTGTGCTGTGGAACTCTTTTAAAGTATCTTCTTCAACAAAGATATAGAGATGTCATAGGATATCTTTTGAAGTATCTTCTTCAACAAAGATATAGAAATGTCATAGAACCCTCTTACTGTCCCCTTCAACTGCGATGTTGGGATGCTATACCACAAGAGAAACTGATTCTCTTCCTCACGCTATATCCACAAGAGAAACTGATTCTCTTCCTCATGCTATATCCACAAGAGAAACCGGACTTCCTCTCTTGTCTCCCTAAGTTATTGTTTGTTAGCACCTTCTTGATGGTTGGCGAGTACAATTCCAAATGTACTCATGGCTTTGTCCCTGGCTATTAACTTGGCCAGACTATGAGGAGGAGTATGAAGACGACGGAGGTTACCAAGATGACTGTGCGACCTAGGGCGATCTCCCAGTCAGCTGCCTGTAGGTCTAAGGCATGACTTGGGCCCGACGTTGTTGATGTGTATCCGCTGCATGTTTGTGATGAACTTGCCCAAAGTGGCGTTTATGTAAGACTCGGTCATGTGACCCGTTTATTGTAAGACTTATTTGTTCGGTACTTTGTAATGGATGATGTAACTCTGGATATTCAGCTCGGTTATGTACTCACGGCGCACTGATCATGGGATCGTGAGTTGAATGCATAACATGGTATTTCAGACAGCTAGTCCGGGGTCCCCACAGAGCTGGTATCAGAGCCATCCTGACTGTAGGAGACCTTAGTTAGCATGGGCGTTAAGGTAGTACCAAAAACTATTTTCGATATAAAAAACGAGATGACTATATGCTGAAATAATGCCTAGTCTCTCCCCTTAAAATTTTGCACACTATAAAACGAGATGACTATAAAATTTTGCACACTTAGGTCATATTACAACCTTAAAATTTTCTGTAGATGGGCGACCCTATGTACACCAGGAGCCGTCAGCTGGGCTATGAGCAGCCCCGCTACCTTTTTGAGTCCGCCCTTATCGAGGTGTCGCAGGCTGTGGGACGCCTGCTTCCCGAGGTAAAGGGAGGACATATGGAGAGCACCAAGGACGGAGAGCTATCCTGGAAGTGGTGTGCACGCTTCGGGGTTCACACGCGGCGAACCTCGAGGAGTTTGATGTTCAGATCTTCGAGCGCACTTGGGAGGAAGGACTTGTGAGCGTGATGCAGGCCGCCCTCGCTCGCCTCGTCTTTCACCACCGTGCTGAGTTGGAGTCCAAGGGATTTCCCCACGCTCACCTGGGACGCCGTGACGAGGAGGGTTTCCCCACCGAGGTGCCCTACACTTGCCCCCTCGGTCGCCAGGCCACTCAGATGGAGTACTTGCTCTACAAGACTCAGCTTAGCCTCGACTCCAACAGAATGGAGAATGAGGTGCTGAAGTCCGAGCTTGAGGGACTCAAGATGGAGCTGAAGTTGGCCAAGCTCAAGAGCCGTCGCCAGCAGAAGCAAAAGCTTCATGTTCGTGAGGCCAACTACATGCTGAAGGTCAAGGTGATGCACCTCAAGACCGCCCTTTGTGAGGACGATGACAAGATCGAGATGATCTAGGATGAGGGTGAGGATCTCCGCAAGGAGGATATCGCACTCATTAGTGATGATGATGACTACATGGAGGACGAGGGGTACAACTGGAACGGGCAGGACGAGGATGGGGACGAGGAAGACCTCGCCTTCATCAATGACGAGCCTGAGGACCCCGAGCCCCTCCCCTCCGAGGAGGTAGTTGCCGAGGATGATGAGGAAGAGGACCCTGAGGAGGCCCCGTTCGAGGACAGCACTATCGTTCTCGACGATGACTAGTTGTGCACCACCCGAGACTTATGTTATGTTGTCCCTTATGTAGCGCGATGTACTATGTTGGTCCTTTTGTGACATTGTTATGGTTGTGAACTATGCTCTTTTGGTAGCATCTATGCTATGGTTATACTTGCATCTTTTATGTGTTTGTTGCCTTTTTGAGTTTTTTGACAAGTTTCTTTCCATGCATTACATTCCCTCCCCCATAGAAGAGACTTGCCTATTGGAGTTTTTCTCTCTTTTGCCTTATACCCTTGTCTCAATCATATGGTTGACACTCGCCGTGGAGGCTCAAGCCAAGACAACCCTCCACCCCCACCGGATCCCAACATGGCTCAGCTCTTGCGCCTCATGATGGAGGATCGTCAAACTGCCCGCGCAGAAAGCCAAGCCAACATCGCGGCTCTGCGACAGATCGCACAGCTTGCCGCGGGAAACCGTGACAACGACGATGAAGGAGGAAATGGTGAAGAAGCGCCAAGGTCTCGTCTAAGGGACTTTCAGAACACCAACCCACCTGTGTTCTCTAAGTGCACCACACCTCTCGATGCGGACGACTGACTCCGCACCATCGAGAACAATCTGGAGGTAGCCGCTGTTGGAGAGCATGAGAAGGTGCTTCTCACCACCCATTTTCTCTCTGGACCCGCGAGAGCATGGTGGTAAAATGTTAAAGCTATGCAAGTGGGCGACCATGTTATCAACTGGGAGGAGTTCACCGCTAAGTTCTGCAAGGCCCACATACCCACGGGACTGATCAAGATGAAGATGGATGAGTTCTTTAATCTGAAGCAGAACAACTCCAATGTGGTTGAGTATCTTGACAAGTTCAATACCCTGGCTAGGTATGCCCCTTAGGACACCGACACCGATGAAAAGAAGAGAGACCGCTTCCTGAATGGTCTACACAAGGAGATAAAGAGCATTCTTGTGGTTGTTCCCTACCCCGACTTGGAGGCACTTGTGGATGCCGCTATCATGGTGGAATCCAAGCGCAAAGCTGCCTTTGAAACCTGCAAGCGCAAGATGCAACAACAGCAGAGTGGACCCAACAACGCCAAGTTCCGCAGTCCGCCCCCATCTAGGCCAGTGCACCAGCCCCAGAGGACCCCAGCCTCAGTTCCAGATTATCGCCCCAACAACAACAACGCCAATCGCCAAGCTATGCAGCAGCGTTCTGGAGGAGGAAGTTACAACAACAACCCTCGCAACAACCCCACTGCTCGCACTCCGGGAGATGGTTGTTTTGCTTGTGGGAAGCCTGGACACTTCTCTCGTGACTGCCCCAACAAGATGAACTCAGCGCAACAATGCACCCAGACCCAACACTGCCCCTACACTGTACCATAGTGAGTTATAAAAATGTACTAGTAATATGTTTCAAATATATATATGGCCCACCTTTCAGTCTCACAAAGTGCCTACGAGAAATTGCTAGAGCCCACTCCCTATGTCACTCCTCTCCTCTCTGCTCCAACTAGACAAGAATATTATTCGAGAGATATTGGAAATGAGCAAAATGTAGGGAAGGAATCTTCGCGGGGGAGTACCGTAGATGGGGGAAAATTGCACAAACCACCACTTATTGATGTTGTTTTTGTTGCACAAATACCTCACTTCACCCGTTTTTTTGCACATGCCACCAACTATATGTGTAATTCGTTGCACATAGGTCTAAATCTAAGATTAAGCTATTTAAGAGCAAATCACATGATCGGGGACCACCAATACTTTTTTTATTCCAGATTGTATCAATTTCCAAGATTGAACACATACCTTTTCAAATAATATTTTTTTATTTTAGAAGTTCATTTTTCATCAAATTTTGGGCTAATCTTACAAAAAAGTGATATAACTTTCAAATGACATGTACAATTCTTTTCGAACTTTCCTAGCTTTTTTATTTTGTCTTCTTTTTATTACTAGATTTTTCCAATATTATTAAAAGGTCAAAAAATTCACTAAATTTTGGCAAGAAAATATTGTTTCCGACTATCCCATATTAGTTAGTTTATATTATTTCAGTTACTGAAACATTTTCCCGGGTTTGTAGATACTATATCCCGGGTTTTCTCGCTGATACTTTTTTGAGTGATTGCAATTCTATAATTTGACCAATAAGCTTCGAATGCGATTTTTTTGTAATAGAATAGGCAGTAGTATTTTGCAGGAACTACGAACCTATGTCCCTTCAGGTAGAGGTGTGTTCGCATCCCAACTTCGGTGCCCAGTCCATGACTGTGGACCCACATGTTAGAAATTTGAAATGTATTGGCTCCAAAAAGTTGGCGCCAGACCAATTTCATCCAGCAAAATGGCCATTCTACCCACCTGGCTTGCAGAACTAATGCCCAACATTTTCGGGAGGGCAAGGGTATTCAAGTAACTGTAAACTATGGCCACATGACAATTGTTTCCAATCTGAATCCAACCGAGGCTCAGACGCAGTTTTTCCCATCTCTACTAACACTAGATCCCCCTCCGGATAGATCCACCACCGCCTGCCCGCTACTCGTCCCCATCGATCACCGGACGCAGCGTTGCCGCATTATGCAAAGACCACGGCCGTCCATCGTCTGGGGCAACATCTTCACTGTTTCGGCTAAATCGTCTCCCATACAGAATTTGGTAACACTTCTTTTGAGTTATTTCGCATCCTATTAGTTCGTCTGTTTCTTGCTGTGGATTGTACTAGCCTTGTCCATAAGTTCAGGTTATTGGTTGAGTTGACTGCATGAAGCTTGACAGCAAGCACATCATAATGTATGTTTATTTTTGTCTTTGTAATCGTAGCAGCCTAGAAATGTTGCTCGCATCTCATGCTGAAATGGAGGAAAACAATAGAAATTAGTAAAAGGGGAACAACTACGGCCAAAAGGGATTATCATCATCCCAGCCACCTGAAGGAGACTATAATCTTGCACTCGTATTAACAATATTCGTGAGACCTCATGTGCTCTCTCATCAGCTAAGGTGCTAGTTCCTCCATTTACAACCTGTTTCGTCTTATTTATGTTTGATTGCGAAGGCCAATCTATTGTTTTCATGCTAGCTTGATTGATCCATGTTGTAGTTATTACTCGGGAACAATAACCGCCAGCAACAACAAGAGGGCTAACCGTACTTCTAGCCCAGATGAGCGCCAAGAGTTCATTTCCAGATCCGGCACCTCCTACATGCAAATCAAATCCAATATCAGTGTGTCGAAGATCCCTTCGTCTAAACCCTTCTCTCGTTGAAGGCAATATGTACAATCAAGTTCTTACTGTATTTAGCATATTGTAATGTCAAGTTCTTATGTGCATTTATGTTACCTTCTGTTGCACGATGACACACTCAGGCTGCTTCCCTTGAACACATGTAATGATGCTACTGGACATGTCTTTGTGGACATTGTCAGTCACTAGATGAATGCTAACCATGAGGAGGCAATCCTAAATAGTAATAGGGATAAAGACATGCATGCTTAGTGTATTTAGTCTGTTTATTCCATATTCAGTTTGTAGTACCATTATTGTTATCTCATTAATTGTTTACCTGTGTAGTGGTGGCTCGCAAACTGGCAGTTGTTATTAAAAAAGGTATGATGAGGCCAGTGTCACCTTTTGTGCAAAGTGTAAGGGTATATTGCCCCTATGTGTGGTTTTGGTAATTAGTGACAACCCCTATGGACTAATGTTTTCATTGAGTTTATATGAAGGAATATTCCATAGGTACTACTTGTATTCCATGTGTTGGATTCAAGTATGGATGCCATGAAGATAAAGATATACCTTGTGTATTGGCATCAAGATCATCGATTTGAAGATATATATGTGATATGATCAAGAAGAAGAAATGAAGATGGATTTCTTATGTGGAACTCAATATTAGCCATTCTCTAGCTTATGTGATAAGCAATGAATGATCAACATCTTGAGTAATTGATTCCAAGTGAAGAATTCAAGCTATGGCTCTAAGTCGGTGTCGTGATAGTCTCATAAGTTGAGCTATGGTTGAATAAGATTTAGAGCATGCAAACAAATGAAGAATTCTATATACACCTCAAGATAGTATGATAGATCATGAGAAGATACAAGGTTGACCAATACAAAGAGTGAATAATAGATTCAAGTTTGGTCAACACATGAAGCATGAAGAATGTGCCACGAGAAGTCATGTGGTATGGTAAGCCGTGTCAATTATGCTTTATGAACTAACCCATCATATATGTTCCCTTGTGTTGTCTATGTGGGTTAGGTATCTTTCCATGGGCATGCATCAAAAGTGAGATCTCATATAGCCCATGAGAGGATGACGTCAAGTGGTGATCGTCATCAAGGTTGAGTTGGGCAAGTTCAAGTTGAGAATCTCAAGAGGATCATATGCTTGAAGCTTGCCGTCCATTTGGTGATAATGGACATGTGAAGATGTGCATCAATGGAGCTTTCCCATCATGGTGTATGATACGTCTCAAACGTATCTATAATTTCTTATGTTCCATGCTACTTTTACGATGATACCCACATGTTTTATACACACTTTATGTCATTATTATGCATTTTCCGGCACTAACCTATTGACGAGATGCCGAAGAGCCAGTTGTTTTCTGCTGTTTTTGGTTTCAGAAATCCTACAAAGGAAATATTCTCGGAATTGGACGAAATCAACGGTCTTATTTCCACGAAGCTTCCAGAAGACCGAAGGGATACGAAGTGGGGCCACGAGGGCCCATACCCATAGGGCGGCGCGGCCGGCATGGGGCCGTGCCGGCCTATGGTGTGGGGCCCCGCGCCGCCTCCAACCCTACCCTTCCGCCTACTTATAGCCTTCGTCGCGAAACCCCTGTGGAGCCACGATACGGAAAACCTTCCAGGAGCCGCCGCCGCCAATCCCATCTCGGGATTCAGGAGATCGCCTCCGGCACCCTGCGGAGAGGGGAATCATCTCCGGAGGACTCTTCATCACCATGTTCGCCTCCGGATTGATGTGTGAGTAGTTCACCCTGGACTATGGGTCCATAACAATAGCTAGATGGTTGTCTTCTCCTCATTGTGCTATCATGTTAGATCTTGTGAGCTACCTATCATGATCAAGATCATCTATTTGTAATGCTACATGTTGTGTTTGTTGGGATCCGATGAATATGGAATACTATGTCAAGTTGATTATCAATCTATCATATATATGTTGTTTATGTTCTTGCATGCTCTCCGTTGCTAGTAGAGGCTCTGGCCAAGTTGATACTTGTAACTCCAAGAGGGAGTATTTATGCTCGATAGTGGGTTCATGCCTCCATTGAATCTGGGACAGTGACAGAAAGTTCTAAGGTTGTGGATGTGTTGTTGCCACTAGGGATAAAACATCAATGCTTTGTCTAAGGATATTTGTGTTGATTACATTACACACCATACTTAATGCAATTGTCTGTTGTTTGCAACTTAATACTGGAAGGGGTGCGGATGCTAACCGAAGGTGGACTTTTTAGGCATAGATGCATGTTGGATAGCGGTCTATGTACTTTGTCGTAATGCTGATTAAATCTCATAGTATTCATCGTGATATGTATGTGCATTGTTATGCCCTCTCTATTTGTCAATTGCCCAACTGTAATTTGTTCACCCAACATGCTATTTATCTTATGGAAGAGACACCACTAGTGAACTGTGGACCCCGGTCCATTCTTTTGCATCTGAAATACAATCTACTGCAAACTCTGTTCTTTACTGTTCTTCGCAAACAAACATCATTTTCCACACCATACGTTTAATCCTTTGTTTACAACAAGCCGATGAGATTGACAACCTCAATGTTACGTTGGGGCAAAGTACTTTGATTGTGTTGTGCAGGTTCCACGTTGGCGCCGGAATCCCTGATGTTGCGCCGCACTACACTCCGTCACCAACAACCTTCACGTGTTCCTTGACTCCTCTGGTTCGATAACCTTGGTTTCATACTGAGGGAAAACTTCGCTGTACGCATCACACCTTCCTCTTGGGGTTCCCAACGGACGTGTGTTAACTACCACGCAACAGCAAGGATTTTTTGGCGCCGTTGCCGGGGAGATCAAGACACGCCAGGGGAGTCTCCCACATCCAATCTCCTTACTTTGTTTTTGTCTTGCTTTACTTTATTTTATTTACTGCTTTGTTTGTTCTCTATATCAAAAATACAAAAAAATTAGTTACTAGTTTTACTTTATTTACTGTGTTGTTTGCGTTCTCTATATTAAAAACACAAAAAAAATAGTTACCTGCATTTACTTTATTTACGTTTTGTTTATTTCATCATGTTTCCTCCTAAGTTCACTCTGAAAGACATACCGGTAGGGCGAGGGTCTATCATTGGAAGAGATAATATAGAAGCATTTTTCACCCATGTTAGTATGGATGAAGATTTTGAAGATAGATCCTTGGTAAAAGTTGTTCCTACTTATGAAAGTGCTACTGCCTCTTTAGTACGCATGTTGGAAACTAGATTCGTTAATCTTAATCCTATAATCCAACATATGTTTCTTACACTCTCTGATATGGAAAGGGGAGAAAAGAGAGATTTTGTTTTAGATGTCCTTCTTAGAGAATTTGGTGATATAGCTAAAGAAGCTAGAAAAGTTTTTATTAAGCATAAGAGGCTTGGCTTTTATACCGATTTTGCAAAAACACTTGAAAAGATGGACATGGATAGAATAAAGTACACTAATAATGTTAATGATGGTGGGGAGATTAAAGTACTGATACCTAGTAAGCTCCTAGGAATGCATGAAGCTCTAGAATATAACTATGCTTGGCTTGTTCCTGAAAATTTGTTTGATGAGGATAGTAAGCCTAGGAGCAACGAAAGAGGAGTTACTTACATAGATAAGATACAATGCATAGTTGAGAAAACCCCAAACCCCTCTGTTGATGCTTCATCTCTTGATGTTACTTGATTCACACTTTCTGCGCCTAGCTGAAAGGCGTTAAAGAAAAGCGCTTATGGGAGACAACCCATTATTTTACTACAGCACTTTTATTTTATATTTGAGTCTTGGAAGTTGTTACTACTGTAGCAACCTCTCCTTATCTTTACTTTATTGCATTGTTGTGCCAAGTAAAGTCTTTGATAGTAATGTTGATACTAGATTTGGATTACTGCGCAGAAACAGATTTCTTGCTGTCACGAAATTTAGCAGCCCCATCTGTAGGTAACTCAGAAAATTCTGCCAATTTACGTGCGTGATCCTCAGATATGTACGCAACTTTCATTCAATTTGAGCTTTTTCATCTGAGCAAGTTAAGTGCACCAGAAAAATTCGTATTTACGGACTGTTCTGTTTTGACAGATTCTGCCTTTTATTTCGCATTGCCTGTTTTGCTATGTTTGATGGATTTTTTTGTTCCATTAACTTTTAATAGCTTTGTGCAATGTACAGAAGTGTTAAGAATGATTATTTCACCTCTGAATATATGAATTTTAAATTATGCACTAACCCTCTAATGAGTTTGTTTTGAGTTTGGTGTGGACGAAGTTTTCAAGGGTCAAGAGAGGAGGATGATACAATATGATCAAGAAGAGTGAAAAGTCTAAGCTTGGGGATGCCCCGTGGTTCATCCCTGCATATTTCAGGAAGACTCAAGCATCTAAGCTTGGGGATGCCCCCGTGGTTCATCCCTGCATATTTCAGGAAGACTCAAGCATCTAAGCTTGGGGATGCCCAAGGCATCCCCTTCTTCATCGGCAACTTATCAGGTCACCTCTAGTGAAACTATATTTTTATTCAGTCACATCTTATGTGCTTTACTTGGAGCGTCTGTTTGCTTTTATTTTTATTTTTGTTTGAATAAAATCGGATTCTAGCATTCTTTGTATGGGAGAGAGACATGCTCCGCTGTTGCATATGAACACATGTGTTCTTAGTTCTACTTTTAATGTTCATGGCGAAGGTTGAAACTGCTTCGTTCATTGTTATATGGTTGGAAACAGAAAATGCTTCATGTGGTAATTGGTATAATGTCTTGAATAATTTGATACTTGGCAATTGTTGTGCTCATATAGATCATGTTTAAGCTCTTGCATCATGTACTTTGCACCTATTAATGAAGAACTACATAGAGCTTGTTAAAATTTGGTTTGCATGATTGGTCTCTCTGAGTCTAGATATTTTCTGGTTAAGGTGTTTGAACAACAAGGAAGACAGTGTAGAGTCTTATAATACTTGCAATATGTTCTTATGTAAGTTTTGTTGTACCGGTTTATACTTGAGTTTGGTTCAAACAACCTTGCTAGCCTAAGCCTTGTATTGAGAGGGATTATTTCTCGTGCATCCAAATCCTTGAGCCAAAAACTATGCCATTTGTGCCCATCATACCTACCTACTACATGGTATTTCTCTGCGGCATTCCAAAGTACATTACTTGAGTGCTACCTTTAAAATTTCATTCCTTGTCTTTGCAATATATAGCTCATGGGAAAATAGCCTTAAAAACTATTGTGGTAAATAATATGTAGCTTATGTATCTTATTTCTTATAAGTTGCTTGTTGAGCGGTAACCATGTTTCTGGGGACGCCATCAATTATTACACCTTTGTTGGATATCATGTGAGTTGCTATGCATGTTCGTCTTGTCTGAAGTAAGGGCGATTTTCATGATCAAATGGTTTGAGTATGCATATTGTTAGAGAAGAACATTGGGCCGCTAACTAAAGCCATGAATCATGGTGGAAGTTTCAGTTTGGACACTAATCCTCAATCTCTTATGAGAATATTATCTGTTGTTGAATGCTTACGCATTAAAGAGGAGTCCATTATCTGTTGTCTATGTTGTCCCGGTATGGATGTCCTTGTTGAGATCTATCAAAAACGAGAAATCAAATGCGATCTATCTACTTGGACCTTTGTACAGGCGGCATAGAGGTACCCCTTTGTGACACTTGGTTGAAACATATGTTATGCAATGATAGTCCGTGTTAATCCAAGCTAATTAGGACAAGGTGCGAGCACTATTGGTATTCTATGCATGAGGCTTGCAACTTATAGGATGTCTTATACATAACACATATGATTTATTACTACCGTTGACAAAATTGTTTCTATGTTTTCAAAATGAAAAGCTCTAGCACAAAAATAGTAATCCATGCTTCCCTCTGCGAAGGGCCATTCTTTTACTTTATGTTGAGTCAGTTTACCTACTTCTTTCTATCTTAGAAGCAAACACTTGTGTCAACTGTGTGCATTGATTCTTACATGTTTACCTATTGCACTTGTTATATTGCTTTATGTTGACAATTATCCATGAGATATACATGTTGAAGTTGAAGCAACCGCTGAAACTTATATCTTCCTTTGTGTTGCTTCAAAGCTTTCTACTAAGAATTTATTGCTTTATGAGTTAACTCTTATGCAAGTCTTATTGATGCTTGTCTTGAAAGTACTATTCATGAAAAAGTCTTTTCTATATGATTCAGTTGTTTAATCATTGTCTTTACCATTGCTTCGAATCGCTGCATTCATCTCATATGCTTTACAATAGTATTGATCAAGATTATGATAGCATGTCACTTCAAATTATCCTTGTTATCGTTTACCTACTCGAGGGCGAGTAGGAACTAAGCTTGGGGATGCTTGATACGTCTCAAACGTATCTATAATTTCTTATGTTGCATGCTACTTTTATGATGATACTCACATGTTTTATACACACTTTATGTCATTATTATGCATTTTCCGGCACTAACCTATTGACGAGATGCCGAAGAGCCAGTTGTTGTTTTGCTGTTTTTGGTTTCAGAAATCCTACAAAGGAAATATTCTCGAATTGGACGAATCAACGCCCAGGGTCTTATTTTTCCACGAAGCTTCCGAAGACCGAAGGGGATACGAGTGGGGCCACGAGGGCGTACCCATAGGGCGGCGCGGCCAGCATGGGGCCGCGCCGGCCTATGGTGTGGGGCCCCGCGCCGCCTCCAACCCTACCCTTCCGCCTACTTATAGCCTTCGCGCGAAACCCCTGTACCGAGAGGCACGATACGGAAAACCTTCCAGACGCCGCCACCGCCAATCCCATCTCGGGGATTCGGAGATCGCCTCCGGCACCCCGGGGAATCATCTCCCGGAGGACTCTTCATCACCATGATCGTCTCCGGATTGATGTGTGAGTAGTTCACCCCTGGACTATGGGTCCATAGCAGTAGCTAGATGGTTGTCTTCTCCTCATTGTGCTATCATGTTAGATCTTGTGAGCTGCCTATCATGATCAAGATCATCTATTTGTAATGCTACATGTTGTGTTTGTTGGTATCCGATGAATATGGAATACTATGTCAAGTTGATTATCAATCTATCATATATATGTTGTTTATGTTCTTGCATGCTCTCCGTTGCTAGTAGAGGCTCTGGCCAAGTTGATACTTGTAACTCCAAGAGGGAGTATTTATGCTCGATAGTGGGTTCATGCCTCCATTGAATCTGGGACAGTGACAGAAAGTTCTAAGGTTGTGGATGTGTTGTTGCCACTAGGGATAAAACATCAATGCTTTGTCTAAGGATATTTGTGTTGATTACATTACGCACCATACTTAATGCAATTGTCTGTTGTTTGCAACTTAATACTTGAAGGGGTGCGGATGCTAATCCGAAGGTGGACTTTTTAGGCATAGATGCATGCCGGATAGCGGTCTATGTACTTTGTCGTAATGCCCCGATTAAATCTCATAGTAGTCATCGTGATATGTATGTGCATTGTTATGCCCTCTCTATTTGTCAATTGCCCAACTGTAATTTGTTCACCCAACATGCTATTTATCTTATGGGAGAGACACCACTAGTGATGTGGACCCCGGTCCATTATTTTACATCTGAAATACAATCTGCAAACTGTTCTTTTTGTTCTTCGCAAACAAACATCATTTTCCACACCATACGTTTAATCCTTTGTTTACAGCAAGCCGGTGAGATTGACAACCTCACATTACGTTGGGGCAAAGTACTTTGATTGTGTTGTGCAGGTTCCACGTTGGCGCGAGAATCCCTGGTGTTGCGCCGCACTACACTCCGTCACCAACAACCTTCACGTGTTCCTTGACTCCTCGGTTCGATAACCTTGGTTTCATACGAGGAAAACTTTGCTGTACGCATCACACCTTCCTCTTGGGGTTCCCAACGGACGTGTGTTAACTACCACGCCAACAGCAGTGTATGGGGAAGCATTTGTGAGTCTTTACGAAGCAACAATGATCAAGTGAGGCATTCCGGCTTGAGTGGAGCTTGAAGAGTTATCATGAAGATCAAGCGGGATGCGCGAGGCAAAGGTATGGCCTTGCTAGGTTTCCTTTTACCGGTCTCAAGTTGGTTGTTGGAAGACCGGGCTATAGGATACATAGCCGCACTATCAAGAGGGGCTTTCGGTTGGGTAACTTGATCACATCATCTTAGGAAGCTCAACCCTTGCATGCTTTGCATTCCATAAATCTTGTTGCTTCTTGGTGTTTCTCTGTGTGAGGTTCTTGATCTTGTTGTTAGCTTTACAACAAGCCCAAGTTCATCAAAAACGGAATTCGTATGCATCTTCTATTGCGTTCTCATGGTTGGAGGTTTTATCGGTTTGATGCTTTTATAGATAGGCAAAACCTTTTATATTATGTTTCTTACTCAATAGTTGGACTATGATGTTTCTATGAATAATGTTGTAGAACTCGTTGTCATGATTCCAACGAGCCCAAGATCATCAAAATCGGAGTCCGGATGCAAAAGTTATCGCAGTTTCGGTACACAGCCTGGTCCACCGAGTGCTGCTACCGGGTAGGTCGGTAGTCAGCTCGGTAGGTACCGGGTCCAGTACCGGGTGGCTCGATTCTGCCCCCAAACGGTCATATTTTGATGGGCTATAAAAGGGGCCTTCTTCCCCATTGTTCTTAGGGTTCTTAGGCACGTTTTTTACCACCATTGTTGACCTTCTTGAGCTTGCTTCCTCTCCAATCCCTTCTATGATTTTTGCATATTCTTGGGGGATTTGAAAGAGGAGATCTAGATATACAATCTCATCCAATCCATTTCTCCTCTAAGTGAGGGTAACTCTTGGGATCTAGATCTTGGAGTCATTTATTCCTCCAATGTTCTTCCTCTCTAATCTCATCCTAGCATTTGTTGCTTTGGTGAGATTCAAGTGTGAAGGATTTGAACACCTCTAGTGTTCTTGCTTTGCATCATTGCATAGTATTGAGCTCTCCACCACGATTAGTTCGACTGAGAGATCGTGAGCTTTTTACTCTTGGAGGGACTCCTAGTTGGCTTGGCGGTTGGTGCTCCGGTGATCTCTTCAAGGAAGATTGTGAAGAGGCCCGGGCTTCTCCTTTGTGGAGCTTGTGAAGTGGTTTTGGAGCTTGCCATCTCCGGAGTGGAGGAAAAGCTAACCATAAGAAAAGGGTCATTATTCTTCGTTGGTTTGGCTCGGAGAATAGGGTGAGCCTTCGTGGCGTTGGGGAATCCTTCATGGGACCTCCACCCCTCCAAACGTGACGTACCTTCTTGCAAAGGAAGGGAACACGAGAATACATCCTCATCTCCGCGTGCTTCGGTTATTTCTATACCCGAGCTTTCTTTCCTTGTGATAGCCATCGTACTTGAAGTATCTATTATATATTGCTATCACTTGTTGTTCATATATATTGTGCCTATCTTGCTTAGCTCTAGTTGTTATTGTTTCACTTAGTTGAGCCTAGCATATATATTTAGGATTTGTGCGTGTCAAATAAACGTTAGTTTAATCCCGCATTCTTACAAGCCAAATCCGTAAGAGTTTTTAAACGCCTATTCACCCCCCTCTAGGCGACATCTCGTCCTTTCAATTGGTATCAGAGCAAGGTATCTCCTTGTTTTAGGCTTCACCACCTTGAGAGTAAAGACGTCGGCTAGTAATATAGTGCACAATGACACAATTATCCTTGATGCCACAAATTATCTTTTGTGGAGAAATTGCTTGCTTTATAATCTTCGGACCCTGTGTCCAAATATAGAGCAATTTCTAGATGTAGGTTTTTCTCCTCCGATGGATCCTCAAAATCTATCTTTAGAGGATGAGAAAAACTTACATCTTGAAGCTCAAGTATCTAATGAGGTTTTATTCTCCTTGAGACTAGATTTTCGTAGGTTCATGATATATATAAAGCAAAAGTCGTCTCAGGAGATGTGGATCAAGCTTAAAGAAATGTTTGGTGGATCCATTTCTCATATGGTCGGTGGTGTCTCCGAGGAGCTCTCTTCCTCTTCACATCATGAAGAGCTCCAATTTGCTTCCACCTCCGGCCGTGATGTATTATCATCTTCATCCACTTCACCAACGTGTGGCAAGACACAAGGTAATGATATGGTGAGTGGTGAGGAAAATTGCAATGTTGATATTGTGCTCAATAATGATGATTCTTCATCTCTATCTCATTGCAATGGTTCCTCTTTGGACTTAAACACATCTAGCACTAAAAATAATCTACATGCTTGTGTTGATAGTCCTTGCATATCATGTGTAAATTGCTTACATAGATCTCATGATGATATGCTTGCCTTGTCTTGTTTCCATAATCAAAATGCTTCTATTTCCTCTAGTTGTTTATTGACTAACAATGTAGAGGAAACCGAACACTATATGGATCAAGACACGATTTCAAATGGGAATTCAAGAATATCCTCATCTTCATCCTCCGGTATGCACATGTGCCTTATGGCAAATGGATCAAAGGTATCTCCTAGTTTGACTCCTAACACATCCTCTAATGATGAGAGTGATGATGATGGTAATGATGAAGAATATAATACCTTGTTGCATGATATGGGGATGGTATATGCTTCTCTTCGGGGTAATAAAGAAGCTCGTGCTAATCTCGAACACTCTATGGAAACCTTGAATAAATACAGCGGAACCATAGTGGAGTTGGAGTCCCATGTTGAAAATGGGAGAATGAGATTCAATCTCCTCAAGCATGAGCTGAACAATGAGAAGCATACTAATTTCCTTCTCACACAAAAAATTGAATCCCTTGAGCTTGAAAAGGAAAACCCTGTTGATGATGCTTGTGCTACTAACTCTACTTCTTGTGAAGCATCTATCTTAAAGGAGAATGTTGAGGGCTCAACTTGATTGGCTAACTAGTAATTGTAGGGAATTGGAAGAAAGTAATAAAACGCTCTCACACTCTCTTGAGGATCTCCTAACCTCCTATGATGAGCTAAAGTTAGCTCATGAGGCAAGTATTACTAAGGTAACATCTTGTGAGCCTCATATGGACATTAGCACAACCTCTACTCAAAATGCTATATTGCCATGTGCTAGTCCTAGTAATCCATCTAGTCAAACTATTTATACACCTTGTGTTGGATTACTTGCCTTGCCTTGTTGCTCTAACAATGAAGCTTCTACTTCATCTAGTACTTGTATTTCTACTAACCATGTAGAGGAAATAAAAGAGCTCGAGGCCCAAGTCCTTTCTTTGAAGAAAGACTTGAAAAAGCGTCATGAAGGGAAATCCGCACTTGACAAGATGTTGAGTGCGCAACAATCCCCAATGACAAGAGTGGACTTGGATTCAACTCGAATAATAAGAACAAGTCCAAGAGCAAGAGCAACAAGAAGAAGGGCCAAGATAAAGTCAAGAAACCGGCCAAGTTGGTTTGCTTCAAGTGCAAGGTTGAAGGGGATCATGTTAGATCATGCCCATTGAAGAAGAAGAAGAAGCACTTGAGTGAGAAGCAACAAGGGAAACGGCCACAAGGTCAAGCTCAAGCTCAAGCTCGACCTCAAGTTGAAGATATGCCACTTCTCAAGAAGAATCAAGATAAAGTTCCCCAAGAAAAGAAATCAATAAAGAAGAGAAAGGGGAACACTTGCTACTTATGTCGTGAGAAGGGGCACTTTGCATCTTCATGCTTAAACGGTACCTTATCTAACCCTATCATTATTAATGATGATTACTCTCTTGGGAAGGATAAGAATGGCAATGTGTTTGCCAAGTTTGTTGGAACTCAAAGTGGTTTCAAGAAAAGAACCATTTGGGTTGCCAAGCCTATTGTGACTAACCTCTTAGGACCCAACTTGGTTGGGGACCAACAAGCTCAAACTTGATCAATAGGTGTATGTGGAGGGCATTGGAGATTTGACTACTTCATGAAGAATTAAGGGATCTTAATATATTATATTTTGACCAAGCCAAGTCGTATGGATTATCATCTATATCTTATATCCAATGTTCCTCTTTACGGTAACTTATACTTCAACTCTTCATATTTATTGTAAGTTACTTGGCCCCTTTGCATGTTTGGTTTTGTACCAAATATGTGTTTATATGTGTTGTGTCTTACTTTCATATCTTGTATATTCAAGTATGTATGTTTGACTCATCATATATTTGTGTATTGTTTTGAGCCTAATGCATCTTGATGATATGTTATTTGGCTCTCTTTGAGTGATTAATGGAACATCCCATTTTGGGGGAGTGATATGCCTTGTGCATCTCTCTTCCTTTAAAATATGTGTACATGGGTACCACCACTTAGTATTGATATTGCAAGATTATCTAGTCACTATGTGGTGTATCATACTCATGTGAAATTCAAATTCTAAATGTCCGTTAATCATCTCTATTTGATTTTTAATTGCCTATTGATTAGAAGATTTTTTTTATCACATTATGGGGGAGTAGTATGTTTTGTACATATCACAAGCCTAGAAAATGTGAACATATGAGGTTATGCCACTTGGAGTCGATACTCTTAATTATCTTGTTCATATGTGGCATGTTTGCTCAAACAAGCTCAATTTCTATTAAAAAGCTTTTATTGCTCATCTTATGGGTTCGTGTTTGAGTAAGAAATTCTTGGTGCGGTTTTCCTCAAATACATATCTCTATATCTTATTTGGGACACCGTTTGCTTCAAGTTATTCTAATCATTGCTGTGTGTGATTGTTTGACTAGTTGAAGCCATCAAGAATCTTCATCCGTGCATAGTGCTTAATCCTATATATTTAACCTATGCCTTTTATTGTGAAGTTGATCCATGTCAATATACCACCGGAAATTAATTCCAATATTCTCATTGTCTTCGACAATTAATAACCTTGTATGTGGTAACATCTGTGGATCATCTTCATCTTGGATTGTCGTTTTATTTGCCACTTAGAGTTGATATTGTTAATTATCTTATTCCTAGGTGGCATGTTTTCTCAAACAAAATCACTCTTATTAAATACTCCCTTTGCTTATCTTTTGGTTCTTGTTTGAGTAAGAGATTCTTGGTGCGGTTTTCTCAAAGACATATATATACATCTTATTTGGGAAATAATTTGCTCCAAGTTATTATAATCATTGCTTTGCATGATTGGATATATTGAGAATCTCTATTTTATGCATGGTTCTTAATTCATATCTTTAACCATATGCATCTTGTGAAGTTGATCCCAAATACTTGAAATATACCACTAGAAGTTAATTCCAATATTCTCATTGTCTTTGACAATTGATAACCTTGTATGTGGTTGAACTTATGGATCATCTTCACCTTGGATTGCTTCTTATTGCCTTATTTTATTTCCAAGAAATCTTTTGTTGCTCCCATGTGTATTCCTTGTCCCTTTAAAAAATCTTTTCTTAAATTCTCTTGATTCATATCAAGTGTTTGTTTTCGAAGACAAACCTTTTCTTTACGGTACATTGTGCCATTGTGAAAAGTGTAGAGGGCTTGGTTTATTTGTTCGAACCTTGCTCTTTTGGGAGTGTGTTATCTCATTCCTTCTTGCATGTTTTGTTTGCTCGAATGAGATAAATCGTTGAGCATGTGTGGCTTTATTCATCTTTTATGCTCAATGTTTTATACTTAGTTCATTTGTTGAACTTTGTTGAACAAATCTTTTGTGATTTTCTTCTTTGATATAATTTGGACAACAAATTTGTTTGGGCACACCTTTTATGCCTTCTTGAATTCATTTGGTATTTTGTCCAAAGTTTCTTTCTTGGATCTTTAAAGTATTTGTGCATGCTTATATGTAAATTGTTTATACTTGTAGCATGCTTGCTTTCTTTGATCCATTATATAGGGTATACTCCATCAAATCCTAAATGGCTAAGATGTGCATGAAATTCCAACTTCATCTATAAATATGCACATATTGATATGGAGTGTATCCTATGTATTGTGGTTAGTCTAACCATTTTGGACCCAATAAGTTTGGGGACCAAGATGTACTTGAATGTTGTTTTAGGTACATTGGAGATGCAATGGAGGCTTGTCTCATCTATAAGGAAGGTGTTGTCACCATATGAGAATTGGAGCCAAGCTAGGATGATCGATGAACTCTTATCTACTACATCATGCCATTGCTATCTCGGTAACAAGTATCTTATTCATGCATACTCATATAGCATCCAACCTCTTGTAGGTTGCATCTTGGCATGAAAGTCTTTATTTCGAAAATATTGCGGTTCTTGAAAAATCATTTTTAAAGAAAACTTCTTATTGTACATATGAGTAATTTGAGAAGATGCATACGATAGGAATATATATAAATCATGTTTATGATTCACCTATCCCAAATATGCCCTCTAGCAATTTATTGTATATCAATTCCTCAAAGAGCTCTTATGTGCAATATTGATGAAATTGCGAAATAAATCCGAATTTGTGATACTTGTTGCCTTTCTCAAAACATTCCAACTAGCTTTACTTCCCTTATTGTTAGTTGTGATGTTTTTGATATTTTCTTGATTGAAGTTCATTCATATACCATAAGTGAAAATTGGAGCCATAGGCTATATATGCTTTTAAGAAAATGTCCTTTGGTATATTTTATGACTTCATCTTGGATATCATGTATTATTTATTTTATTAACCTCTTGTGTGTGTATGTTTCTTTATGGATCATCTTGTCCACTTTAGAAATGTATATACATGAGAGCGTTAATCCATCATCTTGATATCATTGTTCTTTGCCAACCATCTTCTTATTCTTTTGATTTTAGTGGTGTTGGTAAAGAAGATTTATGAGTGCTTGGTTTATTTTTATCTTCATGCACTCATATCTCGCATTGTTGGACTCAAGTTGTTCTTGATAAGCATATTCTCTTTATCTTGTTTATGTTCTAAATGATATAGAGGGAGTGAGGATTCCATGTTTTTACATATTGTATTCAAATGCAAACATTCTAAATTATGCACGAACCTTGGGGAGCTTCCTTATTTCACTTAGAGCACTATATCTATCTTATCATGATATCTTTGTTTGTCCAATTTGATCTTTGATTGCTTGCTTTATTTGTTAAAGCTTTCTTCACTATGTTATCCTTGTGCAATCTTTTATCCTCAATATAGTTTGACTTCCTTCAAGTATTCTTCATTGGATATGTGCATTTGATTCCACTCAAATTATGAGAAGGGCACACCTTGGGGAGGAACTCACATTATATTGGTTTTCTAAATTTTTCACCCATTTTGGCACTTGATGCCAATGGGGGAGAAGTTTAGAGGGTTTAAGGGAATGGTTTATACTTAAGTTTGGTTTGTGCTTAAGTGTTTTGCCTCTCATGCATTCCATATTTATATGTCTTGCATGGTTGTATATATATATAGTGGAAACTGTCCCGAAGGTTAATCTTGACAATGTATGCAATGAATTCATGTTCATCACACGTGCATACATTGTGGGGGAGTTTGCTCTATATATGTTGGTTCTACTCACATCCCTTGCATTAGTTGTAGTTGTGTGAGTAGAGCTGGTTTTGATATGGACTAGTAGCTTCGTGTTACTTGACCATATCAAATACAACCTCTTGTATACAACTTATTCTCGGATAAGTTGCATACTTGTTTCTAATATTCATTATATAAACCCTCTTATTGTGGTTGTCATCAATTACCAAAATGGGGAGATTGTAAGGGTATATTGCCCCTATGTGTGGTTTTGGTAATTAGTGACAACCCCTATGGAGTAATGTTTTCATTAAGTTTATATGAAGTAATATTCCATAAGTACTACTTGTATTCCATGTGTTGGATTCAAGTATGGATGCCATAAAGATAAAGATATACCTTGTGTATTGGCATCAAGATCATCGATTTGAAGATATATATGTGATATGATCAAGAAGAAGAAATGAAGATGGATTTCTTATGTGGAACTCAATATTAGCCATTCTCTAGCTTATGTGATAAGCAATGAATGATCAAGAGCTTGAGTGATTGATTCCAAGTGAAGAATTCAAGCTATGGCTCTAAGTCGGTGTCATGATAGTGTCATAAGTTGAGCTATGGTTGAATAAGATTTAGAGCATGCAAACAAATGAAGAATTCTATATACACCTCAAGATAGTATGATAGAGCATGAGAAGATACAAGTTTGACCAATACAAAGAGTGAAGAATAGATTCAAATTTGGTCAACACATGAAGCATGAAGAATGTGCCACGAGAAGTCATGTGGTATGGTAAGCCGTGTCAATTATGCTTTATGAACTAACCCATCATATATGTTCCCTTATGTTGTCTATGTGGGTTTGGTATCTTTCCATGGGATGCATGCATCAAAAGTGGGATCTCATATAGCCCATGAGAGGATGACGTTAAGTGGTGATCGTCATCAAGGTTGAGTTGGGCAAGTTCAAGTTGAGAATCTCAAGAGGATCATATGCTTGAAGCTTGCCGTCCATTTGGTGATAATGGACACGTGAAGATGTGCATCAATGGAGCTTTCCCATCATGGTGTATGGGGGAGCATTTGTGAGTCTTTACGAAGCAACAATGATCAAGTGAGGCATTCCAGCTTGAGTGGAGCTTGAAGAGTTATCATCAAGATCAAGCGGGATGCGCGAGGCAAAGGTATGGCCTCGCTAGGTTTTCCTTTTACCGGTCTCAAGGTGGTTGTTGGAAGACCGGGCTATAGGATACATAGCCGCACTATCAAGACGGGCTTTCGGTTGGGTAACTTGATCACATCGTCTTAGGGAGCTCAACCCTTGCATGCTTTGCATTCCATAAATCTTGTTTCTTCTTGGTTTTTCTCTGTTTGAGGTTCTTGAGCTTGTTGCTAGCTTTACAACAAGCCCAAGTTAATCAAAAATGGAATTCGTATGCATCTTCTATTGCGTTTTCATGGTTGGAGGTTTTACCGGTTTGATTCTTTTATAGATAGGGAAAACCTTTTATATTATGTTTCTTACTCAATAGTTGGACTATGATGTTTCTACGCATAATGTTGTAGAGCTCATTGTCATGATTCCAACGAGCCCAAGATCATCGAAATCGGAGTCCGGATGCAAAAGTTATCGCAGTTTCGGTACACAGCCCGGTCCACCGAGTGCTGCTACCGGGTAGGTCGGTAGTCAGCTCGGTAGGTACCGGGTCCAGTACCGGGTGGCTCGATTCTGCCCCCAAACGGTCATATTTTGATGGGCTATAAAAGGGGCCTTCTTCCCCATTGTTCTTAGGGTTCTTAGGCACGTTTTTTACCACCATTGTTGACCTTCTTGAGCTTGCTTCCTCTCCAATCCCTCCTATGATTCTTGCATATTCTTGGGGATTTGAAAGAGGAGATCTAGATCTACAACCTCATCCAATCCATTTCTCCTCTAAGTGAGGGGAACTCTTGGGATCTAGATCTTGGAGTCATTTGTTGATTTCCTCCATTGTTCTTCCTCTCTAATCTCATCCTAGCATTTGTTGCTTTGGTGAGATTCGAGTGTGAAGGATTTGAACACCTCTAGTGTTCTTGCTTTGCATCATTGCATAGTGTTGAGATCTCCACCACGATTAGTTCGAGTGAGAGACCGTGAGCTTGTTACTCTTGGAGGGAGACCTCCTAGTTGGCTTGGCGGTTGGTGCTCCGGTGATCTCTTCAAGGAAGATTGTGAAGAGGCCCGGGCTTCTCCTTCGTGGAGCTTGTGAAGTGGTTTTGAAGCTTGCCATCTCCGGAGTGGAGGAAAAGCTAACCATAAGGAAAGGGCCATTATCCTTCGTGGGTTTGGCTCGGAGAATAGGGTGAGCCTTCGTGGCGTTGGGGAATCCTTCGTGGGACCTCCACCCCTCCAAACGTGGCGTACCTTCTTGCAAAGGAAGGGAACACGGGAATACATCCTCGTCTCCGCGTGCCTCGGTTATTTCTATACCCGAGCTTTCTTTCCTTGTGATAGCCATCGTGCTTCAAGTATCTATTATATCTTGCTATCACTTGTTGTTCATATATATTGTGCCTATCTTGCTTAGCTCTAGTTGCTATTGTTGCACTTAGTTGAGCCTAGCATATTTAGGATTTGTGCGTGTAAAATAAACGTTAGTTTAATTCCGCATTCTTACAAGCCAAATTCGTAAGAGTTTTTAAACGCCTATTCACCCCCCTCTAGACGACATCTCGTCCTTTCACAAAGTTTGCAGCCGAATGCCACAATGCAGTCAAGAACCATGTGCATGTGTGCTCACACTGGAAGAAATGGATAGTAAGCTCCTCTCTGACTATTACCACAGAGTTTCGGTAAGTCCATCCGAGACGTTTTACCCCACTACAATAATTATATAATGTTGTTGATTCAGAGATTTCCATTCTTATGCATGTTCTTCCATGCCACTAGGTTAGGTTTGATATGGATATAAATGCTTCACCAGTAAAAGCAGCGTGCAAGAGGTATCTTCAGATAGGTGTTAAGCACCAACGACACGTCCTTAAAAGAAAGCACTTTGATAACCGTCTTCTCTGCGATGTACCGAAAGAAAGTCATGTCAGTTCGATGAACGACGTTGAGTGGAATGAGCTTGTGCAGCACTGGATGGATCCCAAGATGAAGGTCAGTTATTTTATGCAAATCGAAGCTGGTACATTACATGCTTATGGCAGATGAACTTGTTAACTGAATTGACTAGCCCTTTCCTCAGTTCTGACTTATGACTGCATTTTCTTGTGCATGAAGCTTGACTATGAGTACCGTTACTAATTCTACCATCCAGCAGGAAATCGGTGAGAAAAACAAATTCAATCGTGCTAAGGTCCTGATCAATCCGGCAACCGGATCACGCAGCTATGTCGCGCACTTGGAAAACGTGGTAAGTCACGAACTGTCACAATATAAAATTGTGTTGTGATGAGTATTTCAAGTTTTTTGGTTATATAAGTTTGTTGTCGCGCTCAACACATGTGCTAGATGATGTTCCCTGTTTTTTTAGGACGGATTACATTTAATTTATTTGAAAATAACGTCATCGACAGAGCAACATCAGTTGAATTGAATTCCAGCTATGGTAACTATAGTGCACATGGTCGCTAGCGGAAACTGTGGATTTTATGCACACCTGGAACCTTTAAGCTGATCACCTATTTATATTTTTTTAGAAGGACAAATACAACAGCAAAGAATTTAGTCCTCTGGATATGTTCAAAGAGTGCCACTTGAGCCGACATAACGGCTTCTCCACCCCGACAAAGGATGCAATTGTAAGCCATCTTTCAAAGAGTTGTCAGTAACGTTTATCTTATATCTTGCTGCATCTCCTAACCATGATTCTTCATTGTAAAATAAGGCTGAGATGGAATATGAGTTGTGTGTACCTACAGCAGACGGACAACGCAGGACTGAGGCCCAGGTTGTTTACGAGGTCCTCTCGAGGAAAACTTCCCAGCCTACATTTCTTCAGAATGTAGGGGTCACACATCACTCCTCTCGATCCAGAATGAGCAAGCTTGCTGCAGAACTGGAGAAGGAGAAGATGGCAAGTGCAGAGCTGTCCAATGTTGCCAAGATCCAGAGGGATCAAATTAATCAGCTGACAACCAAGGCAAATGAAAGATTAGGAAAGTAGGCTGCGATGTCGGCAAAGATTGAAAGGTTTCTCATGCTTAAGTAAAGGTAGACTACGTAACCCTGATAACGTGGTTCACACGGGTGGTGGTATGCTCAACGATGGAAATGTTTTTTTGATGCTTGACGGTAAAGCACACGTCCGTTGGTCATGTTGAAGAATATGATGAGTACAACAACGAGTTTTCCCCTGAAAAGAAGGTTATCGAAGTAGGAGATGAAGATCACGTGAAGGTTGTTGGTGAAGGAGTGTACTGCGGAACAGGGGATTCCGGTGCCAACGTGGAACCTGCACAACACAATCAAACTACTTTACCCCAACTTAAGTGAGGTTGTCAATCTCACCGGCTTGCTGAAAACAAAGGATTAAACGTATGGTGTGGAAAATGATGTTTGCTTGCAGAAAACAAAAGAGAACAATGATTGTAGTAGGTTGTATTTCAGATGTAAAAGAATGGACCGCGCTCCACAGTTCACTAGTGGTGTCTCTCCAATAAGATAAATAACATGTTGGGTAAACAAATTACAATTGGGCAATTGACAAATAGAGAGGGCATAACAATGCACATACATATCATGATGACTACTATGAGATTTACTTAGGACATTACGACAAAAAACATAGACCGCCATCCAGCATGCATCTATGCCTAAAAAGTCCACCTTCGGGTTAGCATCCGCACCCCTTCCAGTATTAAGTTGCAAGCAACAGACAATTGCATTAAGTACTGTGCGTAATGTAAATAATACAAATATCCTTAGACAAAGCATTGATGTTTTATCCCTAGTGGCAACAACACATCTACAACCTTAGGGGTTGCTGTCACTCCAGATTCAATGGAGACATGAACCCACTATCTAGCATAAATACTCCCTCTTGGAGTCACAAGTATCAACTTGGCCAGAGCCTCTACTAGCAACGGAGAGCATGCAAGATCATAAACAACACATATATGATAGATCAATAATCAACTTGACATAGTATTCCATATTCATCGGATCCCAACAAACACAACATGTAGCATTACAAATAGATGATCTTGATCATGATAGGCAGCTCACAAGATCTAAACATGATAGCACAATAGGAGAAGACAACCATCTAGCTACTGCTATGGACCCGTAGTCCAAGGATGAACTACTCACGCATCATCCGGAGGCGGGCATGGTGATGTAGAGCCCTCCGGTGATGATTCCCCTCTCCGGCAGGGTGCCGGAGGAGATCTGAACCCCCGAGTTAGGGTTGACGGCGGCGGCGTCTGGAACTGTTCTGTATTTTGGCTCTCGGTACTAGGGTTTCGGGAACAAAGGAATAAATAGGCGAAGGAAGCGTCGGGGGGAGCCAGGGCTCCCTCCCCACGTCACGGCGCGGCAGTGGGGCCCCAGTGCCGCGATGACCCACAAGTATAGGGGATCGCAACATCTTCGAGGGAAGTAAAACCCAAATTTATTGATTCGACACAAGGGGAGGTAAAGAATACTTATAAGCCTTAACAACCGAGTTGTCAATTCAGTACACAAAAATCACTAGCAACAGTGGTGATGTGAAAGTAGCGATGATATGAAACGATAATGTTAACACGGCAGCAGTAATAGTAATATGAGAGCAATGGCACCAGAGAATAGTTGATACTACTTCCAATGACATGAAGAACAAGTATATGATGATGCAAGATGGACCGGGGTTCCCAGCTATCTACACTAGTGGTAACTCTCCAATAACAAGTGTTGGGTGAACAAATTACAGTTGGGCAATTGATAGGATTGATAAGGCATTAAGAAAGAACATCAATTCATTAATCATGTAGGCATGTTTTCCATATTTAGTCGTACGTGCTCGCAATGAGAAACTTGCACAACATCTATTGTCCTACCAGCCGGTGGCAGCCGGGCCTCAAGGAAACTACTGGATATTAAGGTACTCCTTTTAATAGAGCACCGGAGCAAAGCATTAACACTTGGTGAAAACATGTGTCCCTCACATCACCGCCATCCCCTCCGGTTGTCCCGATTTACTTCGGGGCCTTTGGTTCCGGACAGTGACATGTGCATACAACTTGTAGATACAATCTAAGCAATAATTATAGAGCTCAAATCTAAGATCATGCCACTCGGGCCCTAGTGACAAGCATTAAGCATAACAAGATTGCAGCAACAATAACTTCACAAACTTTATAGATAGACTAATCATAATGTATCATCCATCGGATCCCAACAAACACAACACCGATTACATCAGATGAATCTCAATCATGTAAGGCAGCTCATGAGATCATTGTATTGAAGTACATGGGGGAGAGAATACCAACTAGCTACACTAGAACCCGTAGTCCATGGGGGAACTACTCACGGAGCATGATGGAGGCGATGGCGTTGATGGAGATGGCTTCGGGGCACTTCCCGTCCAGTGCGGGGACAGAGTTCTGTCCCCGAATTGGAGTTTCGCGATGCGGCGGCGCCCTGAGTCTTTCGGAGTTTCGTCAAGTGGTACGGTGTTTTTAGGTCGAAAGGGATTTTATAGGCGAAGAGGCGGCGCGGGGGGCACGGGGCGCCACACCCAGGCCGGCGCGGGCCCAGGCCAGGCCGCGCCGCCTTATGGTCTGGTGGCCCTCGGCCCTCTCCGACTCTTCTTCGTGTTACGGATGCTGGGAAAAATAGGAGGTTTGGCGTTGATTTCGTCCAATTCGAGAATATTGCCCGAACAGCAACCTACGGAACCAAAAACAGACAGAACAGTTGGCATCTCGTTAATAGGTTAGTTCCGGAAAACGCATAAAAACATCATAAAGTGCAAGCAAAACATGTAAGTATTGTCATAAAACAAGCATGGAACACAGAAATTATGGATACGTCGGGACGTATCAGCATCCTTAGTTCCTGCTCGTCCCGAGCAGGTAAACGATAAAAAGAATAATTTCTGTAGTGACATGCTACTTACATAACCTTGATCATACTATTACAAAGCACATGAGATGAATGAAGTGACTCAAGGCAATGATCTATAGTTGCTAACAAATAGATAACATATAGCAAAACTTTTCATGAATAATACCTTCAAGACTAGTATCAAAATTCTTGCACAAGAGTTAACTCATAAAGCAATAAGTTCAAAGTAAAGGCATCGAAACAACACAAAGGAAGATATAAGTTTCAGCGGTTGCTTTCAACTTGTAACATGCATATCTCATGGATAATTGTCAACACAAAGTAATATGATGAATGCAAATATGCAAGTATGTAAGAATCAATGCACAGTTGACACAAGTGTTTGCTTCTAAGATGGAAGGAAGTAGGTAAGCTGACTCAACATAAAGTAAAAGAATGACCCTTCGCAGAGGGAAGCATCGATTGCTATATTTGTGCTAGAGCTTTGGTTTTGAAAACATAAAGAGAGCATAAAAGTAAAGTTTTGAGAGGTGTTTGTTGTTGTCAACGAATGGTAGTGGGCACTCTAACCCCCTTGCTAGACAAACCTTCAAAGAGCGTTTATTTTATTTTTGGGTGGCACTCCTTCCAACCTTTCTTTCACAAACCATGGCTAACCGAATCCTCGGGTGCCTGCCAACAATCTCATACCATGAAGGAGTGCCCTTTTATTTTAGTTTTATTATGATGACACTCCTCCCCACCTTTGCTTACACAAGCCATGGCTAACCGAATCCTTCGGTGCCGTCCAACAATCACATACCATGGAGGAGTGTCTATTTTTGTTAATTAATTTGGGACTGGGAATCCCATTGCCAGCTCTTTTTGCAAAATTATTGGATAAGCGGATGTGCCACTAGTCCATATGAAAGTTGCCCAACAAGATTGAAAGATAAACACCACATACTTCCTCATGAGCTATAAAACATTGACACAAATCAGAGGTAATAAATTTTGAATTGTTTAAAGGTAGCACTCAAGCAATTTACTTTGGAATGGCAGAAAATACCACATAGTAGGTAGGTATGGTGGACACAGATGGCATAGGTTTTGGCTCAAGGTTTTGGATGCACGAGAATATTCCCTCTCGATACAAGGCTTAGGCTAGCAAGGTTGTTTGAAGCAAACACAAGTATGAACCGGTACATCAAAACTTACATAAGAACATATTGCAAGCATTATAATACTCTACACTGTCTTCCTTGTTGCTCAAACACTTTTACCAGAAAATATCTAGACCTTAAGAGAGATCAATTATGCAAACCAATTTCAGCAAGCTCTACAGTAGTTCTCCACTAATAGGCTTAGACTACATGAAAAAAACTTAATCATGATCTACTTGAGAGCTCAAAACAATTGCCAGGTGTCAAATTATCCAAGACATATGAGGCATTTTCCTTTTCCAACCAAATAAGTATTGTAGCTTCCAACTTTTATCATTGAACATTAAAAGTAAAACGAAGAACAAGTGTTCATATGAAAAAGCGGAGCGTGTCTCTCTCCAAACAAGGATTGCTAGGATCCATCTTTATTCAAACACAAACAAAAATAAAAACAAACAGACGCTCCAAGTAAAGCACATAAGATGTGACCGAATAAAAATATAGTTTCAGGAGGAACCTGATAAGTTGATGAAGAAGGGGATGCCTTGGGCATCCCCAAGCTTAAACGCTTGAGTCTTCTTGAAATATGCAGGGATGAACCACGGGGCATCCCCAAGCTTAGACTTTTCACTCTTCTTGATCATATATCATCCTCCTCTCTTGACCCTTGAAAACTTCCTTCACACCAAACTTCTCACAAACTTCATTAGAGGGGTTAGTACTCAAAAATTTGAATCCACCTTGGTCCTGTAGTGGCACATTGCAAGAACTCAATAAAACATTAGCTACAGCCCTCTACGTCTAGAAAACCTCGCTTAAAGTCCACAAGAGACAATGCAAAAAACAGAGACAGAATCTGCCAAAACAGAACAGCCAGTAAAGACGAATTTTAAATAAATACTTCCGTTGCTCAAATCAGAAAACTCAAAACTAATGAAAGTTGCGTACATATCTGAGGAACACGCACGTAAATTGGCATATTTTTCTGAGTTACCTACAGGAAAACAGCCCAGATTCGTGACAGATAGAAATCTGTTTCTGCGCAGAAATCCAAATCTAGTATCAACCTTCGATTAGAGGCTTCACTTGGCACAACAAAACACAAAACTAAGATAAGGAGAGGTTGCTACAGTAGTAAACAACTTCCAAGACACAAATATAAAACAAAGTACTGTAGCAAAATAACACATGGGTTATCTCCCAAGAAGTTCTTTCTTTATAGCCATTAAGATGGGCTCAGCAGTTTTAAATGATGCACTCGCAAGAAATAGTATTTGAAGCAAAAGAGAGCATCAAAAAGCAAATTCAAAACATATTTAAGTCTAACCCACTTCCTATGAATCTTGTACACAAATAAATTCATGAAGAACAAAGTGATAAGCATAAGAAGATAAAACAAGAGTAACTTCAAAATTTTAAGCATATAGAGAGGTGTTTTAGCACCATGAAAATTTCTACAACCATATTTTCCTCTCTCATAATAATTTTCAGTAGCTTCATGAACAAACTCAACAATATAACTATCACATGCAGCATACTTTTCATGATTTCCAAACACATAATTTTTATCAAGTTCAAGAATAGTGGAATTAAAACTTTCAAACTTACTTTTATTAATAATATAACAAGGTAGTTGATCAATCTCAATAGATATGGGACTCATAGAATAAGTCAAGAACTCTCCAATCCCATTTTCATTAGTAGTACAATTAATATTATCAAGTAACATAGGACCATCATCTAGAGCTTTATCATAAACATTTGCCAAGCAAAATTCTTTAGTACCATGCATTTCGACATCAGGCACAAACAAAGCATTATCATAAGATTTATCAAAGTAGCATGGATTATCATAAATAACAGTAGCATAATTATTCTCACAAGTATTACTCATAGGTACTATTTCAAGAGAATCCACAGGAACATAACATTCAACCTCTTCCGGTAAGCATGGAGGACAATCAAATAGTGTAAGAGATAAAGAGTTACTCTCATTAGAAGGTTGGCATGGGTAGCTAATCCATTCTTCCTCCTTTTGTTCATCACTCTCCTCTTCTTTTTCATCCAATGAGCTTTCAGGTTCATCAATTTCCTCCTCTTTTTCATCCAATGAGCTTTCAGGTTCATCAATTTCTTCTTCCACCGGTTCCTGCAAATTGTGAGTGCATTCTTGTGCATTAATGTGTCTCTCTTTATAATCAAGGATATAAGGATTCCTACTGTAGCATTCTATGCAAGAATTAAGGATAGTAGAGACATAATCTTTAAGGCCCTTACAAACAACACAAGTTTCATAATTCTCAACCATGAAGGATTCTATCTCGGAGGCTCCCATAAATAAGACAAATTGTTCTACCTCTTCGAACCCATAATGAATATAGCAATTCCGATTATAGTTCTTAATTAAAAATTCCTCACTAAAGCCACATTGAAATTTAAGATGTTTAGTATCCTGTTGAGAGCAACAGTTTATATTATGGCGTTCAAGCAAGATTTCAGCAATTGTATTCAATTTTTCTATCATAGCACTCATTATTTTACTAGTTCTTGATTCTCTATAATTATTATAACATTCTATAAGCTCCAAGTAAGTGGTAGGTTCTCCCATAACAGCAATTTTTAATTTTTAGATTTTTCAAATTTTTATGGATTTTTGGGTATATGAGGAAAATAAAACAAGACAAAAAGTAACTAGGCAAAAGTAAACTAAGCAAACTAATACTAGACAGAAATAAACTAAGCACAAATAAACTAGACAAAAGTAAACTAGCAAAACAAAATAAAATAAAAGTAGAGAGGTAGAGTGTACTCCCGGGTGAACTTATGAGTAGAGCTATGCCTCCCGGCAACGGCGAAAATATAGTCTTGATGACCCACAAGTATAGGGGATCGCAACAGTCTTCGAGGGAAGTAAAACCCAAATTTATTGATTCGACACAAGGAGGTAAAGAATACTTATAAGCCTTAACAATGAGTTGTCAATTCAGCTGCAAAAATCACTAGCAACAGTGGTGATGTGAAAGTAGCAGTGATATGAGAGCAGTAGTAACAGTAACACGGCAGCAGTAATAGTAATATGAGAGCAATGGCACCAGAGAATAGTTGATACTACTTCCAATGACATGAAGAACAAGTATATGATGATGCAAGATGGACCGGGGTTCCCAGCTATCTACACTAGTGGTAACTCTCCAATAACAAGTGTTGGGTGAACAAATTACAGTTGGGCAATTGATAGGATTGATAAGGCATTAAGAAAGAACATCAATTCATTAATCATGTAGGCATGTTTTCCATATTTAGTCGTACGTGCTCGCAATGAGAAACTTGCACAACATCTATTGTCCTACCAGCCGGTGGCAGCCGGGAGGGAAACTACTGGATATTAAGGTACTCCTTTTAATAGAGCACCGGAGCAAAGCATTAACACTTGGTGAAAACATGTGTCCCTCACATCACCGCCATCCCCTCCGGTTGTCCCGATTTCTGTCACTTGGGGCCTTTGGTTCCGGACAGTGACATGTGCATACAACTTGTAGATACAATCTAAGCAATAATTATAGAGCTCAAATCTAAGATCATGCCACTCGGGCCCTAGTGACAAGCATTAAGCATAACAAGATTGCAGCAACAATAACTTCACAAACTTTATAGATAGACTAATCATAATGTATCATCCATCGGATCCCAACAAACACAACACCGATTACATCAGATGAATCTCAATCATGTAAGGCAGCTCATGAGATCATTGTATTGAAGTACATGGGGAGAGAATACCAACTAGCTACAGCTAGAACCCGTAGTCCATGGGGGAACTACTCACGGAGCATGATGGAGGCGATGGCGTTGATGGAGATGGCTTCCGGGGGCACTTCCCCGTCCGGCAGTGCCGGGACGAGTTCTGTCCCGAATTGGAGTTTCGCGATGGCGGCGGCGCCCCTGGAGTCTTTCTGGAGTTTCGTCAAGTGGTACGGTGTTTTTAGGTCGAAAGGGATTTTATAGGCGAAGAGGCGGCGCAGGGGCACTGGGGCGCCACACCACGCGCGGGCCAGGCCAGGCGCGTCGCCTTATGGTGCAGTGGCCCTCGGCCCCTCCGACTCTTCTTCGGTGTTCGGATGCTTCCGGAAAAATAGGAGGTTTGGCGTTGATTTCGTCCAATTCCGAGAATATTGCCCGAACAGCCTTTCTGGAACCAAAAACAGCGAAAACAGGCTGGCACTGTGGCATCTCGTTAATAGGTTAGTTCCGGAAAACGCATAAAAACATCATAAAGTGCAAGCAAAACATGTAAGTATTGTCATAAAACAAGCATGGAACGACAGAAATTATGGATACGTCGGGGACGTATCAGCCATATGGAGGGCCCCCTGCTGGCCTTCCTCGACTCCTCTTCGGTCTTCGGAACACTCCGTGGAAAATAGGGCCGTGAGCTTTTGTTTCGCCAATTCCGAGAATATTTGTAAAACAACTTTTCTGAAATCAAAAACAGCAGAAACAGGAACACTGTGGCATCTTGTTTATAGGTTAGTCCCAGAAAATGCATAAAAACATTATAAAGTGTGAATAAAACATGTAGGTATATTGTCATAAAACTAGCATGGAACATAAGAAATTATAGATACGTTGGAGACGTATCAAGCATCCCAAGCTTAGTTCCTACTCGCCCTCGAGTAGGTAAACGATAAAAATAATTTCTGAAGTGACATGCTACCAACATAATCTTGATCAATACTATTGTAAAGCATATGAGATGAATGAAGTGACTCAAAGCAATGGTCTATAGTTTGCTAACAAAAAGATAATGACTAAACAACTGAATCATATAGCAAAAACTTTTCATGAATAGTACTTTCAAGACAAGCATCAAAAAGTCTTGCATAAGAGTTAACTCATAAAGTAATAGATTCTTAATACAAGGTTTTGAAGCAACACAAAGGAAGATTTAAATTTCAGCAATTGCTTTCAACTTCAACATGCATATCTGCTGGCGTGTAGTTGACGTGGGAGTTAGAAATCTTTGTGGTGTAACTTTTCTTCGTTCCCCGGCAACGGCGAAAAATTAGCTGATGCGTGCAGTTAACACACGTCGTTGAAACCCCAAGAGGAAGGTGTGATGCATACAGTAGCAGTTTCCCTCAGTAAGAAACCAAGGTTTATCGAAGAGCCAAGAAGCACGTTAAAGGTTGATGGCGGCGAAGTGTAGAACTGCGCCAGGGATTTCGGCGCCAACGTGGAACCTGCACAACACAATCAAAGTACTTTGCCCCAACGTAGTGAGGTTGTCAATCTCACCTGCTGTAAACAAAGGATTAATTGTATAGTGTGGAAGATGATGTTTGTTTGCGAAGAACAGTAAAGAACAATTGCGAGTAGATTGTATTTCAGATCTAAAGAATGGTGGGGTCCGAGTTCACTAGTGGTGTCTCTCCATAAGATAAATAGCATGTTGGGTGAACAAATTACGGTTGGGCAATTGACAAATAAAGAAGGCATAACAATGCACATACATATATCATGATGAGTACTATGAGATTTAATCGGGCATTACGACAAAGTACATAGACCGCTATCCAGCATGCATCTATGCCTAAATAGTCCACTTTCAGGTTATCATCCGAACCCCTTCTGGCATAAAGTTGTAAACAACAGACAATTGCATTAAGTATGATGCGTAATGTAATCAACACAAATATCCTTAGACAAAGCATCGATGTTTTATCCCTAGTAGCAACAGACATCCACAACCTTAGAACTTTCTGTCACTGTCCCAGATTCAATGGAGGCATGAACCCACTATCGAGCATAAATACTCCCTCTTGGAGTTACAAGTATCAACTTGGCCAGAGCCTCTACTAGCAACGGAGAGCATGCAAGAACATAAACAACATATATGATAGATTGATAATCAATTTGACATAGTATTCAATATTCATCGGATCCCAACAAACACAACATGTAGCATTACAAATAGATGATCTTGATCATGATAGGCAGCTCACAAGATCTAACATGATAGCACAACGAGGAGAAGACAACCTAGCTACTGCTATGGACCCATAGTCCAGGGGTGAACTACTCACACATCGATCCGGAGGCGATCATGGCGATGAAGAGCCCTCCGGGAGATGATTCCCCTCTCCGGGGGGTGCGGAGGCGATCTCCTGAATCCCCGAGATGGGATTGGCGGCGGCGTCTCTGGAAGGTTTTCCGTATCGTGGCTCTCGGTACTGGGGGTTTCGCGACGAAGGCTTTAAGTAGGCGGAAGGGCGGAGTCGGAGGAGTCACGGGGGACCCACACGCTAGGGCCGCGCGGGCCCCCTCTAGGCCGCGCCGCCCTAGTGTGGCGGCGCCCCGTGGCCCCACTTCGTTCTCCCTCGGTCTTCTGGAAGCTTCGTGGAAAAATAAGCCCCTGGGCGTTGATTTCGTCAATTCCGAGAATATTTCCTTACTAGGATTTCTGAAACCAAAAGCAAAGAATGGCTCTTCGGCATCTCGTCAATAGGTTAGTGCCGGAAAATGCATAATAATGACATATAATGTGTATAAAACATGTGAGTATTATCATAAAGTAGCATGGAACATAAGAAATTATAGATACGTTTGAGACGTATCAAGCATCCCCAAGCTTAGTTCCTACTCGCCCTCGAGTAGGTAAACGATAACAAAGATAATTTCTGAAGTGACATGCTATCATAATCTTGATCAATACTATTGTAAAGCACATGAGATGAATGCAGCGATTCGAAGCAATGATGAAGATAATGAGTAAACAACTGAATCATATAGAAAAGACTTTTCATGAATAATACTTTCAAGACAAGCATCAATAAGACTTGCATAACAGTTAACTCATAAGCAATAAATTCTTAGTAGAAAGCTTTGAAACAACACAAAGGAAGATATAAGTTTCAGCGCTTGCTTTCAACTTCAACATTCTTATCTCATGGATAATTATCAACACAAAGTAATATAACAAGTGCAATAGGTAAACATGTAAGAATCAATGCACACAGTTTACACAAGTGTTTGCTTCTAAGATAGAAAGAAGTAGGTAAACTGACTCAACAATAAAGTAGAAGAATGGCCCTTCGCAGAGGGAAGCATGGATTACTATTTTTGTGCTAGAGCTTTTCATTTTGAAAACATAGAAACAATTTTGTCAACGGTAGTAATAAATCATATGTGTTATGTATAAGATATCCTATAAGTTGCAAGCCTCATGAGAATACTAATAGTGCCCGCACCTTGTCCTAATTAGCTTGGATTAACACGGATTATCATTGCATAACATATGTTTCAACCAAGTGTCACAAAGGGGTACCTCTATGCCGCCTGTACAGAGGTCTAAGGAGAAAGTTCGCATTGGATTTCTCGCTTTGATTATTCTCAACTTAGACATCCATACCGGGACAACATAGACAACAGATAATGGACTCCTCTTTAATGCATAAGCATTCAACAACAGTTAATATTCTCAATAGAGATTGAGAATTTGTGTCCAAACTGAAACTTCCACCATGATTCATGGCTTTAGTTAGCGGCCCAATGTTCTTCTCTAACAATATGCATACTCAAACCATTTGATCATGAAAATCGCCCTTACTTCAGACAAGACGAACATGCATAGCAACTCACATGATATTCAACAAAGGTAAAAGTTGATGGCGTCCCCAGAAACATGGTTACCGCTCAACAAGCAACTTATTAAGAAATAAGACACATAAGTACATATTCTTCACCACAATAGTTTTTAAGGCTATTTTCCCATGAGCTATGTATTGTAAAGGCAAAGAATAGAAGTTTAAAGGTAGCACTCAAGTAATGTACTTTGGAATGGCGAAAATACCATGTGGTAGGTAGGTATGGTGGACACAAATGGCATAGTTTTTGGCTCAAGGATTTGGATGCACGAGAAGAATCCCTCTCAATACAAGGCTAGGCTAGCAAGGTTGTTTGAAGAAAACTCAAGTATAAAATGGTGCAGCAAGACTCACATATGAACATATTGTAAGCATTATAAGACTTTACATTGTCTCCTTGTTGTTCAAACACCTTAACCAGAAAATATCTAGACTTAGAGAGACCAATCATGCAAACCAAATTTTAACAAGCTCTATGTAGTTCTTCATTAATGGGTGCAAAGTACATGATGCAAGAGCTTAAACATGATCTATATGAGCACAACAATTGCCAAGTATCAAATTATTCAAGACATTATACCAATTACCATATGCGGCATTTTCCATTTCCAACCATATATCAATGAACGAAGTAGTTCAACCTTCGCAATGAACATTAAAAATAAAGCTAAGAACACATGTGTTCATATGCAATAGCGGAGCGTGTCTCTCTCCCACACAAAGAATGCTAGGATCCGATTTTATTCAAACAAAATAAAAATAAAAGCAAACAGACGCTCCAAGCAAAGTACATAAGATGTGACTGAATAAAAATATAGTTTCACTAGAGGTGACCTGATAAGTTGTCGATGAAGAAGGGGATGCCTTGGGCATCCCCAAGCTTAGATGCTTGAGTCTTCTTGAAATATGCAGGGATGAACCACGGGGCATCCCCAAGCTTAGACTTTTCACTCTTCTTGATCATATTGTATCATCCTCCTCTCTTGACCCTTGAAAACTTCCTCCACACCAAACTCGAAACAAACTCATTAGAGGGTTAGTGCATAATTCATATATTCAGAGGTGACATAATCATTCTTAACACTTCTGGACATTGCACAAAGCTACTGAAAGTTAATGGAACAAAGAAATCCATCAAACATAGCAAAACAGGCAATGCGAAATAAAAGGCAGAATCTGTCAAAACAGAACAGTCCGTAAAGACGAATTTTTTAGAGGCACTTAACTTGCTCAGATGAAAATGCTCAAATTGAATGAAAGTTGCGTACATATCTGAGGATCACACACGTAAATTGGCAGATTTTTCTGAGTTACCTACAGAGAACCCTGCCCAAGTTCGTGACAGCAAGAAATCTGTTTCTGCGGTAATCCAAATCTAGTATTGACTTTACTATCAAAGACTTTACTTGGCACAACAATGCAATAAAATAAAGATAATGAGAGGTTGCTACAGTAGTAACAACTTCCAAGACTCAAATATAAAACAAAAGTGCAGAAGTAAAATAATGGGTTGTCTCCCATAAGCGCTTTTCTTTAACGCCTTTCACCTAGGCGCAGAAAGTGTGAATCAAGTGACATCAAGAGATGAAGCATCGACATCATAATTTGTTCTAATAATAGAATCATAAGGTAACTTCATTTTCTTTCTAGGGAAGTGTTCCATACCTTTCTTGAGAGGAAATTGATATTTAATATTACCTTCCTTCATATCAATGGTAGCACCAACAGTTCGAAGAAAAGGTCTTCCCAATATAATGGGACAAGATGCATTGCATTCAATATCCAAGACAACAAAATCAACGGGGACAAGGTTATTGTTAACCATAATACGAACATTATCAGTCCTCCCCAAAGGTTTCTTTATAGCATTATCAGCAAGATTAACATCCAAATAACAATTTTTCAATGGTGGCAAGTCAAGCATATCATAGATTTTCTTAGGCATAACAGAAATACTTGCACCAAGATCACATAAAGCATTACAATCAAAATCATTGACCCTCATCTTAATGATGGGCTCCCAACCATCTTCTAACTTCCTAGGAATAGAAGTTTCAAGTTTTAGTTTCTCTTCTCTAGCTTTTATGAGAGCATTTGTAATATGTTTTGTAAAGGCCAAATTTATAGCACTAGCATTGGGACTTTTAGCTAGTTTTTGTAAGAACTTTATAACTTCAGAGATGTGACAATCATCAAAATCTAAACCATTATGATCTACAGCAATGGGATCATTGTCCCCAATGTTGGAAAAAATTTCAGCAGTTTTATCACAAGCAGTTTCAGCAGTTTCGGGCAGTTTTGCACGCTTTGCACTAGGAGTAGATACATTGCCAACACCAATTATTTTACCATTGATAGTAGGAGGTTTAGCAACATGTGAGGTATCAACATTACTAGTGGTGGTAATAGTCCAAACTTTAGCTACATTATTCTCTTTAGCAAGTTTTTCGTTTTCTTCTCTTTCCCACCTAGCATGCAATTCAGCCATCAATCTCATATTCTCATTAATTCTAACTTGGATGGCATTTGCTGTAGTAACAATCTTATTATCATTATCCTTATTAGGCATAACTTTCAATTTTAAAAGATCAACATCAGAGGCAAGTCTATCAACCTTAGAAGCAAGAATATCAATTTTATCAAGCTTTTCTTCAACAGATTTGTTAAAAGCAGTTTGTGTACTAATAAATTCTTTAAGCATGGCTTCAAGACCAGGGGGTACACTCCTATTATTGTTGTAAGAATTCCCATAAGAATTACCATAACCATTACTATTAGCAGAAGGATATGGCCTATAGTTGTTACCAGAATTATTCTTATAAGCATTGTTGTTGAAATTATTATTTTTAATGAAGTTCACATCAACATTCTCTTCTTGAGCAACCAATGAAGCTAAAGGAACATTATTAGGATCAACATTAGATCTACCATTCACAAGCATAGACATAATCACATCAATCTTATCACTCAAGGAGGAGGTTTCTTCAACAGAATTTACCTTCTTACCTTGTGGAGCTCTTTCCGTGTGCCATTCAGAGTAATTGATCATCATATCATCAAGAAGCTTTGTTGCCGCCCCCAAGGTGATGGACATAAAGGTTCCTCCAGCAGCTGAATCCAATAGGTTCCGCGAAGAAAAATTCAATCCTGCATAGAAGGTTTGGATGATCATCCAAGTAGTTAGTCCATGGGTTGGGCAATTCTTTACCAAAGATTTCATTCTCTCCCATGCTTGAGCAACACGTTCATTATCCAATTGCTTAAAATTCATTATGCTACTTCTCAAAGATATAATTTTAGCAGGAGGATAATATCTACCAATAAAAGCATCCTTACATTTAGTCCATGAATCAATACTATTCTTAGGCAAAGATAGCAACCAATCTTTAGCTCTTCCTCTTAAAGAGAAAGGAAACAATTTCAATTTTATAATGTCACCATCTACATCCTTATACTTTTGCATTTCACAAAGTTCAACAAAATTATTAAGATGGGCAGCAGCATCATCAGAACTAACACCAGAAAATTGCTCTCTCATGACAAGATTCAATAAAGCAGGTTTAATTTCAAAGAATTCTGCTGTAGTAGCAGGTGGAGCAATAGGTGTGCATAAGAAATCATTATTATTTGTGCTAGTGAAGTCACACAACTTAGTGTTTTCAGGAGTATTCATTTTAGCAATAGTAAATAAAGCAAACTAGATAAAGTAAATGCAAGTAACTAATTTTTTTGTGTTTTTAATATGGAGAACGCAAACAAGATAGTAAATAAAGTAAAGCTAGCAACTAATTTTTTTGTGTTTTGTTTTAGTGCAGCAAACAAAGTAGTAAATAAAATAAAGCAAGACAAAAACAAAGTAAAGAGATTGGAAGTGGAGACTCCCCTTGCAGCGTGTCTTGATCTCCCCGCAACGGCGCAGAAAACTTGCTGGCGTGTAGTTGACGTGGGAGTTAGAAATCTTTGTGGTGTAACTTTTCTTCGTTCCCCGGCAACGGCGCCAGAAAATTAGCTTGATGCGTGCAGTTAACACACGTCCGTTGGGAACCCCAAGAGGAAGGTGTGATGCGTACGGTAGCAAGTTTTCCCTCAGTAAGAAACCAAGGTTTATCGAACCAGTAGGAGCCAAGAAGCACGTTGAAGGTTGATGGCGGTGAAGTGTAGTGCGGCGCAACAGGGATTCCGGCGCCAACGTGGAACCTGCACAACACAATCAAAGTACTTTGCCCCAACGTAACAGTGAGGTTGTCAATCTCACCGGCTTGCTGTAAACAAAGGATTAATTGTATAGTGTGGAAGATGATGTTTGTTTGCGAAGAACGGTAAAGAACAATTGCAGTAGATTGTATTTCAGATGTAAAGAATGGACCGGGGTCCACAGTTCACTAGTGGTGTCTCTCCCATAAGATAAATAGCATGTTGGGTGAACAAATTACAGTTGGGCAATTGACAAATAAAGAATGCATAACAATGCACATACATATATCATGATGAGTACTATGAGATTTAATCAGGCATTACGACAAAGTACATAGACCGCTATCCAGCATGCATCTATGCCTAAATAGTCCACTTTCAGGTTATCATCCGAACCCCTTCCGGTATTAAGTTGTAAACAACAGACAATTGCATTAAGTATGGTGCGTAATGTAATCAACACAAATATCCTTAGACAAAGCATCGATGTTTTATCCCTAGTAGCAACACATCCACAACCTTAGAACTTTCTGTCACTGTCCCAGATTCAATGGAGGCATGAACCCACTATCGAGCATAAATACTCCCTCTTGGAGTTACAAGTATCAACTTGGCCAGAGCCTCTACTAGCAACGGAGAGCATGCAAGAACATAAACAACATATATGATAGATTGATAGTCAACTTGACATAGTATTCAATATTCATCGGATCCCAACAAACACAACATGTAGCATTACAAATAGATGATCTTGATCATGATAGGCAGCTCACAAGATCTAACATGATAGCACAACGAGGAGAAGACAACCATCTAGCTACTGCTATGGACCCATAGTCCAGGGGTGAACTACTCACACATCGATCCGGAGGCGATCATGGCGATGAAGAGCCCTCCGGGAGATGATTCCCCTCTCCGGTGCCGGAGGCGATCTCCTGAATCCCCGAGATGGGATTGGCGGCGGCGTCTGGAAGGTTTTCCGTATCGTGACTCTCGGATGGGGTTTCGACGAAGGCTTTAAGTAGGCGGAAGGGCGAGTCGGAGGAGTCACGGGGGACCCACACGCTAGGGCCGCGTGGGCCCCCTCTAGGCCACGCCGCCCTGTGGCGGCGCCCGTCCACATCGTTTCTCCCTCGGTCTTGGAAGCTTCGTGGAAAATAAGCCTGGGCGTTGATTTCGTCGAATTCGAGAATATTTCCTTACTAGGATTTCTGAAACCAAAAACAAACAGCAACTGGCTCTTCGGCATCTCGTCAATAGGTTAGTGCCGGAAAATGCATAATAATGACATATAATGTGTATAAAACATGTGAGTATTATCATAAAAGTAACATGGAACATAAGAAATTATAGATACGTTTGAGACGTATCAATATCTCATGGATAATTGTCAACACATAGTAATATAATAAGTGCAATAAGCAAGCATGTAAGAATCAATGCGCACAGTTGACACAAATGTTTGCTTCTAAGATAGAAAGAAGTAGGTAAACTGACTCAACATAAAGTAAAAGAAAGGCCCTTCGCAGAGGGAAGCAGGGATTAAATCATATGCTAGAGCTTTTCAAGTTTTGAAATCATATAGAGAGCATAAAAATAAAGTTTTGAGAGGTGTTTGTTGTTGTCAACGAATGGTAGTGGGCACTCTAACCCCCTTGTCAAACAGACTTTCAAAGAGCGGCTCCCATGAAGGACGTTATCTCTACCAGCAAGGTAGATCATCCATCTTCTCTTTTGTTTACACATGTATTTTAGTTTTATTTATAGATGACACTCCTCCCAACCTTTTGCTTTCACAAGCCATGGCTAACCGAATCCTCGGGTGCCTTCCAACATTTCACATACCATGGAGGAGTGTCTATTGCAAAATTAAGTTGCTTACTGATAAATCAGGGCAAAACATGTGAAGAGAATTATTAATGAAAGTTAATTAATTGGGGTTGGGCACCCCGTTGCCAGCTCTTTTTGCAAAATTATTGGATAAGCGGATGTATATGCCACTAGTCCATTGGTGAAAGTCTGCCCAACAAGATTGAAAGATAAAACACAACATACTTCCTCATGAGCTATAAAACATTGACACAACTAAGGAGTAATAAAGTTTTGAATTGTTTAAAGGTAGCACATGAAGTATTTACTTGGAATGGCAGAAAAATACCACATAGTAGGTAGTTATGGTGGACACAAATGGCATAGGATTTGGCTCAAGGTTTTGGATGCACGAGAAGCATTCTCTCTCAGTACAAGGCTTTGGCTAGCAAGGTTGTTTGAAGCAAACACAAGTATAAACAGGTACAGCAAAACTTACATAAGAACATATTGCAAGCATTATAAGACTCTACACTGTCTTCCTTGTTGCTCAAACACTTTTACCAGAAAATATCTAGACCTTAGAGAGACCAATCATGCAAACCAAATTTCAACAAGCTCTACGGTAGTTCTCCACTAATAGGCTTAAACTACATGATGCAAGAGCTTAAGCATGATCTACTTGAGAGCTCAAAACAATTGCCAAGTATCAAATTATTCAAGACAATATACCAATTACCACATGAAGCATTTCTGTTTCCAACCAAATAACAATAAGTGTTGCGGCTTTCAGCTTTCGCCACAAACATGAAAAATAAAACGAAGAACACAAGTGTTCAAATGAAAAAGCGGAGCGTGTCTCTCTCCCACACAAGCATGTTAGGATCCAATTTATTAAGAAAACTTAAAATAACAAACGAGAATAAAAACACACGGACTCTCCAAGTAAATCACATAAGATGTGACGAAATTAAAATATAGTTTCACTAGAGGTGACCTGATAAGTTTGATGAAGAAGGGATGCCTTGGGCATCCCCAAGCTTGAGTCTTCTTGAAATATGCAGGGATGAACCAGGGGGCATCCCCAAGCTTAGACTTTTCACTCTTCTTGATCATATTATATCATCCTCCTCTCTTGATCCATGAAAACTTCCTTCACACCAAACTCAAAGCAATCTCATTAGAGGGTTAGTGCATAATCAAAAATTCACATGTTCAGTAAGGACACAATCATTCCCAACACTTCTGGACATTACCCAAGGCTACTGAAATTTAATGGAGCAAAGAAATCCACTCAAACACAATAAAAGAGGCAATGCGAAATAAAAGGCAGAATCTGTCAAAACAGAACAGTCCGTAAAGACGAATTTTTTCGAGGCACTTAACATGCTCAGATGGAAAAGCTCCAGTTGAATGAAAGTTGCGTACATATCTGGGGATTACTCATGATTTTTTTCAGAATTTTTAGATTTTTCTACAGAGAGAAAAGCTCAAATTCGTGACAGCTAAAAATCTGTTTCTGCGCAGAAATCCAAATCTAGTATCAACTTTCTATCAAAGACTTTACTTGGCACAACAATGCAAGAAAATAAAGATACAAAGGTATTTCTACAGTAGTAACAAGCACCTTGACTCAAATATAAAACAAAAACTGCAGAAATAAAATAATGGGTTGTCTCCCATAAGCGCTTTTCTTTAACGCCTTTCAGGCGCAGAAAGTGAAAATCAAGTAACATCAAGAGAAGAAGCATCAACATCATAATTTGTTCTAATAATAGAATCAAAAGGAATCTTCATTCTCTTTCTAGGGAAGTGTTCCAAACCTTTCTTAAGAGGGAATTGATATTTAATATTTCCTTCTTTCATATCAATAATAGCACCAACGGTTCGAAGAAAGGGTCTTCCCAAAACAATAGGACAAGATGCATTGCATTCAATATCCAAAACAACAAAATCAACGGGGACAAGGTTATTGTTAACCGTAATGTGAACATTGTCAATTCTCCCCAAAGGTTTCTTTATAGAATTATCGGCAAGATTAACATCTAAATAACAACATTCCAAAGGTGGCAAGTCAAGCATATCATAAAGTTTCTTAGGCATAACAGAAATACTTGCACCAAGATCGCATAAAGCATTACAATCAAAATCATTGACCTTCATCTTAATGATGGGCTCCCAACCATCTTCCAACTTCCTAGGGATAGAAGCTTCAAGTTTTAATTCCTCTTCCCTAGCTTTAATGAGAGCATTTGTAATATGTTTTGTAAAGGCCAAGTTTATAGCACTAGCATTAGGACTTATAGAAAGTTTTTGCAAGAACTTAATCACTTCAGAAATATGACAATTATCAAAATCAAAACCATTATGATGTAAAGCAATGGGACCATTGTCCCCAACACTTTGAAAAATTTCAGCACTTTTATCACAAACAGTTTCAGGCAATTTTGCACGCTTTGTAGTAGAAGTAGAAACATTGCCAACACCAATTATTTTACCATTGATAGTAGGAGGTTTAGCAACATGTGAAGCATCAACATTACTAGTGGTGGTAATAGTCCAAACTCTAGCTATATTATTCTCTTTAGCAAGTTTTTCTTCTCTTTCCCACCTAGCATGCAATTCAGCCATCATTCTAATATTGTCATTAATTCGAACTTGGATAGCATTTGCTGTAGCAAATGACTTAGTATCTTTAACTTCATTAGGCATAACTTTCAGTTTCAAAATATCAACATCAAGAGCAATACTATCAACCTTAGAAGCAAGAACATCAATTTTACCAAACTTTTCCTCAACAGATTTGTTAAAAGCAGTTTGTGTACTAATAAATTCTTTAAGCATGACTTCAAAATCAGAGGGTACACTCCTACTATTGTTGCAAGAATTACCATAAGAATTACCATAACCATTACCACTATTAGAAGGATATGGCCTATAGTTGTTGTTACCAAAATTATTCCTATAAGCATTGTTGTTGAAATTATTATTTTTAATGAAGTTCACATAAACATGATCTTCTTGAGCAAACAATGAAGCTAAAGGAACATTATTAGGATCAACATGAGATTTACCATTAACAAGCATAGACATAATAACATCAATCTTATCACTCAAGGAAGAGGTTTCTTCAACAGAATTTACCTTCTTACATTGAGGAGTTCTTTCAGTGTGCCATTCAGAGTAGTTGATCATCATATCATCAAGAAGCTTTGTTGCAGCACCCAAAGTGATGGACATAAAAGTACCTCCAGCAGCTGAATCCAATAGGTTCCTTGAAGAAAAATTTAATCCTGCATAAAAGGTTTGGATGATCATCCAAGTAGTTAGTCCATGGGTAGGGAAATTCTTTACCAAAGATTTCATTCTCTCCCATGCTTGGGCAACATGTTCATTATCCAATTGCTTAAAGTTCATAATGCTACTTCTCAAAGATATAATTTTAGCAGGAGGATAATATTTTCCAATGAAAGCATCTTTACATTTAGTCCATGAACTAATACTATTTTTAGGCAAAGATAGCAACCAATCTTTAGCTCTTCCTCTCAAGGAGAAAGGAAACAATTTCAGTTTTATAATATCCCCATCTATATCCTTATACTTTTGCATTTCACAAAGTTCAACAAAATTATTAAAATGGGCAGCATCATCATCAGTACTAACACCAGAAAATTGCTCTCTCATAACAAGATTTAGTAAAGCAGGTTTAATTTCATAAAATTCTGCTGTAGAAGCAGGTGGAGCAATAGGAGTGCATATGAAATCATTATTATTTGTGCTAGTGAAGTCACACAACTTAGTGTTCTCAGGAGTACTCATTTTAGCAATAATAAAAATAAATAAAGCAAAACCGAATTAAATAAAGTAAAACAAGTAACTAATTTTTGTGTTTTTGATATAAAGAAAGCAAACAAGACAGAAAATAAAATAAAGCAAGACAATAAACAAAGTAAAGAGATTAGGTGTGAGAGACTCCCCTTGCAGCGTGTCTTGATCTCCCCGGCAACGGCGCCAGAAAAGTAGCTGCTTGTGATGGTAAAGCACACGTCCATTGGGAACCCCAAGAGGAAGGTATGATGAGTACAACAGCGAGTTTTCCCTCAGTAAGAAACCAAGGTTATCGAACCAGTAGGAGATGAAGATCACGTGAAGGTTGTTGGTGAAGGAGTGTACTGCGGCGCAACACCGGGATTCCGGTGCCAACGTGGAACCTGCACAACACAATCAAACTACTTTGCCCCAACTTAACAGTGAGGTTGTCAATCTCACCGGCTTGCTGAAAACAAAGGATTAAACATATGGTGTGGAAAATGATGTTTGCTTGCAGAAAACAAAAGAGAACAATGATTGCAGTAGGTTGTATTTCAGATGTAAAAGAATGGACCGGGGTCCACAGTTCACTAGTGGTGTCTCTCCAATAAGATAAATAACATGTTGGGTAAACAAATTACGGTTGGGCAATTGACAAATAGAGAGGGCATAACAATGCACATACATATCATGATGACTACTATGAGATTTACTTAGGGCATTACGACAGAACATAGACCGCCATCCAGCATGCATCTATGCCTAAAAAGTCCACCTTCGGGTTAGCATCCGCACCCCTTCCAGTATTAAGTTGCAAACAACAGACAATTGCATTAAGTACTTTGCGTAATGTAAACAATACAAATATCCTTAGACAAAGCATTGATGTTTTATCCCTAGTGGCAACAGCACATCCATAACCTTAGGGGTTGCTGTCACTCCCCCAGATTCAATGGAGACATGAACCCACTATCTAGCATAAATACTCCCTCTTGGAGTCACAAGTATCAACTTGGCCAGAGCCTCTACTAGCAACGGAGAGCATGCAAGATCATAAACAACACATATATGATAGATCAATAATCAACTTGACATAGTATTCCATATTCATCGGATCCCAACAAACACAACATGTAGCATTACAAATAGATGATCTTGATCATGATAGGCAGCTCACAAGATCTAAACATGATAGCACAATAGGAGAAGACAACCATCTAGCTACTGCTATGGACCCGTAGTCCAAGGATGAACTACTCACGCATCAGTCCGGAGGCGGGCATGGTGATGTAGAGCCCTCCGATGATGATTCTCCTCTCTAGCAGGGTGCCGGAGGAGATCTTCTGAACCCCCAAGTTAGGGTTGACGGCGGCGGCGTCTCTGGAACTGTTCTGGTATTTTGGCTCTCGGTACTAGGGTTTTCGGGAACAAAGGAATAAATAGGCGAAGGGGCAGCGTCGGGGGAGCCAGGGGCTCCTCCCCACGTCACGGCGGCAGTGGGGCCCCCGCGCCGCCATATGGGGAGGGCCCCCTGCTGGCCTTCCTCGACTCCTCTTCGGTCTTCTGGAACACTCCGTGGAAAATAGGGCCGTGGGCTTTTGTTTCGTCCAATTCCGAGAATATTTGTAAATCAACTTTTCTGAAATCAAAAGCAGAAAACAGGAACTGGCACTGTGGCATCTTGTTAATAGGTTAGTCCCAGAAAATGCATAAAACATTATAAAGTGTGAATAAAACATGTAGGTATTGTCATAAAACTAGCATGGAACATAAGAAATTATAGATACGTTGGAGATGTATCAATGCTGCTAAGCTTAGTTCATGTTGAAGAGATAAGTGGGAGACTGTTGGAGATATGCCCAAGAGGCAATAATAAATTAGTTATTGTTATATCTTAGTGTTCATGATAAATGTTTACATCCCATGCTATAATTGTATCAACCGAAACATTGGTACATGTGTGTTATGTAAACAACAAGGAGTCCCTAGTAAGCCTCTTGTATAACTAGCTTGTTGATTAATGGATGATCATGGTTTCGTGATCATGAACATTGGATGTTATTAATAACAAGGTTATGTCATTAGGTGAATGATATAATGGACATACACCCAAATGAGCGTAGCATAAGATCAAGTCATTAAGTTTAATTTGCTATAAGCTTTCGATACATAGTTGCCTAAGTCCTTCGACCATGAGATCATGTAAATCACTTACACCGGAAGGGTACTTTGATTACATCAAATGCCATTGCATAAATGGGTGGTTATAAAGATGGGATTAAGTATTCGGAAAGTGTGAGTTGAGGCATATGGATCAATAGTGGGATTTGTCCATCCCGATGACGGATAGATATACTCTGGGCCCTCTCGGTGGAATGTCGTCTGATTAGCTTGCAAGCATATGATTGGATCATAAGAGATGACATACCACGGTACGAGTAAAGAGTACTTGTCGGTAACGAGGTTGAACAAGGTATGGAGATACCGATGATCGAACCTCGGACAAGTAAAATATCGCGTGACAAAGGGAATTGGCATCGTATGTAAATGGTTCAATCGATCACTAAGTCATCGTTGAATATGTGGGAGCCATTATGGATCTCCAGATCCCGCTATTGGTTATTGCTCGGAGAAGAGTCTCGACCATGTCTACATAGTTCACGAACCGTAGGGTGACGCGCTTAAGGTTCGATGTCGCTGATGACCCACAAGTATAGGGGATCGCAACAGTCTTCGAGGAAGTATTACCCAATTTATTGATTCGACACAAGGGGAGACAAAGAATACTTGTAAGCCTTAACAGCGGAGTTGTCAATTCAGCTGCACCTGGAAACGACTTGCTCGCAAGAGTTTATCAGTAGTAACAGTTTTATGGCGGTGGAAATAGTGAAATAACGGTGAAATAAAGACAGCAGTAGTGATTGTAGTAAACAGCGGGATTAAAATACTGTAGGCACGGACGGATTTAACGGGCGTTGCATGGATGAGAGAAACTCATGTAACAATCAAAGCATGGGCATTTGCAGATAATAATAAACGGTATCCAAGTACTAATCAATCAATAGGCATGTGTTCCATATTTAGTCGTACGTGCTCGCAATGAGAAACTTGCACAACATCTTTTGTCCTACCAGCCGGTGGCGGCCGGGCCTCTAGGGAAACTCTGGATATTAAGGTACTCCTTTTAATAGAGTCCGGAGCAAAGCATTAACACTCCGTGAACACATGTGGTCCTCACATCACTACCATCCCCTCCGGTTGTCCCGATTCTTGTCACTTCGGGGCCATTGGTTCCGGACAGCGACATGTGTATACAACTTATAGGTAAGATCATAAACAACGAATATCTTCATGAATCAATAACATGTTCAGATCTGAGATCATGGCACTCGGGCCCTAGTGACAAGCATTAAGCATAACAAGTTGCAACAATATCATAAAAGTGACATCTACGGATACTAGGCACTATGCCCTAACAATCTTATGACTATTACATGACCAATCTCATCCAATCCCTACCATCCCCTTCAGCCTACAGCGGGGGAATTACTCACACATGGATGGGGGAAACATTGCTGGTTGATGGAGAGGCGTTGGCGGTGATGGCGGTGAAGATCTCCTCCAATTCCCCGTCCCGGCGGAGTGCCGAACGGAGACTTCGGCTCCCGCGACGGAGTTTCGCGATGTGGCGGCGTTACGGAGGTTTTCTGGCGATGTCGACTTCTCCCCGTGCGTTTTTAGGTCGAACCCGATAAATAGTCCAAAGGGGGGCGTCGGAGGCCGGCCGAGGGCCAGACCACATGGCCGCGCGGGCCCCCTGGGCGCGCCGCCATGTGGTGTGGGGCCCTCGGGCCTCCACCTCCTTTGCCCTTCTGGCTCCGTCAATATTTTGGTAAAATAGGGCCATCTGAAGAAATTCCGAGGATTTTCGAAAGTTGGATTTACGCACAAAAACGAGACACCGAGCAATTCTGCTGAAAACAGCGTTAGTCCGTGTTAGTTGTATCCAAAATACACAAATTAGAGGCAAAACAATAGCAAAAGTGTTGGGAAAGTAGATACGTTTTGGACGTATCAACTCCCCCAAGCTTAGCTTATTGCTTGTCCTCAAGCAATTCAGTTAACAACTGAGCGATAAAAGAACTTTCACGAACACATTTGCTCATATGATGTATATATTCTCATGCTATGGCTAATACTTAAGCAGTTCATAATGAGATACATGCAAATAAGATCATCCAACAGCTATGTCAATCATGGAGAGGTACCAACAATTAATAATAAGCACCATGAATCATGTATATAAGCAAGATTGCAATGTTCATAAGAGAATATGATAAAGTGGTATCTCGCTTGCTGTATTTGATCGGCAAAACATAAATGCCGAGGCACCTCTTGAGTTCATAGAAAGACTAGAATTAGTGATTGTCAAAGATAAAAGCATCAAAGTTATACCACAATCAATCATATTTTGAGACAAGCATATTATACTAAGAATGACAGTTGTGCTCTCAAGATAGTGCTCAAAGAAAGAATGGAGACACAACATAAAAGTAAAAGATTGACCCTTCGCAGGGAAGCAGGGATTAACATGCGCTAGAGCTTTTCATTTGTAAAGCAGGAGTAAAATTATTTTTGAGAGGTGTTTGTTGTTGTCAACGAATGGTAATGGGTACACTAACTACCTCATCAACCGGACTCACAAGACGGGCTCCCATTTATTTATTTTTGGTTGGCACTCCTTCCAACCTTTCTTTCACAAACCATGGCTAACCGAATCCTCGGGTGCCTGCCAACAATCACATACCATGAAGGAGTGCCTTTTTATTTAAGTTTTATTATGATGATGACACTCCCCCAACCTTTGCTCGCACAAGCCATGGCTAACCGAATCCTTCGGGTGCCGTCCAACAATCACAAACCATGGAGGAGTGTCTATTTAAGTTAATTAATTTGGGACTGGGAATCCCATTGCCAGCTCTTTTTGCAAAATTATTGGATAAGCGGATGTGCCACTAGTCCATATGAGAGTCCGTCAAAAGTAAATGACAAGGTTGAAAGCTAAACACCACATACTTCTTCATGAGCTATGAAACATTAACACAAATTGAGAGGCATTTTGAAAGTTTAAAAGGTAGCGCATGAGAATTTACTTGGAATGGTTTGAAATGCCATGCATAGGTATTTATGGTGGACACTTATGGAACAACTTGGTTTTCAGGTGTTTGGAAGCACGAGCGGCGTCACCGCTCAGTACAAGTGAAGGCTAGCAAAAGACTAGGGAGCGACAAATCAAGAGAGCAGTAACTGTCATAATCATGCTTGCGGCAAAATAAATTAACGGAGGCATAAAAGTGATACAAGAACTCTGAAGCAATATAAATCATCGAGGCTTAATTGACTTTTTGTTCAGTCATATGCATGCGTGAGCATGTGCCAAGTCGATATAAATGAATTATTCAGAGGAGGATACCACAATGCCATACTTACTTATGAATAAAACAATGCAAGCAAACATCCATGACATGCTACTCATATTAATAAATTGGAACTAAACATGAGAGATCATTAACTACTAGACTTTCTCAAATAACATATACCTCACATGAACCAACTAAGCATGCTCATATGGATGAGTATATGTACAAAAATGAAAGCAAATAGAGTTCATACCAGCCTCTCACCACAATCAGATTGTCGTAGATCGTCATTATTGCCTTTTCACTTGTGTAGCTTGGATAATATGAAATGAAAACCACGCTCCAGCCACCGAAGACCATTGAACTCATGATGAAATTTACAAACCAAAGAAGAACAGCAAATATTTTTGGTGTTTTCGAATTAGAAACAAGCACGAAAGAAAACAAGCAAACAAAGCAAAATCTTTTTGGGTTTTCTTATAGCACACTAACAATAGCAAATAAAGCAAACTAAGAGCAAGGTACCAAATAAACAAATGGTGAAGAGAAACAACAGAAATATTTTTGGTCTTTTTGTGTTTTAGGAAAGAAACAAAGCGAAAACAAAAGAATGCAAACTAACAGAAACACAGAAAAGCAGGATGACAGAAATCTGCCAAATCCTGACAGCAGTACAGAAATCGAATTTAACAAAAATCTTCCATTGCTCAGACCAAAAAGTATTCAACTAATGAAAGTTAGATAACAACCTGGGGAACATGCTCAAAAATTGGCAACTCAAAATAACTTTCTGGCTGTGCGTACGAATTTTTTTGGTAACAGCACAGAATCTGTTTTTGGACAGCACTTCCCCAAATATCATCTCCCTCTCATTAGAAAACCACTCTAGAGACTAAACAAGTATGTACAAGTATCCAGCAACCATAATATGCAAATAATGAGTGATGCCGGTATACCTCCCCCAAGCTTAGGCTTTTGGCCTAAGTGGAGTTCATTCCCAACGAGGGTCGGAGTTCCACGCCGGTGGATCATACATGGAGTGGTAATAGGGCCCCTGTGCAGAAGAATATCGTGGAGGCTCCACGTGACCATGATGTTGATATGAGGAGCTTGCATCGGATGAAGAGTCGGGATGCTCCTCGGTCTCCTCCACATTTTCCCTCGCACGACGGCTTTCTCTTTCTATGTATGCATTTAGCTCATTTTCTGTGATCGACCACCCGTTCCTGGCATCAAGGTTAAACAAAGCAGGTGCAGGCAATCGTACTAGTTTTTCAATTTTCTTAGTTATACTCCAACTTTTCTTATACAAAGTTATCCTATAATGCAGGTTGTTCAAACTAGATGCATCTGAAATAAACTCATGTCTAATCATGGAAACCACATCAAGCTTCTCTATAGAAAGCGGAATATCTAAATGGTGAGGTTCTACACCATGCATAGCTAATAAGCGAGAGGCGATAAGACCTCCACAAATTCCTCCTTTCTCACGGTTAGTAGCAAGTCTACAAGCTATTAAAGCACCCAAATTATAAGTCCTATCCTGTTGCAAAGCAGCAGCTAAGAAAGCCAAGTCTGGGACAGATAATTTACCTCCAGTCCTTCTTGCAAGGACGCACTTTGTAATGAAATAGGCAAAGTAGCGGATGGCTGGATGTTGAATGCTACTAATCTTACCATCATTGGAGAGGCTCCTCCCATTACAAATCCTTGTATAAAGATCTGAGAGCTCCCGCGGTGTTCCCCTGATCTTCTCGCAGGATCCCCATTGCGGTACTCCAATTGCTGCACAAAAAACACTAAATGACAAGTTGACAGTTTTATTGTAAATTTTATACTGGACCATGGGGTCAGATCGCGACCAATTGAACTTGAAGTCCTGCACAAAAGACATAGTTAATTTTGCATATTGTCTTGGCTCTCCTTCAACAAAACCACTCAGCCCTGCACGAGAGATTAGAGTTTGCACATCTTGTAAAATCCCCGCACTTCTCATAAAGTCCACGCATGGGTAGTAAGAGGGGTATACTCCCTCCTCACGATTGACTCTCGTAACTTGCTGGACTTCCAATTCTTCTTGGTTCAATTGGGGCACACCTCCTTCCATTTTCTGAAATTTTCAACAATCATTATAAAATTTGATTTCAAGGTGTGTAATTGAAGGGAACTACTATAGGAACTTGCTAGAGTACTACACATGCATCAAAACTAATTTCTACCACTTAGAACAAGCATGCAAGCTCACTAAACATGTTATCTACAGCAGCAAAATATTCAAGATATACTCAACCAAATGAAATTCTAATTGGACAATCAAAGGAGTCACATACCAAGGAGTAAATGTGCCAAATTTCAGACAGAAATCTGGGCTGAGCAAGGAGATCGAAAAATCGCGAGTTCTTGAGCGAAACACGAGTGAGAGAAACTTGGTACGAGTTTTTTCGGGAGAGAGAAGGTGCTGGGAGGAAGAGATGGTGTAGTGGGGCAAGGGTGGCCCACACCACATGGTGGCGCGGCCCCCTTCTTTGGTGCGCCAGCCTATGGTGTGGCACCCCCTGGTGCCCCACAGGTCATCCTCTGGTGCTCCCAGGTGCCTCGTCGAAAAATAGGACCAACGGTGTAATTTTTGTAATTTTTAGAGAACTTTGAAAAATGCACATTTCTGGGTATTAAATTAATGATTACTGCGCAGGAAAATGATTTCTAAAATCTTAAATGACTAAAGCATATTGCAAAATAAAAGTGCTACAACAAGTAAAATAGGTGAAGGGAGAGAGAAAGAAAGAAGTGTTGTTTAGCTCTTTTATGCAATAAAATATACTTGTTAACAAGGTTGATCAGGTCTTGCTACCAAATAAATTTTATATGACATAAGAAGAAATAAACCTCAAATCAATCATGTTACCTTATATTGAATTGATATGGATCCAATCACAAGAGTTTGATATTCTTCTTTAGGCTCATATATAGGACAATCAATGGATCCCACTTTGATAGTTTTCACATTAAAAATTGTATTGACTCCACATACTTTATCAATCCTCTTGGGAAAATAGACAGTGTGTTCTTTATCATCAACATTGAAAGTAACCATGCCTTTATTGCAATCAATAACAGCCCCTGCAGTATTAAGAAAGGGTCTTCCAAGAATAATGGACATATTATCATCTTAAGGCATTTCCAACACAACAAAATCAGTTAATATCAAGCAATGTTGAGTAACTTGAACGGGAACATTTTCACATAAACCAACAGGAATAGCGTAGATTTATCAGCCATTTGCAAAGATATATCAGTTGGTATCAATTTATCTAAATCAAGTCTCTTATAAAGAGAAAAAGGCATTACACTAACACCTGCTCCTAAATCACATAGAGCGGTTCTAACATAATTATTCTTGATGGAACAAGGAATAGTCGGTATACCTGGGTCGCCCAACTTCTTTGGAATCTTACCATTGAAGGAGTAATTAGCGAGCATAGTGGAAATCTCCTCATTGGGGACTTTCCTTTTGTTAGTAACAATATCTTTCATATACTTTGAATAAGGAGGCAATTTAATAGCATCAGTCAAAGGGATTTGCAAAAATAAAGGTTTCATCCAATCACAAAATTTATTATAATGTTCCTCCTCCTTTGATTTTAGTTTCTTAGCAGGAAAAGGCATTTGCTTTTGAACCCAAGGTTCTCTTTCATTACCATGCTTCTCAGTAATAAAGTCTTCTTTAGTGTACTTTTTATTTTTAACAGGCTTTTCAGGTTCTTTTTCAATTTCTTCTTTATCAGGAGTTTCATTCTTATCATTATCTTCCTCATGTTCATTACCACTTTCAGTTTCAGCATCAGAAATAGAAATACTATTAGGATCATTAATAGGTTCAGAGGATTCTACAACATTCTTATGTTTCTTTTTCTTTTTCTTAGATGGAGCACTAGTTTTAATTAGTTGAGAATCTTGTTCAACTCTTTTGGGATGCCCTTCAGGATATAGAGGATCCTGGGTAGAAGCACCACCTCTAGTTGTTACTTCACAAGCATGTTTTTCTTTAGAATTATTTCCCAACAAGTCATTTTGCACTTTAGTAAGTTGATCAATTTGAGTTTGAACCATTTGAAAATGTTTAACAAGTATCTTAACATCATTGGAGGTTCTCTCCACAATACCATGCAATTCACTAATAGCTCGGGAATTTTCCATTAAATGATTCTCTACCCTCATATTAAAGTTTTCTTGCTTAACAATATAATTATCAAATTCATCTAAGCATTGAGCAGGAGATTTTGAATACGGAATATCTTCCCTAGTAAAGTGTTGAAGCGAGTGTACCTCAATCATGGATGAAGGGGGAATTGTCTCACATATATCTTCTATAGGAGGTAAATTCTTCACATCTTCAGGTTTAATACCCTTCTCTTTAAGAGACTTCTTGGCTTCCCTCATATCTTCATCATTTAATTTAATCATACCCCTCTTCTTTACTATCGGTGTCGGGGTTGGTTCAGGTGTAGACCAATCATCATGATTCCGGCCTATTTTAGCCAATAATTCTTCAGCGTCTTCTGGGGTTCTTTTCCTGAAAACACAACCAGCACAACTATCCAGGTATGCCCTAGACTCAATAGTTAGTCCACTATAAAATATATCAAGTAAATCATGCTTTTCCAAATCATGGTCAGGCTGAGCTCTAATAAGAGAAAAATCTCGCCCAAGCCTCGGGCAATTTCTCTTCATCTTCTGGTCAAAATTATAAATTCTCTGCAAAGCAGCATGTTGAGCACTAGCAGGAAAGTATTTTCGAAAGAAAACATCACGCAAATCGGTTGGACTTTTAATAGAACCAGGAGGCAAATTATTATACCAAGTTTTAGCATCATCCTTTAATGAGAACGGAAAAATTTTAGCGACAAAATAAGTACGCATCTTGACATCATCAGAAAACACGCCACTAAGAGTAGATAACTCAGTCAGGTGTTCAACAGCACTTTCTTTTTCAGTACCACAAAAGGGTGTTTTCTCAACAATAGCTATATGAGATAGATCAAGAGAAAAATCATAATCTTTATCCCTAATGTTTATAGGAGATGTGGCAAATTTAGGATCAGGAGATGGTGTATATCTAACAGCATGTTCTGCAAGCAACTTTTTAATTTTTCTTGCATCAGTAGTAGCCTTGCATTTTTCAATAAAATCATTATCAAGCTCTACATAATCTTCATCAAGATCATCACTAGAATATTCAACAGACTCAGGTGAATTAACAGGTGTAGCAGCATTAGGAGTTTCAGTATTTTCAATTTGTCTAGACTTAGCAATTGTAGCATCTAGAAAAGATCCCAATGAACCACTATCATCAAGCACAGCAGAAACATTATCAATATTATGAGAATTTTCAGATTCAGCAGAAGTACCAACGCGAAGCATGTGGCGGTGAAACAAGTTTATCAATCACAGATGGTGAATCAAGAGCAGCAGAGGTACTCAGAGTTGTACCTTTTCTTGTAGTGGATGGTAATATGGCGATCTTAGTATCGCGAGGTTTACCCATAATGGAGAATTTGCAGCGAACAATATCAATCCAAGTGAACTTCCAAATAAAGCTATGCTCCCCGGCGGCGCCGAAAATAGTCTTGATGACCCACAAGTATAGGGGATCGCAACAGTCTTCGAGGGAAGTATTACCCAATTTATTGATTCGACACAAGGGAGACAAAGAATACTTGTAAGCCTTAACAGTTGTCAATTCAGGCACTGGAAACAGAGACTTGCTCGCAAGAGTTTATCGGTAGTAACAGTTTATGGCGTGGAAATAGTGAAATAACGGTGAAATAAAGACAGCGGTAGTGATTGTAGTAAACAGCGGGATTAAAATACGAGGCACGGGACGGATTTAACGGGCGTTGCATGGATGAGAGAAACTCATGTAACAATCAAAGCATGGGCATTTGCAGATAATAATAAAACGGTATCCAAGTACTAATCAATCAATAGGCATGTGTTCCATATTTAGTCGTACGTGCTCGCAATGAGAAACTTGCACAACATCTTGTCCTACCAGCCGGTGGCAGCCGGCCTCTAGGGAAACTACTGGATATTAAGGTACTCCTTTTAATAAAGTACGGAGCAAAGCATTAACACTCCGTGAACACATGTGGTCCTCACATCACTACCATCCCCTCCGGTTGTCCCGATTCTTGTCACTTCGGGGCCATTGGTTCCGGACAGCGACATGTGTATACAACTTATAGGTAAGATCATAAACAACGAATATCTTCATGAATCAATAACATGTTCAGATCTGAGATCATGGCACTCGGGCCCTAGTGACAAGCATTAAGCATAACAAGTTGCAACAATATCATAAAAGTGACATCTACGGATACTAGGCACTATGCCCTAACAATCTTATGACTATTACATGACCAATCTCATCCAATCCCTACCATCCCCTTCAGCCTAGCGGGGGAATTACTCACACATGGATGGGGGAAACATTGCTGGTTGATGGAGAGGCGTTGGCGGTGATGGCGGTGAAGATCTCCTCCAATTCCCGTCCCGGCGGAGTGCCGGAGACTTGGCTCCCGCGACGGAGTTTCGCGATGTGGCGGCGTTCGGAGGTTTCGGCGATTCGACTTCTCCGTGCGTTTTAGGTCGAACCCGATAAATAGTCCAAAGGGGGCGTCGGAGGCCGGCCGAGGGCCACCACATGGCCGCGGGCCGGGCGCGCCGCCATGTGGTGTGGGGCCCTCGGGCCTCCACCTCCTTTGCCTTGGCTCCGTCAATATTTTGGTAAAATAGGGCCATCTGAAGAAATTAGGATTTTCCCGAAAGTTGGATTTCTGCACAAAAACGAGACACGAGAGCAATTGCTGAAACGTTAGTCCGTGTTAGTTGTATCCAAAATACACAAATTAGAGGCAAAACAATAGCAAAAGTGTTCGGGAAAGTAGATACGTTTTGGACGTATCAGTCGCATAAGTAGATTTGAATATGGTATGGATACGAAGTTTGTTCGGAGTCTCGGATGGGATCCAGGACGTCACGAGGAGGTCCGGAGAATAAGATTCATATAAGGAAGTTGATTTCTAGGTTTCGGAAAAGTTCGGGATTTTTCGGTGAATGACCGGGAAGGTTCTAGAAGGTTCCGGGGGTCCCACCGGTGGGCCCACGACCCTAGTAGGCCTAGCATGGGCCGAGGGGTGCTCCCTAGCCTAATGGGCCAGGGGCACATGCCCCTCAAGGCCAGCCAAACCCTAGGGTTTCCCCAAAACCCTAGGGGGATCAACTTGGGGGAAGAAATCTCTTCCCCCCTTGGCCCCCCTCACCCTAGATGGGAAAGGGGCCACCCCCGACGGCCCCCTATAAAAGAGGAGGGTGGCGGCCATACCCCCATTGTCTCCTCCTCTGTGCCTCTCTCCTCCACCATCTGTGCTCCGGCGGCGAAGCCACCTGCTTTCTTCCTCCACCACCACCGCCACGCCGTCGTCTTTGGAACTTGGAGGAGATCTACCACACCTCCGTTGCCCGGGCGGGGAGAGGAAGGGCTTCATCGACACCGTACGCGCGACCGAGTACGGAAGTGCTGCCGGATTGCGCACGGGATGATCGTCTACACCAACAAGATCTAATCTCGTAGGCTTTGGAAATCTTAGAGGGTTAGTCTCACATCAATCTCGTTGCTCCGATCTTGTAGATTAGATCTTGGGTGTTCCATAGATTGGATCTTGGATTTATTCGTCTTGCGGTGGGAAAATTTTGTTTTCTATGCTACGAACCCCATCACTATGCACGCTAAACGCTAAACTCTGATATGATATTATTGCATAACTGCAATTCTCTTAGTGTGTAAATTATATTCCTGAATGTAATAATGTAGCGTTTTCAGTTTTTGCATGCTCTTGTGGGCATATTGTTTATACGAAAATTCAGAAATTGAATTTTAAGGGGTTGCATAAGAGACACTTTTAAACAGGCCGAAGATCCATCAACTAATGGGCTCAAGGCCCACGATCTGAGGTATTCAAGGCCCACCAAATATAGGGCATAAAGGCCCACAAACTAATGGCCCAAATGCCCACCAACAATGGGCCTAAAGGCCCAGAAATTAACGGGCCCGAAGGTCCATCAAATAACCGCCCAAGGCCCATAAGCTAACGGGTTCAAGACCGACCAACTAACGGGCCTAAAGGACCACCAACTAACGAGCCTCCAAGGGCCAGCAACCAATGGGCCTCAAGGCCCATTAACCAACGGGCCTCAAGGCCCATCAACCAACGGGCCTCAAGGCCAATCGCCTAACGGGCCTCAAGGCCAATCTCCTAACGGGCCTCAAGGCCCATCGCCTAACGGGCCTGAAGGATCAAAGGACGGGCCCACATGCTGTATGTCGCCATGTGTCATGAATCTAGTGGCACATTTGTCGCAACGATGTTAGTTTATTTGAGAGCAGATGCCACCACGTGTCCTTTGCGGGGCAAGCCACGACATCGCTATGCTAGGCGACAAAACAATATCACTCGACCGTAATAATGGAACAATCATTGGCCTAACACATCGGTCAGGTACAGGGGGCCGTCCGACAAGGTGTAAGTCCGTCACAACGCTTCGGGCCGGCTGGGCTTTGGGCTTGGTCCTAGCCGTCATGGATCTGTGGCGCACTTCCCTAACCGCCAGTCTGGCCATCTGTGATGCGATGTCCGCCACGGTCCTGCAAACCATCAGGATGAGGTCTCCATGGCATATTTTGCATATTCGCTGACGATTTTATCATTATGGACTAGCGAATTGTTACTAGTGAAGAGATTTGCCAATTAAGAAACCGCTAGTAGGAAAGATGTGAAGCGGGCATTTGGTATGCTCCAATCTCGGTGGGCTATTATTCCTCACCCTCTTAGAACATGGAGCTTTAAGATCATTTTGTGTGATTATGCACAACATGATCGTTGAGGATGAAAAGCGATGAAGACATATATGACATAGGGTGAAAATTTCAGGGTGAATTGGTTGAGCCCGAGGAACACATTCATATACATCATTAGCTCCGTAATCGTCCATTCACAATCGACTTCAAGCGAAACTGATTGAGCATCAGCGAGCATTGGTAGGCCAGAGTAATCATCACATCTCCTTTTATTTGTCTTATTATGAACTATGTTATTTATTTTGTGGACTACATTGTGTGTGAACTATGTTGTTTATTTTTACGTACACTACTTAAATTAATTCGGTTGCAATGTTGTTGTTTCCATTCATATGTTTGACCAATTAGATTAAAAAAGGAAAAGAATTTTTTTGGCACTGGCTGGGGCGAACTAAATGCGCCTCCCAAGCCGCTGGAACAAAGATGACCGAACATTCATTTTCACATTTTGGTGGCTCAACTCAAACAAACCAAAACGAGCATATTTGGTATATAAAATGAATCCGACTCACTAGATATGTCTTTAGCGTGCGAATGTATGCATCATGGGGAAATCAGAGTGGGATCCGGTATGTGCCTCAAGAAGAAGGCTTTAAGTCGTGACTTGTGAGTTAGACTGGTCATAGTGGGAAGTAACATAGAGTAGTAACATGTGCATGTTACTACTCTATGTTATTACCTTCATAGTGGTTAGTAACATCAAAGTAGTATCATAGATGTCTTTATTAATTAGCTTATAGACTCATTGTATCTTGGGAAGTGTGATGTTACAACTAGCTATGTTACTCCATCCTCCTCTCTCATTAACTCACTGCGTAAGCAAATTTTTGAGTTGAATGACTTCTTAGTGAAGTTACTCCCACTATGAGTAGTCTTATGACATGATCCATTCACGAGCTCCAATATATGAGGCACCCCACCATCATAAAGGGTGTCATAAATTTTATCTAAATTGCAATGTATGTAAATACTCCCTCCGTCTCAAAATATAAGGCGTCTAAGAATTAGTCAAAAGTCGACGTTTTTTGAGTTTGATCAAGTTTATACACAAATATATAAACATTTACAGAGTCAACATGAATAGATTCACCATAAAATATATTTTCTTAATATGTCCATTCTATATTGTAGATGTAAATATTTTTTTTAAATATTTAGTCAAAGTTAGTAAAGTTTAACTTTTTCTTAGACGCCTTTTATTTTGGGACCGAGGGAGTACTATTTACAAATCTTCCATCTCATCATTTTATAAACGGGGAGAGAGTATTTTTAAAAAAAGTGAAAGAAAAATCTCGCCGGCTCGCCTCTTTCTCTCTGTGTTCGCGCGCGCAGTATTGCTGGCGGCGGAGCTCTGACCTCGCCTCGCTCGCCCCCGCCCCCGCCCCCGCCCCCGCCCGTGCCCTAATCGCCGACAGAGGAGGCCCTCGGCGCGCCTCCTCATTTCTATCTCTTGCTCGCTCCCCGCCGCCGGTGAGTGAGACCTCTCGGGGGCAGCGCAGCGATGGCGTCTTCGGCGGGGACTCCGTCGGACGGCGGAGGGGATAGGCCGTGGCAGTCTTACCGCACCGCATACACCAACGCCAAAGCGGGTAAGTAAATGCACTTCCCCTCTCTCTTCTCCTATGATTGCGCAGGTAGGGTTTGGGGCATTTGGCTGGGCGCTGTCTGTACGAATCAAACGGCATAAATCAGTTTTCTCTAGATTTGGTTTACTTTTTTATTGCTGTGCATAACATTGGACTAAATTTGGAGCTTGTTTTTGGCGGACGACTGGATTAACTGGTGACCGTAGCTATGTGCACATAAAAAAACTGAAATAAAGCATACGGAGGAGTATTGGATTGAACAGCAAGCTTACATTTTCACCTTGGTGTCCGATATGTCAAAAATTGACAAGTGTGCGATATTGGTTAATTCCATTTGTTTGGCTGGTCACGTCAATGAATCTATTCTTGAGTTAGTTCATAAATGATGATGTGATCACAAAAGAGAAGAGACCATTTTGTTCTCAGTTTGCAGGAGTGGGGACTATATATCTTTCCACATGGTTAGCAACACCCTCTTGAGTTGTATTATGTGTTGTCCGGCGCTTTGTTAGCCGTGACCGCGGTGTGGCGTTTCTAGTAGTATATAAGGCATCCGTGTGCTGTACTAAAGGAACATAGAATAGTGCAGGAGTTCAGCATGTAGGACACGGCTTTGATACTTATTCTCTTGTTATGTTGCATTAGGAATGGAGGGAGTTGACAAGGAGAAGGTGCAGAGGGTAATCTATGAAATGAGCAAGGGTTCAAAATATTTTGAGAATGAGCAGAAGAAGGAGGCAATTACAAAGCTAAAAATTGAGCATCTGCGTGCACAGTGTGCAAAGTTAACTGATAATGACATATCACATTTTCAGAAGGTACGGGGCAGTAAGTGTGTGTGCTAAGCTTTTGTGTGCTAAGCTTTTGTGTTGGTTGTTTCTCCCTCCGTCCCGTAATATAAGGTGTATTTACAACCTTCTAACTATTAGTAGTATATTGGTTGTAATAACATCTTATACTTCCTCGATCCATGTGTCGTGTTTAACTCATGTGATCCTGTTTTTCTCTTTTTATGCTGTTATGCCTATGCACTGACAGTCTGATACAATTCCAGGTTGCTGAAAAGAAAATTTTAGAGTTGGAAGCTTCACGAGATCTTTCAAAGATATGGCTTCACACTGACATGGATGCCTTCTATGCTGCTGTTGAGACATTAGAAAATCCATCCCTGAAGGGAAAACCTTTGGCAGTAGGTAGCATGTCTATGATAGCTACTGCAAGTTATGAGGTTAGCATATGAGGTTCTTATGACATGTGCATTCCTTGTAATCTCTAAAAAATGGTTAGTGATAATGTACCACTTTCCTGTGAAAGTATGATTGATGAAGTGTCAATCGCCTTATACTGGATTATCTATTTATCCAAAGTGGGCTTGGCTATTCTATTTTTATTAAAACTACAAGCAATGTTCCCCATTATCTGGTGTACGGTAATAATCGATTGAATCATGCAGGCGCGTAAATTTGGAGTCCGTGCAGCAATGCCTGGTTTTATTGGATGCAAACTGTGTCCTGACTTGGTTTTCGTCCGTCCCAATTTTGAGAGATACACTCACTATAGTGGATTAGCAAGAAAAGGTATGCAAAATGATGTTCATTTGGAAACATTTAAACATATATGCTATGCAACTAATTATTCAAGTATTTCTTGCCTTAGTTTTTGGAAGATATGATCCCAACTTCTTCGCAACAAGTCTAGATGAAGCATACCTAGATATTACAGAAGTCTGCATTGAGAGAGGCATTACAGGCGAGGAGGTAAGCTTGAACTTACCAATAATCACAACTCTCTCACGGCTTACTTACCAAGTGCATATGATGATATGGCTTGATTTGCCTTCCACGTTTCTATTGTTCTTTCAGCATGCTAGTACTGTAATAACGAAAGCTTGCTTCTCACATCGCCTGTGTTTCATACTTCCATTTAAAGGTTGCTTCTGAGCTTAGGGGTGCTGTTCACCAAGAAACTGGTCTAACGTGTAGTGCCGGTGTTGCTCCAAACCGCATGATTGCAAAGGTCAGAGCCTGAAGTTTTTTTTTTCCTTAACTTTGATCCCTAGCCTAGAGGGTAACGGATTGTTCATATTATGTGTGTGTTTTGTGCCTTCCTTTGTTTAGATGCCACATTGGGTTAAATTAAAGTAATAAGCTGAGACTTATTGACTGATACTGGCAAGTAGCTCGCTTTCCACAGCCATTATAAGTTGCAATTGGAATGGTTGTTTACCGCACATGACAGGAGATATATAGGCTAACTCGTCATCGTTACTTATTTTAAATACCTTTTACATCCTTATAATTGTTCTGGGGTCTCTTTGCTAGGTTTGCTCTGATATTAACAAGCCTAATGGGCAATTTATTCTGCCAAATGACCGAGATGCTGTGACGACATTTGTGTCAACTTTACCTATAAGAAAGGTACTTTTTTTTTATATCTAGAAGGGTTCTTGTTTGTCAAGGAAGTGTTTTATTAACCTATTGATCTTTTTTTCATTTTCACATTCCATATTCTTTACCTTGGTTAGACCATGGCATATTCATACTAGTATACAGAGTCTTCAACCTAAATTTGTGATATAGGTCCTGAGAATATTTATAGTTATTATTCTACATTTATGAATTCTTATTTTGTTATTAGTTAAGTTGGAATGTTATTTACTATGAGACGGTGACATATTCGTATCAGTGTACAGAGTCCTCTTGCCTAAGTTTGTGATATAGGTCCTGGACATATTTTTAGTTGTTATTTTACATTTATGAATTCTATTTTTGTTATTTGGTTTAGTCAGAAAGTTATTTACTACGAGCTGCTAAGTGATGTTTATCTTTTGGCATTCATCAAAAAACAAGAACTGATATGTTATTTGAAGATCTGTGTATACAGATAGGTGGTATAGGCAAGGTAACAGAACAGATGTTACATCAGGTTCTTGGAATCAGTACATGCCAGGAGATGCTACAAAAGGCTGCTTTCTTATGTGCTCTTTTTTCAGAAGGCTCAACTGGTCCGTACATTTAGTAGTTTACTAAGCTATATTTTATCTATCCAAATCAGGATATCAGGAATCAATGTTCCGGAACTCAGATTTCTTCATCTGCTTATAAGATATGATCCTTTTAATGCTCTTCAGATTTCTTTCTTTCGGTTGGCCTTGGATTAGGAGGTACAGAAACTCCTGAGCATAGGCTAAGGAAAAGTATGAGTTGCGAGCGAACTTTCTCTGCGACAGATGATTCTTCTTTGCTATTTGAGAAGTTAGGTAAATATTCTGATTCCTTTATAACTAATTAAGTAATTATTGTATAACTCAATTATTGAAGCTACTTTGGCAATTTCACATGTTGCCAACTAGATTTTGTTACAGAAGACAATAAGAGTAATATCTTCACAGACTATGTTTGCTCAATGGTTATATATGCAGTGCACCAAATCCTCAGCTACAAAGAGCATTACTTCTTGATAGGGTCAATTGAGTAATATGGTTAATTCCTTGAGCAAAAATTTCTATTATCCCGTTGAAACTCTTCAGTTCGTCCAGTTTCAACCCTGAATCAAGTGTCATGTACCTTTTACTTTCAATAATTGTGGAGTGCTTATAATTTTTATTAAATGATTAAGCATCACTGCACCATTTCATTTTTGCTGCAATGTCAGGATAACATAATTGAACAGTTTTCATTACTTTGGTGAAAGATTGGCAACACTATTGTTTTGTCTGATTGTGTAAATGCCTAAAAGTACCACATAAAACAATCTGTATGGGAATAAATCTCTGTAGGAACATTTAAAAGGTGGTATATATCACTTTTCAGGTGGTATTGCAACTGATATGACAAGTTGCTAAATTATTTTCAATGCAAGGTTCACCATACTATTTTCTATTTTCAGATAATCTCGCTGAAAATTTAGCTGATGACATGCAAAAGGAGTGCTTGAAGGGAAGGACGCTAACACTCAAACTAAAAACTGCAGCTTTTGAGGTAGCACTGACTAGTTTTTTTTTCGCGGGCGCACTGACTAGTTTTTGTAACCATTGAAATGAGATTGTTTGTTTCATGACTGACTAGATCAATGAACCATCTAAACCAGGTTAGGACGAGAGCAGCAACTGCACCGAACTATATCAGCTCCAAGGAAGACATTCTGATCTACGCTAAGAAGTTGCTTAAGGCTGAACTGCCTCTTTCTCTGAGATTGATGGGTAGGTGTGAGGATCTGAACTACTCCATCCGATCCATAATAAGTGTCACTGATTTAGTCGTACTAAATCAGCGACACTTATTATGGATTGGATTTTGTGTCAAGTTTGATGACCACTAGTTGGCTGGAACTTCTTCCGGATTTGCTTTGAACTTCTGATATGTCTTACAAGCTCGGATCACAATAACCTGTACCTGAATCTCATCGTCTCCGAAAGTATTCATTACAAACTTGCACTGGTTGGGTCATCTTCAAGTTGGTCTAGCTGCTTTGGCAGGAGGGCATGTAATTTTGGCTTGGTGCATGTTTTAAATTTTACCTTATCAATTGGAGTGCAATGAACATAAAAGGCATACTGCACATTGATCTTTTTGTATCTCCGTATTTTGATGTATTTTTTTATATCGTTAGTATTACATTCCTTATAGACGTTTCTTTGCTCTTGCTACTCAGTGAAGTCAACTTTAACTGTCTAATGCACTTTTGCAGGGTTGCGAATGTCTCACTTTCATGGTGAGAAGGATGATTCGACCAGCCCAACACAAAGGACACTAGATCGTTTTTTCCATTCGTCAGAAAATAACTCAAATACCAATGGAACAAATGGTGCAAGTTCCACTGATGCCTCAGGAGGGAATAACTATTGTAATGATGTGACAACGAAGGATGAGTTTTCGGTACATGATAATGAGAAATTATCTGTTCCAGAAGGTACTGTCTCAAGCAATATGAAGGTACTGTCTCAACCTCTCAACTGAGATTTTATGCATCGTATTTTTAGCCAACAGAAAAGGTCAATCAAACTCTGTTCTTTATGCAGGTTACACAGATTGAGAAGTTTGAGGAGTCGGCCAACTGCAAAGCTCCCGCTTCATCGAGTAAACCTGATCAGCATTTCTGGCTTGATGGCTATATATGTTCCCTCTGTGGGTTTGAACTACCTCCGTGTTTTGAGGAGGAAAGGCAAGAACATTCGGATTTCCACTTGGCTGAAATGTTGCAGAAGGAAGATGCGGCAGACAGCCAAGGTCACCTCTCAAAGGAGAGGTATTTCTCTGCTGCCACATGCTCAGTATATTTGTTGTTGCCTATTGCTGTTATGCTTGTGCCACCACAATAGCTTTGAACTAGCTGTAGCTACTGAAGCGTTCACTAGATTGTGGTTGTGCACATACTAAAGATTATTATGCTATTCCCTATGTGTTTATGTTGACTTTAGTTCTCATTATTATTTCGAAAAAAATGACGAGTTTAACGAGAGACTATCCAAGCAGCATTGATTTTATGTTTGATAATTCTGACACCATTAGAGATGAGTTGAACTGGGTGTTAACATACCTTGTTTCCATTATCCTGTACTCTGTTAGCAGGTTAGCTGAGAGGCCATGCTCCACTACACCAACACAGAAGAAGAAACTGAAGTCCTCCAAAGAAGGCAAGCATATACCTATTGATTCTTTCTTCCTCAAGTGTAACAAGAAGGTGTAAGATAGCTGATACATGTTCTTAGGCAACATTGTAATGATGTAATCCTCCTGAGTGGAGGGCTCACTTACAAACTCCTGTACATGTAATTTTTACTTGTGTTGTTGAGAGTAATATGTAAATATTACGTCAGCATTTCTTTTTTATAACTGAGCACTTGAGTAATTGGTTATGGAAGAGCTGGAGTTGTCCAGAGGAGAAATGGAGTTTTAGAGGTGACTTCATGGTTGTGTTTCCTGTGAAATTCCAAGGATGCATCTGCGTTCATGAAAAGATCGAACTACTAAACCTAACTGGCCGATTAATGAAAGAATTGCTGCAAAGAGGAATGGAATATTATTTTTTTGACTTGAAATGGAATATTTTTTCTTGACAGTAACAAATAGGGAATTTTCAGAGTAAATAAATATCTGCCGACGACCAGTCGCCCACATTACCGGTAAGTGTCGAGTCAAATGCAAGAAACACGTAAAAACGAAAATACTCCGATAAAAAGATGCACAGCTGCTTCCTCACTCGGCCCTTCCAGCTCGCCTCTCTCTCCGGAGCGGCGTCATCCTCCGCACCGGCAGCTCTCCCCTGCCGTCGGACCCCATGGGCGCGCCCGGGTTCCGGCGGGGCCACCCTGACGCTACGGCGGCCATCTCGCCGGAAGCCCCACGGCGCGGCGGAGTGCCTCGGCCGCCGCTGCCTCAGCTTTGCCGCCGCCGCTGGCCAGCTCTCCAACTTCAATCGAGCACAACATGTCAGACTCTCTCCCCGTCTCTGTCTCGTTAGTTAGTCTGCTTAGATGAATATGCACTAGTCCTTTTTGGCCGACTGAAATTTTAGATAAACATGACTTACGGATTAGTGCGCTTGAAGTCGGAGCTCACGAAACAATCCATTTCTTTAGCTAGTCGAATGAATATCTTATAACTGTGCTCTAAGTTTTACCATTTCATTTGCACCAGTGCAGTATTATTTTGGTACTTACTTTGTCATATTAACTGGGAAAAGAAACTTGTGTATATGGATTGCAGGAGAAGCTGCAGGTTGCTGTGTCCGCATCCAAATCCACGGCGCAGTTAGAAAATGGTAACTATATAAGGATTCAGTTGCTTTTTTCTTGTAATTTGGACCTCAAGAAAACGCTGCTAGTGTCTAAGCATGTTCATATGTACCCAGGTCTTTCACTTCAGAGCCAGTACATTGTTCCTGAAGATATTAAAGCGACAGGGTTTCAGATCGACGCCGATGAACTGACATCCATTGTTGAAAGCCGTGACACCGAAAGGTTGGCTGTCCATGGCCAATTAGATGGAATTGCAGACAAGTTAGCGACATCATTGACTAACGGGATAAGCACGCATGAGGACCTCTTGAATCGGAGGCAGGAAATATATGGAGTAAACAAGTTCGCTGAGAGCGAGGTCCGCAGCTTCTGGGAGTTTGTGTGGGAAGCACTGCAAGATACTACTCTTATAATCCTTGCTGCCTGTGCGTTTGTCTCTCTAGCCGTTGGCGTCACCACAGAAGGCTGGCTGAATGGCTCCCATGATGGCATTGGAATCATCGCGAGCATCCTCCTGGTTGTTTCTGTTACCGCAACAAGCAACTACCAGCAGTCTTTGCAGTTCAGGGACCTGGACAAAGAGAAGAGGAAAATTCTTGTTCAGGTTACAAGGAATGGATTCAGACAAAAGATATTAATAGATGATCTTCTTGCTGGTGATGTCGTCCATCTGTCCGTTGGAGATCAGGTTCCTGCGGATGGTCTCTTTATTTCTGGATTTTCTGTGTTGGTCGACGAGTCCAGTCTAACTGGAGAGAGTGAGCCTGTTGATGTAAATGAAGACAAGCCTTTTCTTGTATCAGGGACCAAGGTCCTAGATGGGTCCGGTCAAATGCTCGTTACAGCGGTTGGGATGCGGACACAATGGGGCAAACTAATGGCTGCTCTTACTGAAGGTGGGAATGATGAAACTCCACTGCAGGTTAAACTTGGTGGAGTTGCAAATATTATTGGGAAAGTTGGTCTATTTTTTGCAGTCTTAACTTTCATTGTCCTCTCCCAAGAGTTAATTGGCCAGAAATATCATGATGGGCTTCTTTTAAGCTGGTCAGGGGATGACGTGCTAGAGATACTGAATCATTTTGCGGTTGCAGTTACAATCGTTGTCGTTGCTGTGCCTGAGGGGTTGCCGTTAGCAGTCACACTGAGCCTTGCGTATGCAATGGAGAAAATGATGAATGACAAGGCACTGGTTCGGCAGTTGGCTGCGTGCGAAACTATGGGATCAGCCACGGTCATTTGCAGTGATAAGACAGGAACACTAACATCCAACCGTATGACTGTTGTTAAGGCCTGCATCTGTGGGAACACCATGGAAGTTAACGACCCACTGAGTACTTCAGAACTCCCACAAGTTGCGGTAGAAACTCTTCTAGAGTCCATATTTAATAACACTAGTGGTGATGTGGTAATTAACCAAGATGGGAAGCAAGATATAATTGGTACCCCCACTGAGGCAGCTTTGTTGGAGTTTGCACTGTCCCTAGGTGGAAACTATAAACAAAAACGGCAGGAAACTAAGATCGTCAAAGTGGAGCCTTTTAGTTCAGCAAAAAAGAGGATGAGCGTTATTCTCGAGCTTCCTGGAAAACGATACCATGCGCATTGTAAGGGTGCTTCAGAAATAGTACTGGCCGCCTGTGATAGGTTCATAGATGACAGAGGTACTATTGTTCCCCTTGATAGGGAAACTGCGAACAAGTTCAGTGATATCATTGAAAGCTTTTCCAGTGAAGCACTTCGGACACTCTGCCTTGCTTATAGGGTATTGGAAGATGGCACTACGCACGATGAAATACCGCCACAAGGATACACATTCATTGGCATTGTTGGTATTAAAGATCCTGTGCGCCCCGGTGTCAGGGAGTCTGTGGCAAGTTGCCGGTCTGCTGGCATTGCGGTAAAAATGGTTACAGGAGACAATATTAATACAGCCAAGGCAATTGCTCGTGAATGTGGTATACTTACTGATGACGGTCTTGCTATTGAGGGTGCTGAGTTTAGAGAGAAAAGCCCCAAAGAACTCCTTGAGCTGATTCCAAAAATGCAGGTTTGTCATGCCCCTATTTTATCTTGGCTTAGCCAAGTATTTACCCATCTAGTGAGTTCTCATGTGACATTCCTGTGCACTGTAGGTACTTGCCCGATCATCCCCACTTGACAAGCATACACTTGTGAAACACTTGCGCACAACGTTCAACGAAGTTGTTGCTGTGACTGGTGATGGCACTAATGATGCACCTGCACTGCGTGAGGCAGATATTGGACTTGCCATGGGCATTGCGGGGACTGAGGTATTAACAGGCCGAGTAATGTGTACATAGCCTTGAAGTATTTTTGGCTTGTACTATACATCTTTCCAGTTCTATATGAAATTATGAAGTGAAATTTGGCTTCAAAGTGGAGTGGAACCTTGGAGTTGGATTATTCATAGGACCCTGACAGTATATACTTGGTTTAACTTGCTATTGGTGGTTTCCTAACATTATTTTCTGGTGATTTTAGAAATCAAATTGAAATATTTATCTTGTTCCTGGTGGTTCCAGGGGGTCCATCATGAAAGATAATAACTATGCATTGTCCGTAATCTGAATTTCTGGTATTGGTGAAGCATTGTCTAAGTTAGTGCCAGCCATTTGCTCTCGGAGTATCTTAAATTGCTTTATGCATTTGTAGGTGGCTAAAGAGAGTGCTGATGTCATAATTCTTGATGACAACTTCTCCACGATTGTCACTGTTGCGAAATGGGGACGCTCTGTTTACATCAACATCCAAAAGTTTGTGCAGTTCCAGCTGACTGTTAACATTGTTGCATTACTAGTTAACTTCTCCTCCGCGTGCTTTACAGGTATGTTTTACTCATGATGCTGTTGGTTTCAATGCAACTCCATCTCAGTATATCACGATCGAAAATCTCATGCCAGGTGATGCACCACTGACAGCCGTTCAACTTCTTTGGGTTAACATGATCATGGACACCCTAGGTGCACTAGCACTTGCCACTGAACCACCTAATGATAACTTGATGGAGAAAGCACCTGTAGGAAGGACAGGAAAATTCATCACAAACGTGATGTGGAGGAATATTCTGGGGCAATCGTTGTACCAATTCACGGTCCTCTGGTATCTACAATCTCAAGGGAGATTTGTGTTTGGGCTTGAAGGCTCTGAGGCTGATACTGTCCTAAATACGATTATATTCAACACTTTCGTCTTCTGCCAGGTATGTTGGCTGTCGTAAAATCCTCTCCCCTTTCAACATTCTTGCTTCGGAAGTACAAGGGCCGGAAAGGAGTTAATAGAGCAGAAGCTGATTGAGATGAGGGAGATGTTATAAACATTATCTTTTCAACAGCAAGGAGAGAATCTTTATCACATTTCCATCCACTCGATCAGCTTCTGTTGGTTTAATGCGGTGATAGTAATTATTTGATTTAAAATGCCAAGAGAAGTGGATAAATTATTTCAAGAGGATAACTGCAATGTGGTTTTCTTGATTTTGAGGTTTCTGTTTTCACCGTATACACGTGGAATAAATAATTTGCTGTTTTTTTCTCCTGCATGGTTTGTCTTTTAATGTATTGTATCTCCATAGGTATTCAATGAGGTCAGCTCGAGAGAGATGGAGGAGATCAATGTTCTGAAGGGCTTGTCAGAGAACTCCATTTTCGTGGGCGTTCTCGCCGGCACTGTCATCTTCCAGTTCATCCTGGTCCAGTTCCTGGGCGACTTTGCTAACACCACACCACTGAACCAGCTCCAGTGGCTCATCTGCGTCCTCTTTGGCTTCCTTGGTATGCCCATTGCTGCTGCAATCAAGCTGATTTCCCTAGAACCCCAGTCAGAAGACGACGGGTATGGAAAGTCGTAGGCTGCACAAAAATCTCTGCAATTTATGTATCGTGGTAAGCTGATGCTGAGGCAAGAATCCAGGATTTTCAATGCACTTTTGGTTGCCCCAGATCAGCCATGCAGTGAAGATTAACCAGCTGTAGAACTACTAAACTGTAAAGTGTGCAGCACAACAAAATTCATACAGATATGATACACTAACTTTGTGTTATGAGGTTCAACTGGTGTATCCCATAAACCTCACAGACTGCACATACGTAATATACTCCATCCATCCATTAAAAAATGTCAGAGATTTGTTTAGATTCAGATGTATCTATACACTAGTGTCTAAATAGTAAATACATCTAAATTTAGACAAACTTGCAACATCTTTTTATAGACAGAGGTAGTACTATTGTTATGCTGATGATAGTAGTTTATTAATTCTTAAAACAAATTGATCTGTTGTAACAAATAAGCACTTCAGTGCTCATACACAAGTGTTCCCACATCACATGGTTGCTGTTTACAGATGAAATGGTGGTTATTGGATTTCAAATTTGTGCAATTAACGATTTCTGTTACGTAGACATCCATGCACAGTTGCAACAAAGGTACATAGGGTACTATTACAAAATGCTTTGTTTACAACACATTCCATAGCGCTCTTCCAAACTGCACTTGAGTGAAAGGATTGGTTCCCGAATCAAGAAACCAGTTGCCATATATCTACACAGTTGCCAGGTCAACTAACTCCCCACAGCATCAGTCAAGCTCACCAGAATGTATGCATCATAGGTCGGAGAGGACTGACTGTATCAATACTTTTGCGCTCTCCAGTTGCTGCCTTGGACCATCATCAACAAGGTTGTCCCTGCAATGCCTGTCAATCTCAAAGAAATTCTCGCGCAGAGAGTCACAAGTGAGCTGCAGCTTCTCAGAGGCTGAAGAGTTGCTCCCAAGCAGCCTGGCACAAATGAAGCGCGTCAAGCCTAAGACGACACCGTGCTGCGCTCTCTGCAGTCCCAACTGGATTGCAGAGACCAAAATGCCACCCACAGAATCCAGGATTCTTGGGCTTCCTTTCTTCAGCAGGATCACCATAATTTCTGCTAGCTTTCTGGATGACGGCGAATCCTCGTGCTCGCTGCCCTGCTCGCTCTGACCATCCTCTCTAGCTTCTTCAGCGTCAAGCAGCTCACTCTTGGCCAGAGCAACAACCCACAGAGGCAAGTCAGAGTCACCCAAGTTCCACATGTTAGCCATCTCATTCTCTGCCCCGATCAACCAGCGGCATCCAAGACCCAATATCAGGACTGGTAGCCACTGTTTTACAACAGAAACTAATGGGGCCGCAAATCTCGGGCCTGCAAAGGATTCAACAGCAGGTATAAGATCTAGAAGATTATTGGCAAGGAGAAAGGCCTCCTCCAGGGGACTTGGACTTGATGACTCGGTTGAGCCTGCCAGCACCAAATGAAGCAGTTTGGCTGCGTATGTGAAGGAGCTTCTCGTAAGGATCAGTATGTCTTTTAGATCGTCCCCATTGAAAGATGAGCTCTCATGATGCCCTTTCATGGCTGAAACTGCATATTTTGTGTAAGATGATGCAAATCTGACACATCTTACTTTACTATCATGCACCAGCTTGATGGTTGTTGTGTCAACAATGAACTTAAGTATTGAAGTTCCAAGCATAATCACATTTATAGTGCCTTTCACTGAATTTTCTGCACAAGATGCATCAATCACTTATTATGAGGTAATAAACAAAATTATGCAGGATTAATAACAAAATACACAGATAACGATGATTGTAAACATGAAAATTTATTACTTATACTCTTTGCATGCTTTCAGAATATCAGATAATCTATTGTGTTCACAAATAAATGATTCAGTGCAAAGAGGGTAACCACATAAAAAGTTGTGTACGTTTGGTGAAGGCATACCTCCAAGGGTGCCATGCTGCGGATGTTCTTGTTGTGCAGATTTCTCATTCTTGTTCAACGCTGTTGTTGAGCAGGTGGAAGATCCATTTGCAAATTTGTCATAACATTTCAGCAGATGATCCAGTGACTGATTGACAGTTGTCGACTGACACAAGATGAAATTTATTTGAGTGATAAAATATTGAATATAAAATACTGAAACAATCATACACTGTGGAAAACTATCCAAGATAACAGTAGAGCAAACAACAAATCTCGATTTAGCTCCCTATTGATGCCTAACCAGATGAGCATGGTTTATCAACAAGAAAGTAGGTGTGGCGGCACTGTGTAAATTAACTCACCTCAGAGCAGCCAATATCTGTTTGATCAACATCCTGAAGAGCGCTATGTGTAGCCAAACTCAAATAAGCCAACACTGGCGTGAGGTCTAAAGATTCAAAATGTAGGCACTGCTCAATGTACACTTGAGAAATGACCTTCAGAGAAGAAAATGCAATTTCGGCATACGATTGCACAAAAGCAGCTCTCATTTCTTCAGCTTTTAGTATTTCATTTATCTGCCATGATGCTCCCCCTACAGCAGCAACTTCTTCATTATTCAAGATTGATGTGGATGACTTATTTCCAGCCACATCGTCAGACCTTGCTGGTGTTTTCTTAAGCGACTTCCCTTTCTTCCTCTTTGAAGATGCAACAGGGCACAATGGAGGCTCTAGTCCATAGATCTCAGAAAAACAAGAGGCTTTAGATTGCAGAATATTAGTCAGTGATTCAAACATTTCATCAGAACAGCCACTCAGATGGACCAACTTATGTGCTGCCAGCAATGCTTCTTGACATTCTTCCTGCTTGGAACTCACAGCAGCATTTATAACTATATTCATGCATTCGGCATGCAACACACGTAGATCATCAGGTGATACTATTGGAACCATACTGAGAATAGCAGCCTGGGCATTATCAGAAACTGCAGTTTTAAAGAGCAGCTTCAGCTTAGCATTTGCAAAGCATTCTCTCAAACCAACCAAACTAGAGCCCTCATCAGATAAACTTTTTATTAGTTTGGCGGAAGCAATTATAAGACCGTCAGTCTGCTCTGACTTCAATCCTGATGGTGACAATGCCAGAGTAACAGCGAGTTTAATAAACTCAACAAGAGATCGTGAGGATGATCCTTCAGACAGAGCGAATTCACAAAACCTTGCCCCAGCTGCCGGCGATCTCTTAATGAGTGCAATGCAGCGAGCACATGCTTCTTTCAAAGACAACTTAGATGGAAAGTAAGAAGGAATGAGAAGCTTTGTGATTTTCTGAGCAACACGAGGATGGTCCTCTGCAAGTGAAGATAATAAAGTGTCCAAACCGACAACCTAAAACAGAAAATGTGCGTTAAAAATCCTGCCAGAAATATCCAAAAATAGACTACCATATGTGCTCAGATTGAAAATATTATAAATGGAAAGCAAAGGTGACTCAAGCTAGAGTGTAATCAGGATATGTATACAATGCCTACGTACCATACCTTATTGTACTGGAAAGATCTAAGATCACGAATAGCTAAAAGGAGATCTACAGCAGCAACTCTGACAGATAAAGCAGGATCAGAGACCATATCGCTTAATCTTGGAAGTAGAACTTTGAGTATGTCATGACTTTGTGGATTGTCAAGCAGGTATATGAGGCCATTGAGAGTTGATAGACGGACATCATTGCAAGAATCTTTGGACATATCATCAACAATTTTACTCAGATTTTTCGAAATAGTTGGCGATGGAATAACTTCCCAAAACTGGTTAAGGATACGGCAAAGTCCTTCAACTGTAACTGCACGTATTTCTGGGCAGTCATCCATGAGAAGTTTGTCTAGCAAGAAGAACTGCTTCTCTAACAGAGGATCATTGACATCCTTTGTCACATCTGGGTCTTCAAGGGGAAATACATCTAATAGAAGATGTAAAGCATTAAGGCGAACATTAGAGTTCGCAACCTGTCAAAAATTAGAATCTTGAGATAACCAAAAAGTGTTTAAAACTTATAGTGTTCCCTACCTATATTATTTGACATTTATATAAACATAAAAAAGTGAAAGAGAAGTGAATACAATTTCCAAGTATAAACAAAACTTGAAGTATTCCATCAAGTTATTTGAAAACAGAAGTGTACATGATATTGTACCTATGTAAGTGTACATGATATTGTACCTACTGGTACTGCACAATATTCATATGCAGGCTGCAGCGTTATTTAATGCATGAATATACTACCTCCGTTTCGGTTTAACAGGCACGCACGCAGTTCAAGACAAACTTTGACCATTGATTTGGTCAACAAAATATTACTTTTATGTCTACAAAATATATATCGTTAGATTCGTATGCAAAAAAGTTTTCCAATGATATACTTTTTGTGACATATATTTCATATTTTATTGACTAAAATAATGGTCAAAGCAATTTCTTAAACTACGTGTGCGCCTGTTAATCTGAGACGGAGGGAGTAATCCAGTAGGCACGCTTTTATCTTGAGTATCACAGTACTGATAAATTTCACTTTGCTCAAAACCTAATCATGTGAAAACTTAAGAATGACTCCCTCTGTTCATAAATATAAGACATTTTCGACATTTTAAAGTAAACTAGATACACACCATACTGAGTGAATCTACGCATTAAAAATAGACTAGATACATACCAGAATAGCTGGATCTACAAAAAGCTAAGACATCTTATATTAGTGAACGGAGGGAGTATTTCTCAACTCCCCGAGAAGTTTAATGAGCTAAGGTGAGATAACAAACAAGTAGAATGCACACTAAGAGGCTGAGAGATCATGTGAACTGTCATATGAAATTGTGGATGCTTGTCGAAGTTACAGTCATGCGATGAGTTAAACTCTCTCTTTTCTATGATGGCAGTTAGTAGTTCGAAGTTCTGTAAACTATTTTCGTTATTTTCAGATGTTACTTCAATAGTTTGACCAATGTATTTGAGAAAGCAAGACGTTATTTCCAGAGAACTAAATAGGTGCTACTTCCAGGATTCTAACCAAGTAGGCAAGAGGGATAAGCTAGTTCTAGAATTCTAGTCAAGTCCTGTATGTGAGAATAAACACTACTAGACCGGCCAGCAGAGAAGAAGAAGAGAATGCATGTACCTGCAATGATCGGAATACCACAGGCTCGCAGAGCCTGAACACGAGCTTTTCAACCCCAGGCACCGCCTTCTGCTCGACGAAGGCCCAGAGTATCCTCCTGGTAGCCTTGGCGACGTCCTTGTTGGCGGCATGCACGGCAGTCTCGACCATCCCCTGCAGGAAATGCTCCCCAATCTCGCCCCTAACCCACGCCCCATCCTTCCATGCTCTGAACACCACCTCCCCGTATGCGACGACCGCGGCCCGCCTCCCCCGCATCATCCCGACCTGGGCCCTGATGAGCTGGAGCCCCTCGGCGGCGAGGCCCTCGCTGACCCCGAGCAGGAGCGCGAGGAGCTTCCGCCCTTCCTCGGCCTTGAGGAAGTGGGGCGACACGAAGCAGCGCAGCAGGAGCATCTTGAAGTCGGAGATGCTGTCGTCGGCGTAGTCGAGCAGCGGGAGCGCCTCGCGGAGCGCGAAGAGGCGGCGGAGGAGCGGCCGGGCGTTGGAGGAGGTGAGCGCGTGGGAGAAGAGGTAGGGGAGGGTTTGCGCGACGAGCGCGTCGCGGCCCGGCGCCGCCCCGCGCCAGGCCAGCTCGAAGCAGGAGGCGGCGAGCGCGGCGAGGGGTGGGTGGTTGGTGGCGAGGAGCGTGAGGTGGTCGTGGAGGAGGGCTAGCGGGCGGAGGAGGTCGTCCCAGCGGGGTGCGTGGGTGGGGTGGGTGAGGAGGAGGTGGAGGAGGAGGGCCGCCGCGGCGGCGCGGGGGGAGGCGGGGGTGGAGGGGTCTGGTGAGGAGGAGATGGCGTGGGCTAGGGTTTGCGGGAGGGCGAGGAGGACTGGGTGGGAGTCTGGGAGGGAGTGGACCGTGTGCTTGAGGTGGGGAGGGGTTTTGAGGGATGCGGCGGCGGTGGAGGTGGGGGCGGGGAGGAGGGTGATGGCGAGCGCGAGGAGGTCGGCGGCGGAGGTGGGGGCGGAGTCGTCGTCTCCGGCGGCGGGGGCGGTTCGGCGGCGGCGGCGCGCGGGCGGCATTGTGGATTTGCGGTGAGATTGGGGTTTGAAATGGGGCGGAGGGAGGCAGACAGATTTGGGGGAATTTTGGCAGAGAAGGAGAACCGTAAAGGGCACCCAGTCCGCTAAGAAATGGCATGGCATGGGTTTGGTTTTGGGCTGTGGAATGGAGGCCCGTAAAGGGCACCCAGTCCGCTAAGAAATGGGCCGAGGCGTCACTATTTACCGGTTACGGCATGCATATTTTTTTCTCTTACCAAAAAACATTGAGTGTGCAGAATGGTGTTTTTTTTTTGACAAATCTAGCTCTTTGGCGAAACTAATGGCTCATCTGCCTCTCTACCGAATAAGGGTATGTAGAGGGGGTGACGTCAGCCTTTTTTTTTTATAGTTTTCATGTTAGATTTGTTTAGTTGGATGAGAGAACGCAGAAAAAAGTAGGTTGTATTTCCTTACCTAACTAAGAGATGACAACTTAAAAATATAAGAGAAGTTTAATTTAACCATTATAAATATGTTTTTTTAGGTACCATTATAAATATGTTTTCCCTTAGAAACCGAATTTTCTTTTAGACTTTAGTTAATTTTATTAAATGCTAGGGAAGAAAATTAGAGAGTACATTTTACGACTTACACCTATTACCTTCTATGGATGATGTGAGGGCCAAGTCTCTTTAGCATTTTTTCCATGAGCATGATAAAATAATATATTTATATTTTCCTAACAATTGAACATTCACGGTGAAACTTTGATTGGACATATTACCGTGTATTATGTCCAACAAATGATAAGGTATGGTTCAAATGCGGAATATCGTATTGTTCAACACGAGAGTACGATATGGAATCAAGTTTTCCACCTCCATATATATTTGGGCTCTACATCAATATTTTCAATTTAGCGGAACGTTTTCACGAACCGCTTCACATTTTAATTTTATTTTTCTTAAAGAAGTGGAACATTTTCTTCTAGTTAACAAAAAACACACATTGCTACAAGCTAAGTGAATATTTTATGTTCAAGTACATGCACTTTTTTATGGAGGGTAAAACATTCAAAATGGTTGTCATTTGATATCGATCATTTTATGTCATATATAGGAGAAAAATCTTGTGAACGATAAGAACATTTTTCTAAAATTACAATTATCTCTGTTAAGGATATGTTTCATAAAAAGATTTTAAATCAATTTAATTCCTAGAAAATCAACAGCAGTATAAATAGTTCAAAAGTTATAAAAAATGCACGGACCACCTAGCGACCACTACAAACATTAGCACGAGCCGAAGTCGCGATGCCGTCCTCGCCCCTCCATCACTGGAGCTGGGCAAAATTTATCGTAGTAGAGCTTGTTGTAGTAGATAGGCGAGAATTCATCGTGCTAAGGGCCCAAGGAACCGTTGCACCAGAGCAACAACCATCGCCAATAACGAAAACCGTAGATCGGAAGAGACTGATATGAAACCACACACATGAAAACCGACCGAATCCCAGGAGATCCGCCGGGCACACGACTCCACGCGCCCTTCGTCGGCGCTTGACGCACCATCAGACCGACAATAGGGTGAGGAAGACCTTCTTCCGATTCAGGATGTAGCCATCGCCTCACCATCCCCAAAAGACACTGGTATGAAAACACCTCGCCGGTGAGAGGTCGAGGTCCGCCACACCTCCAAGGTCCCAAGGCCACTGGAGATGGAGCAGACGTGCAGCGTTGCCTACGAGGAGAACTGGACCCTAAAAGGGTTTTGTGGCCACCGCCTCTCACCTCTCTTGGCTTGTACATGTTCGATTGGAGATGTATACAATAATCTTTGAATGTGGAAACCTAGGAAGTGCCACACCGCACAAAAATAGCAATCAATCTTTTTGGAGAAACTCATGACATGAACTCTGCTTATTCACACAGAGGAAGAGAGTTGCCCGGTTTATACGAAAATAAAGTAAAACTGGATAAAGGGGCACAAAGTCATCCACGAGTTGCAGAAAGCGACGGAACCCAAGACAAACACACAACCAAAATCAGCGACACACCAACGGATAGGCACCACACCATCATGTCGCAAGCTCCACCGCCGATGAAGGGGAGAAAAACCCTGGCCGCTATCCTGAAGCACTCTCGGATAATAATTAATCTACTTGTTTCTCATACTGCTCTCCTAAACCACTCAATTAATGTTTTAGGGAGGCTGATTATTACTGATGGAACCATCCCTCTCTATCTCTACTATTAAGAGCAAACTGGTGAATGACTGGTGTCACATTTTCAGGATGGACAATAATACCCCCACGTCACAAAGAAAACGCAACTAACAAAACAACTCCAGCCTCGAGCGGCATGGCACATCTTAATCCATACTTCGCGCTAATTAAGCTACCTAACTACTAGCTCCTGTGCCTCACGCGGAAGAAAGAAACAAAGTCCCAATCTGAAACTGCTCCCGTACTCCCCGGGCGGCAAGAAAAGAGCCAAAAAAAACAATTTACCCATCTGTGACCACCACCATCCCTACAACGCCTCTGCCAGCGCCGTCGATCTGTTCTCCACCACGCCGACGTCCCTAGCCTCGCATCGCTTCCAAACCCCCTCTGGCCCAGACGAAGATTCAGGACTACATCAAGTCACGTCGTAACTTGACCTTCCATCTGCCCCACATTATCCATCCAACGGTTATAATCAATCGATTCTAAAACTTTGTCGAAATTTTTTGCTGCGCCTAAAATATAAAATGTTTTTCATTGAAACTTTTTCGTACTTACAACATGATTCGTTGGCAACATGTACATTTTTAGTTTTCAATTTTTTGATGATTTTAAATTTTCGTTTTTCAAAATCATCAAAAAATTCAAAACTAAAATTGTACATGTTGCCAACGAATCATGTTGTAAGTAGGAAAAAGTTTCAATGAAAAATACTTTATATTTTAGGCCCAGCAAAAAAGACAAATTCAGCAAAGTTTTAGAATCGCTTGATTGTAACCGTTGGATCGAGAATGTGGGGCAGATAGAAGGTCCAGGCACGGCGTAACTTGATATACTCCAGTCACTGAATCTTCCTCCCTCTGGCCCTCCCCCTATTCACAGATGTGACAGAGTTGTGCCGTCGATGCCGCGCCTGAACCGCACGTCGTCGAGGCCTGTGTCGGTCCTAAACATCTGCTGCCGCCGGCTCAGTCGTCCATCCGATGCGCCGAGGTCCGAGACGGATCGGAGCCGCAACGACCGCGCCCGTACTTCCACAGACCGCCAAGGCCTCCGTCGGGACAGAACCGCCGCTGCAGCCGTACTTTTGCCTCTCTGTGCGTCGCCTTCCTGCATTGACGCCGACATGAAGTACCTGGTGACCGGCGGCATGTGGGCGATTTCTGGAAGGGGGTGACCCCCAGCACATCGTCGTCGTGCTAGAATCCGGCGGCCTACGGATTGAGTCTATCTAGATTGGTACGTGCCCCCTTTCACTAATCCCTCTGTCCGCAAGAGATGAGAAGATTTAAGAGGAGATTCGATCGTTTTCGGACAACAATTTCAGTGAGAGTGCACCATTTTTTTTCCGATTTAGCCGAGCTCCCAGAGTGCGTCCTTGTGTGGCTTTAAGATATGCTAATTACTAGGCACGACTATAATGGTTTCAGCAATACTCGTCTATGTCAATGGAATCTTTTGTTCCTTATCTTCGTAATTTGTCAATGGATCAAACTGATATAAATCAGTTTGACATGAATGATCAAGAATCATTACGGTGTGAAGTTCATTAATTTGAGCTAAGGGGTAGGTAGCAGATAGCCAGGATAAGTCTAAGGAACTCTTATTAGGTTATCAATCACTTTCTTGTTTCCTTTTTCTGTTCTGTGGATTTTTGCAGCACATAGGAAGCACTCATGTGCTAGATTTTTGTTCATTTTTTTTGTTCATGGTTTCCACGTGGGCTTTTAATAGCGTCGTGGTGGAGCAAGAGGCTAGAAGCCTAGAAGTGATGGGATTTAATATAGATCCATGGTTTTTACCCCCTGAGCTTAGTTCATGCCAATGCCTAATATATCTATCCTCTATCACAAAAAAAAACTTACTCAAGGCAAGTTTGCTAGGTATGATTTAGAATTTAAAAAGGTGTATGAGAATTGGAGCCACATACACTGCTTATCTTTCTTGGTTTATTATAAGTATTCATGTCAACCATCTCACATATAAAGGCATGTAAATATTTACGAGAGACCGTCCAAATCACACTTCAAATTCCACTGGTCATATGTACATCGTATGCATTAAGATAATGGAAGCCGTACTTTTGAACTTCTACTGAAACTTATTTAGTACAATGTCAATTGGCACCCCTCAAGGAAATAAGATGCTGACACGACATGTCTTGCTGCTGGCATGGCATGTCTTTACCAAATTTATCACATAAAAAAGCTTATATTTTCTTAGTATTACATTTTATAAGAATTGCCAACATAGTGGCATCCTATCCTTCTTAAAATTTTGAGTAAACTTGGTCAATTGGAAATTCGTTGTGGGATGCAGCTTCACTGTCTTATATTCTCATCACCATGGCTGGGCCATGACAAGGAGCAAACTGGCCATGATAATTATTTGATTGTGTTATGTTTTCTTCCGGATAGATTTATTAATTAAGCTTGATGAGAAGAGTCATATGTGAAGGAATGACTACAATCATTACATGAAAGAGTGAAAACCCTTGAATGTGCTATGTAAAAGTCTGAATCACTTCTAATATTTTTCAAATTGAAGATAGACTGCTTCAGGATCAGTACTAGATGACTAAACAGTACTAAACAGTACCTTGCATATGGTAATGAGTATTGTACTACCAACTGACTCAGCACACTTCGGTGACTTCGGGAAGTACGTTGCGGCTTCGGGCGACCATCCCAGAGCGGATGAGGCCGAGCGCAGGGTCGAGGACGGGCTGGAGCAGCAGATCGACTCGGCAGCTGTGTCATACCGGAGGGGAAGAGAACAACCACAACAACGCCTGACCCAGCATGCCTTGCCGACTCCATTCTCTACCTCGTCTGCTCCGGTCTGTGTTGTTTGTTCCGCACAAAGACTCACCCTAGATCCCATCACATCACCGATCAAGCACAATAGCGCCCGCCGGGCGGAGTCATCTATTCTCCCATCAAAATCAGGTAACCTCTCTCCCTCGCGCATCTCAGCCGGCTCTTACTCTGCTTTTTTGTATTTAATTTGTATGCAATGAGCCAAGCTCGCTAGATTGATGTAGCTAGCACTCACACACAGAAAAGCTAGCGAGCTTGGTAGATTGTCTAGATGGATATAGTGAACTTATGCATGACACATGCCACTTACTAGATCGACTAGATCGATGTAGTGAATTTATCAGAAGTGTAAATCAAAATACAAGGAATCGAAAATTTGCTCTATGTCCGTAGCTATGCACACTGGTCAATCTAGCTATATAATTTTGCTTTTTTGTTTCGAAAATTATATTGCGAGATGAATGTTTTATTTTTCACTGCTGTTGGAATTTATCTAGATGGATATATCATTTTTATCTACAAGGGTCTAATGTATCTGAAAGTGTTTGCTCAAATTAGGCTATCAAATTTGTCAACTATCCCAGGAAAACAGAACAACTTGTACGATATTCTTAATTTGTATGTTATTAGTAGTGTGTCTTTTTTGTTTCGAAATTTTATGAGATATTGACTTTTGACTATTTTCTTTGCATAGAATCTATTGCATGTATTTTCAGGAACAATTAAATATTCTTACTGGCGCACTAGGACACTAAGTATTTTACCATAGAGGTAATTTACTTCTAAATATGAACAGACCTACCTTACTTGACAGCTAGGCTTTATGAAGTGTCTTTGAAAGAAATATTTGTTTCTGATGCTTGATGTTGTCTCAGGAGAAATTAGGGGCAACTACATGCAACAAGGGAGCAACACTAGGAGAAGAGCGGAACCAAAAAGTCAGGAAGGTATAGTTCCTATGTAAGAGCTTTAGCCAATGAATGAAAGACATGGGTCGTGTGCCACATCGAGTTACAGAAATAGTCAAAAGTTGCTTGATAGGTCTGTAAGAAAGGATGATAGTTCTTGAATGGAATAAGACTAGAGAGGTTTGCACCGTGTGTGCTTGTGTGTTAGCAAGAGATATATGGGTGACCAATATCACCAAGAATATATTAATATTTATCGGTTAATCAGAAACCACGAGAGTGTTTGTCTGAAGTGCTTATAAACTTGTTGAATCCAGTGGGGCTGACTTTCTACATGGACCTTTCGCTTCATTAAAGCAAGACGTGAAATATGGCTCCATCCATCGGTTTGCTGGCTATTACTGAATCAGATTGAGGGGGAATAAGTCCATGCATGTCAAAATCTGAAACCCCATTGGATGGGATTAACCGAATATGACATAAGAGGGAATATGAAGTGTTGCAAGTTGCCTCTAGAGATGGTAAATGGAAAATAGATGTCAGGGTTTGTAACATAATCACAAGGTTCATGCACTTTCACATGTGTGTTTTATAGTGAAAAATAAGTGTAAATATTTATTAATATTCCATCGCAACGAATGTTACTTTTAAGTGTTGAGCGTCATCGCACGGACAAAGTTGGAGTGAAATAATGCAAGGAGTCAAGCATCATCATAGGGACAAATGTGGATGTAGAGTGGAGAGAAGAAAAAAGAGTATCAAATATTCAAACATTAAATCTCCAAGGTAGGAGAAGGTACATGGAAAAGAGATGCCAAGGAGGATGGCAACATAGCGGAGAACAATAACAACAACATGCAAAAGGTAGAGTGTTGTGGGGCTACCTGGTGAGTTCACCGATAGGGGCTTCAATCGCGAAGATTCAATGATTAAGAAAATGTACGTATACGATGAAGAAATGATGCAATATACGATGTTGCTGGTTGGAAGTAAAAAAAAACATTGGCTCTATAGCCGATAAGAGAATAGATGGACATCAGAGAGGAGGAAGATACCTACATGGAAGAAAAAGATATAATTTAAAAGGTTGTGATGCAGCAAACTTTGTGGGGAATTGATTATAGACTCATTGTTTGTGGTTTTAATTACCATGTATGATGAATTAAGACGGGTTTATTAGCCTTTTCATATAGGTGGGACCGAGAGAGGGAGTAAATTGATTCTACGACGTGCCACTGTAGATCGGTGGCTGAATGAAGAAACAAGTCCGATACTTGTTTTGTACCATGTATGGATACCATATCAAATAAGGTAGCATTGTGAATCAAAACTTATTTCCTACTGTATTCCTTTAATAAACATCTTTTTATTGATTTGTAAACATTTTACAGAACGTGAGAAAAACAAGGAATTGTTGAGGTTGTACAACATAGCTTTAATAGGACATAATTCTTGAACTAAATTTCATGTGATAAATTTTGTTCTACCAAATAGTTAAGTTTTTTGAGCCGTGGCGAAGCACGGGCATTCAACTAGTACAGTCAAAGACCATAGCTACATTTGAAAGCATTAAGACAATCATGTTCCAAATAAATTTGGGTGAAATTATAATATGGTGATGTAGTTTTTCAACTCTTAGATAGAGGCCAGTTTGATAATTGATCTAGACTTGCTTAGAAACAGTGCTAGTTAAAATAGAACTGTAGAATTCTTTTATTGTACCCATTCAGTGCATTGTAATAACATCTTGCCAAGTGATAAATTGTGTACAAGAATATTATAATTAGTATTTTTCACTGTTCTACTTACTCAACCACTTTTTGAGTAATGAGTACCACCCTGAACTTAATATAAGCTCTGTTATTGTCAGGTTACCTACCAAAGCACCATATTCTGCCCTCAAAACAGGTTAAATAAACAGAATGGCCCAGAATGAGATAGCAGAAGGGAAGGCTTTCCTGACAGATTTGCCCAAGGATCAACACACACATATACACATTGGAGAAGAACACACAGAGGCTTTTTCTGGCACCGCACCTTCGTGCCTTTTTTCTCTTATTCAACTCAATGAACTCAGCTGATTACAATGCCTATAAATAGTGCTACGTACATACACTCAGCAAGCCCACGAATACTTATCTCCACTAGCCAGAAGATAGGAACAAGCAACCACGTCGGCCACACCATTCGGCCACTCTCCTCGCAACTGAAGACGTGCTCTATCTCTCTGCACAACGGGTGATTACCAAGTCCACTACTAATCCTATCTCTAAGAGCTAGCTCAATCGATTCATGCATGTACGTGTAACTCTCCTCCTACTCACTAGGCATGCAACAAACTAACTAACAGCGTCCAGACCTGGTGCCATACATGCACAACACCAAGCTAATCTATGATGACACGACTAAGCATTACCTTGTACACCTGAACACATCTCTACGGTGCACACGGTCGCAGCTTTTCGCCTGGACGTCTAGATAACATGAACAACTCAAATAAATAAACACGATGAACTACAAACTAACAAGATTAGTTCCAACAATCACCTCCCTAATCTTGTTGTTACTTATTTCTCTCTTGAAGCCCATGGTCGTCGATGTCGTCGGTGCAGCTCGTAGACAGCCGCCATTGCCATCTTGTCACACCGATTTGTCGCCGTCGCCGTTGGCCTCGACGAGAGACGCACCTCCTACGCCTTCACCACGAGCATGCCATCCCGACACGCTCTCTGCCTCATGCTTGTCGCCGGTGCCGCATCTCGCCGGCGACTCGCCTTCTTGTTCACCACCGGCGCCGCACCTCGCCGGTGACTCTCCTCCATGTTGTCGCCGATGACGCACCTTTGTCGACGACTCGCACATGGACGACGAACTCTTCATGGCAATGGCCTCCGCACTTTGGCCATCACCTCCTTGCCGCCGGTGGCGCAACTTACCGGGCAGCACACCTTCCTCCATCGCTCGCGACGCAGCTCGACGATGATGGAGACTCGGACCTCGATCGCACGAGGCTCTGATACCAAATGACAGATTTGCCCAAGGATCAACACACACATATACACATTGGAGAAGAACACACAGAGGCTTTTTCTGGCACCGCACCTTCGTGCCTTTTTTCTCTTATTCAACTCAATGAACTCAGCTGATTACAATGCCTATAAATAGTGCTACGTACATACACTCAGCAAGCCCACGAATACTTATCTCCACTAGCCAGAAGATAGGAACAAGCAACCACGTCGGCCACACCATTCGGCCACTCTCCTCGCAACTGAAGACGTGCTCTATCTCTCTGCACAACGGGTGATTACCAAGTCCACTACTAATCCTATCTCTAAGAGCTAGCTCAATCGATTCATGCATGTACGTGTAACTCTCCTCCTACTCACTAGGCATGCAACAAACTAACTAACAGCGTCCAGACCTGGTGCCATACATGCACAACACCAAGCTAATCTATGATGACACGACTAAGCATTACCTTGTACACCTGAACACATCTCTACGGTGCACACGGTCGCAGCTTTTCGCCTGGACGTCTAGATAACATGAACAACTCAAATAAATAAACACGATGAACTACAAACTAACAAGATTAGTTCCAACATTTCCAACCGACCAAGGAAAGAAAAGTCAGACGACACCACAAGGAGTAACCTGGTTAGTATTCCCATCTAGGCAGCTTTCAAGAACTACACAGCTATGCACAAGAGACAGTCCATCATTCACAGGTTCCACTAAAGATTTAGTAAAAAAAACTCACACAAAGAATAAGCCAATGATTCTTTGACCGTGGTCAGAGTACGTGTGTACAGTATGTGTGATGAATGGCTAGGCTAGCTGGCCATCTCTCTGCATTTTTTTGTTTGATCCCTTGTCTATGTGCAGCAGTTGGTCCTTGCAGGCTTGAAATCTTTTGCCAGCTAGTGCAGGCAGGCAGAGTGTGCTTGTTGCCAGGGCCACGATGCAAATGATGCAAGCAAGCCACCCCTTGGCTCAGGCTTTCAGTTGGGGTTGAGACTTGAGACCACAGCAGCATAAAATTTCCAGCTACCATTCCTCATCCCCTCTTCCATTTCATTCATGTTTCATGAATAACTGGCATTTGTATGCGTACATGAAGACAGCCACTAAGAAACCTATTCATGTTTCATGAATGTATTCACATGGAAATAAATTTTCAAGCTTACACACAATGTGATACATTCAACCATACTATCTCTGATAATCTTATCAGATGTTTCGTGACAAGGTGTGTGAAATATATATTCATCCTGAGGAAACAATATGATCAAGTGATCATGTGCAAGGGTACAGAGGATTCTGATGATGGCACTTGCGGTAGAAGGCTGGCATTGTTTAACCCCGTGGCTCAGTCTCTTGCACCGCTTTATTAGAGCCAGGCAGACCTGCAGGCCAGTGAGGTTGCCACTCACTTCTAGGTGGTATGGCACCCCCTTTGAACAAACAAATTTCAACAAACTTTGTCTCCAAGATTGGTTTTGACTGCATTGGTGACTGAGCTGCTGCATACATATTTTTTGGCAGCTGGATGCATGGTCCCTCCCTCCCAACAACCATATGCAGCTCCCATGACACTCACAGTATTCAATCCTGGTTAACAACAGATTAGGATGCAATAGCACAATCATATTTTTCAATATTCCTTGTGTACTTTGATTAGTTTTGCCGAACATGTTAAGGATTGCGCAAATACCTTTCATTGGCACGCTAAAAAAGAGACACTCTCTCATTTGATAATAACTAGTTAGGTATAGCATCTAGCACAAATGTGGTTGGGATGGTCCCTTTGGTAGTATGATTCATATGCTATTTTTCCAAATTTCTCGCATAATGCATACGCCGCTTGTAGTGCCTTGCGACGAAAAGGAATACATACAGGTAAATCAAAACTAACTTATAAAAATAATCATGTGAAATAGTTTCTTTAGATCACATGATTATTAAACAGAGAAATAGAAAAACACAGAAATGGTAGGATTGCAAGTACAAAACAAAGGATAGCAAACACAGAAAAATTATAAAAATAATCATTTCAATGTAACTAAGGAGAATACATGAAAAATGTCTTGACCCTACACGAATGGGCATGAAAATAAGGTTATATTGCATATTGATATTCGTATGGCATTGAGGTGTAGGAATGTATGGCAGACAATAGCGACATTCACACGTCGTTACCTTGTTGAACGCATCGCCATGGCAACCCATGTCTACCCACTCGCGCTGCTTCGAGGAAAACCCCAGATCTGGGTTTCCCGGATTGAACGATGGCGACGCTTTCTGCATCGTTCTTCCTCTTGAGGCATCATTGTTGGAGCATCTCCTAGATAGTGGCAGATAGTGGTGGAGTGGTGTGCATCTAGCGCGACGACGGCGAGTCTCAGCGACGTGGCGTAGCGGGGCCTCGTGATGGACGCAGACCCGCGCAGGGTGGAAGCATTGTCTGGCATCATGGTGACGTTGACAACATGCATGGCAAGGGCTATGCATATCTCTCCTCTGACGAAAGACCACTGGTTGATGGCGGTGACGACTTCTAAAGCGATGGCATGAGGCGCTCATCAAGGGTCTGCTAGACCGAACGTGTGCTTCTGTTTTCGTCTAGGGTAACAGTGTTACCCCGGTAATTAGCTGGTGAGACGTTGTTTGTGTTTTCAGGAATGTTACTTCACCCGTTGTCGGGTTTCTAGGTGTTAAACGGTGATTTTATGTTTTATGATGTATGCTCTTGACATATTTTTGTTGAATAAAGTGTAAATAAACACTGTATGCATCGACTGATGTAGGGGCTGGGTTTCTCCATTTAAAAAAATACAGAGTAGGAATTTTGGAGATGTTATTTATTTATCCAAAAAATTCCATTAGAGAAAATCCTGTGGATTGGATTCCTCCACGTTTCCTTTTGAAGATTCTTCAATCTAAAGGGGTCCTAAAACGAAGCTGCTCCATCACGTGGTTTTATTTGGATTGCAACGTGGAATGAGTCGTAGTTAGGAGCTTCGGATCGCGTAACATTGGAAGTTGCAGTGTGTGTGTGAGTGAGGCAGGGAGAGATTGGTCATTGGTGTCAGAGGCTGTGGACGGTACCGCAGAAAGTGGCTCACTCGATTGAGCATTTTTTCCCCATGGCATGCGGCAGTGCGTGCAGTCGTGCAGCGGAGGAGGGAAAGAAAAAGCCTCTCCTTTTTACCGGCTAGCTGTAAGGTAGAACCTGTCCTGCCTGCATGGATGCACACAGCTCGGTGTCGGTAAAGCCAGACCACAGCATTCCTGCATTCAGACATTAATCTTACCTTGGAGATCAATACGAAGGTGTATACCCATTCGTATATTTTTTTTTAAAAAAATACGAACACATGCAAGAAACAAGTGTTCTCACTACAAGGAAAATGGATGTACGCCGACGCCTGTAACGCACGCCAACGACTTTTTATCAGGGCCGTCGGCTTAGACATCGAGGAGAGGAGCCGAGCCATGTGACCGTTGACGAAGGAAGACCGACGGCCTGTAGAAATAAGCATTTTTTTTGCAAACAAGTAGTGATCTATGAAAAAAAGACAAATCTGGTTCTTACAAACAACAAATCCGACTTCTCGAAACAACACAAATTTTGTTATTTTTTCATAGAGCACTAGACATGAAATTTCTCACAACTCATATTCGTTGCCAAAATAATTTGGATTTTTCAAATTTTGTTTGCTATTTGTTGGAAGAAAATAAATTGAGCGGGAGCATATGAGCTTGGGTTCAAACTCATGTTGTTTCGTAACAAGTGTTCGGGATATGCGCACATGGGTCATATTAACGAAATATATAGAAGAAACTAGCATGGAAGTACAAAATGTTACTTTGTCTTCATAAAGATAAGACTATAAAACATGGGTTTCTTCGTTGTCAATTTCCCTGAATGTTTGATTTATTGTTGTATTTGCCTCTAACTTGTATCCACTTTTTTTTAGCATACCCTATATGTTTGGGAGTTGGTTTCACGGTTTTAGATTAAAAAGTGAAGCATCGTATTTTGTCGGTGTGACGATGTTTTATTTGAATTTGTGTCTGTGATGGAATGCTACGATATTTAACAAAAAAAGGTATTTCTTCACACATGTGAATTTTGTGCTATCAAGGACGGTCTTCGTTTTGGAAACACTTATTTCCCTCTGAATCATTTTTTTTTATCAAAAAAGGGTACGGAAATCAAGTTCTTGGAGGATAAGTGGAAAGGAATACCACTCTCTAGAAATAATATCCATCTGTATGTAATATCTTATGGTACAATAGCGATACAATGTCTACTGTTATGGAAATATCTCCACCAAATATGATGTTTAGGTGAGGTCTTGTTGGACCCTGGATTGCGACATGTAACACTGATGCGCGTAATGTACACGTTCGTTGGGAACCCCAAGAGGAAGGTATGATGCGCACAGCGACAAGTTTTCCCTCAGAAAGAAACCAAAGTTATCGAACCAGTAGGAGCCAAGAAGCACGTGAAGGTTGTTGGTGGAGGAATGTAGTGCGGCGCAACACCAGTGAAACCGGCGCCAACGTGGAACCTGCACAACACAATCAAAGTACTTTGCCCCAATGTAACAGTGAGGTTGTCAATCTCACCGGCTTGCTGAAAACAAAGGATTAAGCGTGTCGAGTGGAAGATGGTGGTTGTTTGCAAAGAACAAGAAAAACAGAGAATGTATTCAGATGTAAAAGAATGGACCGGGGTCCACAGTTCACTAGTGGTGTCTCTCCAATAAGATAACTAACATGCTGGGTGAACAAATTACAGGAGCAATTGACAAATAAAGATTCAATACATATCAATGATGATTACAATGTGATTTAATCGCATTAATACATAGACCGCTATCCAGATGCATCTATGCCTAAATAATCCACCTTCAGTTATCATCCGAACCCCTTCCAGTATTAAGTTGTAAACAACAGATAATTGCATTAAGTATGGTGCGTAATGTAATCAACACAAATATCCTTAGACAAAGCATCAATGTTTTATCCCTAGTAGCAACAGCACATCCACAACCTTAGAACTTTCTGCCAGAGCCTCTACTAGCAACGGAGAGCATGCAAGAACATAAACAACACATATATGATAGGTTGATAATCAACTTAACATAGTATTCTCTATTCATCGGATCTCACCAAACACAACATGTAGCATTACAACTAGATGATCTTGATCATGTTAGGCAGCTCACAAGATCTATAACAATGAAAGCACAAGCGGAGAAGACAACCATCTAGCTACTGCTATGGACCCATAGTCCAAGGATGAACTACTCACGCATCAATCCGAGGCGGGCATGATGATGTAGAGCCCCTCCGGTGATGATTCCCCTCTCCGACAGGTGCCGGAGGCGATCTCCTGAATCCCCCGAGATGGGATTGCGGCGGCGGCCTCTCGAATGTTTTCCGTATCGTGGCTCTCAGTCCGCGACGGAGGCTTTAAGTAGGCGGAAGGGTAGGTCGGGCGACGCGAGGCGCCGACACTCCCGCGCGGCCAGGGCCTGGCCGCGCCGCCCGGTGTGTCGCCACCTCGTGGCCCCACTTCGTCTCCTCTTCGGACTTCTGGAATCTTCGTGCAAAAATAGGCCCGGGCGTTGATTTCGTCCAATTCCGAGAATATTTCCTTACTAGGATTTCTGAAACCAAAAACAGCAGAAAAAGAATCGGCACTTCGGCATCTTGTTAATAGGTTAGTGCCGGAAAATGTAAAATAACGCTGTAAAGTATGTGTAAAACACTCAAGTATTGTAATAAAAGTAGCATGGAACATAAGAAATTATAGATACGTTTGCGACGTGTCAAGCTTCCCCAAGCTTAGTTCCTACTCGTCCTCGAGTAGGTAAACGATAACACAAATAATTTCAAGTGACATGCTACCAACATAATCTTGATCAACATTATTGTAAAGCATATGAGATGAATGGAGTGATCTGAACAAAAGATTGCTAACAAAGATAATGACTAAGCAAATGAATCATATAGCAAAACTTTTCATGAATAGTACTTTCAAACAAGTATCAATAAGACTTGCATAAGAGCTAACTCATAAGCAATAAATTCATAGTAGAATGCATTGAAGCAACACAAAGGATGATTAAGTTTCAGCAATTGCTTTCAACTTGTAACATGTATATCTCATGGATATTTGTCAACATAGAGTAATATAACAGTGAAATAAGTAAACATGTAAGAATCAATGCACACAGTTAACACAAGTGTTTGCTTCTAAGATAGAAAGAAATGGATAAACTGACTCAACATAAAGTAAAAGATTGGCCCTTCGCAGAGGGAAGCATGGATTACTATTTTTGTGCTAGAGCTTTTGTTTTGAAAACATAGAAACAATTTTGTCAACGGTAGTAATAATTCATATGTGCTATGCATAATACTTCCTACAAGTTGCATGTCTCATGCATAGAGTACCAATAGTGCTCGCACCTTGTCCTACTATCTCGGAAACACGGATTCTCATCGCATAACATATGCTTCAACCAAGTGTCACAAAGGGGTACCTCTATGCCGCCTGTACAAGTGTCTAAGGAGAAAGCACGCATTGGATTTCTCGCTTTTGATTATTCTCAACTTAGACATCCATACCGGGACAACATAGACAACAGATAATGGACTCCTCTTTTTTAATGCTTAAGCATTCAACAATAGTTAATATTCTCATAAGAGATTGAGGTTGTATGTCCAAACTGAAACTTCCACCATGATACATGGCTTTAGTTAGCGGCCCAATGTTCTTCTCTAACATATGCATACTCAAACCATTTGATCGTGAAGTCCACTACTTCAGACAAGACGAACATGCATAGCATCTCACATGATATCCATCAAAGGTAAAGTTGATGGCGTCCCCAGAAAACATGGTTACCGCTCAACAAGCAACTTATAAGAATTAAGACACATAACTACATATTCATCATCACAATAGTTTTTAAGCTATTTGTCCCATGAGCTATATATTGTAAAGGTAGAGGAATGAAATTTTAAAGGTAGCACTCAAGTAATTTACTTTGGAATGGCAGAAAAATACCACATAGTAGGTAGATATGGTGGACACAAATGGCATGGAGTTTGGCTCAAGGTGTTTGGAAGCATTTCCTCTCAGTACAAGGTTTGGGCTAGCAAGGTTGTTTGAAGCAAACACAAGTATGAACAGGTACAACAAAACTCACACAAGAACATATTGCAAGCATTATAAGGCTCTACACTCCTTTGTTGTTCAAACACTTTACCCGAAAATATCTAGACTTAGAGAGATCAATCATGCAAACCAAATTAAACAAGCTCTACAGTAGTTCTTCATTAATAGATTAAACTACATGATGCAAGAGCTTAAACATGATCTAAGAGAGCTCAAACAATTGCCAAATTGCCAAACCATATGCATCATTTTCCAATTCCAACCAAATAGCAATTTAACGAAGCAATAAGCTTTCGCCATGAACATTAAAGCACAATTAAGAACACAAGTGTTCCATATAAGAATGGCGAGATCCAACTTTATTCAAACCAAAACAAAAATGAAAACAAACCGACGCTCCAAGTAAAGAACATAAGAATGTGACGGAATAAAAATATAGTTTCACTAGAAGTGACCTGATAATGTTGTTGATGAAGAAGGGGATGCCTTGGGCATCCCCAAGCTTAGATGCTTGAGTCTTCTTAAAATATGCAGGGATGAACCACCGGGCATCCCCAAGCTTAGACCTTTCGCTCTTCTTGATCATAGTATATCATCCTCTTCTCTTGACCCTTGAAAACTTCCTTCACACAAACTTCAAGCAAACTCATGAGAGGGTTAGTGCATAACCACAAATTCACATATTCAGAGGTGACACAATCATTCTTAACACTTCTGGACATTGCACAAAGCTTCTGAAAGTTAATAGAACAAAGAAACTCATTCAACATAGCAAAAGCGGCAATGCGAAATAAAAGACAGAATCTGTCAAAACAGAACAGTCCGTAAAGATGCATCTGGACGAGGCACTTAACTTGCTCAAATGGAAAAACTCAAAACTAATGAAAGTTGCGTACATATCTGAGGATCACGCTCGTAAATTTGCAGATTTTTTCGAATTTTTTACAGAGACTTGTGCCAGAATTCGTGACAGACAGCAATGCTGTTTCTGCGCAGCGATCCAAATATAACATCAACTTTAGCATAGAAACTTTACTTGGCACAAAAACATGATAAGGAGAGGTTGCTGCAGTAGTAAACAACTTCCAAGACTCAACAAAACAAAAATTGCTGTAGTAAAATAAACACATGGGTTATCTCCCAAGAAGTGCTTTTCTTTAACGCCTTTCAGCTAGGCGCAGAAAGTGCAAATCAAGTAACATCAAGAGTAGAAGCATCCACATCATAACTTGTTCTAATAATCAAATCAAAAGGCAACTTCATTCTTTTTCTAGGGAAGTGTTCCATACCTTTTTGAGAGGAAATTGATATCTAATATTACCTTCCTTCATATCAATAACAGCACCAACGGTTCGAAGAAAAGGTCTTCCCAACACAATAGGACAAGATGCATTGCATTCGATATCCAAGGCAACAAAATCAACGGGGACAAGGTTATTGTTAACCGTAATGCGAACATTATCAATCCTCCCCAAAGGTTTCTTTTTAACATTATCAGCAAGATTAACATCCAAATAACAATTCTTCAATGGTGGCAAGTCAAGCATATCATAAATCTTTTTAGGCATAAAAATACTTGCACCAAGATCACATAAAGCATTACACTCAAAATCATTGAATTTCATTCTAATGATGGGCTCCCAACCATCTTCTAACTTCCTAGGAATAGAAGCTTCAAGTCTTAATTTCTCTTCCCTAGCTTTAATGAGAGCATTTGTAATGTGTTTTGTAAAGGCTAAATTTATAGCACTAGCATTGGGACTTCTAGCAAGTTTTTGTAAGAACTTTATAACTTTAGTAATATGACAATCATCAAAATCTAAACCATTATGTTCTACAGCAATGGAATCATTGTTACCAATATTTTGAAAAATTTCAGCAGTTTTATCACAATTTCAGGCAATTTTGTGCACTTTGCACTAGGAGTAGAAACATTGCCAACACCAATTATTTTACCATTAATAGTAGGAGGTGCAACAACATGTGAAGAATCAACATTACTAGTGGTGGTAATAGTCCATACTTTAGCTACATTATTTTCTTTAGCAAGTTTTTCTTTTTCTTCTCTATCCCACCTAGCATGCAATTCAGCCAACAATCTAATATTATCATTAATTCGAACTTGGATGGCATTTGTTTTAGCAAACCTAGCATCTTCAACTTTCTCAGGCATAACTTTTAATTTTAAAAGATCAACATCAAGAGCAAGACTATCAACCTTAGAAGCAAGAATATCAATTTTACCAAGCTTTTCTTCAACAGTTTTATTGAAAGCAGTTTGTGTACTAATAAATTCTTTAAGCATCACTTCAAGACCAGAGGGTACACTCTTATTATTATTGAAAGAATTACCATAAGAATTACCATAACCATTACCATTATTAGAAGGATATGGCCTAAAGTTGTTGTTACCATAATTATTCCTATAAGCATTGTTGTTGAAATTATTGTTCTTAATGAAATTCACATCAACATTTTCTTCTTGAGGAACCAATGAAGCTAAAGGAACATTATTAGGATCAATATGAGATCTACCATTTGCAAGCATAGACATAATAGCATCAATCTTATCACCCAAAGAAGAGGTTTCTTCAACAGAATTTACCTTCTTACCTTGAGGAGTTCTTTCAGTGTGCCATTCAGAGTAATTGATCATCATATCATCAAGTAATTTAGTTGCGGCGCCCAGGGTGATGGACATAAAAGTACCTCCAGCAGCTGAATCCAATAGGTTCCTTGAGGAAAAATTCAATCCTGCATAAAAGGTTTGGATGATCATCCAAGTAGTCAGTCCATGGGTTGGGCAATTCTTTACCAAAGATTTCATTCTCTCCCATGCTTGAGCAACATGTTCATTATCAAATTGTTTAAAATTCATTATGCTACTTCTCAAAGATATAATCTTAGCAGGAGGACAATATTTACTAATAAAAGCATCTTTGCATTTAGTCCATGAATCAATACTATTTTTAGGCAAAGATAACAACCAATCTTTAGCTCTTCCTCTTAATGAGAAAGGAAACAATTTCAGTTTTATAATATCACCATGTATATCCTTATACTTTTGCATTTCACAAAGTTCAACAAAATTATTAAGATGGGCAGCAGCATCATCAGTACTAACACCAGAAAATTGCTCTCTCATAACAAGATTCAGTAAAGCAGGTTTAATTTCATAGAATTCTGCTGTAGTAGCAGGTAGAGCAATAGGAGTACATAGGAAATCATTATTATTTGTGCTAGTGAAATCACACAACTTAGTATTTTCAGGAGTACCCATTATAACAGTAGTAAAGTAAACTAGGCAAATAAAGTAAAGACAAGTAACTAATTTTTTTGTGTTTTTGATATAGAGAACAAGACAGTAAATAAAGTAAAGCTAGCAACTAATTTTTTTGTGTTTTGTTTAAGTGCAGCAAACAAAGTAGTAAATAAAATAAAGCAAGACAAAAACAAAGTAAAGAGATTGGGAAGTGGAGACTCCCCTTGCAGCGTGTCTTGATCTCCCCGGCAACGGCGCCAGAAAAAGAGCTTGATGGCGTGTAACTCACACGTTCGTTGGGAACCCCGAGAGGAAGGTATGATGCGCACGAGCAAGTTTTCCCTCGTAAGAAACCAAGGTTTAATCGAACCAGGAGGAGCCAAGAAGCACGTTGAAGGTTGATGGTCGCGAAATGTCATGCGGCGCAACACCAGGGATTCGCCAACGTGGAACCTGCACAACACAACCAAAGTACTTTGCCCCAACGAAACAGTGAGGTTGTCAATCTCACCGGCTTGCTGTAACAAAGGATTAACCGTATTGTGTGGAAGATGATTGTTTGCAAGAAAACAAGTATTGCAGTAGATTGTATGCGATGTAAAGAATAGGACCGGGGTCCACAGTCACTAGAGGTGTCTCTCCCATAAGATAAAAGCATGTTGGGTGAACAAATTACAGTCGGGCAATTGACAAATAGAGAAGGGCATAACAATGCATATACATGATATGATAAATATAGTGAGATTTAATCCGGCATTACGACAAAGTACATAGACCGCCATCCAACTGCATCTATGCCTAAAAAGTCCACCTTCAGTTATCATCCGAACCCCTTCCAGTATTAAGTTGCAAAGCAACAGACAATTGCATTAATTATGGTGCGTAATGTAATCGACAACTACATCCTTAGACATAGAATCAATCCCTAGTGGCAACAGCACATCACAACCTTAGAACCTACTGTCACGATCCCAGGTGTCAATGAAGGCATGAACCCACTATCGAGCATAAATACTCCCTCTTGGAGTTAAGAGCAAAACTTGGCCAGAGCCTCTACTAATAACGGAGAGCATGCAAGATCATAAACAACACATAAACAAGATTGATAATCACCATAACATAGTATTCTCTATCCATCGGATCCCGACAAACACAACATATAGTATTACAGATAGATGATCTTGATCATGTTAGGCAGCTCACAAGATCCAACAATGAAGCACAACAAGGAGAAGACAACCATCTAGCTACTGCTATGGACCCATAGTCCAGGGGTGAACTACTCACTCATCACTCCGGAGGCGACCATGGCGGTGTAGAGTCCTCCGGAGATCCCCTCTCCGGCAGGTGCCGGAGGCGATCTCCGAATCCCCGAGATGGGATTGCGGTGGCGGTCTCTGGAAGGTTTTCCGTATCGTGGCTCTCGATCGGGGTTTCGCGACGGAGGCTATTTGTAGGCGAAAGGGTAGGTCAAGAGGCGGCACGAGGGCCCAGGGGCAGGCCGGCGCGGCCAGGGCCTGGGCCGCGCCGCCTATCCCGGCCACCTCGTGGCCCCACTTGACTCTCCTTCGGTCTTCTGGAAGCTCCGTGCAAAAATAGGACCCCGGGCGGTGATTTCGTCCAATTCCGAGAATATTTCGTTACTAGGATTTCTGAAACCAAAAACAGCAGAAAACAGCAACTGGCTCTTCGGCATCTTGTTAATAGGTTAGTTCCAGAAAATGCGTAAATACGACATATAATGTGCATAAAACATGTAGGTATCATCAATAAAGTAGCATGGAACATAAGAAATTATCGATACGTTGGAGACGTATCAAGTATGTGTAAAACACTCAAGTATTATAATAAAAGTAGCATGGAACATAAGAAATTATAGATACGTTTGCGACGTATCAAACACCCTTTTTGGACGGTTGGCAATGGTCCAATTGACGCAAGGGAATCTAGAATTCTTCACCAATCTACACAAGAATGGAAAATTCTCGGTGGATACCATGCACATAGCACTTGTTCATTCAGAAGTGCAAGTCAATAATACTAATACTAATAATAATAATAGTAATAATAATAATAGTAATAATAAAGATAAGGAATACGAAGGTGTCTCTTAAAATAAAATAAAATTCCCATGGTTTGTTCGCAAAGGTGTAATCCTTACCTAGGATAACCTTGGAAAGCTTGATGAGCATGGAAGTGTAGTGTTGTTTCATTACGATAAGACAATCAAACACTTGTTCTCCCAATACAAGTTCACGCATTCTATTTGGACAGTCGTCCAATCAGCTTCTAACTTGTACTCGTCAAGTACTATTGCAAACATATTTGCAGCTGGTTGCGCATGCACGTATAGATTTCACATTTAGGGTGGGAGTAATTATTGTAATTAATGATCACTTTATCTATGTAGAATTGATTTGGGTTTAGTGGCAATGGTAATTCTAGTTTGCAGGTCACTTACAGGTCTACCTGTTTGTTCCATATGTGTTCTTTTCTATTGCTTTGGATAACACAGACTTAGTTAGGAGCTTGGTTGGAAAAGACGAAAAGAGATATTTTTTATCCCATACAATTGACAACGTAGTCTAAGGATAGACCTTTTACCGCTTTAGAAGTTTTACAAGTTCTCCATATACTTGTATTGTGCCAACTTTTTTTTTGTTATGGGATATGTGCATAGTAATCATGCAGAGAGACCGGATGTGAGCGTTTTTTTAAAATTGTATCATCCGATGCTAACTTTTGGGAGTCCTGCATAAATAATATGAATTACATGCTCATGTCCACATTGGCTTCACGCTTTTGTGCTTGTGTGGATCTCATAATATATCTGTATCAATCGTGGAAGTTCTTATTTTGAAGAAAAACAAACTAAAGCACACATGACTTGGAGCATCCTATGGACCTGCCCGACGTGTCTTTAGCTGTCCAACACTCCGCTTCATTTGCTTGCTCGGTTCCTCCAATAGTCCAATGCCCAATCTTCAACTGGGCTCTGCTCCATTAGGCTGGAAGAGATCTCAACCTCAATGTGGAAACTTTTTCCCAAGAAAGACCGGTCAAATGTCACACTCTCCCTTGATAATCTACTGCTAATTATTGACCTAATATAATCTGTCTCCAAATGTCAATGCACGCAATCATTTTAAATGAAGCGTATGCAGTACTTATAAACCTCCAAGCTAGCTCGAACTAATGTAGTACCACTTACACGAGGGATTCCAGTATTTCTACTTTTATTTCCTTTCTTCAAGGAAGCTACTTTGGTTTGGTATACATGTATATGTAGGAGAAGTTCGAAGTTTTACATTTTAGGGTGAAAATTTAAAGTATGTCTTTAATTGGCTGTGTCTGTTCAATGACCTTGTTGAATGAATTGTTTTAAGAGCGGAGACTTTCTTCACGGTGAAAACCTAAAATCTATAATCGGACGATGACGCGCTTGTGCAGTGTTTCCTTCTAGGAGGCGTCGCTTTTGGGGAACTTTGTTGATGGTGTTTGTGCTCCCGCTGCAAGGACTGAAACATTATAGCGGGATTTTTCTTCTTCCTTTTTTAGCTTATTCTTCTTTTTCTGGTTGTGTGCTTCCACATTACCATACATGTATTGCGTTGTTGCAGAGGGTGAATGTAATTAGTATCTTCGCGATATTACTATATTCTCTTTATCTAAAATATGTATTTCTCGACACATGTCATCATGGACCATCCTAACAAGGAATTTTCACACAACGGTTCACACATCTGCTATGAAAAACCCATAAAAGGGTTCCATTTAGGGAGAACTCACGACAACATCTAACCCCTATTTTCCGACTGATATGCGGTTTTGGCCGCTGTATTACCATGATGGAGAGGAATTTGGGGGTTCGAAATCCCCATTTCCCCACCTCCTTGGTCGTGCCTCCTCCACCACATCCCACCACTCCGGCCACCCGCACCGGATCCAGCAAGCCTCCACCCCGACTTACAATGGAGATGGGTTATAGCTCCGTTGTTGGTCGTGAGGGCTCCTCCAGATCTCTGTGCGGCTGCTTACCTCCTTCCGCGCTGATGAGGAGCTTGCAGGGCTAGTCCACGCTCAGCGAGCAATGGTGTGCACACAGTAGGCACACATTTGATGTGCGGCCTAACTAGCCGTGCACGGTGCTCCCCTGGTGGAGGTAGAGAGCTCCCTGACCGCTGTGTGTTGCGTACCCTACGTCGTTGACTACCCGTCGTCCAACGAGTAGGAGGGGTGAGGAGCCAGAGCCAGAGGAAGAGGAGGGGAGGACGCCTCCGACGACGAGGAGGACGTCAATTTCGTTCATCCCAACGAGTAGGTAATGAGTAGGGTGCTCGTGCGGTCGGTGCACACGACGCTGGAGGAGGGGCTCAAGTTCTCCACCCCTCTGAGGTGCACGGGGCAAGGCGCCTCTTCTGATGTCGGCATGCCCTCCTCCAGAAATTTGTCGGTGTCTCCACCTCCTCCAACTAGGACTAAACAACGTCCTCGCAAAGCCCCCGCTGTTGCCGCTATGTCCATCTTGTTTAGGGTTTACCAGTGTAATCTCTTGATGGCGAATTATCATTTCTGATGGAAATTGAAAAACTTGCAAGAATGTTTTTAAAAGTTTGCATCATCTACCGATTTTCCGGACCCGAAAATCGGTTTTGAGGTGCCCAAACTGGCTATTATCCGGTATGGAGTTTTAGGGTTTTGCTAGGGATGGCTCTACCTAGGTCATACACTGCAGCTCCCCACGTGAGGTCCGGGCGGCCGGCCGGGCGCCCCCACCGGAACCGAAAGTAGGGTGAATGAGCCGCAGAGGAGAGCGGGTGCAACTGTTGTCGACGTGGTAGAAGGAGCGAGTTGTCAAGTACCCTGACCATCGGGTCGCATCGCATGTAGTAACAACAGTAGTCAGCAGCCAGTCAGGCCAGCCAGAGGAGAGAAACGTGGAGGATTCAGTTCCGGGTGGCGAAAAAGTCGCCTCGGATCCCTGCTGCCTGCCGTGCCAAAGCAGCGACGACGATGAGCGGCAGCAGCTCGAGCCTCGATAAGGTACGCTGGTCCTCCGCCCCAACTGGCCGGCGTTGCGTGTGGAGTGCAGCTGTGAGCTGTCGCTGCGCCACGATCGATTTGATTTGAATCGTGGTATCTGGGTTCAACGATGTGCCTAGCTGCCCTACGCTGACCGCTGTCTTCTCCTTAATTTGATGATCAGGCCACACCTGAATCGAGTTTATAGCTTTTTTGCTTGCTTGATTGCCCCAGGCACTTTTTTCTTTCAAAATGGAGACAGACGGTGCTGCATCTTGCTGCATGCGGTTTTTTATTAGGCCATTTACACAAAATTACCCTTTTAAGATTTTTCCACCTCTTTCACAATTCCAATCCTTCTGTGCGTCACACCCTTCTGTGTGGCCCCTTCGCAAGGGCGCCACACATTCTGTCATATGTGGCGGCTCGAGCTTGCCTGCCGACAATGTGTGGCGTCGCTTCTACGGGCGCCACATAGACAGGTGTGGCGCCCTTCGCAAAGGCGCCACACAAAAAGGTTAGAGGCGTGAAATAGTTTGGCCGGAAGGTCATTTTGTGTTTTTTTTCCCACAAAGGGTTATTTTTTTGTAAATCGCCCTTTTTATTACTCCTCACCCTCATAAAAATTATTTAAGATTTATCTAAATTTAAATGTATGTACTCACTATTTATTATCTAGATACATTTAAATTCTGACAAACCTAAGCCATTTTTTATTGGACGGAGAAAGTACTTTGTAAAAATTTAAGTCTTGCAGAAGATTATGTCATAAGTCACGCAGCTGGTACATATATCAACCATCTAAAGATAAAAAAACACATGAAGTAACATTGCATCATCATGTTATAGTACAATCAAAATATTAGTTGCACATGTTGTATAAATCTTAAGCAACCATGTACAAACGGTTGCACCCTCTAACCAAATACTTACTCTGGTAGGACCATATACGGATCCAATGCATAGTCAACGATATAACCTCCATAAAAAAGTTGTCTTGCATTGTTAAAGATATAATAGTTTCACACTTTCCATAAGGCCCAGCAGAAAGCACAATCACCAACTCGTATTTGTATTCTATCTTTTTTCCAACAAGTACGAACCAATTTTCAAACAAGTTTGTAAATAGGGGGGGGGGGGGGGGGTAGTAAAGACCATATGAACAACCAAAACCCTTGTGTGAAAGCACATGGAATGAAAAATGTTATATTGTGTCATCTTGATCACACACACCCACAAAAAAATGTTTTTGGCTTCCTTGCTAATTCCTTTTAGAGGTCGTTTGGAAGCCAGGCTTTCATTTCGTTTGTAGAATTTTAAAATGAATACATGTATTCATTTCATTTACATTGTAATTTCAGAAATATACACTTGTTTGGTTGCCACAGGAATTGCAAATGACAGCAGAATTCAATATTGAATATGTAGAGGCTTCCATAGAGAATTGCAAATGACAGGTTTCAGCTTGGAATCATGTTTACCCATGGAGTCATTTTGCTAGAATTCCTAAATGAAACGACAGCACAATTTTGTGGCAACCAAACAGCCCACCTATGGAATTCCAAAATGAATTCCAGGATTTCAGGCCCAAATGATGGATACCAAACGACCTCTTAGCTAAATTATCTTTTATGAGAAGAACTCTGCGAGGTAAGAACCACATGAAGATTCTAATTTTTAGTGGTACTTTCATTTTATATTTACGAAAAAATCTCGTATGGTCATTCATGTAATCTAAATATAATAATTTGATCGAGAAAGTCCCGGGTGTTGCTAATTTGGAAACGAAGACATCAGGTTGTGTGTTCAGGTGTGCATCCATCAAACGTTGAAAAATATGATGACATCTATCTCCTCTTTCCCCAGATGAAGCATGTCTAAATGCTATGTTTAAAGGCCTAGTAGACATAACATTGGATACCAAAACTTGTTTTCATTGTACTATGTTATACCAGGATCGGTATTGGAGAGAAAAAGATGTGTCTCCAAACTATGTATCCTTCCCAGAAATGAGTCCCCTCAACATTTCCTACGGTGAAAGATCCTCGTTCAAAGTATTCATCTTTAAGTTTCACAAGACTTTTCTAGAAAGAGGCTCCAAGGAGTTTGACTTTTTCAAGATAATGATTTGGAGTGTTGCTATTTATTATGGATCAAATCATGCCACACACCTTGTCCCAATAAGATCTTAAAGAGCCCCTTGCTCAATAAATACTTGCTTTTATATCTAGAACCTCCACTCCAAGACCCCATTGGTATTTAGGTCTGCAAATGATGTTCCAACGAGTCAGTCTATACTTGTTCTTTTGGCCATCACTTAGCAGAAAAAATCGATCAAAAGAAACCCAATATTTGTGTATCCTTTTTGGTATTTGATACGCGTAGATGCACACGTCCGTTGGGAACCCCAAGTGGAAGGTATGATGCGTATAGAAGCAAGTTTCCCTCAGTATGAAACCAAGGTTTAATCGAACCAGGAGCCAAGAAGCACGTTGAAGGTTGATGGTCGCGAAATGTGATGCGGCGCAACACCAGGGATTCCGGCGCCAACGCGAACCGCACAACACAGTACTTTGTCCCAACGAAATGAGGTTGTCAATCTCACCGGCTTGTCGTAACAAAGGATTAAACGTATCGAGTGGAAGATGTTTGCAAAGAAAACAGTAAACACTTGCGATTGTATGCTATGTAAAGAATAGGACCGGGGTCCACAGTTCACTAGAGGTGTCTCTCCCATAAGATAAAAGCATGTTGGGTGAACAAATTACAGTCGGGCAATTGACAAATAGAGAAAGGCATAACAATGCATATACATGACATGGTAAATATAGTGAGATTTAATTGGGCATTACGACAAAGTACATAGACCGCCATCCAACTGCATCTATGCCTAAAAAGTCCACCTTCGGTTATCATCCCCCTTCAGTATTAAGTTGCAAAGCAACAGACAATTGCATTAAGTATGGTGCGTAATGTAATCAACAACTACATCCTTAGACATAGCATCAATGTTTTATCCCTAGTGGCAACAGCACATCCACAACCTTAGAACTTTCTGTCACTGTCCCAGATTCAATGGAGGCATGAACCCACTATCGAGCATAAATACTCCTCTTGGAGTTAAGAGTAAAAACTTGGCCAGAGCCTCTACTAATAACGGAGAGCATGCAAGATCATAAACAACACATGAACAATAGATTGATAATCACCATAATCATAGTACTCTCTATCCATCGGATCCCGACAAACACAACATATAGAATTACATATAGATGATCTTGATCATGTTAGGCAGCTCACAAGATCGAACAATGAAGCACAACAAGGAGAAGACGACCATCTAGCTACTGCTATGGACCCATGGTCCAGGGGTGGACTACTCACTCATCACTCCGGAGGCGACCATGGCGGTGTAGAGTCCTCCGGGAGATGAATCCCTCTCCGGCAGGGTGCCGAGGCGATCTCCGAATCCCCCGAGATGGGATTCGGCGGCGGCGTCTCTGTAAGGTTTTCCGTATCGTGGCTCTCGGTGGGGGTTTCGCAACGAAGCTTTAAGTAGGCGGAGGGTCAACGCGGGGGCCACACGAGGGCCGGGGGTAGGTCGGCGCGGCCGGGCCGGCCGCGCCGGCCACCCTCCCGGCCGCCTCGTGGCCCTACCCGTTAGGGTCTTCGGTCTTCTGAAGCTTCGTGCAAAAATAGGACCCCGGGCGAAAGTTTCATCCAATTCCGAGAATATTTCTTTACTAGGATTTCTGAAACCAAAAACAAAGAAACAACTTCTTCGCATCTTGTTAATAGGTTAGTTCCGAAAATGCATAAATATGACATATAATGTGCATAAAACATGTAGGTATCATCAATAAAGTAGCATGGAACATAAGAAATTATCGATACGTTGGAGACGTATCAGCATCCCCAAGCTTAGTTCTGCTCGTCCCGAGCAGGTAAAACGATAACAAAGATAATTTCTGAAGTGACATGCCATCATAATCTTGATCATACTATTTGTAAACATATGTAATGAATGCAGCGATCAAAACAAAAGTAATGACATGAGTAAACAACCGAATCATAAAGCAAAGACTTTTCATGAATAGTACTTCAAGACAAGCATCAATAAGTCTTGCATAAGAGTTAACTCATAAAGCAATAAATCAAAGTAAAGGTGTTGAAGCAACACATAGGAAGATTAAGTTTCAGCGGTTGCTTTCAACTTATAACATGTATATCTCATGGATATTGTCAACATAAAGTAGTATAACAAGTGCAATATGCAAATATGTAGGAATCAATGCACAGTTCACACAAGTGTTTGCTTCTTAAGGTGGAAGGAGATAGGTAAACTGACTCAACAATAAAAGTAAAAGAATGGTCCTTCAATGAGGAAAGCATCGATTGCTGTATTTGTGCTAGAGCTTTTATTTTGAAAACATGAAACAATTTTGTCAACGGTAGTAATAAAGCATATGAGTTATGAAAATTATATCTTACAAGTTGCAAGCCTCACGCATAGTATACTAATAGTGCCCGCACCTCGTCCTACTTAACTTGGACTACCGGGTCTTTGCATGCCATGTTTCAACCAAGTGTCACAAAGGGGTACCTCCATGCCGCCTGTACAAAGGTCTAAGGAGAATGCTCGCATTTCGGATTTCTCGCTTTTGATTATTCTCAACTTAGACATCCATACTGGACAACATGGACAACAGATAATGGACTCCTCTTAAATGCATAAGCATGTAGCAATGATTATTGTTCTCATATGAGATTGAGGATATATGTCCAAAACTGAAACTTCAACCATGATTCATGGCTTTAGTTAGCGGCCCAATGTTCTTCTCTAACAATTTTGCATGCTCCAACCACTAAAATGATAGATCCTTCAGACAAGACGGACATGCATAGCAACTCACATGATATTCAACAATAGTTGATGGCGTTCCCCAGAAGCATGGTTATCGCACAACATGCAACTTAATAAAATATAAAGTGCATAAGTACATATTCAATACTACGATAGTTTTTAAGGCTATTTTGTCCCATGAGCTATATATTGCAAAGGTGAATGATGGAATTTTAAAGGTAGCACTCAAGCAATTTACTTTGGAATGGCGGAGAAATACCATGTAGTAGGTAGGTATGGTGGACACAAATGGCATAGTAGTTGGCTCAAGGATTTTGGATGCATGAGAAGTATTCCCTCTCGATACAAGGTTTAGGCTAGCAAGGTTATTTGAAGCAAACTCAAGGATGAACAAGTGCAGCAAAACTCACATAAAAGACATATTGTAAACATTATAAGACTCTACACTGTCTTCCTTGTTGTTCAGAACTCAATACTAGATATTATCTAGACCTTAGAGAGACCAAATATGCAAATCAAATTTTAGCAAGCTCTATGTATTTCTTCATTAATGGGTGCAAAGCATATGATGCAAGAGCTTAAACATGAGCACAACAATTGCAAAGTATCACCTTATCCAAGACATTTTAGAATTACTACATGTAGCATTTTCCAATTCCAACCATATAACAAATTAACGAAGAAGAAACTTCGCCTTGAATATGAGTATAACCTAAGGACACATGTGTCCATATGCAACAGCGGAGCGTGTCTCTCTCCACAAAGTGAATGCTAGGATCCATCTTATTCAAACAAAAACAAAAACGAAAACAAACCGACGCTCCAAGTAAAGAACACAAGATGTGATTGAATAAAAATATAGTTTCAGGGAGGAACCTGATGATGTTGTCGATGAAGAAGGGGATGCCTTGGGCATCCCCAAGCTTAGACGCTTGAGTCTTCTTAAAATATGCAGGGGTGAACCACGGGGCATCCCCAAGCTTAGAGCTTTCACTCCTCTTGATCATAGTATATCATTCTCCTCTCTTGACCCTTGAAAACTTCCTTCACACCAAACTTCAAGCAAACTCATTAGAGGGTTAGTGCACAATTAATAATTCACTCATTCAGAGGTGACACAATCATTATTTTCACTTCTGGACATTGCATAATGCTACTGGACATTAGTGGATCAAAAAATAAATCCAACATAGCAAAAGAGGCAATGCGAAATAAAAGGCAGAATCTGTCAAAAACAGAACAGTCCGTAAAGACGAATTTAGAAATGGCACCAGACTTGCTCAAATGGAAAAACTCAAAACTAATGAAAGTTGCGTACATATCTGAGGATCACGCTCGTAAATTGGCAGATTTTTTCGAATTTTCTACAGAGAATTGTGCCCATATTCGTGACAGACAGCAATGCTGTTTCTGCGCAGCGATCCCAAATATAACATCAACTTTGACATAGAAACTTTACTTGGCACAAAAACTTGATAAGAAGAGGTTGCTACAGTAGTAAACAACTTCCAAGACTCAACAAAACAAAAAATTGCTGTAGGTAAAAACATGGGTTGTCTCCCATAAGCGCTTTTCTTTAACGCCTTTCAGGCGCAAAAAGTGCAAATCAAGTATTATCGAGAGTAGAAGCATCAACATCATTACTGGGTTTTTTCAACCAAGCATAGTATATTTGATATATAAGTTTTAGCGTCTCCCTTTTCATTAGTCTTAGGCTTGCTACTCTCATCGAACAAATTTTCAGGAACAAGCCAAGCATAGTTATTTTCTAGTGCATCATTCATAGCTAGGAGTTTACATGGTATTGGTGCTTTGATTTCCCCTCCATCATTAATGTTATTAGTGTACATTATTCTATCCATGTCCATTTTTTCAAGGAGACCAATAAAATTGGTATGAGAACCTAGCATATTAAATTTAGCAAAAACCTTTCTAGCCTCTCTTGCTAGACCACCAAATTCTCTAAGAAGGGTTTCTAAAACAAAATCTTTCTTTTCCCCTTCTTCCATATCACCAAGTGTAAGAAACATGTGTTGGATTATAGGATTGAGATTAACAAATTTAGTTTCCAACATGCGAACTAAAGCAGCAGCAGCAATTTCATAGGTAGGTGCAAGTTCTACCAAGTGTCTATCTTCAAAATCTTCAGTAATACTAACATGATTGAAAAATTCTTCTATATTATTTCTCCCGACTATGGACCCACGTCCTACCGGTATGTCTTTTGTGGTAAAATTAAAAGGAAACATGATGCAATAAGCAAAAAGTAAACTAGGCAAACAAAGTAAAGACAAGTAACTAATTTTTTTGTGTGTTTTCGATATAGAGAAGACAAATAAAGTAAAACTAGCAACTAATTTTTTGTGTTTTGATTTAGTGCAGCAAACAAAGTAGTAAATAAAATAAAGCAAGACAAAAACAAAGTAAAGAGATTGAGAAGTGGAGACTCCCCTTGCAGCGTGTCTTGATCTCCACAACGGCGCCAGAAATTTAGCTTGATACGCGTAGATGCACACGTCCGTTGGGAACCCCAAGTGGAAGGTATGATGCGTATAGAAGCAAGTTTCCCTCAGTATGAAACCAAGGTTTAATCGAACCAGTAGGAGCCAAGAAGCACGTTGAAGGTTGATGGTCGCGAAATGTGATGCGGCGCAACACCAGGGATTCCGGCGCCAACGCGGAACCTGCACAACACAACCCAAGTACTTTGTCCCAACGAAACAGTGAGGTTGTCAATCTCACCGGCTTGCTGTAACAAAGGATTAAACGTATCGAGTGGAAGATGTTTGCAAAGAAAACAGTAAACACAATTGCAGTAGATTGTATGCTATGTAAAGAATAGGACCGGGGTCCACTAGAGGTGTCTCTCCCATAAGATAAAAGCATGTTGGGTGAACAAATTACAGTCGGGCAATTGACAAATAGAGAAAGGCATAACAATGCATATACATGACATGGTAAATATAGTGAGATTTAATTGGGCATTACGACAAAGTACATAGACCGCCATCCAACTGCATCTATGCCTAAAAAGTCCACCTTCAGGTTATCATCCGAACCCCCTCCGTATTAAGTTGCAAAGCAACGACAATTGCATTAAGTATGGTGCGTAATGTAATCAACAACTACATCCTTAGACATAGCATCAATGTTTTATCCCTAGTGGCAACAGCACATCCACAACCTTAGAACTTTCTGTCACTGTCCCACATTCAATGGAGGCATGAACCCACTATCGAGCATAAATACTCCCTCTTGGAGTTAAGAGTAAAAACTTGGCCAGACGGAGAGCATGCAAGATCATAAACAACACATGAACAATAGATTGATAATCACCATAATCATAGTACTCTCTATCCATCGGATCCCGACAAACACAACATATAGAATTACATATAGATGATCTTGATCATGTTAGGCAGCTCACAAGATCGAACAATGAAGCACAACAAGGAGAAGACGATGATGGCGTGTAACTCACACGTTCGTTGGGAACCCCAAGAGGAAGGTATGATGCGCACAGTAGCAAGTTTTCCCTCGTAAAGAAACCAAGGTTTAATCGAACCTAGGAGCCAAGAAGCACGTTGAAGGTTGATGGTCGCGAAATGTGATGCGGCGCAACACCAGGGATTCCGGCGCCAACTAGGAACCTGCACAACACAACCAAAGTACTTTGCCCCAACGAAACAGTGAGGTTGTCAATCTCACCGGCTTGCTGTAACAAAGGATTAAACGTATCGAGTGGAAGATGTTTGCAAAGAAAACAGAAAAACAAGTAGATTGTATGCTATGGAAAGAATAGGACCGGGGTCCACAGTTCACTAGAGGTGTCTCTCCCATAAGATAAAAGCATGTTGGGTGAACAAATTACAAATTGACAAATAGAGAAAGGCATAATAATGCATATACATGACATGGTAAATATAGTGAGATTTAATTGGGCATTACGACAAAGTACATAGACCGCCATCCAACCGCATCTATGCCTAAAAAGTCCACCTTCAGGTTATCGTCCGAACCCCCTCCAGTATTAAGTTGCAAAGCAACAGACAATTGCATTAAGTATTGTGCGTAATGTAATCAACAACTACATCCTTAGACATAGCATCAATGTTTTATCCCTAGTGGCAACAGCACATCACAACCTTAGAACTTTCTGTCACTGTCCCAGGTATCAATGAAGGCATGAACCCACTATCGAGCATAATTACTCCCTCTTGGAGTTAAGAGTAAAAACTTGGCCAGAGCCTCTACTAATAACGGAGAGCATGCAAGATCATAAACAACACATGAACAATAGATTGATAATCACCATAATCATAGTACTCTCTATCCATCGGATCTCGACAAACACAACATATAGAATTACATATAGATGATCTTGATCATGTTAGGCAGCTCACAAGATCTAACAATGAAGCACAACAAGGAGAAGACGACCATCTAGCTACTGCTATGGACCCATGGTCCAGGGGTGAACTACTCACTCATCACTCCGGAGTCGATCATGGCGATGAAGAGTCCTCCGGGAGATGAATCCCCTCTCCCAGGGTGCCGGAGGCGATCTCCAAAATCCCCGAGATGGGATTCGCGGCGGCGTCTCCGTAAGGTTTTCCGTATCGTGGCTCTCTGACTGGGGGTTTCGCGACGGGAGCTTTAAGTAGGCGGAAGGTCAACGCGAGCCACACGAGGGGCCCAGGGGATAGGTCGGCGCGCCAGGCCTGGGCCGCGCCGCCACCCCGGCCTCCTCGTGGCCCCACTTCGTTAGGTCTTCGGTCTTCCGAAGCTTCGTACAAAAATAGGACCCCGGGCGAAAGTTTCGTCCAATTCCGAGAATATTTCTTTACTAGGATTTCGAAACCAAAAACAGCAGAAAACAAGAACTCTTCGCATCTTGTTAATAGGTTAGTTCCGAAAATGCATAAATATGACATATAATGTGCATAAAACATGTAGGTATCATCAATAAAGTAGCATGGAACATAAGAAATTATCGATACGTTGGAGACGTATCAGCATCCCCAAGCTTTGCTCCCGAGCAGGTAAAACGATAACAAAGATAATTTCTGAAGTGACATGCCATCATAATCTTGATCATACTATTTGTAAACATATGTAATGAATGCAGCGATCAAAGCAATGGTAATGACATGAGTAAACAACTGAATCATATAGCAAAGACTTTTCATGAATAGTACTTCAAGACAAGCATCAATAAGTCTTGCATAAGAGTTAACTCGTAAAGCAATAAATCAAAGTAAAGGTGTTGAAGCAACACATAAGAAGATTAAGTTTCAGCGGTTGCTTTCAACTTGTAACATGTATATCTCATGGATATTGTCAACATAAAGTAATATAACAAGTGCAATATGCAAGTATGTAGGAATCAATGCACAGTTCACACAAGTGTTTGCTTCTTAAGGTGGAAGGAGATAGGTAACCGACTCAACAATAAAAGTAAAAGAATGGTCCTTCAAGAGGAAAGCATCGATTGCTGTATTTGTGCTAGAGCTTTTATTTTGAAAACATGAAACAATTTTGTCAACGGTAGTAATAAAGCATATGAGTTATGAAAATTATATCTTACAAGTTGCAAGCCTCACGCATAGTATACTAATAGTGCCCGCACCTCGTCCTACTTAACTTGGACTACCGGATCTTTGCATGCCATGTTTCAACCAAGTGTCACAAAGGGGTACCTCCATGCCGCCTGTACAAGGTCCAAGGAGAATGCTCGCATTTCGGATTTCTCGCTTTTGATTATTCTCAACTTAGACATCCATACCGGGACAACATGGACAGATAATGGACTCCTCTTTAATGCATAAGCATGTAGCAAAGTTATTATTCTCATATGAGATTGAGGATATATGTCCAAAACTGAAACTTCCACCATGATTCATGGCTTTAGTTAGCGGCCCAATGTTCTTCTCTAACAATTTTGCATGCTCCAACCACTAAAATGATAGACCTTCAGACAAGACGGACATGCATAGCAACTCACATGATATTCAACAATAGTTGATGGCGTTCCCCAGAAACATGGTTATCGCACAACAAGCAACTTAATAAAATATAAAGTGCATAAGTACATATTCAATACTACGATAGTTTTTAAGGCTATTTTGTCCCATGAGCTATATATTGCAAAGGTGAATGATGGAATTTTAAAGGTAGCACTCAAGCAATTTACTTTGGAATGGCGGAAAATACCATGTAGTAGGTAGGTATGGTGGACACAAATGGCATAGTGGTTGGCTCAAGGATTTTGGATGCATGAGAAGTATTCCCTCTCGATACAAGGTTTAGGCTAGCAAGGTTATTTGAAGCAAACTCAAGGATGAACAAGTGCAGCAAGACTCACATAAAAGACATATTGTAAACATTATAAGACTCTACCTTCCTTGTTGTTCAAAACTCAATACTAGATATTATCTAGACCTTAGAGAAACCAAATATGCAAATCAAATTTTAGCAAGCTCTATGTATTTCTTCATTAATGGGTGCAAAGCATATGATGCAAGAGCTTAAACATGAGCACAACAATTGCCAAGTATCACATTATCCAAGACATTTTTAGAATTACTACATGTAGCATTTTCCAATTCCAACCATATAACAAATTAACGAAGAAGAAACTTCGCCTTGAACATTATGAGTAAAGCCTAAGGACACATGTGTCCATATGCAACAGCGGAGCGTGTCTCTCTCCCACAAAGTGAATGCTAGGATCCATCTTATTCAAACAAAAACAAAAAACGAAAACAAACCGACGCTCCAAGTAAAGAACACCAGATGTGATGAATAAAAATATAGTTTCGGGAGGAACCCGATGATGTTGTCGATGAAGAAGGGGATGCCTTGGGCATCCCCAAGCTTAGACGCTTGAGTCTTCTTGAAATATGCAGGGATGAACCACGGGGCATCCCCAAGCTTAGAGCTTTCACTCCTCTTGATCTTAGTATATCATTCTCCTCTCTTGACCCTTGAAAACTTCCTTCACACCAAACTTCAAGCAAACTCATTAGAGGGTTAGTGCATCATTAATAATTCACACATTCAGAGGTGACACAATCATTCTTTTCACTTCTGGACATTGCATAATGCTACTGGACATTAATGGATCAAAGAAATAAATCCAACATAGCAAAAGAGGCAATGCGAAATAAAAGGCAGAATCTGTCAAAAACAGAACAGTCCGTAAAGACGAATTTATAAATGGCACCAGACTTACTCAAATGGAAAAACTCAAAACTAATGAAAGTTGCGTACATATCTGAGGATCACGCTCGTAAATTGGCAGATTTTTTCGAATTTTCTACAGAGGATTATGCCCAGATTCGTGACAGACAGCAATGCTGTTTCTGCGCAGCAATCCCAAATATAACATCAACTTTGACATAGAAACTTTACTTGGCACAAAAACATGATAAGGAGAGGTTGCTACAGTAGTAAACAACTTCCAAGACTCAACAAAACAAAAAATTGCTGTAGGTAAAAACATGGGTTGTCTCCCATAAGCGCTTTAACGCCTTTCAGCTAGGCAGAAAGTGCAAATCAAGTAACATCGAGTAGAAGCATCAACATCATAGCTTGTTCTAATAATAGAATCAAAAGGCAACTTCATTCTCTTTCTAGGGAAGTGTTCCATACCTTTCTTGAGAGGAAATTGATATTTAATATTACCTTCCCTCATATCAATAACAGCACCAACAGTTCGAAGAAAAGGTCTTCCCAACACAATTGGACAAGATGCATTGCATTCGATATCCAAGACAACAAAATCAACGGGGACAAGGTTATTGTTAACCGTAATATGCACATTATCAATCCTCCCCAAAGGTTTCTTTTTAACATTATCGGCGAGATTAACATCCAAATAACAATTCTTTAATGGTGGCAAGTCAAGCATATCATAAATCTTTTTAGGCATAACAGAAATACTTGCACCAAGATCACATAAAGCATTACATTCAAAGTCATTGAATTTCATTTTAATGATGGGCTCCCAACCATCTTCTAACTTTCTAGGAATAGAAGTTTCAAGTTTTAGTTTCTCTTCTCTAGCTTTTATGAGAGCATTTGTAATATGTTTTGTAAAGGCTAAATTTATAGCACTAGCATTAGGACTTTTAGCAAGTTTTTGCAAGAACTTTATAACTTCAGAGATGTGGCAATCATCAAAATCTAAATCATTATGAGCTACAGCAATGGGATCATTGTTCCCAAGGTTGGAAAAATTTCAGCAGTTTTATCACAAGCAGTTTCAGCAGTTTTAGCAATTTCAGGCAGTTTTGTACGCTTTGCACTAGGAGTAGAAACATTGCCAACACCAATTATTTTACCATTGATAGTAGGAGGTGCAGCAACATGTGAGGAATTAGCATTACTAGTGGTGGTAATAGTCCAAACTTTAGCTACATTATTCTCTTTAGCTAGTTTTTCATTTTCTTCTCTATCCCACCTAGCACGCAACTCAGCCATTAATCTTATATTCTCATTAATTCTAACTTGGATGGCATTTGCTGTAGTAGTAATCTTATTATCAAGATCATTATTAGGCATAACTTTCAACTTTAAAAGATTAACATCGGAGGCAAGCCTATCAACTCTAGAAGCGATAGTATCAATTTTATCAAGCTTTTCCTCAACAGATTTGTTAAAAGCAGTTTGTGTACTAATAAATTCTTTAAGCATGGCTTCAAGACCAGAGGGTACACTTCTATTATTGTTGTAAGAATTCCCATAAGAATTACCATAACCATTACCATTAGCAGAAGGATATGGCCTATAGTTATTACCAGAGTTGTTCCTATAAGCATTGTTGTTGAAATTATTATTTTTAATGAAATTCACATCAACATTTTCTTCTTGAGCAACCAATGAAGCTAAAGGAACATTATTTGGATCAACATTAGATCTACCATTCACAAGCATAGACATAATCACATCAATCTTATCACTCAAGGAAGAGGTTTCTTCAACAGAATTTACCTTCTTACCTTGTGGAGCTCTTTCCGTGTGCCATTCAGAGTAATTTATCATCATATCATCAAGAAGTTTTGTAGCCGCCCCAATGTGATGGACATAAAGGTACCTCCAGCAGCTGAATCCAATAAATTCCGCGAAGAAAAATTTAGTCCTGCATAGAAGGTTTGGATGATCATCCAAGTAGTCAGTCCATGGGTTGGGCAATTCTTTACCAAAGTTTTCATTCTCTCCCATGCTTGAGCAACATGTTCAGTATCTAATTGTTTAAAATTCATTATGCTACTTCTCAAAGAAATAATTTTAGCGGGAGGATAATATCTACTAATAAAAGCATCCTTGCATTTAGTCCATGAATCAATACTATTCTTAGGCAAAGATAGCAACCAATCTTTAGCTCTTCCTCTTAATGAGAAAGGAAACACTTTCAATTTAATAATATCACCATCTACATCTTTATACTTTTGCATTTCACAAAGTTCAACAAAATTATTGAGATGGGCAGCAGCATCATCAGAACTAGCACCAGAAAATTGTTCTCTCATGACTAGATTTAGTAAAGCAGGTTTAATTTCAAAGAATTCTGCTGTAGTAGCAGGTGGAGCAATAGGTGTGCATAGGAAATCATTATTATTTGCATTTGTGAAGTCACACAACTTAGTATTTTCAGGGTTGGCCATTTTAGCAACAGTAAATAAAACAAACTAGATAAAGTAAATGCGAGTAACTAATTTTTTTGTGTTTTTGATATAGAGAGCAAGACAGTAAATAAAGTAAAACTAGCAACTAATTTTTTTGTGTTTTGATTTAGTGCAGCAAACAAAGTAGTAAATAAAATAAAGCAAGACAAAAACAAAGTAAAGAGATTGAGAAGTGGAGACTCCCCAGCGTGTCTTGATCTCCCGCAACGGCCAGAAAAGAGCTTGATGGCGTGTAACTCACACGTTCGTTGGGAACCCCAAGAGGAAGGTATGATGCGCACAGAGCAAGTTTTCCCTCAGAAAGAAACCAAGGTTTAATCGAACCAGTAAGAGCCAAGAAGCACGTTGAAGGTTGATGGTCGCGAAATGTGATGCGGCGCAACACCAGGGATTCCGGCGCCAACTAGGAACCTGCACAACACAACCAAAGTACTTTGCCCCAACGAAACAGTGAGGTTGTCAATCTCACCGGCTTGCTGTAACAAAGGATTAAACGTATCGAGTGGAAGATGTTTGCAAAGAAAACAGTAAAACAAGTAGATTGTATGCTATGGAAAGAATAGGACCGGGGTCCACAGTTCACTAGAGGTGTCTCTCCCATAAGATAAAAGCATGTTGGGTGAACAAATTACATCGGGCAATTGACAAATAGAGGCATAATAATGCATATACATGACATGGTAAATATAGTGAGATTTAATTGGGCATTACGACAAAGTACATAGACCGCCATCCAACTGCATCTATGCCTAAAAAGTCCACCTTCAGGTTATCGTCCGAACCCCTCCAGTATTAAGTTGCAAAGCAACAGACAATTGCATTAAGTATTGTGCGTAATGTAATCAACAACTACATCCTTAGACATAGCATCAATGTTTTATCCCTAGTGGCAACAGCACATCACAACCTTAGAACTTGTCACTGTCCCAGTATCAATGAAGGCATGAACCCACTATCGAGCATAATTACTCCCTCTTGGAGTTAAGAGTAAAAACTTGGCCAGAGCCTCTACTAATAACGGAGAGCATGCAAGATCATAAACAACACATGAACAATAGATTGATAATCACCATAATCATAGTACTCTCTATCCATCGGATCCCGACAAACACAACATATAGAATTACATATAGATGATCTTGATCATGTTAGGCAGCTCACAAGATCTAACAATGAAGCACAACAAGGAGAAGACGACCATCTAGCTACTGCTATGGACCCATGGTCCAGGGGTGAACTACTCACTCATCACTCCGGAGGCGATCATGGCGATGAAGAGTCCTCCCGGAGATGAATCCCCTCTCCGGGGTGCCGGAGGCGATCTCCGTCCCCCGAGATGGGATTAGTGGCGGCGGCGTCTCTGTAAGGTTTTCCGTATCGTGGCTCTCGGTCTGGGGGTTTCGCGACGGGAGCTTTAAGTAGGCGGAAGGTCAACGCGAGGGGCCACACGAGGGGCCCAGGGATAGGTCGGCGCGGCCAGGGCCGGGCCGCGCCGCCACCCCCGGCCTCCTCGTGGCCCCACTTCGTTAGGTCTTCGGTCTTCGAAGCTTCGTACAAAAATAGGACCCTGGCGAAAGTTTCGTCCAATTCCGAGAATATTTCTTTACTAGGATTTCTGAAACCAAAAACAGCAGAAAACAGCAACCGGCTCTTCGGCATCTTGTTAATAGGTTAGTTCCGAAAATGCATAAATATGACATATAATGTGCATAAAACATGTAGGTATCATCAATAAAGTAGCATGGAACATAAGAAATTATCGATACGTTGGAGACGTATCGACGACCATCTAGCTACTGCTATGGACCCATGGTCCAGGGGTGGACTACTCACTCATCACTCCGGAGGCGACCATGGCGGTGTAGAGTCCTCCGGGAGATGAATCCCTCCGCAGGGTGCCGGAGGCGATCTCCGAATCCCGAGATGGGATTCCGCGGCGGCGTCTCGTAAGGTTTTCCGTATCGTGGCTCGGTCCGGGGTTCGCGACGGAAGCTTTAAGTAGGCGGAGGGTCAACGCGGGGGCCACACGAGGCCCAGGGGGGGCGCGCCAGGCCGGGCCGCCCGCCACCCTCCCCTGGCCGCCTCGTGGCCCCACTTCGTTAGGTCTTCGGTCTTCGGAAGCTTCGTGCAAAAATAGGACCCGGCGAAAGTTTCGTCCAATTCCGAGAATATTTCTTTACTAGGATTTCTGAAACCAAAAACAGCAGAAAACAGCAACTGGCTCTTCGGCATCTTGTTAATAGGTTAGTTCCAGAAAATGCATAAATATGACATATAATGTGCATAAAACATGTAGGTATCATCAATAAAGTAGCATGGAACATAAGAAATTATCGATACGTTGGAGACGTATCAGTATTTCAAAGAAGGACGACATAAACATTGGTAGACTAGTTAAACCAAATTGATTAAAACTAGTCGATCCCCATAGGAGAGCAACTTGCCCACCCAACTTGCTAGATTTCTTTGAAACAATCATCAACCGGTATCTAGTCAGCATTCTTTAGTTTATGATAGTGAATTGAAATTCCCAGATATCTAAAGAAAACAAACATAATTCACAACCAAAAATATTTATGTATTGATCCTATGCATCCTTTGCCTTACCAAAAAAAACTTCACTCTTATGGAAGTTAACTTTTAGTACCGACAATTGTACAAAGTACACACAATTAATTTCATATTGAGGTCCTTTTCAGTCCCATAAAGATAATAGCATCGCATGTGTATTGCAAAACTGAAATCCCTCCCTTTCAACTAAAGAAGGTATGAGACTATCAACCTAGCCATCTTCCCTAGCTCTTGCAATTTAAATTACTACCATGCCAGCCACTAGATTAAACATAATTATTGATAGCGTATCCCCTTGTTTCAATCCTTTTTGGGTCTGAAAACAATGACCTATGTCATCATTGAGCTCAATACCAACACTATCACGACTTATAAAATGTTCTACCAATTGACACCATTTAGGATCGAAACCTTTCTTATGCAATACTTGTTGCGGAAACGTCCATTGAACTTTATCGTAGACATTTTCAAAATCAATTTTCAGCAACACCCCATCCATTTCCTTCATATGAGGTTAATGGATCTATTCGGAAAAATGAAGTTCATGGAGAATAGTACCCCTTCTAATATATGTCTCCATGGCATGAACGTCATTTGAGTTGGTCTAAATAATAAATGTGCCACCTTAGTGACACGATTAGTTCCGACCTTTGTGAAGATTCTAAAACTCACGTTGAATAAACAAATTGATCTATGTTGCTGAATGTGGAAAATATTCTCCTTCTTCAAGAGTAAGATAATTGTACCACAGTTAAGCTGGAATAGAGGGGATTCCCCTTGCTGAAATCTTACAAACATACTCATCAGATCGAATCCAATAACCTCCCGAAAGGTTTGATAAAACTTAACATGAAACCTATTTGGACCCATAGATTTATTCTTTTTCATCTGTATAATCGCTTTATACACCTCCTTTTCATCAAAGTCGACTGAAATAATATTATTCTTCTCTTGGGATAATTATAAAATATCCATAACCTCCGTTTCTATCATAGAGAAAGCGTTCTCGGCTATTGCCCCAAACAGTCTCTTGTAGGAATCAATGACATAATTTTTTTATACTTTATTGCCCTATTATAGTACCCTCACCCTGTTCTAGTTGAAAGATATTTTTTGTTGTATGTTTACCATTTGATGTGAGGTGAAAGTATTTTGTGTTATTACCACCTTCGTGTATATGCTTAACCTTTGCATGTTTTATGCACTAGTGAATGTTTAACTGGATCCTTGATCCCCAACTATTCCTGAAACTACCCTTTATTGTGCGCCTTTTATTTCTTTTAATCCTACCACTTGTCACCACCGAAATCTTCTTGGTCTTTCATTTATATACTCTTTTATTTTTCTTATTTTAATCAATAAGAGTAAGGTCCTTATGACCCATCTGAGCCTTGTTGCTCCCCTTCTCTAGATCAATGCTAAGCTCAATGGCTTTAGCTAGAGCAGAACAACATACTTCGAGCGGATTCCCCCTTATTAACTTTTCCTCATTCTTTTTAGAGTGAATTCAGTTGTTACCCCTATTTATGCATTCGAGACACTAATTACGCACACTAAGTACAAAATTGTCTAGATTGCGCATTCGAGAATATTTGGATCCTCGTTTTCTGGTGCGTATGGATTGGGCAAAGTGTGAGTTGATAAGCGGCACTCAAAAATATTGGCACTAGGAAAGGGAATGGAAGAATTGTACAAGAGTAGTGTAGACATAATCGATGACGACGCCATCCGATCTTTACAAAGTTTATCGCTCCACATCCACGAAACACACATGTTCTATCTAACAAAAATAAGGAAAATGCTAAGCTTGGGTAAAACCGTATTTACAGTGTCCTAGATGTGATATTTTTGTAAAAGATCTCCTAAATTGGGTAACATCTGTCACAATTGTACAATTGTAGGGTAAAAAGTGGAATTCTACCTGACTAGGAGACGCCCCTAACGAAACTCCTAACACTACGGTCCTGACAACCACTATTTGGTTAGGTGGCAGCATTAGGGGCTGCAATGTAAGAACATGTTAGGTCTCGGGTGATAAATCCATGTGTAGTTGTCATTGGTTCAACATGGCAACCATGGGTTTTCGAGATAGAGCTTTAAGGGTGAATTAAAGTTCCTAATTTGGGTTTTTAGCGGTTCAATTTGACAACAAAAAAACATGAACATCCATTGCTCCCGGGACAATACACGTTGTCCCGGTGTTGTCAAAGATGAGAGCTGAAGCTAATTGTCTTGATGTCTGGTTTTCGACATCGTGTTGATGTAGACCCTGTGTTTTTTATGTCATCTTGATGCGTCAATAAAGTGCTTGTTGTGCTAAAATAATGGCATGGCACATGGAATACAGTTGCATACATCCGACGAAAAGATAGGACAAGAATTGCACGTGTGGATTTTTTTTTCTCATACAATGTAGAATGTGAAATCTTGGCAACGTGTAATTGTGGATGAAATTTTGCAGTTTACCTAGAATGCACATTTTTTCCAAGAAACCACACGCAAGTGCAGTGCTAGCTGGTCAGTGAGGAGCCACCACCACTAGTACATGTGTGCGCGCCCACTTTGAGCAGGGGTGGTGGGGAAGCAGCAAAGGGCCTTTGAACCAAATCAGAATTTTCAAGGGCAACAATGGACCATGGTACTTGATTTGCAACTTGCAACAGCACCGGCCGGTACACCACTCTACATTCTCCTCCATACGAGAGAGATTTATTTTAGCTACTACTGCTAGTAGTCTGCTTCTGCTTCTGCTGCTTCCCGGGAAGTGGAATCCAACGTGCAACTTTGCAGCCAAAGCTTTCTTTCCGATCTTGTTTGCCGCTTTATGCTCTCCTCTCCGTAGGAAAGCTCGTCAAGCTCACCAGTCGCCACCATCTTGGCTGTTTTTTGTAATTTTCTTGTCTCCACTCGATCGCACGCGGGAATCAAACCAAATAACCAATCCAATCCGGCCGCGCTGCCAATAACCACTTATTTGGCAATGCGCCGATCAAAGAACTAAAAAATCTAGAAGAAAATAGAAGGTGAAAATGGTCGAGTTGCAGGTGTTGCAACGACCCGACTAGAGCTCCGGCCGCGCGGCCAGACACCTAAACAAAAACAGGCGTGCCCTGGCGGCGAACTTGGATCACCGGTGGAGGGTGCCCAGCAGGTCTAGCCTCACTCTCTTATTGTTGTTCATCGCCGCCGCGACGGAGAAAGAGGCGGCGGCAGCGTCGATCGGGTCGGGCGCCGATCTCTTGGCCGTCTTGTTCGTCGGTGTTGACGGTGGCTCGGTCAGCATCGTGGTGTAGCAGGCAAATACATCCTCCTGAACACAACAACAGCCGTCAGGCAAACAGGTCTCACGATCCAATGCATCGTGAAAGAAACTATGATCTATATGAATGGGTGAGGAAGTCACCTTCTCGAGGAGGCAAGAAGGGGAGAGGCTGCGCATCTTGGATTCCAGTGTCTCTCTCGTGAGCACGCCGTGGGCTGCTGCCAAGACGGCGGCGACGGCCAAGGTGGACGGCCGGTAGTCCAGCACGCTCGCCACTGCAAGAATGAGAGCACGGTCAGTTGATAAAAGCAGAGCACGGTCGGTCTACGAGTCGATGTGTTTGTCAGGTAACTGACCTTCTGCGGCGGAGAAGATGAGGGCGGCGGCCTTGGCGGCGACAAGCCCGCCGCCACCGCCGCCACTGCCTCGACGAAGCCTGGAGGAGAGGCAGGGGAGGTAGTCGAAGGGCGTGACCGCGCCCATCCGCCAGTCGAGCGTGGAGAGCACGAGCAGCTCCATGCGGCGGATGGAGTCGCAGCAGAACTCGTAGTCGCCGTCGGCGCTGAACTCCGACAGTGCCGGCGACTGGTACTCGTCCATCTTGGCCGCCAGCGACACGCACGCTATGGCCAGCAGCCGCGCCGCCCAAGGCATCACCGACCTCTGCACGCACGCGCATCAGTGGCGTCGTTCAAGAAACAGAGAAAGTTGAGATGGGATCAGTGGGTCACGTACGTCGACGCATCGCCGGCGGGAGAAGCGGTCGAAGTAGCCAATCGCCACGTACGCCGTGCGGTGGCAGAACCCGAAGTGCCCCCGCGTCTGCAATGGCGAGCGCGCGGCGGCGAGATAGTATCAGGGTCTCTGTTCCATCAACAAAGCAATGAACAAGGATACATAGATAGATTCGCTCTGTTCGGTCGTTCACCTCAAGGATCCACTTAACGGTGGAGCGGCGCGCGCACTGGAACCAGTCCGCGGAGGCCATGGACGGCGACGACTCGTCGGCAAAGGAGCACGACAGGGAGGACTCCGGCGAGGAGCAGAGGCTGCTCTCCTTGGAAACCAGGTGGTCCATGTACTCCTCCTCGTCGTTCTCGCTCTCGTAGGTGCCACTGTACATCAGGAGAAGGTCGCCTCCGTCGTTGCTGGTGAAGCTGTCGCCGAGGTCGGCGCCGTCTTCTTGGCACATGAGGGAGAAGCAGCAGCCGGCGGCGTAGTCCTCTGCTTCCATTTCTCGATCCGTTTATGTACACTTCGCCGAAGGTAGCACGGGTGGGCTTGCTAAAGTACCATGTGGTAGGATCCGGAGTCCGGACGGTGGGGAGGTCGCCGGAGCTGGCAGTGGAAGTGAGGTGAGAGTGCAGGATTGGATGGGGAGAAGCCAAGCGAGGTGGCCGGCCGCGCCTGAAGCGGTGGTCAAGCCACTGCCCTCTATTTAAGTGGCTCTCGCTGCCACTCTCTCACTTCACTGCGCTACGCTCTTCCTTATCTTTCGGAATTTTTCTCTCTCTTTTCAATGACCATAGGCTTCTTTGTTTGGTCAAGATGTATTTGCTCAAGATTCCAGCAAATTCAAACCGTCACCGTAACAAGGCTTCACTTTTCCTCCCGGTGATAGCCATGGAACTTCAGATCCAATGCTGAGCCGCCTTGCCATCTCAACTCGTTACACTTATCGATTTCTGTGAACAACTACTTTATTCAAAGAAAAAGACTTAAGTTATTTATGGCATGTACACTTGTTTTATCTTTTCCATTTTATCTAAGATAATTGTTGAGTAGGAGAAGATAGAACCGAACCAAAATAGATTTATCTTCTCTTAACTAAAAGATCATCTCTTAGAAAATAAGATAAGATATTTTCATTATACGAGCTCTTTTATCTTTTCTAGTTCATTTTAATCATGACATGCTTTTAGGAGCACCCAAACAATAATTATTAGGGATACGACAAAGAGATAATTCATTGCATAACATGTTCTTTAGTCTTCTCTAATTCTCACGCGATATCTAACATAAGAAGTTGAAAGAACACATATGTTGCCTAGAGAAAGGTGAATATACGACTTAATTTTTTTTACGATATTGGCTTGAATAAATTTGGAATAAAACTAATCGTTTAATTTATCAAGCATAAAACATATATACTACTTCAATCCCAAAGCTTAAGGCTTATATTATTTTTATAAATTCAAATTATGTCAAGTTTGGTATGGTGGCTTGGTGCCCGCACGTTGTACTCTCTTCCCCTACCTCCCCCCTTGTATCTGAGATACTCTTTGTATTGGACTGACTTCAAGTCGTTCGAGGTAATATACAAACGGTGGGGTTTTTTGCCCCCCCCCCCACGTCACACTAAAAAAAAACTATGTCAAGTTTGACCAAGTTTTTATCAAAAATCATTAACATGCAAAGTACAAAATCAATATCATTAAATAGATAATTAAATATATTTTCATATGGTATCTACAAAATATCATATTTGCTGATATATTTTTCTAAAAGTTTGGTCAAACTTTACTTGGTTTGACTTTTGAAAAAATATAAGCCTTAAGCCTTGGGATGGAGGTAGTATATACTAGGCTCAGTTATGTGCACCAACAGCTTATGCTAATCAAGACAAGGCACAAGGTGACGGGAAGATATATAACAAAAGCGTGAAGACTATCGCAAAGTAACTTGCATGCCTAAAGGAGCTTGGATAAAGAGATAATTTAGGCACGCGTAGACGATGATGTATCCCGAAGCTCGCAACCTTGCATATGATACTCTTCGTTGGAGCGGTGTGAAGAAAAGGCTCCCAAAATATCACAATGGCTTACTACATTCTTCTTGACCTTCCCAACCAAAAGGAAAATGCTCGATCCACTATGGGACATTGAGGACCGTCACTGAACCCTTACAACCTTAGGGCATTCTCCACAATTTAATTGAAGCCTTCCAAGTAATCACCACAAATGCCCCAAACTTGAGGCAATCTTCACAACTTAATTGAAGGCTCACAATAATCACCATCAAAGTCGTATAGGGTCCAAGGATCCTATAGGAACAAGCTCGTGCTAAAAACACCTGGCAGTATTAAGCTCACGAACTTTCACTTCCACAAATTACCATGAAGAACTCAAACTCATGCATCAAATGCAATGGAAACAACAATACAAGTGCTCAAGTCCTTCACTCCCAAATATCGCCACAACAACTAATGTTATGTAGGAATGTCGGATGAAGAATAGAAGGGGAGAACACCATATTTATCCAACATCTAGATCCAGTGGATTCCATCACTAATAGGAGATACTGATTGGTAAAAATGTGGATTTAAATCCCCTGTCTTTACCCCCAAAAAACATTCAAAAATCATAGGAGAAATAGAGAGTTGGGGCAAGCTCTTCAAACTCAACAATGTCGGAGAGAGCAATAGAAAACCAACAAGCCCATGATGAAAAATGGGGCCTTTGATTTATAGGCCCCCAAAGATAGAGCCATCGGAGCCTCGGGGGACTAGATATTCCAGAGTAAGTCCAGGCACAAGATATCAAATATCTTGTCCATATCCGTGATTGACAACCGGATCGGACCAGAGGGCGCACCATTTGGCGCAACTTAAGGTTCTAGGTCTGATTTTTATTTGGAACTTCTGTTGCCAGCAGGCCGGGAGATTCCGGTGTTGGCACAACAAAGACACCTCCGCCACCGAAGGTAGAAACGACTGAAAGGAGAACTGTAAGATCTTTCTCATCCGAACTCCAAATAAGATGAAACCATTTTTTTATAAAGATAATGACAAGTAGTATCCCACAAAAAGAAGCAACAAGGGAGAATTTACCAAGAATATAGAGGTGGTGGAACCTCACTTGAAGAACCAATAAAAACTCCAATCTCAAAAACGCAATAAGTTTTTCAAATAAAATCCCTTTTTTATGAAATATAGATTGTCATGAAAATAAACACAAGCACTTCACAAGGATAAGATCCAAATAACGAACAAGAAAGATGATGCCATGGATGCAAAGATTTGAGTTCTCTTCGAACAATACGATCAAGTTACTCACTCGAGAGCCCTATTTACAGTAACACTATCGATCCTACAAGCTGTTCTCCTAACTAACACCATGAGACCGGTAAAAGACAAAATCTATCAAGGCCAAACCCCTGAGTTGCGTGATACGTCTCCAACGTATCTATAATTTCTTATGTTCCATGCTAGTTTTATGACAATACCAACATGTTTTAGTCATACTTTATAATGTTTTTATGCATTTTCTGGAACTAACCTATTAACAAGATGCCGAAGTGCCGTTCCTGTTTTCTGCTGTTTTGGTTTCAGAAATTCTACATAGGAAATATTCTCGAATTGGACCCCACGAAGACAGAAGTCAATATTTTGCCGAGACGGACCCAGAGAGCCAGAGAGGGGCCAGAGGGGGGCCAAGGGGGCCCCACACCATATGGCGGCGCGGGTGACCCCCTGGCCGCGCCCAGGTATGGGGTGGGCCCCTCGGGACCCCTCCGAGGCTGCCCTTCCGCCTATATATTCCTCTAGATGCAAAAACCCTAGGAGAATCGGTCTTCCTCCACGAAAAGTTACGTAGCCGCCGCCATCGCGAAGCCAAGTTCGTGGGACAGAAGTCTCTGTTCCGGCACGCCGCCGGGACGGGGAAGTTCCCCCGGAATCCATCTCCATCGACACCACCGCCATCTTCATCGCCGTTGTTGTCTCCCATGATGAGGAGGGAGTAGTTCTCCCCCGAGGCTGAGGGCTCTACCGGTAGCTATGTGGTTCATCTCTCTCTCCCATGGTGTGATCTTTATGTGATCATGAGCTTTGTAATCTAGTTGAATATGTAGATGTTACTCTTGTCTATTATGCACTCTAGAGGTTACTTTAATATGAACTCCGGAGTCACTCTCCACGGTGTGATGGTGACAGTGTGCGCATCGTGTGTGATTCCTTTATGAAGTTGTGGAGCTTGTTTACTCCGGCTTGAGGGTGCTCTTGTAGCTCTACATAATGAATGGTGTTTGTTATCCAACAAAAGAGTGTTTGAGAGTAGCATTTATTTATTCAATTATGTGATCATTGTTGAAAGTGTCCACTAGTGAAAGTATGATCCCTAGGCCTTGTTTCTAAGCATTGAAACACCGTTTTCAACAAGTTCTGCTACATGTTCGCTTGCTGCCATTTTTATTTCAGATTGCAATTGCTACTTATAATCATCCATATTACTTGTATTTTACTATCTCTTCGCCGAACTAGTGCACCTATACATCTGACAAATGTATTAGGTGTGTTGGGGACACAAGAGACTTCTTGTATCTTAATTGCAGGGTTGCTTGAGAGGGATATCTTTGACCTCTACCTCCCTGAGTTCGATAAACCTTGGGTGATTCACTTAAGGGAAACTTGCTGCTGTTCTACAAACCTGCTCTTGGAGGCCCAACACTGTCTACAGGAATAGAAGCGTGCGTAGACATCAAGCTATTTTCTGGCGCCGTTGCCGGGGAGGTAAGGTAAAAGGTATTCACATCCTCCGACTACTAAGCTATTTCCTAGCACTGTTGCCGGTGTGTGAGTGCTCGAAGCTATTTCCTTTAGATTCTGCAATTATATCTTTTTGTTTCTTGTTTTTATTTCACTAGTTAGGATTAATGGAAAACAACTAAAATATTAGAGATCTTTATAGTATTTATCTTAAGTTAGGACATGAGGTGTTTGAAGAGAAAATTAAAAAACATATGGAACTTTATATGCATTCTAATGGCAATGTTATTAGTATGAATGCTTTGAACACCATTGTTGCTAACGCTATGGAAAATTCTAAGCTTGGGGAAGCTGGTTTTGAGGAGCATGATATTTTTAGTCCCCCAAGCATGGAGGAGAAAATTTACTTTGATGATACTTTACCTCCTATATATGATGATTACAATGATGACTATCATATTTTCAGTCCACCTACTATTGAGGAGAAAATTAATTATGATTACAATATGCCTCTTATATATGATGATTATGGTGATGAGAATAATAATGATAGCTATCTTATTGAATTTGCTCCCACTACAATTAATAGTAATGACTATGCTTATGTGGAGAGTAATAATTTTATGCATGTAGCTCATGATAAGAATGTTTCATGTGATAGTTATATTGTTGAGTTTATTCATGATGCTACTGAAATTATTATGAGAGAGGAAAATATGGTTGTAGAATTTTTCATGGTACTAAAACACCTCTCTATATGCTGAAACTTTTGAAGTTACTCTTGTTTTATCTTACTATGCTTGTCACTTTGTTCTTTTTGAATTTATTTGTGTACAAGATTGCTATGCATAGGAAGCGGGTTAGGCTTAAATGTGTTTTGAATTTGCTTCTTGATGCTCTTTTTTGCTTCAACTCTTATTTCTTGCGAGAGCATCATTAAAATTACTGAGCCCATCTTAATGGCTATAAAGAAAGCACTTCTTGGGAGATAACCCATATTTTTATTTTGCTACTATTTTGTTGTGTCTTGGAAGTTGTTACTACTGTAGCAACCTCTCCTTATCTTTATTTTATCGTATTGTTGTGCCAAATAAAGTCTCTAATAGAAAGTTGATACTAGATTTGGATTTCTGCGCAGAAACAGATTTCTTTGCTGTCACGAATTCACGTTTTTCTCCCTGTAGAAGAATCTAAAAAATCTGCGAAAATTCATGCGTGATCCTCAGATATGTACGCAACTTTCATTAGTTTTGAGTTTTTCCATCTAAGCAAGTTAAGTGCCTCAAAAAAATTCGTCTTTACGGACTGTTCTGTTTTGATAGATTCTGCCTTTTATTTCGCATTGCCTCTTTTACTATGTTTGATTGGATTTGTTTGCTCCATTAAATTTCAGTAGCCTTGAGTAATGTCTAGAAGTGTTGGGAATGATTGTGTCATTGCTGAACATGTGAATTTTTGATTATGCACTAACCCTCTAATGAGATTGCTTTGAGTTTGGTGTGGAGGAAGTTTTCAAGGATCAAGAGAGGAGGATGATATGATATGATCAAGAAGAGTGAAAAGTCTAAGCTTGGGGATGCCCTCGTGGTTCACCCCTGCATATTTCAAGAAGACTCAAGCGTCTAAGCTTGGGGATGCCCAAGGCATCCCCTTCTTCATCAACAACTTATCATGTCACCTCTAGTGAAACTATATTTTAATCTTATCTTATGTGCTTTACTTGGAGCGTCTGTGTGCTTTTATTTTCATTTTGTTATTTTCATTCTCTGAATAAATCGGATCCTACCATCCTTGTGTTGGAGAGAGACACGCTCCGCTTTTTCATTAGAACACTTGTGTTCTTCGTTTTATCTTTAATATTCATGGCGAAAGCTGAAAGCCTCAGCACTTATTGTTATTTGGTTGGAAACAGAAAATGCTTCATGTGGTAGTTGGTATATTATCTTGAATAATTTGATACTTGGAAATTGTATTGAGCTCTCAAGTAGATCATGTTTAAGCTCTTGCATCATGTAGTTTAAATCTATTAGTCGAGAACTACCGTAGAGCTTGTTGAAATTTGGTTTGCATGATTGGTCTCTCTAAGGTCTAGATATTTTCTGGTAGAAGTGTTTGAACAACAAGGAAGACAGTAGAGTCTTATAATGCTTGCAATATGTTCTTGTGTAAGTTTTTGTGTATCGGTTTATACTTGTGTTTGCTTCAAACAACCTTGCTAGCCAAAGCCTTGTACTGAGAGGAAATGCTTCTCGTGCATCCAAAAACCTTGAGCCAAAACCTATGCCATTTGTGTCCACCATAACTACCTATATGTGGTATTTTTCTGCCATTCCAAAGTAAATTGCTTGCGTGCTACCTTTAAAATTTCATTCCTTGTCTTTGCAATACATAGCTCATGGGAAAGTAGCCTAAAAAACTATTGTGGTAATGAATATGTCACTTATGTATCTTATTTCTTATAAGTTGCTTGTTGAGCGGTAACCATGTATCTGGGGACGCCATCAACTTGTTACACCTTTGTTGAATATCATGTGAGTTGCTATGCATGTTCGTCTTGTCTGAAGTAAGAGAGATTTTCCATGAGTTGAATGGTTTAAGTATGCATGTTGTTAGAGAAGAACATTGGGCTGCCAACCAAAGCCATGTATCATGGTGGAAGTTTCAGCTTGGACATTAATCCTCAGAATCTCTTATGAGAATATTATTTGTTGTTGAATGCTTAAAGCATTAAAAAGAGGAGCCCATTATCTGTTTTCTATGTTGTCCCGGTATGGATGTCCTTAAGTTGAGATCTATCAAAATCGAGAAATCAAATGCGATTTATCTCCTTGGACCTTTGTACAGGTGGCATAGAGGTACCCCTTTGTGACACTTGGTTGAAACATATGTAATGCAATGATAATCCATGGAAATCCGAGCTAATTAGGACAAGGTGCGGGCACTATTAGTATTCGATGCATGAGGCTTGCAACTTATAGGAAGTTTTATGCATAACACATATGAATTATTACTACCGTTGACACAATTGTTTCCATGTTTTCAAAATAAAAAGCTCTAGCACATGAGTAATCTCTGCTTCCCTCTGCGAAGGGCCTTTCTTTTACTTTATGTTGAGTCAGTTTACCTACTTCTTTCTATCTTAGAAGCAAACACTTGTGTCAACTGTGTGCGTTGTTTCTTACATGTTTACTTATTGCACTCATTATATTACTTTGTGTTGACAATTATCCATGAGATATACATGTTGAAAGTTGAAAGCAATTGTGAAACTTAATCATCCTTTGTGTTGCTCCAATGCCTTTTACTTTGAATCTATTGCTTTATGAGTTAACTCTTATGCAAGACTTTTTTATACTTGTCTTGAAAGTTCTATTCATGAAAAGTTTTTGCTATATGATTCGGTTGTTTAGTCATTATCTTTTTTGTTAGCAAACTATATACCATTGCTTTGAGTCACTTCATTCATCTCATATGCTTTACAATAGTATTGATCAAGATTGTGTTGGTAGCATGTCACTTCAGAAATTATTGTTTTTATCGTTTACCTACTCGAGGGCGAGTAGGAACTAAGCTTGGGGATGCTTGATACGTCTCCAACGTATCTATAATTTCTTATGTTCCATGCTAGTTTTATGACAATACCAACATGTTTTAGTCATACTTTATAATGTTTTTATGCATTTTAGGAACTAACCTATTAACAAGATGCCGAAGTGCCCAGTTCCTGTTTTCTGCTGTTTTTGGTTTTAGAAATTCTACATAGGAAATATTCTCGGAATTGGACGAAGACAGAAGTCAATATTTTGCCGAGACGGACCCGGAGAGCCAGAGAGGGGCCAGAGGGGGCCAAGGGGGCCCACACCATATGGCGGCGCGGGGGACCCCTGCCGCGCGCCCTATGGGGTGGGCCCCTCGGGACCCCTCCGAGGCTGTCCTTCCGCCTATATATTCCTCCAGATGCAAAAACCCTAGGAGAATCGGTCTTCCTCCACGAAAAGTTGCGTAGCCGCCGCCATCGCGGGCCAAGTTCGGGGACAGAAGTTCTGTTCGACGCCGCCGGGACGGGAAGTGCCCCCGGAATCCATCTCCATCGACACCACCGCCATCTTCATCGCCGTTGCTGTCTCCCATGATGAGGAGGGAGTAGTTCTCCCCCGAGGCTGAGGGCTCTACCGATAGCTATGTGGTTCATCTCTCTCTCCCATGGTGTGATCTTTATGTGATCATGAGCTTTGTGATCTAGTTGAATATGTAGATGTTACTCTTGTCTATTATGCACTCTAGAGGTTACTTTAATATGAACTCCGGAGTCACTCTCCACGGTGTGATGGTGACAAGGGATTAACTTGTCAATGCCTACAGATTGTAGACTAGGGTTTTGTTAGATGTAGAGGGCAAGTAGATCTCGAAGGTTTCAGCCGAAAAGTACTCGACAATATGAAAACTAGGGTTTGGGAAAACAATAGCTCGATCCTTTCTTTATCCCTCGACTCCCCCTTATATAGGAGGCGGAGCCGAGGATTTCGTATCATACAAGTTTACAGAGTCCGGGTAAGTTTCTAACTCTTCCCGCAAGTTTACAAACAATACTCTCTATTACAACTCTAGCTTTCCTATCTTCTTATTCTTCGGATCATGGGCCTTCGAAACCCCGGGTACCATTTTCGGCAGGCCCATTGGGTATGCCTATGTCAGTAGCCCCCGAGATTTTGCTTGAATCGCAGAATCAGGGAAAATCTCCACCTTTATGTTTATTGGACAATTCTGAATTTTCATATACATCTTTGCATACGAATTTCTATATTGTACAGGGATAACGGTAATTGGGGCTAGTTCATCTGACGGATCAGGTACTAGTTAACTGCTCTAGTGGCAATCCGCAAAAACCTACTTCAAAATCACGTCCCTGGACATGATTTCGGGATACGGTGTAAACTTGACGGTGCGCTTAAGGTCTTACCATTCTCGAGTCCCAGTTATATTTATCGAGTACCTAACGCGTCCGTTAGGATTTTTCTTCGCATCTGTTGATACGGATAAAAGTAGCAAACCGACGTCAGAGACGGCGCCACGCCGCAGAACGGATCTGGGGTCTTACCTTCGCAAATATTGCGGCATTCAGAGATTTTCGCGCACTTCGGCGCTCTGAGAATATATTGTCGAGTGCTTATTCGGCTGTTGGAATAGCACATTTTATTGAGTCAATGGATGACTTATATTGCTTTCCCGATGGGAGTATATGTAGAGTTATTTTAACTCGAAATATACTGTTGCTTTTTGACTTTCTTTATGATTTCATCGGGCACGCGAACAGCGTTCCCGATGGGAGTAGCCCCCGAGGCTACAGCCAAGGACTTGTGCTTGGTTGTAGGCTCCACACCTTATGCCGCCATATTCTCTTTTCTCCCGAAGTTTTATAATTTATCGGGTGCGCGAACAGCCTGATGGGAGTAGCCTCCGAGGCTATGAACAAATATTTTTATTTGATCATAGGCTCATGCCATTACTATTTTGAATTTCTTCATCATTTTATTTTTTCAAAGTAGCCCCCGAGCATTTGATCAAAAACTTGTATTTGATCAAAGGCTCTCCTATATTTTCCATGTCGCCTTTTTATGCCGCTGCTCAGTCGATTTTTCCTCTCTAATAAGGTGACGTTATTGCTGACGATAGCCACGATTGCGACTCTGAAAATGGCGAGAAGTTGACTCTCTCTGCCTTGCGGGCCCAAATTATCCATTGGCTTGACACGTCGTGCAAGTGGGGGACACACGTCCTCCGGTTTTTCTGGCACTCGTACCGTAACTTCTCCAATGTGAAAATACTTTCTTACCCCTGTTCCTTCGTGATCATCTGCCACGTTCCTTTTTCATCCAACGGTCCGCCGCTTCGCCTCTCTATATAAGATCGTCTTCTTCCTCCTTGAGCACTTCCGCGCGCGCTCTCCTCATCTCCTCTGCAAAACCTCCTCTTGCGCTCCACAATTCCCTGAGCTCTTCTCCTCCAAGCTGCACTTCCACGCCATTCACTACAAGAAAAGTTGCCATGGCCGACGAAGTTGAAGTCGCGCCGTGGTTGCTGGTGTACCATGGCCGACGATTTTGGTCCCTCCGTGGTGCATGTCAAAACTTTTTTTCTCGTTTTTGAGGCCACCTAGCCCGACGAAAGGCCAAAACGTCGCGTATGGTGGCCCGGGACGTGGTGCATCGCGAATTCTCGGGTTCGCCGGCCGAGTCAACGCAAATCCGCACCGCCGAGGGATGTAGGGCCCAGATGGCAGCCTCTCTGGCATTGTTTTTTTCTCGATCGCGCCATCTCGTTCAACGTTCTCCGATCGAGCCGTTTACGATGCAGGATCATGGGTCCCGCATGTCATCCTCTATGAACCAAAATTCTTTCTATTCTTGGATTTTTGACCCCCTGATTTCTGGCTACTTCCTTTTTCTTTTGATCCCTTGCCTTGGAAACGTTGAGATCGCTGCTGCTAAATGGGACCCGCATGTCATCCTCTATGTGCAATCAACTTTCTTTTCTTGGAGTTTTTTTGGCACCTCAAATTTGGTCACTTGCCTTTTTCTTTCGATCCCGCCGCCTCTCAAACGGTGATACCGCTGCTGCTAAATGGGACCCGCATGTCATCCTCTATGCACTATAAAACTTTCTTTTCTTGAATTATTTTTGGCACCTCATATTTGGTCACTTACCTTTTTCTTTCGATCCCCTGCCGCCTCTCAAACGGTGATACCGCTGCTAATGGGACCCGCATGTCATCCTCTATGCACTATAAAACTTTCTTTTCTTGAATTATTTTTGGCACCTCAAATTTGGTCACTTGCCTTTTTCTTTCGATCCCCGCCGCCTCTCAAACGGTGATACCGCTGCTGCTAACTGGGCATGTCATCCTCTATGCACTATAAAACTTTCTTTTCTTGAATTATTTTTGGCACCTCAAATTTGGTCACTTGCCTTTTTCTTTCGATCCCCCCGCCTCTCAAACGGTGATACCGCTGCTGCTAACTGGGACCCGCATGTCATCCTCTATGCACTATAAAACTTTCTTTTCTTGGATTATTTTTGGCACCTCATATTTGGTCACTTACCTTTTTCTTTCGATCCCCTGCCGCCTCTCAAACGGTGATACCGCTGCTGCTAAATGGGACCCGCATGTCATCCTCTATGTACTATAAAACTTTCTTTTCTTGAATTATTTTTGGCTCCTCATATTTGGTCACTTGCCTTTTTTTTTCGATCTCATGCCACGTTTGAAACGTTGAGGAACCTGCTGGCTCATGGGACCCGCATGTCATCTTCTATGTGCTATAAAAGTTTATTTTCTTTAATTTTTTTTTCACCCTCTGATTTTTGGCTATTTCCTTTTTCTTTTGATCCCTACCGCCCTGGAAACGTTGGGTAAGCTGCTGACTCATGGGACCCGCATGTCATCCTCTATGTACAATCAACTTTCTTTTTCTTTTGATCTCAAGCCGCATTTGAAACGTTGAGACCGCTGCTGCTAAATGGGACCCGCATGTCATCCTCTACGTACAATAAAGTTTCTTTTCTTGGATTATCTTTGGCTCCCGATATTTTGTCACTTGCCTTTTTCTTTCGATCTCATGCCGCCTTTGAAACGTTGAGTAAGCTGCTGGCTCATGGGTCCCGCATGTCATCCTCTACGAACAATAAAAGTTTCCTTTCTTGGAGTTATTTTTTACCCTAATTTCTGGCTATTTGCCCTTTTCTTTTGATCTCCTGCCCCCTCGAAACGATGAGGACGCTGTTGGCAGGTCGGTCCCACATGTCATCCTCTATGAACAATAAAAGTTTCCTTTGATGGATTTATTTTGAACCCCTAATTAATTTCTGGATATTTCCCCTGCCGCCTTGGAATCGTTGAGGATGCTGCTGCCTCATGGGTCCCGCATGTCATCCTCTCGAACGGTAAATGTTTATTTTCTTGGATTTTGTTGACCAAACGATTTTTGGCTTATTTTTTTTTTCGATCACCTGCCCTTTAAAATGTTGAGGACGCCTGGCTCACGGGTCCCACATGTCAACCTCTATGAACAATAAACGCTGAGGATGCTGCTGCCTCATGGGTCCCGCATGTCATCCTCTCGAACGAAAATGTTTCTTTTCTTGGATTTTTTACCAACAGATTTTTGGTTTATTTTTTCTTTCCATCCCCTGCCGCCTTTAAAACGTTGACGACGCTGTTGGCTCATGGGTCCCCGATGTCAGCCTCCCGTACAAGAAACATATGATATCTTGATTATTTTGCAGACAATAAACAATGTATTGCGCTCTGAGCTATTTCAAACGGATAATTAAATCTTTATTTTTACATAAACAAACTTATATGTTGAATCTCCTTGTTTTTTTGTCTTTGCGAAGCATAGGACTTTCCTTTTTTTTAGAAAATTCGGAACTTTCCTGTTTTGGAGTGGGCTGAAATTGTACGAGTCAAAAGGCCAAGCATAGTTCGAAGGCCCAGATGTCCAGATGCAGCCCAATTGAAATCTTTCTTCTTGGATTTTTTTCACCCCTGATTTCTGGCTACTTCATTTTTCTTTTGGTTCTGTGCCTTGGAAACGTTGAGACCGCTGCTGCAAAATGGGACCCGCATGTCATCCTCTACGTACAATAAAATTTCTTTTCTTGAATTATTTTTGGCTCCTGATATTTGGTCACTTGCCTTTTCTTTCGATCCGTGCAGCCTCTCAAACGGTGATACCGCTTGCTAATTGGGACCCGCATGTCATCCTCTATGTACAATCAAGTTTCTTTTCTTGAATTATTTTTGGCTCCTGATATTTGGTCACTTGCCTTTTTCTTTCGATCTCATGCCACGTTTGAAACGTTGAGGAACCTGCTGGCTCATGGGACCCGCATGTCATCCTCTATGTACTATAAAAGTTCATTTTCTTTGTTTTTTCACCCTCTGATTTTTGGCTATTTCCTTTTTCTTTTGATCCCGCCGCCTTGGAAACGTTGAGTAAGCTGCTAGCTCATGGGACCCGCATGTCATCCTCTATGTCCATCAACTTTTTTTTCTTGGATTTTTTGACCCCCTAATTTCTGGCTACTTTCTTTTCTTTTGATCTCAAGCCGCATTTGAAACGTTGGGACCGCTGCTGCAAAATGGGACCCGCATGTCATCCTTATGTAAATAAAGTTTCTTTTCTTGGATTATCTTGGGCTCCTGATATTTTGTCACTTGCCTTTTTCTTTCGATCTCATGCCGCCTTTGAAACGTTGAGTGCTGGCTCATGGGTCCCGCATGTCATCCTCTACGAACAATAAAAGTTTCCTTTCTTGGAGTTATTTTTTACCCCTAATTTCTGGCTATTTGCCTTTTTCTTTTGATCTCCTGCCCCCTTTGAAACGATGAGGACGCTGTTGGCAGGTCGGTCCCACATGTCATCCTCTATGAACAATAAAACTTTCCTTTGATGGATTTATTTTGAACCCCTAATTAATTTCTGGCTATTTCCTTTTTCTTTGATCCCCTGCCGCCTTGAAACGTTGAGGATGTGCTGCCTCATCGGTCCCGCATGTCATCCTCTCGGAACGATAAATGTTTTCTTTTCTTGGATTTTTTACCAACTGATATTTGGTTTTTTTTTTTTCGATCCCCTGCCGCCTTGAAACGTTGACGGCGCTGCTGGCTCATGGGTCCCGATGTCAGCCTCCCCGTACAAGAAACATGTGATATCTTGATTATTTTGCAACAATAAACAGTGTATTTCGCTCTGAGCTATTGCAAACGGATAAATTAAATCTTTATTTTTACAACTTATATCTTGAATCTCCTTGTTTTTTGTTTTGGCGAAGCATAGGACTTTCCTGTTTTTTTTTTGAGAAAAATCCGAACTTTCATGTTCTGGAGTGGGCTGAAATTGTACGAGTCAAAAGGCCCAGAAGGATAGTTCGAAGGCCCAGATGTCCAGATGCAGCCCAATTGAAATCTTTCTTTTCTTGGATTTTTTTCACCCCCTGATTTCTGGCTACTTCATTTTTCTTTTGGTCCTGTGCCGCCTTGGAAACGTTGAGACCGCTGCTGCAAAATGGGACCCGCATGTCATCCTCTATGTACAATAAAGTTTCTTTTCTTGGATTATTTTTGGCTCTCGATATTTGGTCACTTGCCTTTTTCTTTCGATCTCATGCCACGTTTGAAACGTTGAGGAATCTGCTGACTCATGGGACCCGCATGTCATCCTCTATGTACAATAAAAGTTTGATTTCTTGGATTTTTTTCACCCTCTGATTTTTGGCTATTTCCTTTTTCTTTTGATCCCCTGCCGCCTTTGAAACGTTTAGTAAGCTGCTGGCTCATAGGTCCCACATGTCAGCCTGTATGAACGATAAAGCTTTCTTTCTTGGAGTTTTTTTTGACCCCTAATTTCTGGCTACTTTCATTTTCTTTTGATCTCAAGCCGCATTTGAAACGTTGGGACCACTGCCGCACAATGGGACCCGCATGTCATCCTCTATGTACAATCAAGTTTCTTTTCTTGGATTATTTTGGCTCCTGATATTTGGTCACTTGCCTTTTTCTTTCGATCTCATGCCACGTTTGAAACGTTGAGGAACCTGCTGGCTCATGGGACCCGCATGTCATCCTCTATGTACTACAAAAGTTTATTTTCTAGGGTTTTTTTTCACTCTCTGATTTTTGGCTATTTCCTTTTTCTTCCTTGGAAACGTTGAGTAAGCTGCTAACTCGTGGGACCCGCATGTCATCCTCTATGTACAATCAATTTTCTTATCTTGGAGTTTTTTTACCCCCTAATTTCTGGCTACTTTCTTTTTCTTTTGATCTCAAGCCGCATTTGAAACGTTGGGACAGCATGTCATCCTCTATGTACAATAAAAGTTTCTTTTCTTGGATTTTTTTCACCCTCTGATTTTTGGTCACTTGCCTTTTTCTTTCGATCTCATGCCGCCCTTGAAAACGTTGAGGAACCTGCTGGCCCATGGGACCCGCATGTCATCCTCTATGTACTACAAAAGTTTCTTTTCTTGGATTTTTTTCACCCTCTGATCTTTGGCTATTTCCTTTTTCTTTTCATCCCCTGCCGCCTTGGAAACGTTAGTAAGCTGCTCTGGTGGGACCCGCATGTCATCCTCTATGTACAATCAAGTCTCTTTTCTTGGATTTTTTTACCCCCTTATTTTTGGTCACTTGCCTTTTTCTTTCGATCTCATGCAGCCTCTGAAACGTTGAGGAAGCTGCTGGCTCATGGGACCCACATGTCATCCTCGATACTATAAAAGTTTCTTTTCTTGGATTTTTTCACCCTCTTATTTTTGGCTGTTTCCTTTTTCTTTTGATCCCCTGCCGCCTTGGAAACGTTGATTAAGCTGCTGACACAAGGGGCCCGCATGTCATCCTCTATGTACAATCAACTTGCAAGATCTTGGGGCGGAAGAGCTTGTATAAGTGGGACCCATATGTCATCCTCTATGTACAATAAAAGTTTCTTTTTCTTGGATTATTTTTTGCTCCTGGTATTTGGTCTCTTTCCTTTTTCTTTCGATCTCATGCCGCCTCTGAAACGTTGAGTAAGGTGCTGGGTCATGGGACCCGCATGCCATCCTCTATATACAATCAACTTTCTTTTCTGGGAGTTTTTTTACCCCTAATTTCTGGCTACTCTTTTTCTTTTGATCTCAAGCCGCATTTGAAACGTTGACACCGCTGCTGCAAAATGGGACCCGCATGTCATCTTTTATGTACAATAAAGTTTCTTTTCTTGGATTATTTTTGGCTCCTGATATTTGGTCACTTGTCTTTTTCTTTCGATCTCATGCCCCCTTTGAAACGTTGAGGAAGCTGCTAGCGCATGGGTCCCGCATGTCATACTCTATGAACAATAAAAGTTTCCTTCCTTGGAGTTATTTTGACCGCTAATTTCTGGCTACTTCCTTTTTCTTTTGATCCCCTGCCGCCTTGGAAACGTTGAGTAAGCTGCTGACACAAGGGGCCCGCATGTCATCCTCTATGTACAATCAACTTGCAAGATCTTGAGCGAAAGAGCTTGTATAAGTGGGACCCATATGTCATCCTCTATGTACAATAAAAGTTTCTTTTCTTGGATTATTTTTTGCTCCTGATATTTGGTCACTTTCCTTTTTCTTTCTATCTCATGCCGCCACTGAAACGTTGAGTAAGGTGCTGGCTCATGGGACTGTACAATAAAGTTTCATTTCTTAGATTTTTTTTACCCACTGATTTTTGCTAACTTGCCTTTTTCTTTTCGATCATATGCCGCCTTTGAAATTGAGGTCGCCGCTGGCTCATGGGTCCCACATGTCAGCCTCTATGAACAATAAACCTTTCCTTTGTTGGATTTATTTTTTACCCCTAATTTCTGGCTATTTGCCTTTTTCTTTTGATCCCCTGCGGCCTTTGAAACGATGAGGACGCTGCTGGCAGGTCGGTCCCACATGTCATCCTCTATTAAGAATAAAAGTTTCCTTTTTGGATTTATTTTTTACCCCTAATTTCTGGCTATTTGCCTTTTTCTTCTGATCCCTGCCGACTTCGAAATGATGAGGATGCAGCTGGCAGATCGGTCCCACATGTCAGCCTCTATGAACTATATATGTTTCCTTTGTAGGATTTATTTTTTACCCCTATTTTCGGGCTACTTGCCTTTTTCTTTGAAACGTTGAGGACGCTACTGTCTCATGGGTCCCACATGGCATCCTCTCTGAACGATAAACCTTCATTTCTTGTTAATGACAGGTTTATCAGTATTATTTTCGCAGACTAATACAAGCTCTTTGGCTCCAAGATCTTGCAAGTTGATAGATTAAATCAAGGAATTATTAGGATATGTTTTAAATTTCAAATCCACTTTATGAATTTTTAAAAATACCGTTATCCATGTGGGTATGGAGCGATCAAGGATTTTCATATTGGGCATGAGCAGTTTCAAAAATTGGAACCCTATAATTCAAAATAAATAAAAACAACTTTTATGTAGAATCTCCGTGTATTTTTATTTGCCAATCATAGGATCTGTGTTTCATTAGAAAAGGGCCGAAATTGCATGAGCAGAAAGGCCCATTTGTAGTTATTGGGCTTCGACAGCCGGATCAAGTAGACCGATAACAATTACCATGTAGATGTTCCTTGGCAACCCAAAAGTGAAATATTGGGCCCAACAGGGGAAGGTTGAACAGTACTTTTTCTATTGGGAAGGTGGTACATGGGGTTATCCTGACAAAAAAAATGGAACATGGGTTACTGAAGGTTGCCCATTTGTGCCTAATATGTTTGTCAGCAGGAGCTTTACCTTCCGCCGCCGCCGCTCCGCTTCCGCCGCCGCCGCCATGCCTCGTCGCGGGTCGAGCTACCGGTACGGCGGCGTCTCGAGCTCGGGGTACCGCAGCGTCCGCGCGCGCCCCAAATTAAGGTACTTCCTCCTCGGGACGGCACCTACGATAGGCTCGGCTGGCCTTGGGGCATTTACCCCTAGCCTCTTCCATGCTCAAGTTTTTGAAATGTTTCTGGCTCTGTTCAACACTGGATCAAATTTGTCAACATGACCATTCTTATGGAGTAGCAACGAGTTGAATCTCTCAAAACTCTTTAAGTTCTGCAATATAACGACTAATTGGTACTACCTTATACAAAATGATTACATATCCTTATTTTGGAAGCAAGCAATCACACACTTATAGTTTGCTAGTCAGCTGCACGTAACGTTAAAAATCGGCAATTATAATGAATAAACCTGTAATTTTCACTTAAAATGCATTAAGGAGCATCAAATTTGACAAATCAAACCATGTCGTACTGAAAATTGACATGTCTTTCTCATGCAGAAATGTAAAATTATCCATGCATGTGCGTTTATACAGGTTAAGTTTTGCACGTATTATTTTTTGTAACTTTTCTGACTACCTTCAAAGCTCCAATCCTTCTTCATCATCTTTGTTGTACCGCACTGATGCAAGTGAATGCGAGCTGCTCGCCAGACGCGACTTCGTGTCCGATATGTGTACTATGCCTTCTCCATCTAGTGCTAGTTACGCCTCTGTGCTAATTAATTCAGCACAAACCTCTGTCATTGCAGCTGTGACTCACCTCGACCATTGGAGCCCAATCACAAGAGCGAGCTCAGTCTCAACCAGAGAGGCATGTGTCTCATGGTTAGCTATCTACAACTTGCTGTCTTACTAAAACCGTGCCTATCATAGAGATCACCTCGCTGGTGTAGCAATGGCTGCAAGTAGCTGCTAGCATGAGCGAAGGGGATAAGGAAGAAAAGATTGGGGTGGGGCCAACAAGCAGGAAAGCTATCTACTAGCTTTATGGATGTTTCTGGAATTGGGTAGAAAATAGTAGATGACACTGTAGCAGCGAATCCCAGAGACCAAGGCCGTTGGATGATGTCTAATGAACGGCAGAACAAAATCGGCGAAATTAGCTTGAATTTTGATAATAAATCTTGGGCATTTTCCCTCGAACATGATTTATCAACTTTGGGTAGTCTCTGGACTAGTCTCCCTCGTCCACCAATTATTATCATACTACTGCGGAAAGTTGAGGGCAGTCCCTAGTCCCGAGCACTTCGCCCACTTCCCCTGGCCTCATCCCAGAGATCTCACACCAACCACCTCACCGTCGACTAGCCGCCAGTCTACAGCCCTCCGAAGAATCCCCAATGGCGGCGACGCCCCTACTAGAGCGCTCCTCACGCGAGCGCATCATCGAGTCTGGCCCACATGTCTTCCGTGCCTGCCGTGTGTCGGCAAGCACGACCGACTTCTCCGTCGGCGAGCCGCCGGCCGTGGGCGAGGGCGAGGCGTCCCCGTACACTATGACAGTGCACATCTTCTTCTCGAGGACGTACGAGCTCAGGAGGATGGCCGGCCCCCTCCCTGCCCCACTGGATGAGGACGATATCACCACTACACCCTGCGAAGAGGTGGTGCTGGATCTTGGCTTGCCTCCGAGGGAGCTGCGTAGTGGGGGCAATGTCGTGCGAACTATGCGCGAGATTCTTGCCCGTGTATGGCTGCTCAAGAACCTGAACCTCACGGAGGAGGAGTGGGACATCATCATGCCTTACGATGTTATGCACCTGATGTGGCAGCAGGCGTGTCGTCGGCTCGGTGGCCTCCACTTCGACCTCACCCTTAGGGTGGACCACCGGCTCATCGTCAACTTGCCGGCGCTGCAGGACAGTTGGGTCCTAGTTGCGCCGGAGGACGGCCACTGCAGCATATGCATGCTGGGGCTGTCGCAGCGCACAACGGTGCGTCTCCGGGGATGCAAACACCCGTTCCATAGGAAGTGCATCTTCTCCTGGTTTGTAACGAACGCCAGCTGCCCTATCTGCCGCGATAAAGTGCTGACCCATCTTATTTTCGATTTGTAGCATAGTATGAATAAAACCCCTGTATGATAGGGATGCCATGCCAACTTGAATCCTATGTCAAGAGAAATTCTATTTGATTGTGGTTATAAGATATTCTGCATTAGTTTGATCAAGTATTATCATTCTATTTTCCTATGGGATATGACCCTATGAATCAAACAGCATGGGATTACTTCCACACAATTAAGTTTGACCAACTTTTAGTAGGACAACAAACATAAATAATTAGTCATCATGGGATTACAATCCAACAGATAATTGTCTTCAGGACTCATACATTTTCCAAATAGAAAAATCAAAACAAATCATGGTTCTTCATCTCACAGCATGATACAGAGACAAGAGTCTAATCATCATCATCATCATCATCATCATCATCATCATCATCATCATCATCATCATCCGTCTTCATTCTGATATTCGTGCATGGTCTCATCCTGCTCGTCGTGTCCATTCTCCTCCTGAGATTCACCAGGTAGCTTCAGTTTATCCATCTCTTTGTCGACTATGCTAACCTCAACAGTGAAATCTACTTCTCCATCATGTGCAGGGATACCTGTATCCAACGAGGTTTCATCAATGTCAGCAACTTTAGTTTGCATACAACCAGCGAAATCATCTTGCTGGGCACCAATTATTGGATCCGCATTCTCATCCAAATCATATATGTTCCTTGCCACAAACTTTTGCACATACTGCCATCCTTTTCTAGATCTGTCTTCCAAGAAAAGTACCTTGGCCGCTTGAGGTACCAAAATATAAGGATCATCCTTGTACCACTGAGCAGTAGTATTAACTGATATGAAATACCCATCATTTCTGGCACCTTTGCCCTTGTTTGGATCTTGGTTGTACCAATAACACTTAAATAGAACCACAGATCGGACAGTAACCTTATCACTATAGAACAACTGAATAACCTCTTCTATGTGACCATAATGGTCAAATGACTCTGATCTCTTCTTTCTGGTTGTCAAGTGATCTCCACTGGTTGTGATGCCACTATTTCGTGTCTTCAAATGTTGTTCACGCTCATAGGAGCTGTAATGGACACCATTGGCATTGCAAGCTGCAGCTACCAACACCCTCTTATCTGGACCACGTGATAGGACAAGGAGATCAGCACTAACAGCGCCTGGATTCTCCGCATGGAGTTTCGAGATCTACGATTACAAAATAGACAAGAGGTCATCTCATGTGAAAACACATAGACAAGTCAGAGTGCAATTGAACATCTTACATATTTCTCAAACCAGTCCTGAAACCCACTCCCACGTGCCGATAGCTTTCCATTCGTTTCCATGTACAACCTGCAAAACATAGCCAAGTCAGCTGAATATATTTCATTTTGATACAAGTTCATAGTATATGCGAGGAACTGAGTATTTCGTGTGCATAGTACTCACTTAACATATTCATCAGCCTCTGTAGCATTATTCAGCACATACCAAGACAGCTGTTCAAATTCAGACTGCTCTAATGTTTTTTCGGTCCTCTTTCCTATTAGCTCAACACCATGATTAAAAACAGATCCTCCAACTTCCAAAATTCTGCGACCCCGGTTGAATCTGGTCTCAATATCAGGAATATATCTTGAGGCAAATGTATATGCTTCAGCAGCAATATACGCCACTGCAATGCAAGCCTCCGGTCTAGCTTTGTTCCTAACTGTATTCTTGAAAGTGCACAGTCGACGTTCTATAGGGTACATCCATCCATACTGTACCGGACCTCTTAAAAGTGCCTCATCAGGTAGATGAACAGCCAAATGCACCATCACATCAAAGAAGGCTGGAGGATATATCAGCTCCAGCTTGCACAGGATTACTGCTATGTCCACCTTAAGACGTTCTACAACAGCTCTGCTTAGAGTTTTACTACATATTTCCCTAAAGAACCTTCCCAACTCTGCAATCACGTTGTACATATTTGGCTTCACTAAATCTTTAATGCCAATAGCTAAAAGCCTTTGCAGCAGGATGTGACAATCGTGAGTTTTCAACCCTTGGAGCTTGTTTCCTTCAGCATTGAGACAATTTGCAATGTTGGAAGCAAATCCGAACGGGAACATCACACCTCGGAGGTACTCACAAAATAATCTCCTTTTAGGCATCGGCAATGTGAATTCCGCGCCTCGAAATTTATAATGTTTTTCCTTGCCTTTGTTCACTTTGTCATTACGATCCAGTTGCAAGTGCCTGTTAACATTCAATGTTGCACAATCAATCCTAGCATTTGAGCTATCTTTTGTCTTGGATGGAATGTTGAGTAATGTGCCGACAATGCTGTCACATATATTCTTCTCCATGTGCATGATATCAATATTATGCCGAAGCTTCTTACCAGCCCAATACGGCAAGTCCCAAAGAGTGGTCCTGCGCTTATAAAATATTCTCGGTCTATCATTTTCCATTTCCTTCCTCTTGGTACATGCTGCTATTTCACCTCCCATCTTCCTTTTGGTAGCTGCTAGACTCAGTTCATCTCCTCTCTTCTTCCTTTTTCTATCTGCTACTACTGCTGCTGCATCTTCTGTATTCTTCTCTGCTGTACCTGCTGTGGCGGCTGGTGGTTTTCCTGGTTTAACATTTCTGACCGCTTCTAGGTGCGCCTCCAACTCGTGACTCTTAAAGTGCTGCGGTTTAGTCTTTTTACAGGCCTGATCACCAATAAATTGCAATTTTTTTCTATTTTTTCGGAAACTGTGATCTAATGGAAGGAAACGGCGATGGCCCATATAGCATATCTTGTTTATTATCCTCACTGCCAGCTGATCAGTATCACAGTGAACACATGCATTATAACCTGATGTTACTCTGCCTGACATAGTGCCCAAAGCTGGATAATCATGGGTGCAATACAGTACAGCAGCACGTAATAGAAAATTTTGTTCTTTAGGTTGACACACATCCCGTGTAGGGACACCCTCCCATAATGTTTGCAAGTCTCTAATAAGAGGCTGCATGAACACATCAAAATCCTTCCCAGGAGATTTGGGACCTGGGATGAGTAAGGCCATCATACAGTTCGACTGATCGGTGCATGTCCAGGGAGCCTGGTTGTAAGGTGTAACTAGTACTGGCCACATGCTATACGAGTTGCTCATGTTGCCAAATGGGTTGAATCCATCTGTAGCAAGGCCAAGTCTCAGGTTCCTTGGATCTGCAGCAAAATCTGGATGATCCAGGTCGAATTGCTTCCATTCATCGCCATCAGCAGGATGCCTCAGTAAATCAGGGTCGGGCGTGAGAATCTCTTTGTGCCATCTTGTTTCCCGAGATGTTTGTTCTGAAGCAAACAACCTCTGCAATCTTTGTACAAGTGGAAAGTATCTCAGAACCTTCCAAGGAATCTTTTTCTTACCACCAGCTCCATCATGTTTCCATCTTGATTCCTTACATACTGGACATTCATCGAGGTCATTATACTCCATCCAAAACAGTGCACAGTTATTTTTGCAAAAATCAATCTTCTCATATCCAAGTCCCAGTACCTTGATGTACTGCTTCACCTCATAAAAGGATTTTGGCAGTCCAGCCCCAGGGAGTGCATCGCTGTATGTCTTCGCAACTGCATTGAACGCTTTATTGGTAATCCCCTGGTATGACTTGTCATGAAGTAATTTCACAATTAATTCGAATCTTGACACAACAGAACCAGGGGCCACTAAGCGCTTAGCATCTTCTATCAGGTCATGGAAAAGAGGCTTTTTGTGATAACCATGGGGCTGTTGGCTTGCATATGGATACAGATCCCGTAACAAATTAGCAGTAGCCTCATCCTGGACGAGATCTTCAGGCTGATAACCATCAGAATAAAGAGGATCAATAATGTCAGGCTGATCATAGTGTTCACCATGGTTAATCCACCTGATATATGTCTGGTCCATCCCATAAACGAATAAATGATCTGAGACTACATGTTGAGGCTTGGACCCAATATTCAAACATACGCGGCATGGACAAATCACTTCCTTTGTCTTGTCGCCGTCAGTAAAATCACTAACGTGCTTCATGAAGTCTTCAATACCACTCAAATATGTTGGTGTGGTTAATGAGTGAAATAATATCCAAGTTCTGTCCATCTGTTGAGGAGATAGATGGTCAGAGAAGCGATAAGCTATTTCAACAAACAGGTCACCTACGAATGTAAGCAAACATACCTGAGCAAACAGGTCGAATATAAAACTATAAATGCTACATTATTTGAGCCGATTTCAGCAAACAAACTGAGTGCAAAACTACGGCTACCTAGCGAACAGATTTTTTTAGGCTGACCACTGGGTTTCCCCACTTTGTATTTTTTTATTAATAAAAAGAGGGAAATATGTACAAAAGTTGCTGGAGAGCAGCAACTAAAAGGATCATAGATCCCAAACAGCAAAATATATATATAATGTTCTACCCATGATATGATTTCCTCTTTGCCTTATGAACAAGGAGAGCAATTTCATCCTTGAATCTCTTGTGCCATCTATAAATGCTTGGGGGGAGGGGCGAACAGATCTATCGAAAGCAATACAATACCAACACATTCTTTCTTCTTTTTTGCCGTAATTCCGCCGATCTATTAGCAGTGCAAAGAAGCCAAAAGTAATAAGATTACATACAGGTTCATAGACCACCAGGGCCGTACCTGAGAATACGGAGGGCCTGAGCAAAACAAGAAATAGAGGCCCTCAACATGATCATTGGCAACTAAAATGATTTTATATATACTACTCACTCCATTTCAATAAACAATGCACCCTTGTTTTTCGTATTTTATCTTCGAAAAAATATTAATCTATATCTCTCTATTTAAAAATGATGTTTCAATTTTATGTAGATATACATGTATTTAGATGAGTTTAGTTTGCAGATACATGCAAGTTTTGATGAAGTTGAAACATATTTTTCAGGATGAAGTATATAAAAAAATTGATATAAAACTGGTATCATTAGAAAGTATTTTCCAACACGATTCTAACAATGCTGCTTATGTATTATATGATCGTGATATTGTTGTCCTATTTATTTGGTCAAGGTTCACATTGAAATGTGGTAAAATAAATTAAAAGAAGTGCATCGTGTGAAAAAGCAATCTAAGAATTCAAAAGTGCTAATTGTTAGTCGAAACATGACATCATTGAGACAAAATATTAATATTCATTGGAAGACTAACTGAATTAGCTGCACTCGCGATGAAAGAGAAAGAGAAGATATGGGTAAGAGCAAGTACAATAAGGTACAGTCTTTTTTTGTTTGTTTGGGTTGCTCATCAAGCTTATCGCTCGATACAATAAGGTACAGTCAGCGGGAGTGGTGTTTGGAACATGGGTGCATAGTGGGTGGTATCATAGAGTACTATCATAGATATGCTATATTTATTATAGTGGAGTATTGAAAATGGCATATATAGAAGGGGATATTGAGAATTGAGAGTGGCATAAACACAACTTCAGTTTTTGTAATGGCATAAACACAACTTGTGAATTGAGGAGTGGCATAGAACCAATTAACACTTGTTTCAATAACAGCCATCAAAAGCCAATCGAACGCACGAGAATGGATCCAAAATTTACCCATTTTAAGTTTCACGAGAAAATTTTAAACTTAAAATTCGTACTGCCTAGAAGTTTTTGAAACAAAAATCCAGTAAATCTTATATGTTGGGTTATGCATTCTGGGGGAGTTTCATCAGATTCAGCCATATTGTTTATCAATAAACCTCATTTTATGTTTTACAACCAACTTTAAACTTAAAATTCAAACTGTCCAGTAAAAAGAACAACATTCCAGTAAATCTTATATATTTCTTCTGCATTCCGGGAAAGATTGGTCGGATTCAAAAAAAATAGTTTGGGAATAAACATTGTTTTAGTCTGGAAACGACTTATTGTAGAGTGATTTTTGGTTGGATACATTCATGTGTGTTCGATTGGCTTTGGATGGCTGATATTGAACCAAAGTCAACGCTGGGCTTTTGACCTAGCTGAACGTCACTGGAGCTGCGTCAAAAGTCCAGCCATGACTTTGTCTCAATAACAGCCATCAAAAGCCGATCGAACGCACAGGAATGGATCCAACCAAAAATCACTCAACCGCTGGAATTTTGACCTGAAAGTCACTGAAGCTGTGTCCATACTTGCCCAACAGGTTGCGTATGAATGTAAACCAACATATCTGAGCAAACAGGTCGAATATAAAACTATATAACTAAATGCCACGTTATTTGAGCCGATTTCAGCAAACCAACTGAGGTCTATTTTTTTAGGCTGGACAGTGGTTTCCTCGCTGTGTATTTTTCACTGTAATAAAAAAGAGGGAAAATGTTACTGGAGAGCAGCAACTAAAAGGATCATAGATCCCAAACAGCAAAATCTAGCTAAAAAGGTTATACCCATGATGATAAGCCATGATATGATTTCCTCTTTGCCTTACAAACAAACAGTGTACAGTACGAACGAATTCGAGCAAATAGGTAAAGCGGAAAACAATGTCAAACAAACACATCGAGAGGAAAACAATATCAACCGATCGATTCGAACGAACTAACGAACTTATAAGGGCTGGGCGACGGCGACTGACTTCGATTGAGCTATAATGAATCGTACTTGCCCAGGCCTGAAGATAGCATGCATACCGTGAGGATCTACCAGCTGACCGCGCCTGCCGGTGCGGCTGGAGAAGAACGGCGCCACCAGCAGTCGCCGGCTGACGCGGCTGATAGACAGCGTGGGGAAGTTTTGGTGCGCGGCCTGGTTCACCGAGGGTGTGTCTAGAGAAGAACAGGGCGCCGAAGGAGGTGTCTAGAGAAGAACAAGGTGGGCTGGGTGCTGAGTTAAAGGCGAGCGTTCGAAATATTGGGCGCGCGTTCGAAAGTTTAGGTGCGCGAGGGAGGTGTCTGCTGAGTTAAAGGCGAGCGTTCGAAATTTCCCCGTCCTCTTCTTTTTTGGGCTAATCTATCTATACCTCTATTCTATCTACATGTTTTTTTTTTTTTCTATTCTATACATGAGTTTTTGAATTTGAATTTTTTCACTCTGTCAGCCTTCCGGCCAATGCTCATTTGAAGTAATTGAAGCTGTTGATTTGCAGCTTAGAGGTGCTATCTACCGCTCATCATACAAGGACTCTTCAGATCTAACGGCTGTGAATGCACGGATTCGTCACCCATCCTTCCCTTGGACTGGCGATGCTGAAAGCCTGAAACACTGGAACCCTCTAGATACTTCGGGATACCTCACTGCCCCACATTATTAAACAGGCCTTTTCCGACACGGGAAGTCAAAAGTTGGGGGCTCCATGCAGTACATATGAATACTCGCTAGCTGCATGGTCTAGAAGCAGACTAGAGTAAATCATCAATTCGTCAAATCAATTGGTGTATAATTTTTTTTAGGAGCTAAGACGCCGGCATGAACCATTTTATCAACTTGAATGCTTACTACATGACATAAGAAGACTATGTACTTTGGTTTTTCATTTTTCTGATTTTTTAAATTTTGTGCCCATTTGAATCTTGGTCAAATCCTAGGTTTGACCAAGATTAAACAAGTTTAAAACATGAAAATGAAAAGGTAATCATGGATCCTTCTTAGTCACTCTAAAATGAAGCTTTTGGGATGTTCTTGAAATTTCCATGTTTGAAACCCAAAACGACTTCTCTTCATGCTTGACTTCATAAGACATAGTTTAGGGTTAGGGGTAGATACATGATTTGTCTAGTTTGCATATGTCTAGACCTTGTTTATCAACTTTAATGCTTACTATATGACATAAGAAGACTATGTGTTTTGGTTTTTCATTTTTCTATTTTTTTTGAATTTTATGCCCATATATTTGAATCTTTGTCAAATCCTAGGTTTGACCAGGATTTAAACAAGTTTAAAACATGAAAATGAAAAGGTAAGCCTGGATCCTTCTTAGTCACTCTAAAATGAAGCTTTTGGGAGGTTCTTGAAATTTCCATGTTTGAAACCCAAAACCACTTCTCTTCATGATTGACTTCATAAGACAGAGTTTAGGGTTAGGGGTAGATATATACATGATTTTCTGGTTTGAATATGTCTAGACCTTGTTTATCAACTTGAATGCTTACTATATGACATAAGAAAACTATGTGCTTTGGTTTTCATTTTTCTGATTTTTTTATGCCCGTTTGAATCTTTTGGTCAAATCTTAGGTTTGACCAAGAATTAAACAAGTTTAAGACATGAAAATGAAAAGGGGAGCATGCATCCTTCTTAATTAGTCACTCTAAAATGAATTTTGTAAGAGGTTTTTGAAATTTCCGTGTTTGAAACCCAAAACCACTTCTCTTCATGCTGGACTTCATAAGACAGAGTTTAGGGGTTAGGGGGTAGATACATGATTTGTCTAGGTTGAATATGTCTAGACCTTGTTTATCAACTTTAATGCTTGCTATATGACATAAGAAGACTATGTGCTTTGGTTTTTCATTTTTCTATTTTTTTGAATTTTATACCCATATATTTGAATCTTTGTGAAATCCTAGTTTTGACCAGGATTTAAACAAGTTTAGAACATGAAAATGAAAAGGTAAGCATGGATCCTTCTTAGTCACACTCTAAAATGAAGCTTTTGGGAGGTTCTTGGAATTCCAATGTTTGAAACCCAAAACCACTTCTCTTCATGATTAACTTCATAAGACAGAGTTTAGGGTTAGGGGTAGATATATACATGATTTTTCTGGTTTGAATATGTCTAGACCTTGTTTATCAACTTGAATGCTTACTATGTGACATAAGTAGACTATGTGCTTTGGTTTTCATTTTTCTATTTTTTATATTTTATACACATATATTTGAATCTTTGTGAAATCCTAGGTTTGACCAGGATTTAAACAAGTTTAGTACATGAAAATGAAAAAGGTAAGCCTGGATCCTTCTTAGTCACACTCTAAAATGAAGCTTTTGGGAGGTTCTTGAAATATCCATGTTTGAAACCCAAAACCACTTCTCTTCATGATTGACTTCATAAGACAGAGTTTAGGGTTATGGGTAGATATATACATGATTTTCTGGTTTGAATATGTCTAGACCTTGTTTATCAACTTGAATGCTTACTATATGACACAAGAAGACTATATGCTTTTGTTTTTCATTTTTCTGATTTTTTTGAATTTTATGCCCGTTTGAATCTTTTGGTTAAATCTTAGGTTTGTCCAAGATTTAAACAAGTTTAAGACATGAAAATGAAAAGGGAAGCTTGCATCCTTCTTAGTCACTCTAAAATGAATTTTTAAGAGGTTTTTGAAATTTCCATGTTTGAAACCCTAAACCACTTCTCTTCATAAGACAGAGTTTAGGGTTAGGGGTAGATATATACATGATTTTTCTGGTTTGAATATGTCTAGACCTTGTTTATCAACTTGAATGCTTACTATATGACATAAGAAGACTATATGCTTTTGTTTTTCATTTTTCTGATTTTTTTGAATTTTATGCCTGTTTGAATCTTTTGGTCAAATCTTAGGTTTGACCAAGATTTAAACAAGTTTAAGACAAGAAAATGAAAAGGGAAGCCTGCATCATATCCTTCTTAGTCACTCTAAAATGAATTTTTAAGAGGTTTTTGAAATTTCCATGTTTGAAACCCAAAACCACTTCTCTTCATGCTTGACTTCATAAGACAGTTTAGGGTTAGGGGTAGATACATGATTTGTATGGTTTGAATATGTCTAGACCTTGTTTATCAACTTGAATGCTTACTATGTGACATAAGAAGACTATGTACTTTGGTTTTTCATTTTTATGATTTTTTTAATTTTCTGCCCATTTGAATCTTGGTCAAATCCTAGGTTTGACCAAGATTTAAACAAGTTTAAAACATGAAAATGAAAAGGTAAGCCTGGATCCTTCTTACTCACTCTAAAATGAAGCTTTTTGGGATGTTCTTGAAATTTCCATGTTTGAAACCCAAAACGACTTCTCTATACTACAGTTTGTACATACTCTCAGATAATCTGGACCGTACTTTGCACCTATGTTTAATGGATCATATGTGCCCAGAAATGGCTCATATTAGAATAGTAGACTCATATTAGTGTTCTTGACATTCTGTAAAATTATCAGATTTTTCGAAGTTTGTTTTTTTGGACAAAATTTTACCAATTTCTAGACAGAACAGAAAATGTCAGTCTTTTTATGCAAATCTGCACATAAATGGCTCAAATTAAAACAGTATACTCGTTTCAGTGTTTTTGATTTCCTATAAAAAAATAGATTTTCCTGAGAAGTTCTAATTTTTGCCAGAATTTGAAAATTTTGGATTTCTTGTGTGCCCGAAACACCCAAAAGTCGCTCCAAATCTGAACACAGGATTATTTTGGTTCTTGAAATTATGTTTGAAACCCAAAACCACTTCTTATAAGACAGAGTTTAGGGTTAGGGGTAGATATATACATGATTTTTCTGGTTTGAATATGTATAGACCTTGTTTATCAACTTGAATGCTTACTATATGACATAAGAAGACTATATGCTTTTGTTTTTCATTTTTCTGATTTTTTTGAATTTTATGCCTGTTTGAATCTTTTGGTCAAATCTTAGGTTTGACCAAGATTTAAACAAGTTTAAGACAAGAAAATGAAAAGGGAAGCCTGCATCATATCCTTCTTAGTCACTCTAAAATGAATTTTTAAGAGGTTTTTGAAATTTCCATGTTTGAAACCCAAAACCACTTCTCTGCTTGACTTCATAAGACAGTTTAGGGTTAGGGGTAGATACATGATTTGTATGGTTTGAATATGTCTAGACCTTGTTTATCAACTTGAATGCTTACTATATGACATAAGAAGACTATGTACTTTGGTTTTTCATTTTTATGATTTTTTTTCCCATTTGAATCTTGGTCAAATCCTAGGTTTGACCAAGATTTAAACAAGTTTAAAACATGAAAATGAAAAGGTAAGCCTGGATCCTTCTTACTCACTCTAAAATGAAGCTTTTTGGGATGTTCTTGAAATTTCCATGTTTGAAACCCAAAACGACTTCTCCTCATACTCTCAGATAATCTGGACCGTACTTTGCACCTATGTTTAATGGATCATATGTGCCCAGAAATGGCTCATATTAGAATAGTAGACTCATATTAGTGTTCTTGACATTCTGTAAAATTATCAGATTTTTCGAAGTTTGTTTTTTTGGACAAAATTTTACCAATTTCTAGACAGAACAGAAAATGTCAGTCTTTTTATGCAAATCTGCACATAAATGGCTCAAATTAAAACAGTATACTCGTTTCAGTGTTTTTGATTTCCTATAAAAAAATAGATTTTCCTGAGAAGTTCTAATTTTTGCCAGAATTTGAAAATTTTGGATTTCTTGTGTGCCCGAAACACCCAAAAGTCGCTCCAAATCTGAACACAGGATTATTTTGGTCAATACGAAAGTATAAACTGAAATACGACTATTTATTGAACCGTTTTCATGTTGTATTGTTGAAAATGGCATAGAAGGGGGTATTGAGAATTGAGAGTGGCATAAACACAACTTCAGTTTTTGGAATGGCATAAACACAACTTGTGAACTGAGGAGTGGCATAGAACCAATTAATCCTAGAACCAATTAACCCCACCAAAAATGGGTGATGCATGTCTCCTTCACCAAAACAGCAATACCTGTCTGAAACAAGTACATGAACACAAGTACACCACCATAATAATAATACTAGGTGACTCAACGACTCAACATTGACTCGACTCAGACACAACTACTACATTGACACAAGTACTAATATAATAAAGTAAGAGTACTAGTTTGTTTACATTTCCACAGGCCAATTTTACGAACAAAATTTCGAAAATTAACCTTCAGAAACTCGGAAGCCAGGTGACACAGCAGTCATCAAGGATTGCAGCTAGTGGTACACAGTGACCTGGTCAAGATCTACCTTGAGCCTGCTTGACGCTTCAGCTCGGAGTTGAGAGCCTTCTCCTGTGACAGCTCGGCCTCTAGTTTGTCCGTCCTAACCGTGAGGTTCAGGATCAGTCCGGCGAGTTTGTCCATGGTCTCCGCCTGGCCGAGGCTCCGCCGCTGGATCTCATTACTCGCAGTGAACGATTTCATGGCGATATCGTCGAGAATGCGAATCCGGATCTTCTCAGTGGCGAGCTCAGAATAAAGTCTCATGCACTCATCGGCGAGGGCGCTTCTGTCCGCCGTCTCGACGCAGAAATCGCCCATAACCATTTCTAAAATGGGCCCGATCTCGTAGCGGGGCTTCTATCAGATGGGGATGGAGCACAAAATCAGAAGTGTACCCAGAGAAGTACCAAGAAAGAGAAAATGGGAATCCCAATTTGCACGAATGTCTATACCTCGCTGCTTTGAGAACTTGGCTCCGTGGAAGATGTTTCCGCAGGCAGGAGGGCTGCGGGAAAACTAAGGCCGCCCGACCTGAATATACGATTGAGAGAAGGTAAGAAAAGGAGGGGATGATAAGTTGTGAAAGACATAGAAAGATGCGCAAGAACGGAGGATCGCCTGAAGGTGGCAGTCGCGGGCTGCGACGCCCTTGAAGACTCTTGCGCAGAAGGCACCTCGACAGCAGCACAGGGACGCCATTGCTGGGATTCCCTCAGCTTCGCCGCAGCCGCACGAGCCCTTCTGTGGCGAGACTTGCTCCCGGTCATGGTGGCGAAGTAGTATTCCAAGAGGTAAACAAAGTGGTGAACTGAGGAAGACGGCAAGAGCAAAGGTTAGTCCTTAAATTTGGCCTCCCCGTCTCCTCGGCACCTCGCGAGTAGTAATACTTATCTGGTCAAAGAGCAAACTTCAAGGCAGAGACTTGGTGGGCCATTCATCTCCAACTATACTTCCTCCGATCCGAATGATACCAAATTTTTGAATGACAAATCACCCAAAACAGTATTCCAAGAGTATATGTAAGCTTTCATTTTGGAGTGACTAAGAGCATCCACAACGTGTAGCCAAAAGTGGGAATAGGAAAGGTATAGGATTGGAATGACATGTCTACTTGAATCCTATAGGAAGATGAAGTTTGTTTGAAGAACTCATTTGGCAATAGCAACATTGTGGATGCGCTAAGAAGGATGCAGGCTTACCTTTTCATTTTCATGTTATAAACTTGTTTAAATATTGGTTAAACCTATGATTTGACCAAGATCAAATGGGCATAAAAATTCAGAAAAAATCAAAAAAATGAAAATCAAAGCACATAGTATTATTATGTCATATAGTAAGCATTCAAGTTGATAAACAAGGTCTAAACAACAAACCAGACAAATCATGTATCTACCCCCAACCCTAAACTCTGTCTTATGAAGTCAAGCATGAAGAGAAGTGGTTTTGGGTTTCAAACATGGAAATTTCAAAAAACTCCCAAAAGCTTCTCATTTTAGAGTGACTAAGAAGGATTCATGCTCACCTTTTCATTTTCATGTTTTAAACTTGTTCAAATCTAGAGGTTGAAGGATAGTTTGAACATGGATCTGTTTGACCGTGAGAAGGCAGCTGTTTCGCCTTGAATTGCGTTTGGAATGCAGGCCGATGCTTTGCCATCGGCTCTTTGAGCAGTGACTTCGTTGAACAATCGGCAAAATTGACAAGAAAGCAAAGGTGATTGAGAGAAGTTTTCTTCATTAATAAGAGAGGATTTTTACAATGAAGAGCCGATTGCTCAAGAAAGGAAGGACAAAAGAAGAGCCGATTGCTTAGGGACTACTAATCCTATAGTGCTAATCCTCGCTGGCCGCATCGTCGGCACCGGAGCTGCCGTCGGCGCTGCTTCTGGAGACTTCCTCGTCGCTGCTACTCAAGTCTTCGGCCGGAGCCTCTTCTTCTTCGTCATCATCATCATCCTCACTGTCCGCCCAAGCGCGGAAACGCTTTATCGGCGGATACCCAGCGGAAGAGGAGGAATCATCCTCCTCCTCTTCTTCCTTCCTCGTCGTCATCATCGTCCTCGCTGTCCGCCCACATGCGGGAGCTTCGTCGGGTACCTGGCGGAGGAGGAGGCCTCTTCCTTCTTTACTTTTTTCCTCCGTGGCGGAGGAGATGGGGTTCGCCTTGGGGTGAAGGTCGTCTTCGTTCTTTGGCAAAGATTGGAGGGAGAGGCCTGAGGAGGTAGAAGAAGAGGAAGACATTGCTACAGGGGAAGAGGGGGGATGCAGTGAAGATTTAATGCCATATTCAAACCTAGGCAAATCATGTATCTATCCCCTAGGGGATATTCACTTTGGCTCATAGGAGCATTTGCTCCCATTGTGTGAATCTACATTTCGAAGTTTCAAAAAATTCTAAACTAAAAAGTTTCATGTACATCTACACATTTTATGTTTGTACACAAGTTTTCCAAAAAAACTATAAAAATTTGTGGCTCCAGTAAAAAAGACAAATTTCGATGCTATAACACGACTACGTACAGGACATTTTTTTATCTTTTTTGTACACGCCACATAAAATGTTGTTTCTCCATGAAAATTTGTGCACTAACATAGAATGTCACGATGTACAAAAAAAAATTTATGTCAGAATTTTTTGACATTTTTAAAATTGTTTTTTAATTATTTTGTATAATAGGAGCATTTGCTCCTATGAGCCAAAACGCCACCTATCCCCTAGCCCCTAAACTATATCTTATGAAGTCAAGCATGAAGAGAAGTGGTTCTGGGTTTCAAACATGAAAATTTCAAGAACATCCCAAAAACTTCATTTTAGAGTGACTAAGAAGGATACAGGCTTCCCCTTTTCATTTTCATGTTTTATACTTGTTTAAATCTTGGTCAAACCTAGGATTTGATCGACAAAGATTCAAATGTGCATCAAAATAAAAAATCAGAAAAATTAAAAACCAAAGCACATAGTTTTCTTATGTCATATAGTTAGCATTAAAGTTGATATAAACAAGGTCTAGATATATTCAAACAAGAAAAATCATGTATCTACCCCTAACCCTAAACTCTGTATGTCTTATGTAGTCAAGCATGAAGAGAAGTACGTGGTTTTGGGTTTCAAACTTGGAAATTTCAAGAACCCCCCAAAAGCTTCATTTTAGAGTGACTAAAGGATCCAGGTCGGGCTTACCTTTTATTTTCATGTTTTAAAATTGTTCAAATCTTGGTCAAACCGTACCTAGGATTTGATCAAGATTCAAATGGGCATAAAATTTCAAAAAAAATGAAAAACCAAAGCATATAGCCTTCTTATGTCATATAGTAAGCACTCAAGTTGATAAACAAAGTCTAGACATATTCAAACCAGAAAAATCATGTATCTACCCCTAACCCTAAACTTTGTCTTAATTATGAAGTCAAGCACGAAGAGAAGTCGTTTTGGGTTTCAAACATGGACATTTAAAAAACCCTCCCAAAAGCTTCATTGTGGTGTGACGTACTAAGAAGGATACATGCTTACATTTTCAACAACCCCCCTAAAAGCTTCATTATAGAGTGACTAAGAAGGATCCAGTCTGGCGGGCTTACCTTTTATTTTCTTGTTTTAAACTTGTTCAAATCTCGGTCAAACCTAGGATTTGACCAAGATTCAAAATGTGCATCAAAATTCAAAAAAAATTATAAAAATTAAAAACCAAATTAAAGCACATAGTGTTCTTATGTCATATAGTAAGCATTAAAGTTGATAAACAAGGTCTAGACACATATTCAAACAAGACAAATCATGTATCTATACCCCTAACCCCTAAACTCTATCTTATGAAGTCAACAACATGAAGAGAAGTGGTTTTGGGTTTCAAACATGGAAATTTCAAAAACCTCCCAAAAGCTTCATTTTAGAGTGACTAATATATATAAGAAGGATCCATGCCTGCTTACCACCTTTTCATTTTCATATTTTAAACTTGTTTAAATCCGTGTCAAATTAAACCAAGGATTTGACCAAAAGATTCAAATGGGCATAAAATTTTAAAAAAATCAGAAAAATGAAAAACAAAAGCATATAGTCTTCTTATGTCATATACTAAGCATTCAAGTTGATAAACAAGGTTTGGACATGCATATTCAAACCTAGGCAAATCATGTATCTATCCCCTAGCCCCTAAACTATATCTTATGAAGTCAAGCATGAAGAGAAGTGGTTTTGGGTTTCAAACATGAAAATTTCAAGAACATCCCAAAAACTTCATTTTAGAGTGACTAAGAAGGATACAGGCTTCCCCTTTTCATTTTCATGTTTTATACTTGTTTAAATCTTGGTCAAACCTAGGATTTGATCGACAAAGATTCAAATGTGCATCAAAATAAAAAATCAGAAAAATTAAAAACCAAAGCACATAGTTTTCTTATGTCATATAGTTAGCATTAAAGTTGATATAAACAAGGTCTAGATATATTCAAACAAGAAAAATCATGTATCTACCCCTAACCCTAAACTCTATGTCTTATGTAGTCAAGCATGAAGAGAAGTACGTGTGTTTTGGGTTTCAAACTTGGAAATTTCAAGAACCCCCCAAAAGCTTCATTTTAGAGTGACTAATTAAAGGATCCAGGTCGGGCTTACCTTTTATTTTCATGTTTTAAAATTGTTCAAATCTTGGTCAAACCGTACCTAGGATTTGATCAAGATTCAAATGGGTATAAAATTTCAAAAAAATGAAAAACCAAAGCATATAGCCTTCTTATGTCATATAGTAAGCACTCAAGTTGATAAACAAGGTCTAGACATATTCAAACCAGAAAAATCATGTTTCTACCCCTAGCCCTAAACTTTGTCTTATGAAGTCAAGCACGAAGAGAAGTCGTTTTGGATTTCAAACATGGAAATTTCAAAAACCTTCCCAAAAGCTTCATTTTGGAGTGACTAATTAAGAAGGATACAGGCTTACCTTTTCATTTTCATGTTTTAAACTTGTTTAAATATTGGTTAAGCCTAGGATTTGACCAAGATCAAATGGGCATAAAAATTCAGAAAAAATCAAAAAAAGAAAACCAAAGCACATAGTATTATTATGTCATATAGTAAGCATTCAAGTTGATAAACAAGGTCTAAACAACAAACTAGACAAATCATGTATCTATCCCCTAGCCCTAAACTATATCTTATGAAGTCAAGCATGAAGAGAAGTGGTTTTGGGTTTCAAACATGAAAATTTCAAGAACATCCCAAAAACTTCATTTTAGAGTGACTAAGAAGGATACAGGCTTCCCCTTTTCATTTTCATGTTTTATACTTGTTTAAATCTTGGTCAAACCTAGGATTTGATCGACAAAGATTCAAATGTGCATCAAAATAAAAAATCAGAAAAATTAAAAACCAAAGCACATAGTTTTCTTATGTCATATATATAGTTAGCATTAAAGTTGATATAAACAAGGTCTAGATATATTCAAACAAGAAAAATCATGTATCTACCCCTAACCCTAAACTCTGTATGTCTTATGTAGTCAAGCATGAAGAGAAGTACGTGGTTTTGGGTTTCAAACTTGGAAATTTCAAGAACCCCCCAAAAGCTTCATTTTAGAGTGACTAAAGGATCCAGGTCGGGCTTACCTTTTATTTTCATGTTTTAAAATTGTTCAAATCTTGGTCAAACCGTACCTAGGATTTGATCAAGATTCAAATGGGCATAAAATTTCAAAAAAAATGAAAAACCAAAGCATATAGCCTTCTTATGTCATATAGTAAGCACTCAAGTTGATAAACAAGGTCTAGACATATTCAAACCAGAAAAATCATGTTTCTACCCCTAGCCCTAAACTTTGTCTTATGAATTCAAGCACGAAGAGAAGTCGTTTTGGATTTCAAACATGGAAATTTCAAAAACCTTCCCAAAAGCTTCATTTTGGAGTGACTAATTAAGAAGGATACAGGCTTACCTTTTCATTTTCATGTTTTAAACTTGTTTAAATATTGGTTAAGCCTAGGATTTGACCAAGATCAAATGGGCATAAAAATTCAGAAAAAATCAAAAAAAATGAAAACCAAAGCACATAGTATTATTATGTCATATAGTAAGCATTCAAGTTGATAAACAAGGTCTAAACAACAAACTAGACAAATCATGTATCTACCCCTAACCCTAAATTAACTCTGTCTTATGAAGTCAAGCATGAAGAGAAGTGGTTTTGGGTTTCAAACATGGAAATTTCAAAAAACTCCCAAAAGCTTCTCATTTTAGAGTGACTAAGAAGGATTCAGGCTTACCTTTTCATTTTCATGTTTTAAACTTGTTCAAATCTTGGTCAAACTTAGGATTTGACCAAGATTCAAATGGGCATAAAAATTGGGAGGAAGGGTATGAATTACAATTCAAAAAAACAAGGTAACTTAAATACTTGGATGCCCCAAAGATGTGTGGAAGCCCAAAACAATGGCAAAACATGTGCGCACGCTGCATCCAATTCAAGTAGAACACATAGTAGGCATCGATAGTTTGACCTAAATTTGAAATCAAAGAGAAGGTGGTTAGAAAAAATCGAAATTGGCAAAGCAAAGCATGAAATCATAAATTTGTGATGCACTATAGCTATGAAAAGTATCAAACAATGCATACCAAAATGATTTTTTAGAGGAATACTAGTTCAACTTATTTTAATTTTATATTAGTAGCCCAAAATCGAAGTAGTAGTTGGATATTTTTGAACTTGATCTGTAGTAGTGGGCAAAACCCTAGTTTAACCTATTTAATCATAGATTCGTAGGTCGATTTTTCTACTTTTTTATTATTACTATGCAGCACATGTGTGTTTGCCCGTCGAGTGAAACTCGGAGGAAGAGGGATCACTCGGAAGGAGAGAAGAAGGGAGAGAATTATGGTGTCTCCCCTTTTTCGTGTGATGATGTTGACTTTTGTGCAGGGTTTGTCAGTGAGCAGGAGCGAGCGAGCGAGCGAGCGAGCGAGTCGAGCGAGGCCGAGAATGAGAGAGATTTTTTTTTGTGAGAGGGACAACCGAAGGATCCAGAAGGACCCACATGATACGCATCCTGATGCGTCTTCTCTTGACAAAGAAAATGGCTGGGAGTTTGCGTACCTATTGCACGTGACTTGTGCTCACTGAAGTGTGGGACCTCACGCATGGGCACCACACGTAAGTGACAGACCTGTTGATGTAAAAACTCGGTTGATTATTATACTACTACATTTATACAAAGTTTCCTATGGATTCAAGGGTACGAAAGCCAAGTTAAATCATTTACATGACATTATTTTTTCCATGAAGCCAAGTTAACTCATTTATCAATTGGTACATTTTGGAGTGACTAAGAAGGATCCAGGCTTACTTTTTCATTTTCATGTTTTAAACATGTTTAAATCTTGGTCAAACCTATGACTTGACCAAGATTCAAATGGGCATAAAAATTCAAAAAAAAGAAAAACAAAAGCACGCCGTCTTCCTATGTCATATAGTAAGCATTCAAGGTGATAAACAAGGTCTGGCATATTCAAACCACAAAAATCATGTATCTACCCCCTAACCCTAAACAAGGATCCAGGCTTACCCTTTTCATTTTCATGTTTTAAACTTGTTCAAATCTTGGTCAAACTTAGGATTTGACGAAGATTCAAATGGGCGTAAAAATACTTAGAAAAATCATGTACGTATCTACCCCAAACCCTAAACTCTATCTTACGAAGCCAAGCATGAAGAGAAGTGGTTTTGGGTTTCAAACATGGAAATTTCAAAAACCTCCCAAAAGCTTCATTTTAGAGTGACTAATATATATAAGAAGGATCCATGCCTGCTTACCACCTTTTCATTTTCATATTTTAAACTTGTTTAAATCCGTGTCAAATTAAACCAAGGATTTGACCAAAAGATTCAAATGGGCATAAAATTTTAAAAAAATCAGAAAAATGAAAAACAAAAGCATATAGTCTTCTTATGTCATATACTAAGCATTCAAGTTGATAAACAAGGTTTGGACATGCATATTCAAACCTAGGCAAATCATGTATCTATCCCCTAGCCCCTAAACTATATCTTATGAAGTCAAGCATGAAGAGAAGTGGTTTTGGGTTTCAAACATGAAAATTTCAAGAACATCCCAAAAACTTCATTTTAGAGTGACTAAGAAGGATACAGGCTTCCCCTTTTCATTTTCATGTTTTATACTTGTTTAAATCTTGGTCAAACCTAGGATTTGACAAAGATTCAAATGTGCATCAAAATAAAAAATCAGAAAAATTAAAAACCAAAGCACATAGTTTTCTTATGTCATATAGTTAGCATTAAAGTTGATATAAACAAGGTCTAGATATATTCAAACAAGAAAAATCATGTATCTACCCCTAACCCTAAACTCTGTATGTCTTATGTAGTCAAGCATGAAGAGAAGTGTGGTTTTGGGTTTCAAACTTGGAAATTTCAAGAACCCCCCAAAAGCTTCATTTTAGAGTGACTAAAGGATCCAGGTCGGGCTTACCTTTTATTTTCATGTTTTAAAATTGTTCAAATCTTGGTCAAACCGTACCTAGGATTTGATCAAGATTCAAATGGGCATAAAATTTCAAAAAAATGAAAAACCAAAGCATATAGCCTTCTTATGTCATATAGTAAGCACTCAAGTTGATAAACAAGGTCTAGACATATTCAAACCAGAAAAATCATGTTTCTACCCCTAGCCCTAAACTTTGTCTTATGAAGTCAAGCACGAAGAGAAGTCGTTTTGGATTTCAAACATGGAAATTTCAAAAACCTTCCCAAAAGCTTCATTTTGGAGTGACTAATTAAGAAGGATACAGGCTTACCTTTTCATTTTCATGTTTTAAACTTGTTTAAATATTGGTTAAGCCTAGGATTTGACCAAGATCAAATGGGCATAAAAATTCAGAAAAAATCAAAAAAAATGAAAACCAAAGCACATAGTATTATTATGTCATATAGTAAGCATTCAAGTTGATAAACAAGGTCTAAACAACAAACTAGACAAATCATGTATCTACCCCTAACCCTAAATTAACTCTGTCTTATGAAGTCAAGCATGAAGAGAAGTGGTTTTGGGTTTCAAACATGGAAATTTCAAAAAACTCCCAAAAGCTTCTCATTTTAGAGTGACTAAGAAGGATTCAGGCTTACCTTTTCATTTTCATGTTTTAAACTTGTTCAAATCTTGGTCAAACTTAGGATTTGACCAAGATTCAAATGGGCATAAAAATTGGGAGGAAGGGTATGAATTACAATTCAAAAAAACAAGGTAACTTAAATACTTGGATGCCCCAAAGATGTGTGGAAGCCCAAAACAATGGCAAAACATGTGCGCACGCTGCATCCAATTCAAGTAGAACACATAGTAGGCATCGATAGTTTGACCTAAATTTGAAATCAAAGAGAAGGTGGTTAGAAAAAATCGAAATTGGCAAAGCAAAGCATGAAATCATAAATTTGTGATGCACTATAGCTATGAAAAGTATCAAACAATGCATACCAAAATGATTTTTTAGAGGAATACTAGTTCAACTTATTTTAATTTTATATTAGTAGCCCAAAATCGAAGTAGTAGTTGGATATTTTTGAACTTGATCTGTAGTAGTGGGCAAAACCCTAGTTTAACCTATTTAATCATAGATTCGTAGGTCGATTTTTCTACTTTTTTATTATTACTATGCAGCACATGTGTGTTTGCCCGTCGAGTGAAACTCGGAGGAAGAGGGATCACTCGGAAGGAGAGAAGAAGGGAGAGAATTATGGTGTCTCCCCTTTTTCGTGTGATGATGTTGACTTTTGTGCAGGGTTTGTCAGTGAGCAGAGCGAGCGAGCGAGCGAGCGAGTCGAGCGAGGCCGAGAATGAGAGAGATTTTTTTTTGTGAGAGGGACAACCGAAGGATCCAGAAGGACCCACATACTTCCAATACGCATCCTGATGCGTCTTCTCTTGACAAAGAAAATGGCTGGGAGTTTGCGTACCTATTGCACGTGACTTGTGCTCACTGAAGTGTGGGACCTCACGCATGGGCACCACACGTAAGTGACAGACCTGTTGATGTAAAAACTCGGTTGATTATTATACTACTACATTTATACAAAGTTTCCTATGGATTCAAGGGTACGAAAGCCAAGTTAAATCATTTACATGACATTATTTTTTCCATGAAGCCAAGTTAACTCATTTATCAATTGGTACATTTTGGAGTGACTAAGAAGGATCCAGGCTTACCTTTTCATTTTCATGTTTTAAACATGTTTAAATCTTGGTCAAACCTATGACTTGACCAAGATTCAAATGGGCATAAAAATTCAAAAAAATCAAAAAAAGAAAAACAAAAGCACACCGTCTTCCTATGTCATATAGTAAGCATTCAAGGTGATAAACAAGGTCTGGCATATTCAAACCACAAAAATCATGTATCTACCCCCTAACCCTAAACAAGGATCCAGGCTTACCCTTTTCATTTTCATGTTTTAAACTTGTTCAAATCTTGGTCAAACTTAGGATTTGACGAAGATTCAAATGGGCGTAAAAATACTTAGAAAAATCATGTACGTATCTACCCCAAACCCTAAACTCTATCTTACGAAGCCAAGCATGAAGAGAAGTGGTTTTGGGTTTCAAACATGGAAATTTCAAAAACCTCCCAAAAGCTTCATTTTAGAGTGACTAATATATATAAGAAGGATCCATGCCTGCTTACCACCTTTTCATTTTCATATTTTAAACTTGTTTAAATCCGTGTCAAATTAAACCAAGGATTTGACCAAAAGATTCAAATGGGCATAAAATTTTAAAAAAATCAGAAAAATGAAAAACAAAAGCATATAGTCTTCTTATGTCATATACTAAGCATTCAAGTTGATAAACAAGGTTTGGACATGCATATTCAAACCTAGGCAAATCATGTATCTATCCCCTAGCCCCTAAACTATATCTTATGAAGTCAAGCATGAAGAGAAGTGGTTTTGGGTTTCAAACATGAAAATTTCAAGAACATCCCAAAAACTTCATTTTAGAGTGACTAAGAAGGATACAGGCTTCCCCTTTTCATTTTCATGTTTTATACTTGTTTAAATCTTGGTCAAACCTAGGATTTGATCGACAAAGATTCAAATGTGCATCAAAATAAAAAATCAGAAAAATTAAAAACCAAAGCACATAGTTTTCTTATGTCATATAGTTAGCATTAAAGTTGATATAAACAAGGTCTAGATATATTCAAACAAGAAAAATCATGTATCTACCCCTAACCCTAAACTCTGTCTTATGTAGTCAAGCATGAAGAGAAGTACGTGGTTTTGGGTTTCAAACTTGGAAATTTCAAGAACCCCCCAAAAGCTTCATTTTAGAGTGACTAAAGGATCCAGGTCGGGCTTACCTTTTATTTTCATGTTTTAAAATTGTTCAAATCTTGGTCAAACCGTACCTAGGATTTGATCAAGATTCAAATGGGCATAAAATTTCAAAAAAAAATGAAAAACCAAAGCATATAGCCTTCTTATGTCATATAGTAAGCACTCAAGTTGATAAACAAGGTCTAGACATATTCAAACCAGAAAAATCATGTTTCTACCCCTAGCCCTAAACTTTGTCTTATGAAGTCAAGCACGAAGAGAAGTCGTTTTGGATTTCAAACATGGAAATTTCAAAAACCTTCCCAAAAGCTTCATTTTGGAGTGACTAATTAAGAAGGATACAGGCTTACCTTTTCATTTTCATGTTTTAAACTTGTTTAAATATTGGTTAAACCTAGGATTTGACCAAGATCAAATGGGCATAAAAATTCAGAAAAAAAAAAAAAGAAAACCAAAGCACATAGTATTATTATGTCATATAGTAAGCATTCAAGTTGATAAACAAGGTCTAAACAACAAACTAGACAAATCATGTATCTATCCCCTAACCCTAAACTCTATCTTATGAAGTCAAGCATGAAGAGAAGTGGTTTTGGGTTTCAAACATGAAAATTTCAAGAACATCCCAAAAACTTCATTTTAGAGTGACTAAGAAGGATACAGCTTCCCCTTTTCATTTTCATGTTTTATACTTGTTTAAATCTTGGTCAAACCTAGGATTTGACAAAGATTCAAATGTGCATCAAAATAAAAAATCAGAAAAATTAAAAACCAAAGCACATAGTTTTCTTATGTCATATATATAGTTAGCATTAAAGTTGATATAAACAAGGTCTAGATATATTCAAACAAGAAAAATCATGTATCTACCCCTAACCCTAAACTCTATGTCTTATGTAGTCAAGCATGAAGAGAAGTGGTTTTGGGTTTCAAACTTGGAAATTTCAAGAACCCCCCAAAAGCTTCATTTTAGAGTGACTAAAGGATCCAGGTCGGGCTTACCTTTTATTTTCATGTTTTAAAATTGTTCAAATCTTGGTCAAACCGTACCTAGGATTTGATCAAGATTCAAATGGGCATATAATTTCAAAAAAAATGAAAAACCAAAGCATATAGCCTTCTTATGTCATATAGTAAGCACTCAAGTTGGTAAACAAGGTCTAGACATATTCAAACCAGAAAAATCATGTTTCTACCCCTAGCCCTAAACTTTGTCTTATGAAGTCAAGCACGAAGAGAAGTCGTTTTGGATTTCAAACATGGAAATTTCAAAAACCTTCCCAAAAGCTTCATTTTGGAGTGACTAATTAAGAAGGATACAGGCTTACCTTTTCATTTTCATGTTTTAAACTTGTTTAAATATTGGTTAAGCCTAGGATTTGACCAAGATCAAATGGGCATAAAAATTCAGAAAAAATCAAAAAAATGAAAACCAAAGCACATAGTATTATTATGTCATATAGTAAGCATTCAAGTTGATAAACAAGGTCTAAACAACAAACTAGGCAAATCATGTATCTATCCCCTAGCCCCTAAACTATATCTTATGAAGTCAAGCATGAAGAGAAGTGGTTTTGGGTTTCAAACATGAAAATTTCAAGAACATCCCAAAAACTTCATTTTAGAGTGACTAAGAAGGATACAGGCTTCCCCTTTTCATTTTCATGTTTTATACTTGTTTAAATCTTGGTCAAACCTAGGATTTGATCGACAAAGATTCAAATGTGCATCAAAATAAAAAATCAGAAAAATTAAAAACCAAAGCACATAGTTTTCTTATGTCATATATAGTTAGCATTAAAGTTGATATAAACAAGGTCTAGATATATTCAAACAAGAAAAATCATGTATCTACCCCTAACCCTAAACTCTGTATGTCTTATGTAGTCAAGCATGAAGAGAAGTACGTGGTTTTGGGTTTCAAACTTGGAAATTTCAAGAACCCCCCAAAAGCTTCATTTTAGAGTGACTAAAGGATCCAGGTCGGGCTTACCTTTTATTTTCATGTTTTAAAATTGTTCAAATCTTGGTCAAACCGTACCTAGGATTTGATCAAGATTCAAATGGGCATAAAATTTCAAAAAAATGAAAAACCAAAGCATATAGCCTTCTTATGTCATATAGTAAGCACTCAAGTTGATAAACAAGGTCTAGACATATTCAAACCAGAAAAATCATGTTTCTACCCCTAGCCCTAAACTTTGTCTTATGAATTCAAGCACGAAGAGAAGTCGTTTTGGATTTCAAACATGGAAATTTCAAAAACCTTCCCAAAAGCTTCATTTTGGAGTGACTAATTAAGAAGGATACAGGCTTACCTTTTCATTTTCATGTTTTAAACTTGTTTAAATATTGGTTAAGCCTAGGATTTGACCAAGATCAAATGGGCATAAAAATTCAGAAAAAATCAAAAAAAATGAAAACCAAAGCACATAGTATTATTATGTCATATAGTAAGCATTCAAGTTGATAAACAAGGTCTAAACAACAAACTAGACAAATCATGTATCTACCCCTAACCCTAAATTAACTCTGTCTTATGAAGTCAAGCATGAAGAGAAGTGGTTTTGGGTTTCAAACATGGAAATTTCAAAAAACTCCCAAAAGCTTCTCATTTTAGAGTGACTAAGAAGGATTCAGGCTTACCTTTTCATTTTCATGTTTTAAACTTGTTCAAATCTTGGTCAAACTTAGGATTTGACCAAGATTCAAATGGGCATAAAAATTGGGAGGAAGGGTATGAATTACAATTCAAAAAAACAAGGTAACTTAAATACTTGGATGCCCCAAAGATGTGTGGAAGCCCAAAACAATGGCAAAACATGTGCGCACGCTGCATCCAATTCAAGTAGAACACATAGTAGGCATCGATAGTTTGACCTAAATTTGAAATCAAAGAGAAGGTGGTTAGAAAAAATCGAAATTGGCAAAGCAAAGCATGAAATCATAAATTTGTGATGCACTATAGCTATGAAAAGTATCAAACAATGCATACCAAAATGATTTTTTAGAGGAATACTAGTTCAACTTATTTTAATTTTATATTAGTAGCCCAAAATCGAAGTAGTAGTTGGATATTTTTGAACTTGATCTGTAGTAGTGGGCAAAACCCTAGTTTAACCTATTTAATCATAGATTCGTAGGTCGATTTTTCTACTTTTTTATTATTACTATGCAGCACATGTGTGTTTGCCCGTCGAGTGAAACTCGGAGGAAGAGGGATCACTCGGAAGGAGAGAAGAAGGGAGAGAATTATGGTGTCTCCCCTTTTTCGTGTGATGATGTTGACTTTTGTGCAGGGTTTGTCAGTGAGCAGCGAGCGAGCGAGCGAGCGAGCGAGTCGAGCGAGGCCGAGAATGAGAGAGATTTTTGTGAGAGGGACAACCGAAGGATCCAGAAGGACCCACATACTTCCGATACGCATCCTGATGCGTCTTCTCTTGACAAAGAAAATGGCTGGGAGTTTGCGTACCTATTGCACGTGACTTGTGCTCACTGAAGTGTGGGACCTCACGCATGGGCACCACACGTAAGTGACAGACCTGTTGATGTAAAAACTCGGTTGATTATTATACTACTACATTTATACAAAGTTTCCTATGGATTCAAGGGTACGAAAGCCAAGTTAAATCATTTACATGACATTATTTTTTCCATGAAGCCAAGTTAACTCATTTATCAATTGGTACATTTTGGAGTGACTAAGAAGGATCCAGGCTTACCTTTTCATTTTCATGTTTTAAACATGTTTAAATCTTGGTCAAACCTATGACTTGACCAAGATTCAAATGGGCATAAAAATTCAAAAAAAAAAAAAGAAAAACAAAAGCACGCCGTCTTCCTATGTCATATAGTAAGCATTCAAGGTGATAAACAAGGTCTGGCATATTCAAACCACAAAAATCATGTATCTACCCCCTAACCCTAAACAAGGATCCAGGCTTACCCTTTTCATTTTCATGTTTTAAACTTGTTCAAATCTTGGTCAAACTTAGGATTTGACGAAGATTCAAATGGGCGTAAAAATACTTAGAAAAATCATGTACGTATCTACCCCAAACCCTAAACTCTATCTTACGAAGCCAAGCATGAAGAGAAGTGGTTTTGGGTTTCAAACATGGAAATTTCAAAAACCTCCCAAAAGCTTCATTTTAGAGTGACTAATATATATAAGAAGGATCCATGCCTGCTTACCACCTTTTCATTTTCATATTTTAAACTTGTTTAAATCCGTGTCAAATTAAACCAAGGATTTGACCAAAAGATTCAAATGGGCATAAAATTTTAAAAAAAATCAGAAAAATGAAAAACAAAAGCATATAGTCTTCTTATGTCATATACTAAGCATTCAAGTTGATAAACAAGGTTTGGACATGCATATTCAAACCTAGGCAAATCATGTATCTATCCCCTAGCCCCTAAACTATATCTTATGAAGTCAAGCATGAAGAGAAGTGGTTTTGGGTTTCAAACATGAAAATTTCAAGAACATCCCAAAAACTTCATTTTAGAGTGACTAAGAAGGATACAGGCTTCCCCTTTTCATTTTCATGTTTTATACTTGTTTAAATCTTGGTCAAACCTAGGATTTGATCGACAAAGATTCAAATGTGCATCAAAATAAAAAATCAGAAAAATTAAAAACCAAAGCACATAGTTTTCTTATGTCATATAGTTAGCATTAAAGTTGATATAAACAAGGTCTAGATATATTCAAACAAGAAAAATCATGTATCTACCCCTAACCCTAAACTCTGTATGTCTTATGTAGTCAAGCATGAAGAGAAGTGTGGTTTTGGGTTTCAAACTTGGAAATTTCAAGAACCCCCCCAAAGCTTCATTTTAGAGTGACTAAAGGATCCAGGTCGGGCTTACCTTTTATTTTCATGTTTTAAAATTGTTCAAATCTTGGTCAAACCGTACCTAGGATTTGATCAAGATTCAAATGGGCATAAAATTTCAAAAAAAATGAAAAACCAAAGCATATAGCCTTCTTATGTCATATAGTAAGCACTCAAGTTGATAAACAAGGTCTAGACATATTCAAACCAGAAAAATCATGTTTCTACCCCTAGCCCTAAACTTTGTCTTATGAAGTCAAGCACGAAGAGAAGTCGTTTTGGATTTCAAACATGGAAATTTCAAAAACCTTCCCAAAAGCTTCATTTTGGAGTGACTAATTAAGAAGGATACAGGCTTACCTTTTCATTTTCATGTTTTAAACTTGTTTAAATATTGGTTAAGCCTAGGATTTGACCAAGATCAAATGGGCATAAAAATTCAGAAAAAATCAAAAAAATGAAAACCAAAGCACATAGTATTATTATGTCATATAGTAAGCATTCAAGTTGATAAACAAGGTCTAAACAACAAACTAGACAAATCATGTATCTATCCCCTAACCCTAAACTATATCTTATGAAGTCAAGCATGAAGAGAAGTGGTTTTGGGTTTCAAACATGAAAATTTCAAGAACATCCCAAAAACTTCATTTTAGAGTGACTAAGAAGGATACAGGCTTCCCCTTTTCATTTTCATGTTTTATACTTGTTTAAATCTTGGTCAAACCTAGGATTTGATCGACAAAGATTCAAATGTGCATCAAAATAAAAAATCAGAAAAATTAAAAACCAAAGCACATAGTTTTCTTATGTCATATATATAGTTAGCATTAAAGTTGATATAAACAAGGTCTAGATATATTCAAACAAGAAAAATCATGTATCTACCCCTAACCCTAAACTCTGTATGTCTTATGTAGTCAAGCATGAAGAGAAAGTGGTTTTGGGTTTCAAACTTGGAAATTTCAAGAACCCCCCAAAAGCTTCATTTTAGAGTGACTAAAGGATCCAGGTCGGGCTTACCTTTTATTTTCATGTTTTAAAATTGTTCAAATCTTGGTCAAACCGTACCTAGGATTTGATCAAGATTCAAATGGGCATAAAATTTCAAAAAAAATGAAAAACCAAAGCATATAGCCTTCTTATGTCATATAGTAAGCACTCAAGTTGATAAACAAGGTCTAGACATATTCAAACCAGAAAAATCATGTTTCTACCCCTAGCCCTAAACTTTGTCTTATGAAGTCAAGCACGAAGAGAAGTCGTTTTGGATTTCAAACATGGAAATTTCAAAAACCTTCCCAAAAGCTTCATTTTGGAGTGACTAATTAAGAAGGATACAGGCTTACCTTTTCATTTTCATGTTTTAAACTTGTTTAAATATTGGTTAAGCCTAGGATTTGACCAAGATCAAATGGGCATAAAAATTCAGAAAAAATCAAAAAAAAGAAAACCAAAGCACATAGTATTATTATGTCATATAGTAAGCATTCAAGTTGATAAACAAGGTCTAAACAACAAACTAGACAAATCATGTATCTACCCCTAGCCCCTAAACTATATCTTATGAAGTCAAGCATGAAGAGAAGTGGTTTTGGGTTTCAAACATGAAAATTTCAAGAACATCCCAAAAACTTCATTTTAGAGTGACTAAGAAGGATACAGGCTTCCCTTTTCATTTTCATGTTTTATACTTGTTTAAATCTTGGTCAAACCTAGGATTTGATCGACAAAGATTCAAATGTGCATCAAAATAAAAAATCAGAAAAATTAAAAACCAAAGCACATAGTTTTCTTATGTCATATATATAGTTAGCATTAAAGTTGATATAAACAAGGTCTAGATATATTCAAACAAGAAAAATCATGTATCTACCCCTAACCCTAAACTCTGTATGTCTTATGTAGTCAAGCATGAAGAGAAGTGTGGTTTTGGGTTTCAAACTTGGAAATTTCAAGAACCCCCCAAAAGCTTCATTTTAGAGTGACTAAAGGATCCAGGTCGGGCTTACCTTTTATTTTCATGTTTTAAAATTGTTCAAATCTTGGTCAAACCGTACCTAGGATTTGATCAAGATTCAAATGGGCATAAAATTTCAAAAAAAATGAAAAACCAAAGCATATAGCCTTCTTATGTCATATAGTAAGCACTCAAGTTGATAAACAAGGTCTAGACATATTCAAACCAGAAAAATCATGTTTCTACCCCTAGCCCTAAACTTTGTCTTATGAAGTCAAGCACGAAGAGAAGTCGTTTTGGATTTCAAACATGGAAATTTCAAAAACCTTCCCAAAAGCTTCATTTTGGAGTGACTAATTAAGAAGGATACAGGCTTACCTTTTCATTTTCATGTTTTAAACTTGTTTAAATATTGGTTAAGCCTAGGATTTGACCAAGATCAAATGGGCATAAAAATTCAGAAAAAATCAAAAAAATGAAAACCAAAGCACATAGTATTATTATGTCATATAGTAAGCATTCAAGTTGATAAACAAGGTCTAAACAACAAACTAGACAAATCATGTATCTACCCCTAACCCTAAACTCTGTCTTATGAAGTCAAGCATGAAGAGAAGTGGTTTTGGGTTTCAAACATGGAAATTTCAAAAAACTCCCAAAAGCTTCTCATTTTAGAGTGACTAAGAAGGATTCAGGCTTACCTTTTCATTTTCATGTTTTAAACTTGTTCAAATCTTGGTCAAACTTAGGATTTGACCAAGATTCAAATGGGCATAAAAATTGGGAGGAAGGGTATGAATTACAATTCAAAAAAACAAGGTAACTTAAATACTTGGATGCCCCAAAGATGTGTGGAAGCCCAAAACAATGGCAAAACATGTGCGCACGCTGCATCCAATTCAAGTAGAACACATAGTAGGCATCGATAGTTTGACCTAAATTTGAAATCAAAGAGAAGGTGGTTAGAAAAAATCGAAATTGGCAAAGCAAAGCATGAAATCATAAATTTGTGATGCACTATAGCTATGAAAAGTATCAAACAATGCATACCAAAATGATTTTTTAGAGGAATACTAGTTCAACTTATTTTAATTTTATATTAGTAGCCCAAAATCGAAGTAGTAGTTGGATATTTTTGAACTTGATCTGTAGTAGTGGGCAAAACCCTAGTTTAACCTATTTAATCATAGATTCGTAGGTCGATTTTTCTACTTTTTTATTATTACTATGCAGCACATGTGTGTTTGCCCGTCGAGTGAAACTCGGAGGAAGAGGGATCACTCGGAAGGAGAGAAGAAGGGAGAGAATTATGGTGTCTCCCCTTTTTCGTGTGATGATGTTGACTTTTGTGCAGGGTTTGTCAGTGAGCAGGAGCGAGCGAGCGAGCGAGTCGAGCGAGGCCGAGAATGAGAGAGATTTGTTTTTTTGTGAGAGGGACAACCGAAGGATCCAGAAGGACCCACATTCCAATACGCATCCTGATGCGTCTTCTCTTGACAAAGAAAATGGCTGGGAGTTTGCGTACCTATTGCACGTGACTTGTGCTCACTGAAGTGTGGGACCTCACGCATGGGCACCACACGTAAGTGACAGACCTGTTGATGTAAAAACTCGGTTGATTATTATACTACTACATTTATACAAAGTTTCCTATGGATTCAAGGGTACGAAAGCCAAGTTAAATCATTTACATGACATTATTTTTTCCATGAAGCCAAGTTAACTCATTTATCAATTGGTACATTTTGGAGTGACTAAGAAGGATCCAGGCTTACCTTTTCATTTTCATGTTTTAAACATGTTTAAATCTTGGTCAAACCTATGACTTGACCAAGATTCAAATGGGCATAAAAATTCAAAAAAAAAAGAAAAACAAAAGCACACCGTCTTCCTATGTCATATAGTAAGCATTCAAGGTGATAAACAAGGTCTGGCATATTCAAACCACAAAAATCATGTATCTACCCCCTAACCCTAAACAAGGATCCAGGCTTACCCTTTTCATTTTCATGTTTTAAACTTGTTCAAATCTTGGTCAAACTTAGGATTTGACGAAGATTCAAATGGGCGTAAAAATACTTAGAAAAATCATGTACGTATCTACCCCAAACCCTAAACTCTATCTTACGAAGCCAAGCATGAAGAGAAGTGGTTTTGGGTTTCAAACATGGAAATTTCAAAAACCTCCCAAAAGCTTCATTTTAGAGTGACTAATATATATAAGAAGGATCCATGCCTGCTTACCACCTTTTCATTTTCATATTTTAAACTTGTTTAAATCCGTGTCAAATTAAACCAAGGATTTGACCAAAAGATTCAAATGGGCATAAAATTTTAAAAAAAATCAGAAAAATGAAAAACAAAAGCATATAGTCTTCTTATGTCATATACTAAGCATTCAAGTTGATAAACAAGGTTTGGACATGCATATTCAAACCTAGGCAAATCATGTATCTATCCCCTAGCCCCTAAACTATATCTTATGAAGTCAAGCATGAAGAGAAGTGGTTTTGGGTTTCAAACATGAAAATTTCAAGAACATCCCAAAAACTTCATTTTAGAGTGACTAAGAAGGATACAGGCTTCCCCTTTTCATTTTCATGTTTTATACTTGTTTAAATCTTGGTCAAACCTAGGATTTGATCGACAAAGATTCAAATGTGCATCAAAATAAAAAATCAGAAAAATTAAAAACCAAAGCACATAGTTTTCTTATGTCATATAGTTAGCATTAAAGTTGATATAAACAAGGTCTAGATATATTCAAACAAGAAAAATCATGTATCTACCCCTAACCCTAAACTCTGTATGTCTTATGTAGTCAAGCATGAAGAGAAGTACGTGGTTTTGGGTTTCAAACTTGGAAATTTCAAGAACCCCCCAAAAGCTTCATTTTAGAGTGACTAAAGGATCCAGGTCGGGCTTACCTTTTATTTTCATGTTTTAAAATTGTTCAAATCTTGGTCAAACCGTACCTAGGATTTGATCAAGATTCAAATGGGCATAAAATTTCAAAAAAAATGAAAAACCAAAGCATATAGCCTTCTTATGTCATATAGTAAGCACTCAAGTTGATAAACAAGGTCTAGACATATTCAAACCAGAAAAATCATGTTTCTACCCCTAGCCCTAAACTTTGTCTTATGAAGTCAAGCACGAAGAGAAGTCGTTTTGGATTTCAAACATGGAAATTTCAAAAACCTTCCCAAAAGCTTCATTTTGGAGTGACTAATTAAGAAGGATACAGGCTTACCTTTTCATTTTCATGTTTTAAACTTGTTTAAATATTGGTTAAGCCTAGGATTTGACCAAGATCAAATGGGCATAAAAATTCAGAAAAAATCAAAAAAATGAAAACCAAAGCACATAGTATTATTATGTCATATAGTAAGCATTCAAGTTGATAAACAAGGTCTAAACAACAAACTAGGCAAATCATGTATCTATCCCCTAGCCCCTAAACTATATCTTATGAAGTCAAGCATGAAGAGAAGTGGTTTTGGGTTTCAAACATGAAAATTTCAAGAACATCCCAAAAACTTCATTTTAGAGTGACTAAGAAGGATACAGGCTTCCCCTTTTCATTTTCATGTTTTATACTTGTTTAAATCTTGGTCAAACCTAGGATTTGATCGACAAAGATTCAAATGTGCATCAAAATAAAAAATCAGAAAAATTAAAAACCAAAGCACATAGTTTTCTTATGTCATATATATAGTTAGCATTAAAGTTGATATAAACAAGGTCTAGATATATTCAAACAAGAAAAATCATGTATCTACCCCTAACCCTAAACTCTGTATGTCTTATGTAGTCAAGCATGAAGAGAAGTGTGGTTTTGGGTTTCAAACTTGGAAATTTCAAGAACCCCCCAAAAGCTTCATTTTAGAGTGACTAAAGGATCCAGGTCGGGCTTACCTTTTATTTTCATGTTTTAAAATTGTTCAAATCTTGGTCAAACCGTACCTAGGATTTGATCAAGATTCAAATGGGCATAAAATTTCAAAAAAAATGAAAAACCAAAGCATATAGCCTTCTTATGTCATATAGTAAGCACTCAAGTTGATAAACAAGGTCTAGACATATTCAAACCAGAAAAATCATGTTTCTACCCCTAGCCCTAAACTTTGTCTTATGAATTCAAGCACGAAGAGAAGTCGTTTTGGATTTCAAACATGGAAATTTCAAAAACCTTCCCAAAAGCTTCATTTTGGAGTGACTAATTAAGAAGGATACAGGCTTACCTTTTCATTTTCATGTTTTAAACTTGTTTAAATATTGGTTAAGCCTAGGATTTGACCAAGATCAAATGGGCATAAAAATTCAGAAAAAATCAAAAAAATGAAAACCAAAGCACATAGTATTATTATGTCATATAGTAAGCATTCAAGTTGATAAACAAGGTCTAAACAACAAACTAGACAAATCATGTATCTACCCCTAACCCTAAACTCTGTCTTATGAAGTCAAGCATGAAGAGAAGTGGTTTTGGGTTTCAAACATGGAAATTTCAAAAAACTCCCAAAAGCTTCTCATTTTAGAGTGACTAAGAAGGATTCAGGCTTACCTTTTCATTTTCATGTTTTAAACTTGTTCAAATCTTGGTCAAACTTAGGATTTGACCAAGATTCAAATGGGCATAAAAATTGGGAGGAAGGGTATGAATTACAATTCAAAAAAACAAGGTAACTTAAATACTTGGATGCCCCAAAGATGTGTGGAAGCCCAAAACAATGGCAAAACATGTGCGCACGCTGCATCCAATTCAAGTAGAACACATAGTAGGCATCGATAGTTTGACCTAAATTTGAAATCAAAGAGAAGGTGGTTAGAAAAAATCGAAATTGGCAAAGCAAAGCATGAAATCATAAATTTGTGATGCACTATAGCTATGAAAAGTATCAAACAATGCATACCAAAATGATTTTTTAGAGGAATACTAGTTCAACTTATTTTAATTTTATATTAGTAGCCCAAAATCGAAGTAGTAGTTGGATATTTTTGAACTTGATCTGTAGTAGTGGGCAAAACCCTAGTTTAACCTATTTAATCATAGATTCGTAGGTCGATTTTTCTACTTTTTTATTATTACTATGCAGCACATGTGTGTTTGCCCGTCGAGTGAAACTCGGAGGAAGAGGGATCACTCGGAAGGAGAGAAGAAGGGAGAGAATTATGGTGTCTCCCCTTTTTCGTGTGATGATGTTGACTTTTGTGCAGGGTTTGTCAGTGAGCAGGAGCGAGCGAGCGAGTCGAGCGAGGCCGAGAATGAGAGAGATTTTTTTTGTGAGAGGGACAACCGAAGGATCCAGAAGGACCCACATACTTCCGATACGCATCCTGATGCGTCTTCTCTTGACAAAGAAAATGGCTGGGAGTTTGCGTACCTATTGCACGTGACTTGTGCTCACTGAAGTGTGGGACCTCACGCATGGGCACCACACGTAAGTGACAGACCTGTTGATGTAAAAACTCGGTTGATTATTATACTACTACATTTATACAAAGTTTCCTATGGATTCAAGGGTACGAAAGCCAAGTTAAATCATTTACATGACATTATTTTTTCCATGAAGCCAAGTTAACTCATTTATCAATTGGTACATTTTGGAGTGACTAAGAAGGATCCAGGCTTACTTTTTCATTTTCATGTTTTAAACATGTTTAAATCTTGGTCAAACCTATGACTTGACCAAGATTCAAATGGGCATAAAAATTCAAAAAAAAAAAAAAAGAAAAAACAAAAGCACGCCGTCTTCCTATGTCATATAGTAAGCATTCAAGGTGATAAACAAGGTCTGGCATATTCAAACCACAAAAATCATGTATCTACCCCCTAACCCTAAACAAGGATCCAGGCTTACCCTTTTCATTTTCATGTTTTAAACTTGTTCAAATCTTGGTCAAACTTAGGATTTGACGAAGATTCAAATGGGCGTAAAAATACTTAGAAAAATCATGTACGTATCTACCCCAAACCCTAAACTCTATCTTACGAAGCCAAGCATGAAGAGAAGTGGTTTTGGGTTTCAAACATGGAAATTTCAAAAACCTCCCAAAAGCTTCATTTTAGAGTGACTAAGAAGGATCCATGCTTACCTTTTATTTTCATGTTTTAAACATGTTCAAATCTTGGTCAAACCGTACGTACCTAGGATTTGACCAAGATTCAAATGGGCATAAAAATTCAAAAAAAAATGAAAAACCAAAGCACATAGCCTAGCTTCTTATATATGCCATATAGTAAGCACTCAAGTTGATAAACAAAGTCTAGACATATTCAAACCAGAAAAATCATGTATCTACCCCTAACCCTAAACTTTGTCTTAATTATGAAGTCAAGCACGAAGAGAAGTCGTTTTGGGTTTCAAACATGGACATTTAAAAAACCCTCCCAAAAGCTTCATTGTGGTGTGACGTACTAAGAAGGATACATGCTTACATTTTCAACAACCCCCCTAAAAGCTTCATTATAGAGTGACTAAGAAGGATCCAGTCTGGCGGGCTTACCTTTTATTTTCTTGTTTTAAACTTGTTCAAATCTCGGTCAAACCTAGGATTTGACCAAGATTCAAAATGTGCATCAAAATTCAAAAAAAATTATAAAAATTAAAAACCAAATTAAAGCACATAGTGTTCTTATGTCATATAGTAAGCATTAAAGTTGAGAAACAAGGTCTAGACACATATTCAAACAAGACAAATCATGTATCTATACCCCTAACCCCTAAACTCTATCTTATGAAGTCAACAACATGAAGAGAAGTGGTTTTGGGTTTCAAACATGGAAATTTCAAAAACCTCCCAAAAGCTTCATTTTAGAGTGACTAATATATATAAGAAGGATCCATGCCTGCTTACCACCTTTTCATTTTCATATTTTAAACTTGTTTAAATCCGTGTCAAATTAAACCAAGGATTTGACCAAAAGATTCAAATGGGCATAAAATTTAAAAAAAATCAGAAAAATGAAAAACAAAAGCATATAGTCTTCTTATGTCATATACTAAGCATTCAAGTTGATAAACAAGGTTTGGACATGCATATTCAAACCTAGGCAAATCATGTATCTATCCCCTAGCCCCTAAACTATATCTTATGAAGTCAAGCATGAAGAGAAGTGGTTTTGGGTTTCAAACATGAAAATTTCAAGAACATCCCAAAAACTTCATTTTAGAGTGACTAAGAAGGATACAGGCTTCCCCTTTTCATTTTCATGTTTTATACTTGTTTAAATCTTGGTCAAACCTAGGATTTGATCGACAAAGATTCAAATGTGCATCAAAATAAAAAATCAGAAAAATTAAAAACCAAAGCACATAGTTTTCTTATGTCATATAGTTAGCATTAAAGTTGATATAAACAAGGTCTAGATATATTCAAACAAGAAAAATCATGTATCTACCCCTAACCCTAAACTCTGTATGTCTTATGTAGTCAAGCATGAAGAGAAGTACGTGGTTTTGGGTTTCAAACTTGGAAATTTCAAGAACCCCCCCAAAGCTTCATTTTAGAGTGACTAAAGGATCCAGGTCGGGCTTACCTTTTATTTTCATGTTTTAAAATTGTTCAAATCTTGGTCAAACCGTACCTAGGATTTGATCAAGATTCAAATGGGCATAAAATTTCAAAAAAATGAAAAACCAAAGCATATAGCCTTCTTATGTCATATAGTAAGCACTCAAGTTGATAAACAAGGTCTAGACATATTCAAACCAGAAAAATCATGTTTCTACCCCTAGCCCTAAACTTTGTCTTATGAAGTCAAGCACGAAGAGAAGTCGTTTTGGATTTCAAACATGGAAATTTCAAAAACCTTCCCAAAAGCTTCATTTTGGAGTGACTAATTAAGAAGGATACAGGCTTACCTTTTCATTTTCATGTTTTAAACTTGTTTAAATATTGGTTAAGCCTAGGATTTGACCAAGATCAAATGGGCATAAAAATTCAGAAAAAATCAAAAAAAATGAAAACCAAAGCACATAGTATTATTATGTCATATAGTAAGCATTCAAGTTGATAAACAAGGTCTAAACAACAAACTAGACAAATCATGTATCTACCCCCTAACCCTAAACTTGACCAAGATACAAGTATGGGCACAAAACCCTCTTAGCCAAAATCAACTACGAGCAAGATTTTCTGTATTGTAGATGCCCCAATTGACTCTCATCCCCAATGTAGTCTTTTTTATGTCAGTATAGACTTCTTTACTGGATGTATACTATCGTACATGGCATGCATTTGCCTAATGAGCAGCATTGTTTAGCCGTTCTAGCCAACCCGATCAATCTGTCAAGCTTCATGCACGAGATGCCAATTTACTCCCTCGCTCCGATCCATATTTCTTGGTGCTAAAAAGAATGTGAATCGGAGGGAGTACTTTTCTTAGATAGTACTATATCAGTTCAAAAAAAAGTACAGTACTACTACATCACAAATGCATCAAAAGAGTACTACTGTACATCACAAGACCACGACAGTTGTATAGTAGAGTTTAATGCTGAACTTTAAACAGGACCAGGAGCATCAGGGCCAGCAGCAGGGGCGTTGACCGGCAACAAACCAGTCAAAAGACGTAAGGAAGAGGCCATATGCTGCGTGCTTGGCCTTGATTGCAGGGTGGTGATTCTTCGCCGCTCGCCATGTATTCACGCCGTACCAGTTCCGCGTCGCCCGCGAGCGGATCGAAGCGATCCCGCGCGCCGGACACGCTCGAGGAGGCGTGGCGGCTCCAGTGCAAGCAGTCCGCCGCCGGGAGTCGGCGCGCGGCGTGCAGGTACAGAGGCTCCCTGTACATGCCGTCGTCGCTCCGCGAGTTCGCCCCGGGCGGGCTCTGGTACAAGGCGGATCCGCCGCTCAAACCGATGAGCGGCCCCGTCTTCAACAAATGGCGCGCCGACCGGGAGAGGAACCGCCGGTCGAAGGCGGCGTGGGAGGCGAGCACCAGCGGCGGATTCGCGCCGCCAGCCGGCGAGGAGGCGGAGGAGGCGGAGGAAGGGGAAGACCCCCTCTTCTTGAAGGCGCTGGCCGCGTCCCTCAAGGACGATGCCGACAAGAAGAGGGCGGAGGAAGAAGACAAGGCGGCGGCCATCGCCGCCGTGAAGGAGAAGGAGGCGCGGGATGCGGAGGAGAACGCGACCATCATCTTCCTCGACGACTAGATAGGTTAGAAGTCGCGATAAGGATCGCGCAATTCTGTATGTATGATCCGTATGTATGATCAACTATGAATTATGAACAATGAACTATCAAACCAAACCACATAGTTTTTTTATGTCATATAGTAAGAATTCAAGTTGATAAAACAAGGTCTAGACATATTCAAACTAGACAAATCACGTATATCTACCCCTAACCCTAAACTCTGTCTTATGAAGTAAAGCATGAAGAGAAGTGGTTTTGGGTTTCAAACATGGAAATTTCAAAAACCTTCCCAAAAGCTTCATTTTGGAGTGACTAAGAAGGATGCAGGCTTACCTTTTCATTTTCATGTCTTAAACTTGTTTAAATCTTGGTTAAACCTAGGATTTGACCAAGATCAAATGGGCAAAAAAATCAGAAAAAATCAAAAAAATGAAAACTAAAGCACATAGTATTCTTATGTCATATAGTAAGCATTCAATTTGATAAACAAGGTCTAAACATATTCAAACCAGACAAATCATGTATCTACCCACTAACCCTAAATTCTGTCTTATGAAGTCGATCAAGCATGAAGAGAAGTGGTTTTGGGTTTCAAACATGGAAATTTCAAAAACCTCCCAAAAGCTTCATTTTAGAGTTACTAAGAAGGATCCATGCTTACCTTTTATTTTCATGTTTTAAACATGTTCAAATCTTGGTCAAACCGTACCTAGGATTTGACCAAGATTCAAATGGGTATAAAAATTCAAAAAAACTGAAAAACCAAAGCACATAGCCTTCTTATGTCATATATAGTAAGCACTCAAGTTGGTAAACAAGGTCTAGAGATATTCAAACCAGAAAAATCTTGTATCTACCCCTAACCCTAAACTTTGTCTTATGAAGTCAAGCACGAAGAGAAGTCGTTTTGGGTTTCAAACATGGAAATTTCAAAAACCTTCCCAAAAGCCTCATTTTGGAGTGACTAAGAAGGATGCAGGCTTACCTTTTCATTTTCATGTTTTAAACTTGTTTAAACCTTGGTTAAACCTAGGATTTGACCAAGATCAAATGGGCATAAAAATTCAGAAAAAATCAAAAAATGAAAACCAAAGCACATAGTATTCTTATGTCATATATTAAGCATTCAAGTTGATAAACAAGGTCAAGACATATTCAAACCAGACAAATCATGTATCTACCCTAACCCTAAACTCTGTCTTATGAAGTCAAGCATGAAGAGACGTGGTTTTGGGTTTCAAACATGGAAATTTCAAGAACCCCCCAAAAGCTTCATTTTAGAGTGACTAAGAAGGATCCAGGTCGAGCTTACCTTTTATTTTTATGTTTTAAACTTGTTCAAATCTTGGTCAAACCTAGGATTTGACCAAGATTCAAATGGGTATAAAAAATGAAAAACCAAAGCACATAGCCTTTTTATGTCATATAATAAGCACTCAAGTTGATAAACAAGGTCTAGACATATTCAAACCAGAAAAATCATGTATCTACCCCTAACCCTAAACTTTGTCTTATGAAGTCAAGCACGAAGAGAAGTCGTTTTGGGTTTCAAACATGGAAATTTCAAAAACCTTCCCAAAAACTTCATTTTGGAGTGACTAAGAAGGATGCAAGCTTACCTTTTCATTTTCATATTTTAAACATGTTTAAATCTTGGTCAAACCTATGATTTGACCAAGATTCAAATGGGCATAAAAATAGTTAGAAAAATCATGTACGTATCTACCCCTAACCCTAAACTCTATCTTACGAAGTCAAGCATGAAGAGAAGTGGTTTTGGGTTTCAAACATGGAAATTTCAAAAACCTCCCAAAAGCTTCATTTCAGAGTGACTAAGAAGGATCCAGACCGGGCTTACATTTTATTTTCATATTTTAAACTTGTTCAAATCTTGGTCAAACCGTACCTAGAATTTGACCAAGATTCAAATGGGCATAAAATTTCAAAAAAAAAAAAGCACATAGCCTTCTTATGTCATATAGTAAGCACTCAAGTTGATAAACAAGGTCTAGTCATATTCAAACCAGAAAAATCATGTATCTACCCCTAAGCCTGAACTTTGTCTTATGAAGTCAATCACGAAGAGAAGTCGTTTTGGGTTTCAAACATGGAAATTTCAAATACCTTCCCAAAAGCTTCATTTTGGAGTGACTAAGAAGGATGCAGGCTTACCTTTTCATTTTCATGTTTTAAACATGTTTAAATAAGGATGCGTGGTTCTGAAACCTCATACACATTGTTGCAAAAGTAATTACATCACCTAAACAATACTACCAGTTCATAATTCTAAACTTATGTACAATCTTGGAAACATATAACGCCAGCCTAGTTCACCAATTATCATCATCCCTCTTGATGCGCTTGCCGGTGCCGCTTGTACCTGCCTCCCATGGGTTGGCAGTCCAAGTTCTGCACTCGTTCGCACTTCGTGTGTCGGGAATCCTTGTTGGAGCTTCCCAACCAGATACAGGCCCTGCCCTTGCTAGCTCACCACATCCAGCCGTTGCCCTAGCTTGCTCACCATGTGAACCGCCATCCCACGGAGACCCCGAAGTAGGCTCGCACGGGTCCTTTATCCATGGTGGCATATTCTTCGGATCAAATGGTATGTTGTGCCTAAAGCAATAAGATACAAATTCCCAGTAGGTTGTCCCGACACACTGCTTCTTCTCGTCGCGCCAGGCAGGGGGAAGAGCGGCCAACCTAGCCGCTTCCTTGCAATCCGGGCAAACCACTTCCCTTGGAATTGGTTGTGCTTGACGCTGCCCATCATTGATTTTTTTGAGTCGCCTGTACAACTCAAAACTGACATACCCATCAATCGCAGCATACCTCAAGTTTACTTCAGGCAATGGCATGCACTCCCATTGATCGTGGCTGCTAGTAGGGAACTTGGTCTTCATGTCTTTGTAAGATGGGTCAATGATGGCGGCTGCCAAATCACCCATGCCAGTCCTATTGCCAGGACCATTGAAATTGATCATATCCTGAATGTCAATCCAATTATGTTTAGGAATTTTAATGCCATCTCTAGCAAACCTGCTAGAGTCACCCCTGATGTCAACAGTTGTGAAACAAATTCCTTTATGTTGAAGGAATTCTTGCAGTGCCAGATTATCAGGACTCCTGCATGTTAACACAAATCAATCTTGTAAGATCGTATATGCTGAAATAGTACACATATTTTTCTTCCAGTAAACTGTATACTTGTTGCAGTGAAACAATGATTTTGCATCAGTGATACACATCAAAATAACATGAATTATTGTTGCGACTATATGATCTAATTATTTAAGTGTCAAGTTAAGATTCAGTTACTATATGTTAATATCTTGACATCCATGCCGATTATCGGTGAGTATGAGTACATGAAATTTGTGCAAATTTTGAGTACCAAAATCATGAAACTAGATATCGTGGTCAATCCAAAAAAATTATACAAGTATGTTGGATATTACGTTCCAGACCACATTTTTCATACAAGTTAGTTTGTTCGTGTTTTCATACAAGTTAGAACCTAGTCTATTTCGAAATAAAAAAGCAGATCCAAGATAAAGGAAGAGTTTCTATATTAAAAAACAAAAGGATAAAGGAAGGCATGTGAAGAACATACCTGCAGAAATGGTACACCAGGACGTGGTCGTCCATGGCCAACTGAACGACGGCGGTACTTACTTGGTCCGCAGTGTATTCTAGGTCGAGGCCGACGAACCTGGGCCTGTCCTCTAGTAGCTTTTGTTCGTACATCTTGAGGGTGTGCTCGAGAACGGAAGGGTCATTCGTGTAGACCACGTTCACCTTGGTCGTCCCATGGGGAACGACGCTCCTCTTTAGCGTAAACAGGCCGCCGTCGGCCATGGCAGCGCTGAAGCACGTCGAACTGATCGGAGGGATTGAGGGGGAGGGAGGGAGAGCAACTGCAAACAATGGGGTTTTTTGGAACTTGCCGAAATGCAGGGGAGAACGAACCGCCAGGGGTTGTTTAGTGGGGACAGATGGGAATAATACTGCGATGAGGTTGAGGAATTAACTCCAACCGCCATTTAAATCTAGTACTCCCTATAGTCAGTTGATAGGAAATGGACGGGCAAGATTGATTCTAGGGAGGCGAATCCCAGTATTTTCCCAATTTATTTGAGTTGTAATATAACCATCGTTAATACTTGAATTGAAAAATATTTACAAAATTAATTTATTATATACTACATGATGAGATAATCCAACAAACCATGGAAATGCATGGCCATCCAACCATGTCACCCGCTTGTGAAAATTGTATAGGTGGTAGTGTGCGCAATACACGCGGTAGCCACTTCACAAATACATCCTTTTAATTTTGCCCCCCTTAATTCGGCCAATAAAAATGAAAAGACTTTATGTGGAAAACCAAAAAAACTGTATTTGGCAAAGTATAGTCGAAAATAAGAAGTTTTTCATTGATCTCTTAAAAAAGGGGTCATGATTCGAAAGTTCGCCATGCATGGTTCTTGCGGTAACCAAGCTAGCTCACCCATGTGGCAAGAAGAGAATCAATGTCCAACATGCATGGTTCCAAAAATATATATTTACAGAATGATTCTGCTTCTCAAGAATATTTGCATGCCATCATGTTTGTTATTTTTCCTAGATAAAAGTAGTAATTGGTGACTTCGTGATTGCCTTGCTTGCTGATTTCAATAAGTTTGAACCTCATTTTTGGCTTTTTTCAAATTTAGGCAAAAACTTCTTGGCAATCGACTTTGTGAGCTACTATACTTGGATGCAACCCACATTTTCGTTGGCTAATTAATGTTTTCTGATTCCACAACAATAGGGCACATCCCTATATCATCCCAAATTTTGAATTCTTATTAGTTTGGTTGATGACCACCATTCATATCCGAACTTAATTAATTGGAGTACAAATGATGGTTTCATGGTAAGCTAGTTTGACAAATTAGCCTTCGAAATGGCGATTCGCCTACCATGCATGCATGTTTGGCCTACCCGTGAAATTTTGATTTGTGGTATTGTGCACACACTGCACATGATAGCGAATAAACAAAACACATATTTGGACCCCTTTGGCCAGCAAGGGCATGTTTGGTTCCTAGCCACAATTTGTCAAGAAGCCAAAATTTGGCAGCCATGCATATAGTTTATTTGGCATGTGTTTGGTTTTTGCCACAATTTGGCTTATCACACTTCATTGCATGTATATATGGTCCATTTGTCATAGACTCAACTTTTTTTTACAAAGTTTTGACAAAGTTTGGCTTTAATATTTTAAGCCACAATTTGGTGGCTAGCCATACTAGTTTTTTTGTTGCTAACCACACTTTGGCTTTGGAAAAATGTGGCTACCAAACATGGGTCCTAATAAAAAGAAAACAACACACTAATGTGTGGTAAACCAAAAATCCCTACTTTGCAAAGTTGCATATGTGCAAAAGGGGGGCAATGCATGCATTATTCAGAAGTTGATTGTGGTTTTCGTAGTGTAACCAATTAATTAAGCTTACATATGGGAAGAGGCTAGCGAGGCGAACTCAAGCAGCTATGGTTCCAATGTTGTCAAGTTTGAAGTGGACACTGCATGAAGCTTGCTCAAATTAATGGGTAGAAAGCCAAAAGTAGTCCATATTTATTCTATATGTGTGTGAATAATAACTCTTCACCCCAAACCTCTATGTATGATAGGGTTTTATATTTTTTACTTGTTAGTAGTAAGTACATGTCATGTGATGGCTCCATGCACATGTTTCACAACTTTTTTTTGATTTGTTTCTACCTCATTTGGTTGGTTTCAAATTTGCTCAAACTTCCTATATATGCGCGCAATGTTGTACTATTGGGACCCATGTTTGGGCTTTGTTTGTGGTACCACACTTGCAGGGTACCTCCAAGTATTTTATTCCCAAAAATTATGAATTCTAATTAAATGGTGAACTATAAACTGATCATCTAAAGTTGGAAAATAAAATCCATATATAGCTACACATCGAGATATGTGTATAAGGTAGACAAACTGCATTGCCACACATGCCTTATATAAGTTTGTTTTTTCTAGCGGAGTGGATTCCCTAATCACCCCACGGTTGTGACATTGTCAATGTTGTCATGATAAATAACATTGCGAGACTTTCCATCTTATTCTTTTTTGTAGAAATGATTGTCCCATTATGGCAAACGTCCCCATTCGTTTTTCAAATTAAGTAAACGTTATAGGATGAAAATTCATTGAAGTGACAAATTTTCTAGATTTCTAACTATTTTAGCTCATTCAAACAAGTTTGCAATAGGCCGACCTGTTGTCCAGTGACAATTTTAGAGTACAATTTGATCAACATCACAAAAAAGTGCTTTTAAGGCTCGTAAGTAGTATCATACATGCCATGTTGGCAAAAATCTAATGTGTCACATCAATTATGAGGTGAGAGATGAGAGTAGTATTATAACACATAAACCTAGAAAACTTAGAAAACTTCATGACAAATACATCATGTACACACATTTGCATTGAGATTCTACAAAACTTTAAATATGACATAAGTATGAACCATATTATGATACTATGCATTGTGGAGGTAGTATCACAAACTAGTAGTGTATGATACTACGTACTACGTACTTCCCATTGTGACTAGTCTTAATCACTCTGACCTCGCCGTCTCGCCGTCTTACTATAGTACATACTACACCCCCACTCCGTCTCTCATACATCGCCCCACTCGTTTCCCACTCCGTCTCTCATACAGCGGCTGCGCCTGTAGATATCTTCGAGGATCTGGGCGATTTTGACCCGCTTTTCGGCGCTCGCCGTTTCAAGGTGAAGACCCCAATCTTAGCATGCATGTTGGACCAATTAGGAGTACAAAATTATGTTCTAAATGTTGCTCAAACTTTCCATACAACTAATATATAACTTATACTACGTAGGTTACACCATCGAAAAAGGTATGACCAGTTGAGAAATGGGAACAATAACTTGGAACCTTTCTTACTATCGAGTGGGACGTGTGATATTGGTGTGACCCTGCTTTTTTCTTCTTCTACATAATGGCTACATGATGGTTCTAGAAAGAAGTGTATGCTGTTGTGGTATCTCTTGACGCGAATCCCTCTAATCACAAGCGTTAGATTTTGGAAACCAACGGTTAGTACTGCTGTTACATGTCTAGTTCAAAACTGGTGCATTTTGTATGTTGTTGTAGTAGTCTAGTAGATAGATTCAGATGCATGGTCAGGAGTGCAAACATTTCGCAACTAGTTGATCCCTCATCTTATTGTCGGATGTCACATTTCGAGTTTGTAAAAAAATGTAAATTCAAATCATAGTCACGGGTTATGTTGTATCTTGCGCACATCTAAACATTTGTTTCAAAAAGTGACCATATGTGAGCTGTGGAAAAAAGAAAAGACCAAAGTGAATAATATTCCTTAACTATTCACATATCATTTGTCTTTTTTGTGCAAGCTAGATTTTTTTTTACATACTCATCTGTGACCTGTGGAGCAATACACAACATAATATGTGTCCCAGTTTTGTTTTTCTTCATATTTTTTAAAAGTGCAGAAGTGTGATATCCGATAATAGGATGCGAGTGCAACTAGTTGCAAATGAGATGCTAATGCATGCTGATATGATACTACCTCTGTCCATAAATAGATGTATGTCTTTTGTCGTGGCCCCATCCTACTTCTGCATTTTCTTTACGGCCATTTTTGAGTAGTTGGGACCTGGACGTGATCGGACTAGTCGATACTCGATAGTAGTCGTAGTACTGTACAACTTCTGCATGTGGCGTCAGCCTCTAGAGTAGTAGTACTAGCTAACGGATAGATTATATCTGGAGAAACTGACATGGCCATTGATATGACAAGACTATACCCGGATTCGGACGCATTGTAGTGACTCCATCAATGTTCCGCTATGATGGTCTATTTTACTGCTACACCAGATTGTCGACGCAGAGGATTCCTTGGCTTCCGCGCAAGACCCTTCCCAAAGAAGGCATCTGCTCTGGCCCGTTGATTCTATGTGGACGGTTCCAGATTGCTTTATGTGTTTTTGTACAGTATCAGATACTAGGTTTTCCTTCCCTCCATATTAGGGGTTGTTTGGTTTAGGAGATAGGTTTATGGGGTGAGAGTATCCCCAACCACCTGGCTAGGGATAGCCAATTTTTGTTGTTTGGTTGTGTAGGAATTGAGTGTAGGACGAGAGGTGGGTAGTGGTATAGATTTTTTTTGTTTGCTCGAAATGTTAGGGGTGGCTATAAGATGGTGAGATTATCTCTACACACATCAAATATACCACACCTCCTATTTTTATAGCCCAAAAAAATACATAACCGGTGGTATGTGAATTGATCTGGGTAAAAATATTACACAACCGTACAAATATTCAAATCCTATAGTCAAATCCTACATAACTCCTATAGTCAAATCCTACATAACTCCTATACAAATTGTACGAATCAAAGGATATGATTTTCCCCCTATATAGCTTGTTTGATTTGAAGAATTGAATCCTCCAAAATTTCTATGTATTGTTTTCTTATACTAGTACAACCCTATGGGATTTCTAATAAGAGGTTAGACCTCTTGGAAAAATTCATATGCATCTGTGACAACTATGCTATGCACTCTCAATCTATATAGAAATTTCCTTTGTCTTTCCTATGATACCATCACACACCTAGCTCTACCAATTCCCGTAGATTTCTTTCCCGTAGGATTCAAGGAGGCATATGTCATAGCGATTCTCCATTATTCTATCATATGAATCTAACATGCACTCTCAGTTTGAGTGATGCAAAGTGGCCACTATAAGATTTATTTAGTCAGATTAATTGGTCATGCATACACTAGTTGTTTTCTATCTTTCCTACACATGTCAATTAGCGAAATTTATAAGTAAAATCCTAAAATTCAAATAAATTGCTGAAAATTGGAAATAATATTACAGTTGTAGCAAATTACTAAATCGATCCAGAAAATATGTACATGGCTTCAAGAATCTTTTTGCCGAACTGAGTAGTCCGTAAATGATGTCCTTGGAGTAGTTTGTGAGTTAAAGAACGTCCATTTCGTCAAACTGACATGGCCTTTGATTTGACAAGAGAACACTAATATTTTGGACCTGAATCAGAGTGGTAAAGGCGTACAGCTCGATCAATGCAATGGTATGATGGCTATGCAGCTATACCTATATAGGAGTAGACTACTAGTAGACTTTGGGACACAGAGATTTGGCTTCCGCGGCCGACCCCGAACAAGATTCTTTTACATTGCCCATCTTTTCACTGACATTGAATCGCTGAAACTTGGGGTCCGCCTGTGGCAGGACCAGCCTGTCAATGGCCCAAAGTCTTATGTGCTCCCGCCCTTTGATTTTGGATGGACGGACAAGATTGCCCAGTCCCATCCCTGTCCTGTTCGTTCCAGTTTTCATCCTCCTCCCCGGGGAACCCTCCCCGGAGAGCTCTACACCGACCCCTTCTATCCCCACCTGCTTGTCCCTTCCTTCTTCCTCCAGCGATTCATCCATCGTTCAACAAGTTGTCTAAGAAGAACATGAAGAAGTGTAAGAAGAGGAAGGAGGCGTTGTTGTCTGAGACTAAATCCGCGGTGAAATCCATCCCGCTGAAAGTCCTGCAAACTCCGACTTTGAAAGTGTACCAGCGGCGCCGGCGGACAGGCATGTCTGCGCTTCCATCGCAAGCTCAGTCTGCGCTTCCATCGCAAGCTCAGTCTGCGCTTCCATCGCAAGCTCAGTCTGCGCTTCCATCGCAAGCTCAGTCTGCTTCGGGCTTGTTGGGTCAGGGCAGAGTAATCCAGCAAGAGTCCTGGTAGGTTTTTATCGCCATGTGCTTTCTTTGCCCCCATGAACGCAGATTACAGCAAGGCAAACAGATCCAACTATTTTTTTACCCGGGAGAACCAGCTATTTGACCGTCTTTCTTCCAGGGCCGCCCGTTCAAGTGTCGCCCTTCCTACCGATGCCGAGAAATCGACCGTGTTTCGCCAAGATGGTGGGTACGTAGCTCCCCGGTATGTTTCCATCGCCATGCCGAAGTTTCTCTGCCTTCTGGCTGGCTAGCGGATCAAACAATTTAACCGTCTTTCTTCCATGGCGGCTGGTTTCAGCGCCATTCCTACCCAAGTTGAGAAATCGCTCGTTTCTCGCCAACCTGGTGGGTACGAAGCTCCTGGGTATGTTTCCATCGCCATGCCGGATTTTCGTTGAGTCCTTGCTGGCAGGCGGTGCCAACTAAACCGGCTATCATCTTCCAGGGCCGACGGTTCCAGGCTCGTGCTTTCTACCGCAGGATCCACTTCGTACTTAGCTATCGAGGACCCGTTGTTTGATGAGCACTTGTTAGCTCTCAAGAGCATTAATAATGTATGCACTATAATATACGAAGTATATCCATTGCTTTTTTTTCTTCCTCTTCATCTCCGTACTGCATGAGGGCTTCTTTAATTCGTAGGACTTCTATAAGAATTGTGTAGCATTTAGATCCTATGGGTTCTTCCCTACATTAGTTGTTTGATTTATAGAAATATATCCTATGTTTGTTCCTTTTTTCGAAATGGGGGACATATCACAGCCTCTGCATCAAAATGATGTATATGGCTGCTTTATTGCTTTCTTCAGTTCATACACAAATTATGACAACTTCTCACGGATCAGCTAGAGTCGACACAAAGATCCACCAACGAAACATAGAAAACAGCGGGTGCCAAAAAGGCAAAAACACATCAGTAAGTAATTCTATGAGGAAACTGCCAGCCACCCTGGCTGTAAAAATCCCGTGCGGCTGTCTCTAGTCAGTTGCACCCAGACTCCATGATATCCTGCTGATCCTCGGGCTGGAGATAAGAAACATACGGATCTAGTGAATAATCATAGGGATAACCTGCAAGAAGGGATGAGATTTGGGTTTATTAAACACGACTTCATTTTGTACATTCCAAAATAGCCCATAAAATAGCGCATACACCCTCTCTAATGTATACAAAATCCTATGCTTTTCCTAATCTTATGATTTTCATATCCTGTGAATGAAAAAGGATCCCTGATTCGTTCCTGGTGAATTTTTCCATGCAGGAAGGGATTATGAGATTAAAGGGCCACAACACCACCCTTCAGAACAGAAACCTCAAACTCTTGCATAGGTTTGGTATCCTGAATGCAGAATCAGAGACGAATGCTCAGTCTCCGGGAGAGGAGCAGCCAGTGCGCGTGTGTGCATCTTCGGCCGTGTATGTTTCCATTGCCGTGCCGCAGTTTCATCGCCTCCTTGCTGGCTGCCAGATCCAACTACTTAACTGTCTTTCTTCCAGGGATGGCGGTTCCATAGTTGAAGAGGTTCCTATGGACAAGGACTTTGCAGCTCTCAGGCATATTGAAGAGGTTGGCACTCCATTTGTTTATTTCTCCCCCCTCATCTGCACTCTGCATACTTCATTGCTGTTGAATTTGCAATGCAGGATGTGATAACACGATTCTCCGCGAAACTGGACCAGATCAAGGGCCACAACACCATCCTTCATAAGAAAATCCGCCACCTCGTGGGCAGGTGCATTTTAAATCGTGCCATATCGAAGGAGAATGCCCGTTCCGATGCAATCTTCTTTTGATAAACGGTACTCAGACGTTCTCGCGGAGTGTAAGAAGTTGAAGAAGGAAGTCGAGGAACTACGCGCCCAGCCACCGATGAGTGTGGTCACTGACAAGGCTGGTCAGTGTGATTGCAACTGTGACTGTGAAAGTTTTCAACAGGAAGTGGAGTTGCATGCTGAACATGCGCAATATTTCGAGACGAAGTACTTGAAAGTTCGCACAGAGTGCGATAAGTTGAAGAAGGAAGTCGAGTGTCTCCGCTCCCAGCAGCCAACTATTGCGACATCAGGAGACCAGGGTGTGCTAATTGCAGCCAGAATTTTGGAATCGATGAAAAGTTGAATTTGGCTTTGTTGTGCAATATAGCAAGACCTGTTCCTCCTCTGCCTTCGTCTTTTGGCATAATTGCTTTGTCTTCAGTATTGACTCCTGAATGATTCGTATATTTCTGACGGTTTCTGAATTATGTACAACTTTTGTAATATTGGTCAAACTAGTTTTGACCAGGGTTTGTGTAGGGTGGTTGAATTTTTTTGGTTGGTCCAAATTGTGTTGTGTGGTCCAAATGTGATGTATCATCACACCACCATGTGCCCCGCCACCCCCAGGTTTTGGTAATGCCATTCTGATACATGCTTCATAGAAGGAACATACATTTTTTTCCGTTCCCTGTAGACAGTGTTGGGCCTCCAAGAGTAGAGGTTTGTAGAACAGCAGCAAGTTTTCCCTTAAGTGGATCACCCAAGGTTTATCGAACTCGGGGAGGAAGAGGTCAAAGATATCCCTCTCATGCAACCCTGCAACCACAAAGCAAGAAGTCTCTTGTGTCCCCAACACACCAAATAGGTGCACTAGTTCGGCGAAGAGATAGTGAAATACAAGTGGTATAAATAAGCAGTAGCGATGCCAGAAAATAGCTTGCTGGCGTGTAGTTGATGGTGGTAGTATTGCAGCAGTAGTAACACAGTAAAACAGTAAACAAGCAGCGATAGCAGTATTTAGGAACAAGGCCTAGGGATTACACTTTCACTAGTGGACACTCTCAACATTGATCACATAACAGAATAGATAAATGCATACTCTACACTTTTGTTGGATGATGAACACATTGCGTAGGATTACACGAACCCTCAATGCCGGAGTTAACAAGCTCCACAATAATGCTCATGTTTAAGTAACCTTTAGTGTAAGATAGATCAAAAGACTAAACCAAGTACTAGCATAGCATGCACACTGTCACCTTCATGCATATGTAGGAGGAATAGATCACATCAATATTATCATAGCAATAGTTAACTTCGCAATCTACAAGAGATCATGATCATAGCATAAACCAAGTACTAACACGGTGCACACACTGTCACCTTTACACACGTGCAGGAGGAATAGAACTACTTTAATAACTTTGCTAGAGTAGCACATAGATAGTAGTGATACAAAACTCATATGAATCTCAATCATGTAAAGCAGCTCATGAGATCATTGTATTGAAGTACATAGTAGAGAGATTAACCACATAGCTACCGGTACAGCCCCGAGCCTCGATGGAGAACTACTCCCTCCTCATGGGAGACAGCAGCGGTGATGAAGATGGCGGTGGAGATGGCAGCGGTGTCGATGGAGAAGCCTTCCGGGGCACTTCCCCGTCCGGCGGGTGCCGGAACAGAGACTCTGTCCCCCGATCTTGGCTTCGCGATGGTGGCGGCTCTGGAAGGTTTTCCGTGGTTCTGCGCCTCGGGGTTTCGCGACGGAGGCTTTATATAGGCGAAGAGGCGGCGCGGAGGGCTGACGGGCGGCGACACCATAAGGCCGCGCGGCCCAGCCGGCCGCGCGAGCCTATCATCGGGCCTGTGTGGCCCCCCTCGGCGGCTCTCGGGTGTTCTGGATGCTTCCGGGCAAAATAGGAACCTGGGCGTTGATTTCGTCCAATTCCGAGAATATTTCGTTACTAGGATTTCTGAAACCAAAAACAGCAGAAAACAGGAACTGGCACTTCGGCAACTTGTTAATAGGTTAGTTCCAGAAAATGCACAAATACGACATGTAATGTGTATAAAACATGTAGATATCATCAATAAAGTAGCATGGAACATAAGAAATTATCGATACGTTGGAGACGTATCAGCATCCCCAAGCTTAGTTCTGCTCGTCCCGAGCAGGTAAAACGATAACAAAGATAATTTCTGAAGTGACATGCCATCATAATCTTGATCATATTGTAAACATATGTAATGAATGCAGCGATCAAAACAATGGTAATGACATGAGTAAACAACTGAATCATAAAGCAAAGACTTTTCATGAATAGTACTTCAAGACAAGCATCAATAAGTCTTGCATAAGAGTTAACTCATAAAGCAATAATTCAAAGTAGAGGTATTGAAACAACACAAAAGAAGATTAAGTTTCAGCGGTTGCTTTCAACTTATTACATGTATATCTTATGGATATTGTCAACATAGAGTAATATAACAAATGCAATAAGCAAGTATGTAAGAATCAATGCACAGTTCACACAAGTGTTTGCTTCTTGAGGTGGAGAGAGATAGGTGAACTGACTCAACAATAAAAGTAAAAGAATGGTCCTTCAAAGAGGAAAGCATCGATTGCTATATTTGTGCTAGAGCTTTGGTTTTAAAAACATCAAGAGAGCATAAAAATGAAGTTTTGAGAGGTGTTTGTTGTTGTCAACGAATGGTAATGGGTACTCTAACTACCTTATCAACCAGACTTTCAAGAGCGGCTCCCATGAAGGACGTTATTTCTACCACCGTGGTAGATCATCCCTCTTCTCTTTTGTTTACACATGTATTTTAGTGGGGTGGCACTCCTTCCAACCTTTCTTTCACAAACCATGGCTAACCGATTCCATCGGGTGCCTGCCAACAATCTCATACCATGAAGGAGTGCCTTTTTATTTTATTTTTATTATGATGACACTCCTCCCCACCTTTGCTTTCTCAAGCCATGGCTAACCGATTCCATCGGGTGCCGACCAACTTTTCACATACCATGGAGGAGTGTCTATTTGCAAAATTAAGTTGCTTACTGATGAATCAGAGCAACACATGTGAAGAGAATTATTAATGAAGTTAATTAATTGGGGCTGGGAACCCCTTTGCCAGCTCTTTATGCAAAGTTATTGGATAAGCGGATGAAGCCACTAGTCCATTGTGAAAGTCTGTCCGAAGTAAATGACAAGATCGAAAGATAAAACACCACATACTTCCTCATGAGCTATAAAACATTGACACAAATAAGAAATGATAAATTTTGAATTGTTTAAAGGTAGCACTCAAGCAATTTACTTTGGAATGGCGGAAAATACCATGTAGTAGGTAGGTATGGTGGACACAAATGGCATAGTGGTTGGCTCAAGTATTTTGGATGCATGAGAAGTATTCCCTCTCGATACAAGGCTTAGGCTAGCAAGGTTATTTGAAACAAACACAAGGATGAACCGGTGCAGCAAAACTCACATAAAAGACATATTGAAAACATTATAAGACTCTACACCGTCTTCCTTGTTGTTCAAACTCAATACTAGAAATTATCTAGACCTTAGAGAGACCAATTATGCAAACCAAATTTTAGCATGCTCTATGTATTTCTTCACTAATAGGTGCAAAGTATATGATGCAAGAGCTTAAACATGAGCACAACAATTGCCAAGTATCACATTACCCAAGACATTATAGCAATTACTACATGTAGCATTTTCCAATTCCAACCATATAACAATTTAACGAAGAGGAAACTTCGCCATGAATATTATGAGCTAAGAACACACGTGTTCATACGAACCAGCGGAGCGTGTCTCTCTCCCACACAAGGATGAACTTATTTATTCAGAGAACTAAGATAACAAAACGAAAATAAAAGCACACAGACGCTCCAAGTAAAATACATACGATGTGACTGAATAAAAATATAGTTTCACTAAAAGAAACCTGATAAGTTGTCGATGAAGAAGGGGATGCCTTGGGCATCCCCAAGCTTAGATGCTTGAGTCTTCTTAAAATATGCAGGGATGAACCACCGGGGCATCCCCAAGCTTAGACCTTTCACTCTTCTCGATCACATTATATCACCCTCTTCTATTGACCCTTGAAAACTTCTGCCACACCAAACTTCAAGCAAACTCATTAGAGGGTTAGTGCATAATCAAAAACTCACATGTTCAGAGGTGACACAATCATTCTTAACACTTCTGGACATTGCACAAAACTTCTGAAAGTTAATGGAACAAAGAAACCCATTCAACAAAGCAAAAGCGGCAATGCGAAATAAAAGGCAGAATCTGTCAAAAACAGAACAGTTCGTAAAGACGAATTTTTAGATGGCACCAGACTTGCTCAAATGGAAAAACTCAAAACTAATGAAAGTTGCGTACATATCTGAGGATCATGCACGTAAATTGGCATAATTTTCTGAGTTACCTACAGAGAGGTAGACCCAGATTCGTGACAGCAAAGAAATCTGTAACTGCGCAGTAATCCAAATCTAGTACTTACTTTACCATAGAGACTTTACTTGGCACAACAAAACACAAAACTAAGATAAGGAGAGGTTGCTACAGTAGTAAACAACTTCCAAGACACAAATATAAAACAAAGTACTGTAGCAAAAAAAAACACATGGGTTATCTCCCAAGAAGTTCTTTCTTTATAGCCATTTAAGATGGGCTCAGCAGTTTCAATGATGCACTCATGAAAAATAGCAAATGAAGCAAAAGAGAGCATCAAGAAGCAAATTCAAAACACATTTAAGTCTAACATGCTTCCTATGCATAGGGATCTTGTAAATAAACAAGTTCACGAAGAGCAAAGTAACAAGCATAGGAAGATAAAACAAGTGTAGCTTGAAAAATTTCAGCACATAGAGAGGTGTTTTAGTAACATGAAAATTTCTACAACCATATTTTCCTCTCTCATAATAACTTTCAGTAGCAACATGAGCAAACTCAACAATATAACTATCACATAAAGCATTCTTATCATGAGTCTCATGCATAAAATTATTACTCTCCACATAAGCATAATCAATTTTATTAGTTGTAGTGGGAGCAAATTCAACAAAGTAGCTATCATTATTATTCTCATCATCAAATATAGGAGGCAAAGTATCATCAAAGTAAATTTTCTCCTCAATGCTTGGGGGACTAAAAATATCATGCTCATCAAAGCCAGCTTCCCCAAGCTTAGAATTTTCCATAGCATTAGCAACAATAGTGTTCAAAGCATTCATATTAATAACATTCCCATTAGCATGCATATAAAGTTCCATGGGTTTTTTAATTCTCTCTTCAAACACATCATGTCCTAATTCAAGATAAAGTTCATAAAGATCTCTCATATTTTTGTTGTTTTCCATTATGCCTTACTAGTGTAAACAAGAAACCAAATGTCGCAATTGCAGAGTCTAAAGGAAATAGCTTCGAGTACTTACAACGGCGAAAATAGCTTAGTAGCCGAGATCCGGAGTGTGAGTACCTTTTACCTTTCCTCCCCAACGAGCGCTAAAAGTGCTTGATGCTGTCCAGGACTGGCGCGGGGTTGACGAGGGAGGAAATCCTTTGTGTAGCTTTCTGGTCCCCGGCAACGGCGCCAGAAAAGTGCTTGATGTCTACGTTCCCCCTCCTTTCCTGTAGACAGTGTTGGGCCTCCAAGAGTAGAGGTTTGTAGAACAGCAGCAAGTTTTCCCTTAAGTGGATCACCCAAGGTTTATCGAACTCAGGGAGGAAGAGGTCAAAGATATCCCTCTCATGCAACCCTGCAACCACAAAGCAAGAAGTCTCTTGTGTCCCCAACACACCAAATAGGTGCACTAGTTCGGCGAAGAGATAGTGAAATACAGGTGGTATAAATAATATGAGCAGAGAAAATAGCTTGCTGGCGTGTAGTTGATGGTGGTAGTATTGCAGCAGTAGTAACACAGTAAAACAAGTAAACAAGCAGCGATAGCAGTATTTAGGAACAAGGCCTAGGGATTACACTTTCACTAGTGGACACTCTCAACATTGATCACATAACAGAATAGATAAATGCATACTCTACACTTTTGTTGGATGATGAACACATTGCGTAGGATTACACGAACCCTCAATGCCGGAGTTAACAAGCTCCACAATAATGCTCATGTTTAAGTAACCTTTAGTGTAAGATAGATCAAAAGACTAAACCAAGTACTAGCATAGCATGCACACTGTCACCTTCATGCATATGTAGGAGGAATAGATCACATCAATATTATCATAGCAATAGTTAACTTCGCAATCTACAAGAGATCATGATCATAGCATAAACCAAGTACTAACACGGTGCACACACTGTCACCTTTACACACGTGCAGGAGGAATAGAACTACTTTAATAACTTTGCTAGAGTAGCACATAGATAGTAGTGATACAAAACTCATATGAATCTCAATCATGTAAAGCAGCTCATGAGATCATTGTATTGAAGTACATAGTAGAGAGATTAACCACATAGCTACCGGTACAGCCCCGAGCCTCGATGGAGAACTACTCCCTCCTCATGGGAGACAGCAGCGGTGATGAAGATGGCGGTGGAGATGGCAGCGGTGTCGATGGAGAAGCCTTCCGGGGGCACTTCCCCGCTCCGGCAGGGCGGGAACGGAGACTCCTGTCCCCGGATCTTGGCTTCGCGATGGTGGCGGCTCTGGAAGGTTTTCCGTATCGTGGTTCTGCGCCTCAGGGTTTTCGCGACGGAGGCTTTATATAGGCGAAGAGGCGGCGCAGGAGGGCTGACAGGGCGGCGACACCATAAGGCCGCGCGGGCCCAGCCCTGGCCGCGCGAGCCTATCATCTGGGGCCTGTGTGGCCCCCCTCTGGCGGCTCTCGGGTGTTCTGGATGCTTCCGGGCAAAATAGGAACCTGGGCGTTGATTTCGTCCAATTCCGAGAATATTTCGTTACTAGGATTTCTGAAACCAAAAACAGCAGAAAACAGGAACTGGCTTCGGCAACTTGTTAATAGGTTAGTTCCAGAAAATGCACAAATACGACATGTAATGTGTATAAAACATGTAGATATCATCAATAAAGTAGCATGGAACATAAGAAATTATCGATACGTTGGAGACGTATCAAAGGACCATACATTTTTTCCGTTAGGGCATGACAATTTTGAAAAATTCAAACAAAAATGGGAAGAGAGAATGGTAACATCATTTTCCATGTGATGCCCCTGTGCCAAATTTTGGTTCATTTTAAGAATGTAAGGTGACAAATTACTCGAGGAAGCTAGTTGGAGTAGACGGGCATGACCGGATTGGCATAGGGGATTTATTTTTTGAAGGATGTTATTTTTCATGGACAATATCTGACACAAACAATAAAATGTTAAGGTCTCATATTATTCTGAATGATTGTGAATTACTTATGACGTTTGGAAGTATTGGTATACGTGAGAATCGAGTACATGCACGACTTCACGCGTCCACAACTAATCGGCCTCATCGTCTGTCGCGTCCACAACTAATGCCATTCTGATACAGAGAGTCAGAGGCTATAAAATAATCGGCCTCATCGTCTCTCGCGAGCTCGTCCTCTCCCCTCCCATCAACTCACCGCACCTCCGAGGCATCGACTTCCTCGTTTCCAACCGCAGCAGCATGAAGACAGGTCTTGCGTACGAGGCGGAGCAATCGGCGGCCGCTCGCGCAGAGGATGCCTCTGCGGTAGTGGCCGTCGCGGCGGGTGAGGCTTCACCGGGCACCCAGGCCGCTCGTCTCCTCTGCTTGTCTGATTCTTCGACCTCGGTCGAAACGGGCGTCCTGGCCGTCGAGGAGAAGGTGGATAGCAACGCCGTTGCTCCCGCCGAAGATCCGCAAGGCGTTGCAGGCCACCACGGCGAGGTCTTCCTAGACCCGGTGCTGGACGCGGACCTCGACCCCTTCGACGATTTCGGCCCAAACGTTCAGTTCCAGGAGGATGTCGAGGGTGACGACGAGGAGGTACTGCTCTTTTACCGAAACTGTCCCGATCCTTTTTGTGTCATATTACTGTTCGCGTGGTTTGCACGAACCTGGTTCTTGATTGATTTGATCCCCTACCTTGTTCTTGTAGACGTACTTGATTCTACGGTTCGTACGGTCAGATTCTAGTTTAATTTCGACTAATCTGCCATGTAGTTGGCTTGATTTGTCATATAATTAATTTATGTGTTCATACTTAGTGGACTTGCAATTGTTGTGGCTTATGTTCATTGCTGTTCATAGGGTTTTCTCGTGATTTAGTATGATTTCTTCTGCCATTTACTTGTTCTACACATTTAATTTTAGGGTTTCTAAGGTTTGCTTATGATAGTGCAGTATTTATTCGATCTTTCATTAAGCACCTGATTATTATGTACTTTATAATTCACAGGAATATTCTGATGACATGGACGACAACAAGGAGCGCAGGGACCAGAAGAGCCGCTACGTTCTGAAGCGGCTGAAGGGTGGTGAAATTCGTTTCCGCATGCGCGGGGAGCTATTTTGCCCATTCTGTGGCAAAATCCTCCAGAAGGACATCCGCAGCCTGATCCAGCATGCGACGGGTGTAGGCCTAAGTACATCGGGGAAGCACCGCCCTGCAACCAAGGCCAAGCACGCAGCATATGGCCTCTTCCTCCAGAATTACGTCTTGCCTGGCTTGTTCCCAGTCAACGCCCCTGCTGCTGGCCCTCATGCTCCTGGTCCTGTTTAAAGTTCATATGTGTAATCTTATTCCCTTTGGAAGTTCAGTATTAAACTCTACTAGTACAACCGTGGTGGTCTTGTGATGGTAGTACTCTTTTGATGCATTTGTGATGTAGTAGTACGAAGTACTAGTATTTTTTTTGAAATGGTATAGTACTATCTAAGAAAAGTACTCCCTTCGATTCACATTCATTTTACACCAAGAAATATGGATCGGAGTGAGGGAGTAAATTAAACATGGCATCTCGTGCATGAAGCTTGACATATCGATCAGGTTGGCTAGAATGGCAATACAATGCTGCTCATTAGGCAAATGCATGCCATGTAAAGAAGTCTATACTGACATAAAAAAAGACTACATTGGGGATTAGAGTCAATTGGGGCATCTACAATACAGAAAATCTTGCTTGTAGCTGATTTTGGCTAAGAGGGTTTTACTCACATTACACGTGCCACTTTCCTTGTCTGCAAAACAAGTTCCAATAAAGGAAGAGGAAAGAAAAGGACATTGTGGGCGAGATTGAACACCTTTTTTATGTGTTAAGCTGAGGCCTTGTTTAGCTGAGGATTTCGACTTAGGCCTAACAGCTCAGCACACCCACAAATAAATCTCCTTGCGCGCACCACTGTCAGCAAAAATAACAAAATTAGCACGCAAGATTAAGAACGAAGTGAATTTAATTAACTTGGTTAGCTTTTCAAGCAATATATTCAGAGAAAGAGCACACATGTTCGGCTCGAAATAATCGTAAGAGAAGAACAATAAATCTAAGGCACCCCACTTCATCGGAAGAAGGGGCGCGACAACGCATGGATTCATACCTTGAGTCGACGCTGGCTCGTAGAAGGGCGGCCGCGCCTCGAGGATGCCGGCGACGTCTCCACCTCGGTATCACATGTGACTGCTTCTCGACGGGCGGTGCGCCGCGCCATGTAGAAGATCTATCAAAAGAGGAGAGCCCGATGACGCTACCGACGCCTCAACCTTGATAGCACCGGCCTGTTGCTCCGCACCGAGATGCGCCACATGCAAGATTTAGCGGATGCGCCAATTTCAGAGATATGTCATGATCGTTGTAACAAATTTCACCGTGATGATGATTTGATCCTGCACTCGGCCTTGAACACAAGTACTAGTACAGTCTCACAATTTTTTTATCATTATACTTTGCGAGATTTAGCGGATGCGCCAATTTTAGAGATATGTCATGATCGTTGTAACAAATTTCAACGTGATGATGATTTGATCCTGCACTCGGCCTTGAACATAAGTACTAGTACATTCTCACAATTTTTTTATCATTATACTTTGCGAGATTTAGCGGATGCGCCAAATTCAGGACTTATGTTCAAGGTCGAGTGCAACATCAAATCATCATTACATTGAAAAGTGTGTTACCATGATCATGATCTATCTCTGAATTTGGCGCATCCGCTAAATCTCGGATGCGCCCATTTTCAGAGGTAGATCATGATCATGGTAACAAATTTTAAACGTGATGATGATTTGATGTTGCACTCGACCTTGAACAGAAGTACTACTACTGTCTCACAATTTCTTTATCATTATACTTTGCCAGATTTAGCGGATGCGCCAAATTTAGAGATAGATCATGATCATGGTAACAAATTTTCAACGTGATGATGATTTGATGTTGCACTCGGGCTTGAACATAAGTACTAGTACGGTCACTCAAAATTTTAGCATTATACTTTGCAACGGATGCACCAATTTCAGGTGCATGTCACCAGATCTGTGTCCGATGATTATACTTGGACCTTAGCGAAATTCAAAATATCATAGCGGCAAAACTTCCCGCCCGCAAAATACAAAAATTTCACACGCTTCCAAATTCCGATTCTACCCCTGTGGAGATGACAGCAAAGTCGGTTGGTGGGGGGGTCTGGCCGTCATTTTTTGGATCACCACCTCCCTAGCCCCGGATACCCTCCCAAAAAAATTCATTTCCCTCAGTCTCTCATCTGAGACCACCCACCGGAACTTCTCAAGTCCCTCTCTCTACCACCTCCACGACCACCGCACCGGAACATCCCCGCCGGACTTCCCTGGCCTACCCGAGCCCTCGCGATCCTCGTCATCCGGCTGCCTGCCGGAGCCGCTTCATCGACGCCGTCATCAACCGGACCGGATCATCCCCGCCGAACCTCGAAACCATATGCTCATCCAGCAGTCTACCGCAGTCGCTTCAGCTGCGGTATCGTCCACCCCACCGGAGCCGCTTCGCCGGATCCGTCGTCCACCGCATCGGATCTTGCTCACCGACACCGCTGTGCATGAACCGGATCTGCTTCACCGGCGCCTTGCATGATCTAAACTCTTCTACTGTCGCTTTTCTATTGCTTGCCTGCAAGTTCTTGTTTAATCTTGGGGGAACCTGTTTGTGCTAACGACGCGCCGTTACGTTTTTGCAGATGAGATGAGTAATCATGAAGTGTAATGGCCGTCTCTCCAACCCCAAGTAGCACATGTAGCGTACTTCATCACCGGATCTATCAACCCCAGGAAGATCTGCTGTGACTCCCACAGAGTGCTTCTCCTAATGTAAGTCCCTTGTTTTAGCGCCATGTTCTGGGTTCAGATGCTTGTTTGTCTGAAGCTCTTTTAGTTCATTCCTAGCTATGACCGTAACACGTTGCTATTTTCTACTTCATTGCTAACTTTAAGCGATTGAACATTTTGGTTTGCATTCCCTGCTCTGTAGATGTAGCCATCATAACTTCTATCTTGCTCAGTCGTTGTTACAAAAATTATAGGTATTATAGTAACATCCTGCTATTATTTAGTTCATGGCCAATTTTAAGTAATTGCACATGTTGGTTCGCATTCCCTGCTCTATAGCTTTTGGCATCGTAACTTCTATATTTGGTTTACATTCCCTGCTCTGTAGATCTAGCCATCATAACTTTATCTTGCTCAGTCGTTGTTACAAAAATTATGGCCTGCTACTATGTTGTTTGTGCCAATTTTTTACTCCATGAACATGTTGGCTTGCATTCCCTGTACTACAGGTGATGCCATTGTTTTGTATCTAGTTCATTGTAAGCTAACAAAGTAAGGACTTAGTTTGGCATGCTATCACTCTGCTATCTAGCCTGTAGTACAAATAAACTTGTCATACTACTAGATAATAATTTTGCGTGCCATCTTGTTCTTCAAAAGCTGCATTATTGACTTGTTTCTCTGACTTGGCATGACGCTCACATATGGAAAGCTGAACATATTGGTTTGCATTCCCTCTTATACAAGTTCACAGGTGATCCCACTATATTCTGTATCTGGTCCATCCTAAGCTCCAGCATTAACTATCCTCTATGTGTTGCTCATTACAAGTTTATATCCCGAAACATCTTGATTTGCATCCCCTTCACTATAAGTTCAGGAGTATTATTTATTCCCTCCTCTTTAGCTTTTGCCATTGTAACTTCTATTTTTGGTTTACATTCCCTGCTCTGTAGATGTAGCCATCATAACTTCATCTTGCTCAGTCGTTGTTACAAAATTTATAGCCTGCTACTATGTTGTTCATGCCAATTTTGTACTCCCTGAACATGTTGGTTTGCATGGGACTCGACAGTAGTAAGTCTGCTGTTTCATTCTAACATGCTCTGTTATATTGGCTGTTGGTATGCGGCATGCACTCTTTGTTTGCTTATTGTGCGCATTACAATGATCTTGTTATAACGACGAAATGATGAGTTCCAAATTCTTTGGCAAACAATATTGCAGTGTCTTTGCGTTTCCATTGTTGCTGTCTTAACTTGTAATGTCTTTGTTTCAGATATAGGTGCTGCATGGACAACTTAAAAGATTGCCGGATCGCTTCATTGTATTGCTAGGTTTAATTACCATTCAATTTCTCTGGGTTCTGTAATATTTTTTCAATGCCTTGCAGCTGATGTAATATTTAGTTAGTTTTTATAGTTCTTTCGCGCATTTTTTCTTTGGTGCTTGTGGTAAGTGAGGCTATCCGACAGAAATCAATGCTGCGTAAATATTCTCAGTATCTAAATCACGAATTCCCATCCCTTAAACGGTCCAATTAAGCGAAATCACATATGGGCCGGCTCGCAAAATCCTAAAGCGCCTAACGCCGGCATATAAACAGCAACTAAACGGGCTGGCCCACTTACTTATTGGGCCAGCCCACTTGATTTACGGTGGACCCCACACTCTAATTGGGCGGCCCACTTGCTTTAAGGTGGACCCCACCAACTACTGGGCCGGCCCACTAACTAGTTGGGCCAGCCCAATTGCTGTGGTGGACCCCGCATACTAAATGGGCCGGCCCTTTAAGGCGAAGTGGGACCCACAGTGTTTTGGCCGGCCCACTATCTTGTTGGGCCGGCCCACCTTGTATATGTGGACCCCACATACTAAACGGGCCGGCCCTTTAAGAGGAAAGTGGGACCCACCTGTGTTTTTGGCCCGACCCACTAGCGTGTTGGGCCGGCCCACTTGCTATATGGTGGACCCCACGTACTAAATCGGCCGGCCCTTTAACGGTGGGACCCACTGTTTTTTGGCCGGCCCACTATCTTGTTGGGCCGGCCCTTTATATGGTGGTCCCCACATACTAAATGGGCCAGCCCTTTTTTGGAAAGTGGGACCCACTGTGTTTTTGGCCCCCACTATCTTGTTGGGCGGCCCTTGCTATATGGTGGTCCCCACATACTAAATGGGCCACCCTTTAACCGGAAAGTGGGACCCACCTGTTTTTGGCCCGACCCACTATCTTGTTGGGCCGGCCCTTGCTATATGGTGGACCCCACACACTAAATGGGCCGGCCCTTTAACAGAAAGTGGGACCCACCGGTGCTGGCCGCCCAGCTTGTTGGGCCGGCCCATTTGATCAAATGTGGACCCCGCGTACTAAATGGGCCGGCCGATAGCGGAAAGTGGGTCCCACATGCTAATTGGGGCCCAATAACTTCTTGGGCCGGCCCATTGCTTCAATGTGGACCCCACTTTGTAAATGGGCCGGCCTACCAGGAAAGTGGGTCCCACATGTCTTGTGGGCCGGCCCAATAACTTCTTGGGCCGGCCTAGTTGCTTTAATGTGGACCCCACTTTGTAAATGGGCCGCCCGATACCAGGAAAGTGGGTCCCACATGTCTTGTGGGCCGGCCCTTTTGCCTGTTGACCGGTCAAACGAGTGCATTCGGCCCGGCCCACATGCTTAGTGGGCCGGCCCATTAAAGTTTTGACCAGTCAACCTTAGAGGTTAGGCCCGGCCCACGTAACTAATGGACCAGCCCAGCTATATAGTTGACCGGTCAAACTAAGTCAGCTGGCCCGGCCCGCAAACTTAATGGGCCGGCCCGCTTAAGATGTGGCAGGCCTCGTGTGGGCCTACCATCTACCACGGGGTTTCAGCCGGTTAACGCCGTTAACTGCCAGTTAACGGCGTCTGCCACGTGTCAGTTTGCATGACGTCAGCAGTCAACGGGCTCCCGGAAACACTTGCGCAACGGTCCGATTTTCCGTGGCGGAAGGGCGCCCAAGCGCGACGGACCGAAAAAATCGTCGTAGGACTTTGCCTGACGCAGTTTCCACAACAGAACCCATATCGTCGGGTTAGGCCCATGGGCGACGAAAAATACCCCTTAGCGGACGATTTTGAGACGTTGCCTATCAGAACTTTTCTTGTAGTGATTGTTGATGCCACCGCGTCGTTTGACGAGGCACAGCACGCCGGAATCCTCCATGGCCGCCGCGGATCTTGGGACGGCGGAGTGGGAAAGGTCGAAGATTTCCAATCAAGACCTCAACCTCTTGAAGAAACGGGATTAGCAAGAAGCCCAAAGCGCTCTGCTTCCCTAGTGAAGAAAGCTACCCAGCCCCTCCAATGGGGTACCGGGTAAGTTTTGTCGACCATCTCATCCGCGGTTTTCCGCCCCCATTCATCCTTTTCTCCGTGGATTACTTTTTGTCTACGGTCTTCAACTTCACCACCTCACGCCAAACTCAATCCTCCACATTTCCATTTTCATTACTCTCTGTGAAGCTTTCCTTGGCGTCTCGCCCAATTGGGCGCTATGGAAGCGCATTTTCTTCTGTCGCCGTAATGGCTCTGCCAATGTCGCCTATAATATAGGCGGTGTTGTTATTTCTGTTCGCTCTTCTGTCGACTACTTCGACGTCAAACTCCCTGACTCCGTTCAAGGGTGGCGCAAGAAGTGGTTGTACATTCGTGAAGAAAACCATGGATGCGCAGAAGACAACATCCCTCCGTTCGATGGTGCCGAAAGAATTCTTCGTCGCCGTTCCTGGGATGCAGAGGCTACCGAAGAAGAAAGAGCTTCGACTGAGGCCTTGATGACTCGCATCCATGAGTTGCAAAATACTCGCGGCAAAGAATTGTCAGGTATCCAGATTATAGTGTATTTCCTTAAGAGTAGAGTTCAGCCTCTTCAGGCTCGCAAATTTCCTCTCTGGAAATATACTGGCGACGAAGACGTGGATCGGTTGTCGGCGGATTTGGAGGTTAAGGACTTGGAAAAGCTTGTCCGAAAAATCACCTCCCTCAGCAAAAAAGATTCTGTCCCTTCTTCTTGTCGCGTGAAACCATACAGCGCCGCCCATGCGCTTCCCAAGGTAAACTTTGTCTAGTTGATTTATTATTGCCTTGCTATCTTTTTGTAACTCCTTTTTTGACATCTTCCCTGTTTTTATATAGAACCATCCAAATCTTGTCTCGCTTCCTCCCCTTCCTGAAGGTGGAGATGTCGAAGAAAGGGCCGTTGTCGCCGATGACAACCAAGAGGCCCCCTCTTTTGTGAATGAACCCGCAGATTCTCGAAAATCTGCGGGATCTGTTGAAAAGGATGCTGCCTCTGAAGGTACTGCATCAGCACAATCTCCTCCTCCTGCTGCTTCTCCGAAGAACAAAAGGAAAAGGGATGATGTTGAAGATTCCGGGACCTCTAAACCCGATGAAGCTGTTCCTTCACCGCAGAAGGCAGCTTATGATCCATACCTTGGGACCCTCATCAGTTCGTAAGTCCCTTTTCTATTTTTTTTTATTTTTGTTTCTCGAAGAATTTTATCCGTCTTTCTTTTTATGCTGTTCCCCTTACTGTAGTGATGAGGAAGAAGACATACCAACTGTAGATGTGGCTGCTCGAACGAGTACGTCGCATACTGTAGTTGTTTCGGAGCCGCCAATTGACGGTGAGGAATCTTCGCCTCCTCAACAAAACGTCGGCGCTTCTACTCCTCCTTCGAGCCCCCGAGCCCCTTCACCGAAAAGGGCAAGGACGGAGATCATCCCGGAGCCTACTCTCCAATTGAGTAGCTCCTCTAACCCTCTCTTGGAGGATGTAAGTTCTTCACTTCCTTGTCATTGTTTATGTTTTCTTTGTTTATTTCTGTGTATCACCATATTTTTCTCATACCGCCATTTTCTCTTTGTCCTTTTTCAACAGCCTATGATCAAGGATCTTCTTCGCATCGGTGCCCAATTTGTTGGGTACCGTGAATATGCTAGTAAGGCTGAAGGTAATGCTTTACTCCTTTTGCTTCTTTTCTTTTGCTCCTTTGTTGTCGAGATTTTTAACTATATTTATCTTCCTTGGTAGAAAAACTGGCGGAAGCCAATGAGCGTGCCAACACACTTGCTCAACAGTTAGAGCAAAGTGAAAAGGCTCGCAAAAAGGCTGAGTCAGATGCTTTGAATGCTCGAGCGAGGCGATAAGGCCAAGGCTGATCTGCTGGTGTCGAAGATCTCCGAAAGAGACTTCACGATGCCGAAACTTCGCTGAGTGAACATATAGCTGCACAATCTGCCCGCGAAGAAGCTATCCTTAAGCGCATAAGGACGCAAAGTCGTCGCTTTGTTAGTAAGTATCTGCACCAGTTTAGATCCTTTGGACCTTCTTTCCTTCATTCATTTGTTGCTTAATAAATTTTCATCTTGCCAGCTAGAACGGCTCAAGAATTTGAACTTGAAGACCCCGATAATGATCCTCTGCTTGACGCCGTTTCGTTCCTCGAGTTTCATGGGACGGAGGCACGCGAAGGTATCGACGAAGCTAAAGCAGGGCTGTCGCGGCTTTTCTCTTATTTCTTCCCAAAGAAAGAGGCACCCGCAACTTTCCTTAAACTAGCCAAGTGCTTTAATCCACCCGAAGATCTTGGATTGAAAATGCGACAAGAAAATATGAAGGTCGCTGTTGAAACTACTGTTTCCTTGGTCGCGCATAGCCAACAAACTGTCGACTGGGCGAAAGTTGGCGACACGGAACAGATTGAACAGCTCAAATGGCGATCTTTGGTCAAGGCGGCGAAGCCCAACACGAAGAAAATCCTGGCGTATCTTGGGATCAAGCCAGCTTCGACTCCTAGCTCATCGAGGCCGGAGGTCTAGTTGCATGCCTCTTTGTTTTTTTTCTTTTTCTGTTTCTTTTGCTCTTGTCGCCAAAGTAGTTATTTGGCGACACGTACTTCTTTAGCTCCACTGTAAGGCCTTTGTAATTATTCCGAAAGATTAATGAAAACTCTATCTTTGCTTGTTGATTGATGTTGTCTTTGTTGAAATTTCAGTTGGTATTTGATAACTATACTCCATCTTCCGCTCCTTCCAATATTTCGCCTTCCTCTTCTCGCCCAAGGAAAGCTCTCGCTGATACTACACCTGTCGGGGATTCCTTGCCGCAAGAATTGGATGAACTTCGGCAACAACTTCAGTGTGCGAGGAAACAATCACTTGTGCTGATGGAAAAGTTTCGTAAGTCATCTGAAGCCGAAAAAATTGCGCTTCAGCAAGCTCGCGAGGCTGTAGCGGCTAGGGAAATTGCTGCTTCCGAGGCTGAGAAGGCGACTACTCGAGAAAATTTCATGCTCGAGTTAATGAATGAAGCCAGTGCGGATATGTCGGGTATGCTTGTTTCATCCTCAATATCTTCTATCTTCCTGCTTCGTCTCTTGAAGTTTTCTGCTCCTTGTTTTAATAGGTCCCTTTACTGATGCTGTTGCCGAAGAGGAGAGGGTAAATACTAGGACAAACCTCCTTGTTAACCTTTCCCTTGATCATGGTTCTCTGTTTTGGGCTACCCCAGAGAGGACCCGCCAGATTGTCAGATTTCAGGATCGCGCCTCTCAAACTCGCGACTTCCTTGACTTCTGTACCAAGACCTTGTCTATGGTTTATAACTCCATGTTTCCTCGGAACGTTCAACCAAAAACTCTTCCCGAGTTAATGGAGAAATTTAAGGATGCCCACAGGATCCATAACTTTGTCAGAGCTCAACTGGTAGCTGGCGCCAGATTTGCCCTTATCATGCTTCAGATCTGCCACTCAAAGCTTGACCTGACCCAAGTTGTTGCGAAAGTTCACGAGAAGGTACGGCGCCGAAGAGTTGGTGTCGATCGTATTAACACGAAGGTTTCGCCTATAGCTGAAGAAATGATTGAAGACCTTCTTCGGATGGATGCCGACTTTTTTGCAGATGGTCATTATGCTGATTTTCTTGGCGCTGCTCCTGAAGAAAACAGAATTACCCTTGATGATATATTGAATCATGACTAATTATTTTCCTTTGGTAGATAATTTTCTTTTAAATCATGATTGTGATTATATTGTGAAGCAAACATCATATTTCTATATTTGTCTAGCCCCCGAGTGTTTTCGGTGGCTATTCACTGTATTTGTATAATGCGAGGTTTTGAACCAAGGCATTTATTCAATATGTAGTTTTGGCGAATATCAGCCCCCGAGCTTCTTTGTTGAGTACTATTTTGTATTTTTATTGACTCACGAGGTATTTTAATACCAAGGCAAGGCTTTTCTTTTTCGAGGAACTATATTGAAATTCGTCGGGTTCAGATTTGCGTGTCGATAAAGAAAAGTTATATTGACACTATCTTTATTATATTGCAGCACCGCGAGCCCGCCTCATTAAAAACCTTTCCCGGCCCCACTCGGTGCCCCGAAAAAGGAAAAGAGTGCGTCTGAAAACTCGCGGGCGTTTCAGTACATTGTAGCTTTACAAAGGAGGACTATATTTTCGACATCTAGGCGTAGAAACGCCTGAGCTGTGCCACGTTCCAGGGATTTGGCTCGTCAATCCCTGTCTTCTTGTCTTTGATTCTGTATGCTCCTCCTTCTATTACTTCTGTGACGATGTAAGGTCCTAGCCATGGTGACTCGAGTTTTTCATGACTTTTTTGATTGAGTCGTAAAACCAGGTCACCAACTTGGAAAGATCTTGGCCGCAATCGTCGACTGTGATAGTTTTTCAGGTCCTGCTGATATTTGGCGACTCGTGACAGGACTTCGTCTCGAGCTTCATCAAGTGCGTCAACATCATCCTCCAAAGCTTTTCTCGAAGTTTCTTCATCATATTCTGCGACTCTTGGAGAATCGTGCTCTATTTCTATCGGCAAGACTGCTTCAGCTCCATGGACCAGAAAGAAAGGCGTTTCCTGTGTCGCTGTATTTGGCGTTGTTCGAATACTCCACAAAACACTTGGTAGCTCCTCTGGCCAAGTATGCCTAGCTTTTTCCAAAGGTCCTAGCAGGCGCTTCTTGATGCCATTGCAGATGATGCCATTGGCCTTTTCGACTTGACCATTGGTCTGTGGATGTGCGACAGACGCAAAACTTAGTTTTATGCCCACTTCTGCACAATATGCTTTGAACTCCTTGGAAGTAAAGTTACTGCCGTTATCTGTGACGATGCTGTGAGGTACTCCAAAGCGAAAGACAATGCTCTTCACAAACTTTATTGCGGATGCTGCATCTGGTGAATTTATTGGCTTTGCTTCTATCCACTTAGTAAATTTGTCGACAGCTACCAACAAGTACTCATATCCTCCTGGCGAAGCTTTGTGTAATTTACCCACCATGTCGAGACCCCATTGAGCAAAGGGCCAAGACAGTGGGATTGGCATAAGTTCTGCTGCTGGCGAGTGAGGTCTTGCCGCAAATCTTTGACACGCATCGCAGGTTCGCACTATTTCCTTCGCATCCTCGATTGCTGTTAGCCAATAAAATCCTGCTCTGAAGACTTTGGCCGCAATGGCTCGGCTACTCGCGTGATGCCCGCATATTCCTTCGTGCACGTCCTTTAAGATGATCCTTCCTTCCTCGGGTGTAACACACCTCTGTAACACACCCGAAATACTTCGTTTGTACAATTCCCCTTTTACCACAGTAAAAGCTTTTGATCGCCTAATTATTCGCCTTGCTTCGACTGGATCGTCGGGTATTGCTTTCCTCAGGATATACGATATATAAGCCTGCATCCATGGAATTTGCACCATCATGACTAGCTCTTGTTCCTCTTCTTCTTCTTCTCTTTCTTTGGTACTCGAGGATTTCCTTCTTTCTCCTTCTTCTTTATTTTCACTGGCTTTGTTGATCTCTCGCTTATTTCTTCCCAAAACACGCCTGGAGGGATCGCAAGGCATTGCGACCCGATGTTTGCAAGAACATCGGCTTCATCGTTACTTAGCCTGCTGATGTGGTTTACCTCGCATCCATCGAACAATTTCTCCAGCTCATTGTACACCTCCTTGTATGCTATCATACTTTCGTTGACTGCGTCGCATTGGTTCATAACTTGCTGTGCCACCAATTGCGAGTCGCCGAAAATTTTCAATCGGGTTGCACCACAAGCTTTCGCCATCTTCATCCCATGTATGAGAGCTTCATATTCTGCTTCGTTGTTAGACGCGTTTGGGAACGTCATTCGCAAGACATACTTCAACTTGTCGCCTTCAGGTGATACCAATATCACGCCTGCTCCAGCACCTTCCAACCTTTTGGACCCGTCGAAGTTCATGGTCCAAGTTCTCGATAAATCTGGAGGCCCCGTGTTTTGTAGCTCCATCCACTCTGCAATGAAATCTGGTAAAACCTGCGATTTTATTGCCTTTCTTTTTTCGTACGTGATGTCCCGAGGGGAAAGTTCTATTCCCCAAAGGGAGACACGACCCGTAGCTTCTGGGTTGTTCAATATATTTGACAAAGGAGCTTCATTGACCACTATTATCGGGTGCGCCGAAAAATAGTGTCGCAATTTTCTTGCTGTCGTGAATACGCCATACGCCAGTTTCTGATATTGCGGGTATCGCTGTTTTGAAGGTGACAGTACTTCGCTGATGAAATACACTGGCCTCTGGACTCCATGAAGCTTTCCTTCTTCTTCTCTCTCGACTACCAGAACCGTGCTAACCACTTGAGGTGTGGCTGCAATGTATAAGAGGAGAGGTTCTTTATCTTTAGGCGCCACCAAGATTGGTGGTGTCGAAATTGCCCGCTTGAGGCTCTCGAAAGCCCTGTCTGCTTCCTCGTTCCATTGAAATTTCTCCCCTTGTTTAATCAATGCGTAGAACGGTAATGCCTTTTCTCCTAACCTGGCGACGAATCTGCTTAAAGCTGCGACTCGCCCCGTGAGCTGTTGTATTTCTTTCAACTTTGTCGGCTTTCTCATAGTAACGATGGCCTGTATTTTTTCGGGATTAGCTTCAATCCCTCTTGCTGATACTAGGAACCCGAGAAGTTCTCCAGCAGGAACTCCAAAAGAACATTTTGTCGGGTTCAGCTTGAGGCAGAATTTGTCGAGGTTGTCGAAGGTTTCCTTCAGATCTTCGATCAGAGTCGACCCCTTCTTTGATGTTATCACGACATCATCAATGTATACTTGCACATTTTTTCCAATCTGTGTTGCTAAACACTTCTGCATCATCCGCTGATATGTTGCTCCCGCGTTTTTCAGACCAAAAGGCATTGTTTTGTAGCAAAACACGCCGTAAGGTGTTATGAACGCTGTCTTGGCTTCATCGTCTTCTTTTAGTCTAATCTGGTTATAACCAGAATATGCATCCAAAAGGAAAGACGTTCACATCCTGCCGTGGAGTCGATAATTTGATCGATCCTTGGGAGGGGAAAGTGATCCTTAGGACAATGTTTATTGAGACACGTAAAGTCGACGCACATGCGAAGGACTGTCGTGTGTTTCTTCGGCACCATCACTGGGTTAGCTACCCATGTGGCTTCTGTAGATATCTCTTTGATAAAACCAGCATCCTTGAGTCGATCTATTTCTGATAACATAGCTTTGCGGTTTGGTTCCGAAAAACGCCGCAAAGGTTGTTTGATTGGTCTTGCGAGAGGATCCAAATTGAGGTGGTGCTCGGCGAGTTCCCTGGGTACTCCTGGCATGTCAGCTGGACACCATGCGAAGATTTTCCAGTGCTCACGGAGGAACTCGACGAGCGCGCTTTCCTATGCGACATCCATGTTTGTTGCAATGGATGTCGTTTTCTTTGGGTCTGTCGGGTGGATCTGTACCTCTTTTGAATCCTTGGTAGTGTTGAAAGTTGGCTCTCTGAGCGGCCTCCCTGTGTCTGGCAAAACATCATAATCAGTTTGCCTTGGCGCCATATATTCTGCTTGCATCCCGAAGGTTTCTGACAACTGATGAAAATCTCTGTCGCATTTATCGGCTAACGCGAAGCTTCCTTTCACTGTGATTGGTCCTTTGGGTCCAGGCAACCTCCACAGTAGATACGTGTAATGAGGTACCGCCATAAACCTGGCGTACGCTGGTCGTCCCAACAGAGCATGATATTGCGACGGGAAATCTACGACTTCAAACTCCAACTTCTCTATCCTGTAATTTTCTCGGGTCCCAAACTGTACGTCGAGGTTGATCTTACCCAGTGGATAACTTGGTTTTTCCGGTGTGATCCCATGAAAACGTGTGTCGGTTGGTGCTAAATTTGCTAGGGATATGTTCATCTTCCTCAATGTATCTGCGTACATAAGGTTCAAGCTGTTGCCGCCATCTATGAAAACTCTCGACACGTCGAAGCCAGCGATGACTGCTGGTAAAATAAGCGCGGATTGCCCAGGTCGAGGAACCTGCTGCGGGTGATCCGCAATTGTGAAGCCGATATCTTGCCCCGACCAATTTAGGTACTCGACTGTTGGTGGAGGCATCTTTTCTGCCATGAACACTTGCCGCGAAATTACTTTCTGCGCTCTGTTGGATGGCTTAGCTTTCTGAATCATCAAAACTGCACCGTTGGAATTTGGATCAACGTATGGAGGCGGTTGTGGTGCTGCCGCTATTCTGAGCTGATGCCGATTTTCATCGGTAATTGCGGGAGGAGGTGGGAGGTGGATCTCACTCCTTGGTCCTTGAGGATTTCTGTTCATGGCTTGGTTATTTGCAATTCCTGCGGCTCGCAACATTGCTTGAAAATTGCGGCAATCTTTCTGGAGATGTCCTGACTGTCTCTTTCCATTGTTATCGAGGAAAAAGTGCATCTGACACGGTCCGTTCATCATCTCCTCGGGGGACACATAGGGTCTTTGAAACCTTGGTCCACTATTTTGCCTGTTGCCGCGAGAGTCACCTCTATTGTCACCTTGTTGCTCATTGCTCCTTTGGTAGTCATCTCGATTGTTTCCTCCAGGATTTCCTCGGAAGCCAGCCGATATATGGCCGGGAGCGTCGTTGTTGTAGAACTGGCGAGAAAATCGCCTTCTATTTTGAAAATTTCGACCACGATCCTCCTCTGGCGACCTGTGTCGCTTGTTGTATATTGCGTCTTCTCCATCTGCCCACTTGTTAGCTATTTCCATCAGTGCTGAAATTGTCTTGGGATTAGTTCTCCCCAAGTCCTCGACGAAATCTCCTCGTCGAATTCCTGCCACGAACGCGTCTATGGCTCTCTCGTCAGATATATCCTCTGCCGAGTTTTTAATAATGTTCCACCTCTGTATATACTTTCTCATCGACTCGTCGTGTTTTTGTCGACACGCCCTCAACTCTTCCAATGACGCAGGTTTCTTGCAGGTGGATCGGAAGTTTCTCACGAAAATATCTTCAAAACTGTCCCAGTTGTCGATGGAACCTAAGGGAAGTTTCTTTATCCAAGATCTCGCGGCACCACTTAGGTGGACTTGTATACTTTGCATGGCTGTTGCTCTGGTTCCTCCTACCAGTTTCACCATCTCGAGATAATCAATGAGCCAATCCTCGGGATCCTGTAGACCATCGAATTTTTTGAAATTCTCGGGTATCTTAAACCCCTTTGGTACTCGAGTTTTTCGGACTCGTCTCGTGAAGCACGGAAGCCCACACAGATCTTCATCGGCAACTTCTGGTGAATGCCGATGTTCTCTTCTTTCTTGCCGCGCTCTGCCTTGCCGCCGTATCTCTTGCTCCACTTGGCCCCTTGCTGGCTGTTGCTGCTGCAGGTCGTGGACTATTTTGCCTTGCTGTTCCTTCGGGAGGTGTAGTTGCAAACGCTGTTCCCATAACTCCAACTCCAGCCATTGCCATGTTGAACAATGGTTCTCTCGGATCTCCAGGGGTGGTCTGGACGCGAGGATGTAGGCTTGCGTCGCCATGTATCCTGCTTCTGGCGTTTCGGGATGATGTTTCCCCTTGTATCAATCGTCATGAAGGACATGTCGAGATTTTGAATTATATTGCCCTCTCCTTCAGGTATATTTTGCAGCGAGATCTTGCTCTCCTTCGAGCCTCTCTGTGACTATCTCCCGAAGTTCCGATTGTCGGCTGAGGTGCTCGACGCTTGACGCGGATCTGCCTCTTTTCTTCTATTCAAGTCAGCTGTCTGTTTTTCCAATTCCCTACTCACACGCGCAAGTTTATATTGATATGCTTGTAACTCCTCGGCAGTGGCGGTGGTGGTCATTGGTTCTGATCCATCCAAGGCTCTCGCAGCCCTATCCCACGCTGCTTGCGGAAGTTGGACTCTTTGCGAGGTGGGTTCCCGATATATTTGGTGCCTAGACCTCTTCTGAGATCAGCGGGATCGACGTATGGGTTTCCCAAATCATCGAAAGCCTCTGACGTCTCTGGTTCTGCTCGGCTTGCCTCTTCGATTGCATATACTTGGTGATATGTTGAGTATTGATTTTTATCGGGATTGGTGACACCATCATAAAGATTGGCGAAGACCTTTCCTATGGCAGCAGATTTGTCGATGAAGTTGAGGTTGTTGACGCTGTCGGAGTCGCTGCTTATAACGGAGTCCGCAGACGACTCGAAAGATGTGTTGCTGAAGAGCTTGGCGAGCTTTCCGCTTGCCTTGGTGTCGACGAAGCGTGGCGACGAAAACTCCTCGTCACTCGACGAAAAGTTCGAACGAAGATCGGAACTTCGAGACGGTAGGATCCTTCCTTAGTTGACGCCAAATCGGAATTCTCCGAACGTCATGACGATGGGCTCCTCCAGATAGGCACATGCATCCATACGGGAGGGCGGGTGAGGAATAAAATTGACTAGATCAGTTTTTTCCTGTTTACCTCGATCCATCGCGTTGCTACCGACGAAGTCGACGATTCTGGACGTGCCATCGAGATCAGCTCCTTGCAACCTCTAGATCCCACAGACGGCGCCAATTGACAAGGGATTAACTTGTCAATGCCTACAGATTGTAGACTAGGGTTTTGTTAGATGTAGAGGGCAAGTAGATCTCGAAGGTTTCAGCCGAAAAGTACTCGACAATATGAAAACTAGGGTTTGGGAAAACAATAGCTCGATCCTTTCTTCCCTCGACTCCCCTTATAGGAGGCGGAGCCGAGGATTTCGTATCATACAAGTTTACAGAGTCCGGGTAAGTTTCTAACTCTCTCCCCAAGTTAACAATATTACAACTCTAGCTTTACTCTTATCTATTATTATCTGGGCCTTTAATAAACTCCGGGTACTCTCCACGGTGTGATGGTGACAGTGTGCGCATCGTGTGTGATTCCTTTATGAAGTTGTGGAGCTTGTTTACTCCGGCTTGAGGGTGCTCTTGTAGCCCTACACAATGAATGGTGTTTGTTATCCAACAAGAGAGTGTTTGAGAGTAGCATTTATTTATTCAATTATGTGATCATTGTTGAGAGTGTCCACTAGTGAAAGTATGATCCCTAGGCCTTGTTTCTAAGCATTGAAACACCGTTTCCAACAAGTTCTGCTACATGTTCGCTTGCTGCCATTTTTATTTCAGATTGCAATTGCTACTTATAATCATCCATATTACTTGTATTTCACTATCTCTTCGCCGAACTAATGCACCTATACATCGACAAGTGTATTAGGTGTGTTGGGGACACAAGAGACTTCTTGTATCTTAATTGCAGGGTTGCTTGAGAGGGATATCTTTGACCTCTACCTCCCTGAGTTCGATAAACCTTGGGTGATTCACTTAAGGGAAACTTGCTGCTGTTCTACAAACCTCTGCTCTTGGAGGCCCAACACTGTCTACAGGAATAGAAGCGTGCGTAGACATCATTGCGCACTCAGCTTGAGCTTGAGTATGATGATATTGTCCACCTCAATATGGAATGCCTTTATGATTGCACTAGTGATGTTGTGCAAAGCACGCAGTTGGGAAACCCGAAGAGGAAGGTATGATGAACACATCAGCAAGTTTTACCTCAGTAAGAAACCAAGGTTTAATCGACCAGTAGGAGAAAGAAATCACTTCTGAAGGTGTTGTTAGCTGACTTTGGCAGGGCGCACTACCGGTGTCAGCAACAACGTGGAACTTACACACAACACAACCAAAATACTTTGCCCCAACTTACGGTGAGGTTGTCAATCTCACCGGTTTTGCTGAAAACAAAGGATTAGACGTATAGTGTGGAAAGAGATGTTTGTTTGTAGTGAAATAAATAGAACATTGCTTGTAGTAGATGGATTTATCAGTGTAAAAGAAAGGACCGGGGTCCACAATTCACTAGAGGTGTCTCTCCATAAAGATAAATAACATGTTGGGTAAACAAATTACAGCTGGACAATTGACAGAATAAAGACCATACATGACAAGATGATTACTATGAGATTCATTTGGGCATTACAACAAGATTCATAGACCGTAATCCAACTGCATCTATGACTAATAATACACTTCAGGTTAGCATCCGCACCCCTTTCAGTATTAAGTTGCAAGCAACAAATTATTGTATTAAGTAAAGTGTGTAAAGTAAATAATAGAATTATCCTTGGATAAAGCATTGTTGTTTTCTCCCTAGTAGCAACAACACATCTACAACCTTAGAAGTTATTGTCACTCTCCCAGATTACTAGAGGCATGAACCCACTATCGAGCATAAATACTCCCTCTTGGAGTCACAAGCACATACTTGGCCAGAGCATCTACTAGCAACGAAGAGCATGCAAGATCACAAATAACATATAAACATGTCTATAACCAATCTCAACCATAGTATTCAGTATTCATCGGATCCCAGCAAACACAACATGTAGCATTAAATAAATATGATCTTGATCATGATAGGCAGCTCACAAGATCTAAACATGAAGCATAATGAGAAGAAGACAACCATCTAGCTACTGCTATGGACCCGTAGTCCAGAGATGAACTACTCACGCATCACTTCGGAGGCGGGCATGGTGATGAAGAGGCCTCCGGTGATGATCTCTCTCTCCGGCAGGGTGGAGGTGATACGTCTCCAACGTATCTATAATTTCTTATGTTCCATGCTAGTTTTATGACAATACCAACATGTTTTAGTCATACTTTATAATGTTTTTATGCATTTTCCGGGACTAACCTATTAACAAGATGCCGCAGTGCCAGTTCATGTTTTGCTGTTTTTGATTTCAGAAAAGTTTGTTTACGAATATTCTCGGAATTGGACGAAACAAAATCCCACGGTCTTATTTTCCACGGAGGCTTCCAGAACACCGAAGAGGAGACGGAGAGGGGCCACGAGGCGGCCACCCCATAGGGCGGCGCGGCCCACCCCCGCGCCGGCCTATGGGGTGGGCCCCTCGGGCGCCCCCGACGCTGCCCCTTCGCCTATTTATTCCTTCCGTCGCGAAAACCCTAGTACCGAGAGCCACGATACGAAAAAGTTCCAGAGACGCCGCCGCCGTCAACCCCATCTCGGGGGGTTCAGAAGATCGCCTCCGGCACCCTGCCGGAGAGGGGAATCATCACCGGAGGGCTCTACATCACCATGCCCGCCTCCGGACTGATGTGTGAGTAGTTCATCCTTGGACTACGGGTCCATAGCAGTAGCTAGATGGTTGTCTTCTCCTCTTGTGCTATCATGTTTAGATCTTGTGAGTTGCCTATCATGATCAGGATCATCTATTTGTAATGCTACATGTTGTGTTTGTTGGGATCCGATGAATATTGAATACTATGTCAAGTTGATTATTGATCTATCATATATGTGTTATTTATGTTCTTGCATGCTCTCCGTTGCTAGTAGAGGCTCTGGCCAAGTTGATACTTGTGACTCCAAGAGGGAGTATTTATGCTAGATAGTGGGTTCATGTCTCCATTGAATCTGGGGGAGTGACAGCAACCCCTAAGGTTGTGGATGTGCTGTTGCCACTAGGGATAAAACATCAATGCTTTGTCTAAGGATATTTGTATTGTTTACATTACGCACAGTACTTAATGCAATTGTATGTTGTTTGCAACTTAATACTGGAAGGGGTGCGGATGCTAACCCGAAGGTGGACTTTTTAGGCATAGATGCATGCTGGATGGCGGTCTATGTTCTTTGTCGTAATGCCCTAAGTAAATCTCATAGTAGTCATCATGATATGTATATGCTTCTCTATTTGTCAATTGCCCAACTGTAATTTGTTCACCCAACATGCTATTTATCTTATTGGAGAGACACCACTAGTGAACTGTGGACCCCGGTCCATTCTTTTACATCTGAAATACAATCTACTGCAATCATTGTTCTCTGTTGTTTTCTGCAAGCAAACATAATTCTCCACACCATACGTTTAATCCTTTGTTTTCAGCAAGCCGGTGAGATTGACAACCTCTGTTAGTTGGGACAAAGTAGTTTGATTGTGTTGTGAAGGTTCCACGTTGGCGCCGGAATCACGGTGTTGCGCCGCACTACACTCCTTCACCAACAACCTTCATGTGGCCTTCATCTCGTACTGGTTCGATAAACCTTGGTTTCTTACTGAGGGAAAACTCGCTGCTAAACTCATCATACCTTCCTCTTGGGGTTCCCAACGGACGTGTGCTTTACCGTCACAAGGAGCTGCCTCTATGCAAGCAGCAAACTTTTCCGGCGCCGTTGCCGGGGAGATCAAGACACGCTGCAAGGGGAGTCTCTCACACCCAATCTCTTTACTTTGTTTATTGTCTTGCTTTAGTTTATTTTCTGTCTTGTTTGCTTTCTTTATATCAAAAAACACAAAAAATTTAGTTACTTGTTTTACTTTATTTAATTCAGTTTGCTTAGTTTACTTTTAGGGATTTCTATTTTCGTGCCCCTGGTTCGTTAGTTGTACTCAGTTTTCCCCAGCCCCTTAGTTTTTCCTCAGTTTTCCCCTCCCTCTAGTTTGAAACCCGTCGCAGACGCTCAGACGGGAGGGTTGCCGTCTGGTCAGAGGCCTTCACCGTTACCGGTGACGGCTAGGGAGCCGCGTTGGTGTTGAATTGACCGTTTCTTTCGAACTATGTTGACTGTTGACTCGAGGAGCTCACCCAAAGCTTTCCACTCCGCCCGATACTGGAGGAGCTCACACACCGCCCCTCCGCCGCCACGCCGTCCTGCCCTCCTACCTTATGGCGTCGTCCGCCGCCGAGCCGCCCCCGCCCCCACCACCACCCCCGGGAGGCGGAGAGGGATCCGCCTCCACCAGATCTAGATCTACCCCTGTCGCGGTAGAGTTTGTATATCCGTCTGGTGTACCGCCTCTTCCCGTCAGCCGCGGAGAAGATTGGGAATCGGAGGGATCTAACGCATGGATTCCATCTGGGTAAGCATCGTCTGCCTATGTGAATTAACAGTAGGCAGTTTTTGAGCGCCAATCGTTGTTGCTCAACTAACTGCGTTGCTTTTCGAATAGGATTGATCCAGCGCTGGCTTTTCGGCTGGTGGTTAGGCTGGATTCTAGCTTTACGCGTGATTCTAAACGCCAAATGAATGGGTTTTACTTCCCTGCGGTGGTTGCAACCACCATCTCGTTGAGGGATTTGAAAGCTAACATCTTCGATAAGTACTCCTGGAGCCCTCGCGATGCAGTTCATTTCGAATATTTCAACAGCACGGAGCGAAGATTGGTTCCACTAATTTCCGACGATGATCTGGGAATTCTTTTTGCTTTGAATGCTTCTTGCCATTTCGGTAAAATTCGTGTCCATGTGGACAGGGGCCAGGCATCATCTGGTGTTGGGGCATCATCAGGTGGTCGGGCATCATGTCTCTCTACTGCTGCTGCCTCTGCTAATAGTGTGCGCCGCGGCGCTCCTTGTAGGTCCACAGCAGCACCATCTGTCCCCAGTGCGAGTGGTAGCCAGATCGTTCCTGTGGTCAATGTGGAGGACGATGCAGAGATTGGGGATCAGTCTCCTGAAGATGATGAGGATGAGTTAATGTTTCCTGAATTGGTAGATCGATGCAGTAAGCAGGCAATGGAGGATCAATACATGGAAGATATTGCTTTTGGTGCCAGATTTGATGAGACTGATGATGAAGAGAAGAATGAGAACGATGACAGCCTCGTTTTAGCCGATTACGAAGGTGAAGACTTGCCAACAATTGAGTGGAACAGGGAGGATCCTCAGCTTGCAAAAGGCACCGTGTTTCAAACGATGATGGACTGCCGTAATGCAATTACTACATATCACATTCTCACTAAGAATAATTATGAGGTTATTAAAAGTGAGCCAGGTAGGTTCACAATTAAATGCCCATACCCAAGGTGTAGGTTTAGGCTGCATGCATCCACAATGCGCAGAAGCAGCTTGGTTCAGGTACTACGCCAACCAGTTGTGTATTTAGATCACGGTGTAAAATTTGTTATCTATTACTGACATCCCTTATCATTATGTTTCAGATAAAGAATAATAAGGAGATCCATAGGTGTCCACCTCTAGGGGGAGAGCCAGACCTGAAAACAAAGCTAGCGAAGACTAGGTGGTTGGCAGATATAATCCTAGATTGGCTGAGAGAAACTCCTTCACTTGGTCCAACAGCACTCCAGAAAAAGGTGGCTGAGAAGTATAAAGGGATGAAAGTACCTTACATGAGGATGTTCTATGCAAAGGAAATGGCTCTTGACAAGATCAATGGTCCATGGAATGAAAGCTTTCAGTTGCTTTACACTTTCAAAGCTGAAGTGGAGATGGCTAGTCCAGGCAGTGTTGTAGCAATAGACAAGCATACAGTTCCCTACAAATTGAAAAGCGGGAAGGTAATGCACAAGGAATGTTTTAGAAGGGCTTTTGTTTGTTTCAAAGCTTGCTGGAAAGGCTTTTTGGACGGTTGCAGGCCTTATTTGGCCGTGGATGCATCAGCTCTTCATGGCAGGTTTAAAGGACAGCTAGTTGCTGCTACTGCAGTTGATGGACATAATTGGATGTTCCCTGTTGCTTATGGAGTTTTGGAGGTTGAGTCAGAGGAAAGTTGGACTTGGTTTCTGCAGAATTTGCGCGACCTTATAGGTCATCCACCAGGACTTGTTATCCACACAGACGCTTGCAAAGGTTTGGAGAGTGCGGTAGAAGCAGTATTCCCTGGAGTGGAGCATAGGGAATGTATGCGACACTTGGTACAGAATTTTACAAAGAAATTCAAGGGTAAAGTTTTTACTGACAACCTATGGCCAGCTTCATACACATGCAGCTCTAGGAAGCATATGTTTCATTTGGATGTGTTGTATAAACAAAAACCTGGGGTGAAGGAGTACTTGGATGAACATCATGGTAGGGTGTGGTCAAGAAGCCAATTCAATGAAATTTGCAAGGTAGACTATGTAACAAGTAACCTTGCGGAGAGTTTCAATTCAAAGGTCAAGTCATTGAAAGGGCTTATGCTGTGGCAAATATTTGATAAGATTAGGCAGATGATCATGATAAAGATCGATCTGCGTCAAAGAATTGCATCCACAAATTATGTTGGCCATCTCATGCTCCCATCTTTGATTAAGTCTTTGCATGAGAGGGCAAAACAATTGAGGATGCAATGCGTCAGAAAAGGAATGGAGGCTGAGGTAACCTACACTGACAGTAAAAACATGCAGTGGAGGTATCCAGTGAGTTTGGTTGATAGGACATGCCATTGTAGGGGATGGCAGATCCGTGGGATACCCTGCATACACGCATTGTTTTTCATGAGTGTTATAGGGGGTGAAGATGGTGAAGTTGATCAGTATGTGTCAGAGTATTTCTCTGTTGCCAAATTTAGGGCTGCATATGCTATGAATGTTCCTACCTTGTTGGGAAAAGACCAATGGATGAAAGTCGATCCAGGCTTCAAACTGTACTCTCCAGTATTGACTAGACCGGCAGGTAGGCCGAGGAAGAATAGGATCAGAGCTAGTGCAGAGGGTGGTGCACCGATTCGAAAACGTAAGTGCAAACGTTGTGGAATCCCTGGACACATTGCTAGGCTTTGTAAAAATGGAGTTGACCCAGCTTTTGGAATGGAAGATCAGGCGGGAGCAGAAAATGCAGAGGAGAATGAAGCAGCAATTCAACTTGAGGAGATTGAAGCAGCAGTTCAACATGAGGAGATTGAAGCAGCAAATGCAGAGGAGATTGAAGCAGCAATTCAACATGAGGAGATTGAACCGATGGATCGAGAGCGGAGGGAGCAGATGGATGTAGAGCTGCTTGAACCGATGGATCGAGAGCAGAGGGAACAAATGGATGTAGAATTTCTTCAACCGATGAGTCTAGAGGAGAGGGAACAGTATAGTCGAGAATGCCTCGAAAGTAGTAAGGCCATGATAGAAGCTAACTTCGAAGAGTACATGGCAGAAGAAAAAGCACAAGCTTTGCAGAAGAAGAAGAAGAACAAGAAAGAGGGCAAAAGGAAGGTAGACACCGGTAATATCCCTGGTAGGGTTACCCGGAGTAAGGTGGTGGCCCCGGCGTCACACCAGGAGCAAGAGAAAGATTTTATTCTGAACAACTAATTTGAATTTGTATGAACAATTTGTATTGTGGTTCCCTTTGTATTGGGGATCCCTTTGTGTTGAACAATTTGTATTGGGGTTCCCTTTGTATTGGGGATGCCTTTGTGTTGAACAATTTGAATTTGTATGAACAATTTGTATTGTGGTTCCCTTTGTATTGGGGATCCCTTTGTGTTGAACAATTTGAATTTGTATGAACAATTTGTATGCCACATTTAAGCCACATTTATCATTTTAGGGTTTTAGGGTTTTAGGGTTTTAGGGTTCAATTCAAAATAATTCAAAACATGGTGGAACCTTCCCATGGAGCCTTGTTATGTTACCTACAACCTAGAGAAATAATAATGGAAAAGGAAATATAGAGATATGAAGTTTTTATGCCAAAAGCTTCAAAACCACTTCCTAGTCCATGAGCTACTAGATATGAAGATGCAGGGCTTTCTGCTCAATACACCTCCCAAATACCCACTATGCTTACAAACTTTGTCCAAATGAGTCCAAATTCGTCACACTTGTGTATCTTTGAGTTGCAAACAATATCTAGTCGGCCAAAATGTAATATATTGTTCAAATAACACAATTTTACAATTTTTATGCCAAAAGCTTCAATTTCCCTTAGTCCGTTTATTATTTGGGTGCCCCTGTTTTACTTAGTGTTACTCAGTTTTCCCCTCCGGGCCCACTTGTTTTACTCAGTCATACTCAGTTTTGCCCTTCCGATAAACATTTCCTCACTTTTCCCCCTCTTAGTTCTACTCAGTTTTCCTAACTTGTACTCACTGGCTGATCTCTGATTGGTCGAGATGTATGTCACACGGATCTTGGTTGGATGAAAGCTCAACGAACGCTTGCACCGTTCGATCATTTATGATCGGACGGCCTGTATCTCTCTCTCTACCACGATGGACGCATACGGAGACAAGAGCAGAGCACATACCTACCAACCCTGGCAGTCGCATATTCCAGTCGCATCCTCCTCTCTCGTATTTCCTCTCTTACTACGGCGGTCGCGGCGGCGCGGATCTAACCGTGCGTGCGGCGGCGCGGATCTAACCGTGCGTGCGGCGGCGTGCGGCGGCGCAGATCTAACCGTGCGTGCGGCGGCGTGCGGCGGCGCGGATCTAACCGTGCGTGCGGCGGCGTGCGGCGGCGCGGATCTAACCGTGCGTGCGGCGGCGTGCGGCGGCGCGGATCTAACCGTGCGTGCGGCGGCGTGCATCTAACCGTGCGTGCGCCGTGGATCTAAGAGTGCCGGTGAGGATCTAACCGTCAGAAATAGTTGAAATGTCTCTCTCTGTCTCACTTTCGATTCTATTCTCAGATCTGTTGAATGATGAAGAACACCAAGACGGCGGCCGTGCCGACAGTGGTCATCGATGCCACGAACATTGAAGCCATCGCCTACAACATCGCTTCGACGGCGCAGACCCAGCCTTCAATGTCGGAGCCTGTTGATGTCTCACTTCCGGTGCCGAGAGTGCGAATCGATGCCAAGACGATTGAAGCCATCGTCTACAACCGCGCTGCAAAGCCGCCGATCCAGCCCTCCGCAGATCCGTCGCTGATGAAGTACACCAAGACAGCGGCGGTTCCGACACTGGTCATCGATGCCACGAACATTGAAGCCATCGCCGATAACATCGCTTCAACGTTTGATGGCGCAGATGACCACCCCTCAGCCGCCCGTCGTCCCGGCCTTTCTTGCCCATCGCTGCGCGGCCGTGTTCGACGCCGCAAATTGGGATAAATTATTATAAATTTGTATTTTTCAATTTCCAAATGGGATAAAATTGTTCGAACTACTACCTCCGTCTCAAAAAAAGCTTCTTCACGTTCTTGATGTGTCCATGTACATCCGTATGTATGATTTGAATTCTATCCCAACTTGATTGGGAAGATATTGATATGTATTTGATCCGGAGGCTGGTACATGCTTTCACTTTTGGGATCCCTTCACTTTTATAAAATGTTCATGCATGCTAAAATTATCGTGCGCATTACTTAGCACAAGTAGGAAATTGTACACCGAAATACAGTGCTTAGAGCCACAACAAAATACAGTGGTTAGAGCCATCTACTGAATAACAATTCTATACTAAATCGTCTACCAGAACCACATAACTGCTAGGACAGGGATGACACCTAATAAAACTGCACAGATGAATCTACTTTTCTCCTCTCCCATCACTTTAAGTTCATGTTCTAGATTTTCTACCACTTGATCAAATACGGCAAGATCTGTCTCAACTCTCAACTTCTCCTTGCGAATAAGCTCTGAATTCTTCTTTTCTTCCTCCACAATACGCTTCAGCTCGAATATCATCAGGTTTTTACGGGCCAATTCATCACCTAAATTGGCCACCTTCTCCTCCAAATCCATCCTCTGGCTACACCACTGGGTTGATTCATCTTGGTATGCAATGTACCATGGATCATCGGCTTGCCTGGCTAACTGTAACAATAATGGAAAAAAGAACAACTGAAATCACCCCAACAGGCCATGGCGGAACTTCAAATTCAACGGTAGTACAGAGAGCTGAAGCTATATACCTGCACTTCCGACGAGGTAGGAGAAGTAGAACGTGGCCACGACATGATCGAATCCCCACCCTCGCCGGTGTACCCGCTACGACGAGACATTGAGGACTATTTCGTACCTGCAAACTCCAATAAATTACGGGAACCGAATCGATTAGGGGGCGGGGGAGGCAGAAGCGGAGGTCTACCAATTGGTGCGCGGAACAAATCCCGGTCGTCGTGGGCGGCGGATCTGCTTGCGGCGGACTTTCCTGCGGTGGGTACAATGCGTGCGGACGAAACAAGTGCTGGAGCCGTGGTTGACGTGCAGCGCCGCAGTTCGTCCGACGCCGCCGGGGGACAGAGCCGGCGGCGCGACGAGGCGCCGGCGATGGCTGCTCCGTCCGACGGTGGGGAACGAGCTGCCAGCGGTTCTCCGGTCTAGCTTAAGAATAATTAATTAGCGAACTTGTTGCTTCTCTCTATGATATTCTCTAAAGACATATATCAGAGCGGCAATATATGATTTTTTCTCTCTAAATAAATAGACGACCCCACTGGTCATTGGCTGCGGCAGCCCCACAGAGCGGCAATATATGTCTTTTCCTGAAAAATAGACGACCCCACTGGTCATTGGCTGCGGAGGCCCCACAGAGCGGCAATATATGAGTTTCTCTAAATAAATAGACGACCCCACTGGTCATTGGCTGCGGCAGCCCCACAGAGCGGCAATATATGTCTTTTCCTGAAAAATAGACGACCCCACTGGTCATTGGCTGCGGAGGCCCCACAGAGCGGCAATATATGAGTTTCTCTAAATAAATAGACGACCCCACTGGTCATTGGCTGCGGCAGCCCCACAGAGCGGCAATATATGTCTTTTCCTGAAAAATAGACGACCCCACTGGTCATTGGCTGCGGAGGCCCCACAGAGCGGCAATATATGAGTTTCCCTAAATAAATAGACGACCCCACTGGTCATTGGCTGCGGCAGCCCCACAGAGCGGCAATATATGTCTTTTCCTGAAAAATATACGACCCCACTGGTCATTGGCTGCGGCAGCCCTATAGAGCGGCCCCATTTGTCATTGGCAGCACCGCGTATAAAATCATGAAATAAAACGGCCCACACGTCAGCGATAGATGGATGGCTGCTCCGACGTGTCTCCTGACCCTACCCGTCAGCACGAGACGGTCAGGGAGGAGCTGCCCCTGTGCGGCCCCACCCGGTCAGACTAACGGTCAAGGCCTCTGACCTGACGGCTACCGGCCGTTCCAGCACTTGTGCGTGTTTCAAACTAGAGGAGGGGAAAACTGAGGAAAAACTAAGGGACTGGGGAAAACTGAGTACAACTAACGAACCAGGGGCACGAAAATAGAAATCCCTTACTTTTATTATTGCTAAAATGGGTACTCCTGAGAATACTAAGTTGTGTGATTTCACTAGCACAAATAATAATGATTTTATATGCACTCCTATTGCTCCACCTGCTACTACAGCAGAATTTTATGAAATTAAACCTGCTTTACTAAATCTTGTTATGAGAGAGCAATTTTCTGGTGTTAGTACTGATGATGCTGCTGCCCATCTTAATAATTTTGTTGAACTTTGTGAAATGCAAAAGTATAAGGATATAGATGGGGATATTATAAAACTGAAATTGTTTCCTTTCTCCTTAAGAGGAAGAGCTAAAGATTGGTTGCTATCTTTGCCTAAAAATAGTATTGATTCATGGACTAAATGTAAAGATGCTTTTATTGGAAAATATTATCCTCCTGCTAAGATTATATCTTTGAGAAGTAGCATTATGAATTTTAAGCAATTGGATAATGAACATGTTGCCCAAGCATGGGAGAGAATGAAATCTTTGGTAAAGAATTTCCCTACCCATGGACTAACTACTTGGATGATCATCCAAACCTTTTATGCAGGATTGAATTTTTCTTCAAGGAACCTATTGGATTCAGCTGCTGGAGGTACTTTTATGTCCATCACTTTGGGTGCTGCAACAAAGCTTCTTGATGATATGATGATCAATTACTCTGAATGGCATACTGAAAGAACTCCTCAAGGTAAGAAGGTAAATTCTGTTGAAGAAACCTCTTCTTTGAGTGATAAGATTGATGTTATTATGTCTATGCTTGTTAATGGTAGGACTCATGTTGATCCTAATAATGTTCCTTTAGCTTCATTGGTTGCTCAAGAAGAGCATGTTGATGTGAATTTCATTAAAAATAATAATTTCAACAACAATGCTTATAGGAATAATTTTGGTAACAACAACTATAGGCCATATCCTTCTAATAGTGGTAATGGTTATGGTAATTCTTATGGTAATTCTTACAACAATAGTAGAAGTGTACCCTCTGATCTTGAAGTCATGCTTAAAGAATTTATTAGTACACAAACTGCTTTTAACAAATCTGTTGAGGAAAAGTTTGGTAAAATTGATGTTCTTGCTTCTAAGGTTGATAGTCTTGCTCTTGATGTTGATCTTTTGAAACTTAAAGTTATGCCTGATGAAGTTAAAGATACTAAGTCATTTGCTAAAACAAATGCTATCCAAGTTCGAATTAATGACAATATTAGAATGATGGCTGAATTGCATGCTAGATGGGAAAGAGAAGAAAGAGAAGAAAAACTTGCTAAAGAGAATAATATAGCTAAAGTTTGGACTATTACCACCACTAGTAATGTTGATGCTTCACATGTTGCTAAACCTCCTACTATCAATGGTAAAATAATTGGTGTTGGCAATGTTTCTAATTCTACTGCAAAGCGTGCAAAATTGCCTGAAACTGCTGAAACTGTTTGTGATAAAAGTGCTGAAATTTTTCAGAATGTTGTAGATCATAATGGTTTAGATTTTGATAGTTGTCATATTTCTGAAGTTATTAAGTTCTTACAAAAACTTGCTAGAAGTCCTAATGCTAGTGCTATAAATTTAGCCTTTACAAAACATATTACAAATGCTCTCATTAAAGCTAGGGAAGAGAAATTAAAACTTGAAGCTTCTATTCCTAGGAAGTTGGAAGATGGTTGGGAGCCCATCATTAAGATGAAAGTCAATGATTTTGATTGTAATGCTTTATGTGATCTTGGTGCAAGTATTTCTGTTATGCCTAAGAAACTTTATGATATGCTTGACTTGCCACCTTTGGAAAATTGTTATTTGGATGTTAATCTTGCTGATAATTCTATAAAGAGACCTTTGGGGAGAATTGATAATGTTCACATTACGGTTAACAATAACCTTGTCCCCGTTGATTTTGTTGTCTTGGATATTGAATGCAATGCATCTTGTCCTATTGTTTTGGGAAGACCCTTTCTTCGAACTGTTGGTGCTATTATTGATATGAAAGAAGGAAATATTAAATATCAATTCCCTCTTAAGAAAGGTATGGAACACTTCCCTAGAAAGAGAATGAAGATGCCTTTTGATTCTATTATTAGAACAAATTATGATGTTGATGCTTCTTCTCTTGATATTACTTGATTTGCACTTTCTGCGCCTAGCTGAAAGGCGTTAAAGAAAAGCGCTTATGGGAGACAACCCATCATTTTATTTCTGCAATTTTTGTTTTATATTTGAGTCAAGGTGCTTGTTACTACTGTAGCAATACCTTTGTATCTTTATTTTCTTGCATTGTTGTGCCAAGTAAAGTCTCTAATAGAAAGTTGATACTAGATTTGGATTTCTGCGCAGAAACAGATTTCTTAGCTGTCACGAATTCGCGTTTTTCTCTCTGTAGAAGAATCAAAAAAATCTGCGAAAATTCATGCGTGATCCTCAGATATGTACGCAACTTTCATTAGTTTTGAGTTTTTCCATCTGAGCAAGTTAAGTGCCTCTAAAAAATTCGTCTTTACGGACTGTTCTGTTTTGACAGATTCTGCCTTTTATTTTGCATTGCCTCTTTTACTGTGTTTGATTGGATTTCTTTGCTCCATTAAATTTCAGTAGCCTTGAGTAATGTCCAGAAGTGTTGGTAATGATTGTGTCCTTGCTGAACATGTGAATTTTTGATTATGCACTAACCCTCTAATGAGATTGCTTTGAGTTTGGTGTGGAGGAAGTTTTCAAGGATCAAGAGAGGAGGATGATATGATGTGATCAAGAAGAGTGAAAAGTCTAAGCTTGGGGATGCCCCCGTGGTTCATCCCTGCATATTCAAGAAGACTCAAGCGTCTAAGCTTGGGGATGCCCAAGGCATCCCCTTCTTCATCAACAAACTTATCAGGTCACCTCTAGTGAAACTATATTTTAATTCCGTCACATCTTATGTGCTTTACTTGGAGCGTCTGTTTGTTTTTATTTTTGTTTATGTTTGAATAAATTCGGATCCCAGCAATCCTTGTGTTGGAGAGAGACACGCTCCGCTTTTTCATTTGAACACTTGTGTTCTTCGTTTTACTTTAATATTCATGGCGAAAGCTGAAAGCCGCAGCACTTGTACTTGTTATTTGGTTGGAAACAGAAAATGCCTCATATTGTCTTGAATAATTTGATACTTGACAATTGTTTTGAGCTCTCAAGTAGATCATGTTTAAGCTCTTGCATCATGTAGTTTAAATCTATTAGTGGAGAATTACCGTAGAGCTTGTTGAAATTTGGTTTGCATGATTGGTCTCTCTAAGGTTGATACGTCTCCAACGTATCTATAATTTCTTATGTTCCATGCTAGTTTTATGACAATACCAACATGTTTTAGTCATACTTTATAATGTTTTTATGCATTTTATGAGACTAACCTATTAACAAGATGCCGCAGTGCCAGTTCCTGTTTTCTGCTGTTTTTTATTTCAGAAAAGTTAGTTTACGAATATTCTCGGAATTGGACGAAACAAAAGCCCACGATCTTATTTTCCACGGATCCTTCCAGAACACCGAAGAGGAGACGGAGAAGGGACGCGAGGTGGCCACACCATAGGGCGGCGGCCCCACCCCTGGCCACGCCGACCTGGGGCCTCGGCGCCCCCGATGCTGCCCCTTCGCCTATTTATTCCTTCCGTCGCGAAAACCCTAGTACCGAGAGCCACGATACGGAAAAGTTCCAGAGACGCCGCCATCGTCAACCCCATCTCGGGGGTTCGAAGATCGCCTCCGGCACCTGGGGAGGGGGAATCATCACCGAGGGCTCTACATCACCATGCCCGCCTTCGGACTGATGCGTGAGTAGTTCATCCTTGGACTACGGGTCCATAGCAGTAGCTAGATGGTTGTCTTCTCCTCTTGTGCTATCATGTTTAGATCTTGTGAGCTGCCTATTATGATCAGGATCATCTATTTGTAATGCTACATATTGTGTTTGTTGGGATCCGATGAATATGGAATAGTATGTCAAGTTGATTATCGATCTATCATATATGTGTTATTTATGTTCTTGCATGCTCTTCGTTGCTAGTAGAGGCTCTGGCCAAGTTGATACTTGTAAGTTGATACGTCCAATTTGCATCACTATTTTATATCATAATTTGTTGTTATTCATTGATATATTTCATATTTGGAGATGATACTTATGTTATTTCATCTATTTTGCATGTTCCATGATTATTTGGGGATCGCGCACCGGAGCCAGGATTCTGCTGGAAAAAGCACCGTCAGGATGCAATATTTCGGAAGATCAACAGTTGACGGAAATTATATGAAAATTCCTATTTTTCCAGAAGTCGAAGGGAGCCAGAAGGGGGAGCCGAGGGGACCCGAGGTGGGCCCACCTCATAGGCCGGCGCGGCCCAGGCCTGGCCGCGCCGCCTTGTGAGGAGGGGGCCCACAGCCCTCTCTCGCCTCCTTTTCTTCGCGTACGTCTTCGTCCCGAAAACCTAAGCCCCAGAGGATAGTCGCGAAGAGTCACAGCCGCCTCTGCGGGGCGGAGAACACCAGAGAGAAAAGAGCTCTCCGGCGGGCAGGAATCCGCCGGGGAAATTCCCTCCCGGAGGGGGAAATCGACGCCATCGTCACCGTCATCGAGCTGGACATCATCTCCATCACCATCGTCATCATCATCATCATCACCGCCATCTCCACCGCTGCACCTCGTCACCGCTGTAACAATTCGGGTTGGATCTTGATTGTTTGATAGGGGAAACTCTCCCGGTGTTGATTTCTACTTGTTATTGATGCTATTGAGTGAAACCGTTGAACCAAGGTTTATGTTCAGATTGTTATTCATCATCATATCATCTCTGATCATGTTCCATATGATGTCTCGTGAGTAGTTCGTTTAGTTCTTGAGGACATGGGTGAAGTCTAAATGTTAGTAGTGAATTATGGTTGAGTAATATTCAATGTTATGATATTTAAGTTGTGGTGTTACTCTTCTAGTGGTGTCATGTGAATGTCGACTACATGATACTTCACCATTTATGGGCCTAGGGGAGTGCATCTTGTATTCGGTTGCTAATTGCGGGGTTGCCGGAGTGACAGAAACCTGAGCCCCCGGTATATCGATGCAGGAGGGATAGCAGGATCTCAGAGTTTAAGGATGTGGTTAGATTTATCTTAATTACTTTCTTGTATTTGCGGATGCTTGCAAGGGGTATAATCACAAGTATGTATTAGTCCTAGGAAGGGCGGTGCATTAGCATAGGTTCACCCACACAACACTTATCAAAACAATGAAGATTAATCAGCTGTATGAAGCGAAAGCACTAGACTAAATTCCCGTGTGTCCTCAAGAACGTTTGGTCATTATAAGTAAACAAACCGGCTTGTCCTTTGTGCTAAAAAGGATTGGGCCACTCGCTGCAATTATTTCTCTCGCATTTTACTTACTCGTACTTTATTTATCTGCTACATCAAAACCCCCTGAATACTTGTCTGTGAGCATTTACAGTGAATCCTTCATCGAAACTGCTTGTCAACACCTTCTGCTCCTCGTTGGGTTCGACACTCTTATTTATCGAAAGTACTACGATACACCCCTATACTTGTGGGTCATCATGGTAATGAATATGTTGCTTATGTATCTTAGTTCTTATAAGTTGCTTGTTGAGCGGTAACCATGGGGACGCCATCAACTTGTCACACCTTTGTTGAATATCATGTGAGTTGCTATGCATGTTCGTCTTGTCTGAAGTAAGGGAGATTTGCCATGAGTTGAATGGTTTGAGTATGCATGTTGTTAGAGAAGAACATTGGGCCGCCAACCAAAGCCATGTATCATGGTGGAAGTTTCAGCTTGGACATTAATCCTCGAATCTCTTATGAGAATATTATTGTTGTTGAATGCTTAAAGCATTAAAAAGAGGAGTCCATTATATGTTTTCTATGTTGTCCCGGTATGGATGTCCTCAAGTTGAGATCTATCAAAATCGAGAAATCAAATGCGATTTATCTCCTTGGACCTTTGTACAGGTGGCATAGAGGTACCCCTTTGTGACACTTGGTTGAAACACATATGTAATGCAATGATAATCCATGGAAATCCGAGCTAATTAGGACAAGGTGCGGGCACTATTAGTATTCGATGCATGAGGCTTGCAACTTATAGGAAGTTTTATGCATAACCCATATGAATTATTACTACCGTTGACACAATTGTTTCCATGTTTTCAAAATAAAAAGCTCTAGCACATGAGTAATCTCTGCTTCCCTCTGCGAAGGGCCTTTCTTTTACTTTATGTTGAGTCAGTTTACCTATTTCTTTCTATCTTAGAAGCAAACACTTGTGTCAACTGTGTGCATTCTACTGAAAGTATTCCGTATAAAATACCTATGAAAATTATTGAACGTGTTATGGATAACCGCTATGAAGGGGATGGAACTGTCCATCCTGGTGATCATTTACTGTTTTTACATGAATTATGCGGGTTATTCAAATGTGCAGGTATTGCTATGGATGAAGTTAGAAAGAAACTATTCTCTATATCGCTGTCTGGTAAAGCGGCGCATTGGTATAAATTGCTGAAGAATGGTGATTCTCTTGATTGGGAGGACATTGTGCCTTTATTTTATTCCAAATTCTATCCTCCAAGTGAAATTCACAAAGATCGGAACCACATATATAATTTCTGGCCTCATGATGGAGAAAGTATTGCCCAAGCATGGGGGAGATTGAAGTCTTTAATGCTCAAATGCCCCATTCATGAGCTTCCTGGTAATGTTATTATTGATAATTTCTATGCAAGACTTTCTTTTCAAGACAAGACCTTGCTGGATACTTCTTGTTCTGGATCATTTACACGCAACAAAGAAGAGTTTAAAAGGGACCTTCTTGATCGGATCCAGGAGAATACTGAAGGATGGGAGAACGACAAAGATAGAGAGTCAGGTATAAACTTTGATTATAAATGCATTGAAGTTTTTATGGATACTGATAAATTTCGTAATATTAGTGCTACTTATGGTCTTGATTCTCAAGTCGTTGCAAATCTTTATAAAGCTTTTGCCTCTCATTATGAATTGCCTAAGAAGAATTTTGATAAGTATCATGAACCGTATAAAGATAAAATTGATTCATCTATAAACAAATGTGTTGTAATTGAAACTGTTGATCATGTTATTCCTGAAGCTTATATTGAAAAAACTCCTTTTCCTGCTAAAATGAAGGAGTACTCTGTTATATCTAGTGCGGTTAATAAAAGTGAAAAGAAACCTATAGAACCTGAAGAACAAATTAAGGTTGAACCTGCTGTTGCAATAGTTAAAGATCTTGTGACTGAAAATGTGGAAGATGGTCATATTATTTTCTGTGAAGATGCTTCTAATATTGTTTCGCATCCTAATAAGTCTAGAAAAACTAGTGTTCCTATGCTATCTGTTAGAATTGGTGATCATTGTTATTATGGTTTATGTGACATTGGTGCAAGTATTAGCGCCATTCCTTATGAGCTTTATACGGAGATCATGCATGAAATTGGTTCTTGTGAACTTGAAGATATTGATGTGGTTATTCGGTTAGCTAATAGAGAAACTATCTCTCCAATTGGTATTGTTCGAGATGTGGAAGTTTTATGTGGTAAGATTAAATATCCTGCTGACTTTTTGGTACTTGGTTCTGCTGCTAGTAAGTATTGTCCTATTATTTTTGGTAGACCATTCCTAAATACTTGTGGAGCTGTTATAGATTGCAAGAAGGAAAAGATTGTTACTAAATTTGCTGGTGAATCTTATGAGTTTAATTTCTCTAAATTTGCCAAAACTCCTTATAAAGCTGATTTGCCTAATAATGATTTTAGAGTTGAACAGTGTGCGTCTATTGCTCTTGCTCCTAATAATCCTTTGCAACAACATTTGGAGAATAGTGAGAGTGAAGTCTTTAGGGAAGAAAGAAATGAGCTTGATGAAATTTTCCTTCGTCAACCTATTCTTAAACATGACTTGCCGGTTGAAGATCTAGGTACAACACCACCACCAAAGGAAGATCCTGTTTTCGATTTAAAACCATTGCCTGATAATCTTAAGTATGCTCATATTGATGATAAGAAAATATATCCTGTTATTATTAGTTCTAAGCTTTCAGATATTGAGGAAGAAAGGTTATTGGAAATATTGAAGAAACACCGAGGAGCTATTGGCTACACTCTTGATGATTTGAAGGGGATTTCTCCCTCTATTTGCCAACATGCTATCAATATGGAAGATGATGCAAAGCCTGTTGTTGAACATCAACGTCGTCTAATTCCGAAGATGAAGGATGTGGTAAGGAATGAGGTATTAAAACTTCTTGAAGCTGGTATTATATATCCTATTGCTGATAGTAGATGGGTTAGTCCTGTGCATTGTGTTCCTAAGAAAGGAGGAATGACTGTTGTGCCTAATGATAATGATGAGCTCATCCCTCAAAGAGTAGTTGTAGGATATAGAATGTGCATTGATTATCGAAAAGTTAATAAGGTTACTAAGAAAGATCATTACCCTTTACCATTTATTGATCAAATGTTAGAAAGGTTGTCTAAAAATACTCATTTTTGCTTTCTTGATGGTTATTCTGGGTTTTCACAAATTGCTGTTAAAACTAAAGATCAAGAGAAAACCACTTTCACTTGTCCCTATGGAACTTATGCTTATAGGCGTATGCCTTTTGGTTTATGTAATGCTCCTGCTACTTTTCAAAGATGCATGTCTGCTATTTTTCATGGCTTTTGCGAGAGTATTGTAGAGGTATTCATGGATGATTTTTCTGTCTATGGGAATTCTTTTGATAATTGCTTGCGAAACCTTGATAAAGTTTTGCAGAGGTGTGAAGAAACTAACCTTGTTCTTAATTGGGAGAAATGCCACTTTATGGTTAATGAAGGAATTGTATTGGGACATAAAATTTCCGAGAGAGGTATTGAAGTTGATAGAGCTAAAGTTGAAGCAATTGAGAAGATGCCCTATCCGAGGGATGTTAAAGGTATTCGTAGTGTTCTTGGTCATGCTGGGTTTTATAGGAGATTTATTAAAGATTTCTCCAAGATTTCAAAGCCTCTTACTAATCTTCTTCAAAAAGATGTACCTTTTGTTTTTGATGATGATTGTAAGGAAGCTTTTGAAACTCTAAAGAAAGCCTTAACAACTGCTCCTGTAGTTGAACCTCCTGATTGGAATTTGCCTTTTGAAATTATGTGTGATGCTAGTGATTTTGCTGTAGGCGCTGTTCTTGGACAGCGAGTAGATAAAAAATTAAATGTTATTCATTATGCTAGCAAGACTCTTGATGCTGCTCAAAGAAATTATGCTACAACTGAAAAAGAATTGTTAGCTGTAGTCTTTGCTTGTGACAAGTTTAGATCCTATATTGTTGATTCAAAAGTCACGATTCATACTGATCATGCTGCAATTAGATACCTTATGACAAAGAAAGATGCTAAGCCAAGGCTTATTAGATGGGTACTTCTTTTGCAAGAATTTGATCTGCATATTATAGATAGGAAAGGTGCTGATAATCCTGTTGCTGATAATTTGTCTAGATTGGAAAATATTGCTTATGATCCTGTTCCTGTTAATGATAGTTTTCCAAATGAACAATTGGCTGTAATAAAGGTGAACTCGCGAGATAGCCCTTGGTATGCTGATTATGCTAACTTTATTGTATCCAAGTACTTGCCTCCAACCTTTTCAGCTCAGCAAAGGAGAAAATTCTTTTATGACTTGAGGCATTATTTTTGGGATGACCCACACCTATATAAAGAAGGAGTAGATGGTATTATGCGAAGATGTGTTCCTGAATATGAACAACAGGAGATATTGAGTAAATGTCATGGTAGTGCTTATGGAGGACATCACGCTGGAGATAGAACCGCGCAAAAGGTTCTACAATCAGGTTTTTATTGGCCAACTCTCTTCAAAGATGCAAGGAAGTTTATTTTATCTTGTGATGAATGTCAAAGGGTTGGTAATATCTCCAGACGCAATGAAATGCCTATGAATTATACTCTTGTTATTGAACCATTCGATTGTTGGGGATTCGACTTCATGGGTCCTTTCCCTTCTTCAGAAGGTAACACTCATATACTTGTCGCTGTTGATTATGTTACTAAATGGGTAGAAGCTATACCCACAAAAAGTGTTGATGGTGAGACTTCTTTAAAAATGCTTTTAGATATTATTTTTCCTAGATTTGGAGTACCTAGATATATTATGACTGATGGAGGTTCTCATTTTATTCATGGAGGTTTTAGAAAAACTCTTGCTAAGTATGGTATTAATCATAGAATTGCTTCCGCTTATCATCCTCAAACTAGCGGGCAAGTAGAATTATCAAATAGAGAGATTAAATCTATTTTGGGAAAGACTGTTAATAAATCTAGAAAGAATTGGGCTATTAAATTGAAGGACGCATTATGGGCTTATAGAACTGCTTATAAAAATCCCATGGGTATGTCACCTTATAAAATGGTTTATGGAAAAGCTTGTCATTTACCTTTAGAACTAGAGCACAAAGCTTATTGGGCTGTAAGGGAACTTAATAAAGATTTCAAACTTGCCGGTAAGAAGAGATTGCTACAATTGAGTTCTCTAGATGAATGGAGAAGTGAAGCATATGAAAATGCTAAACTCTTTAAAGAGAAAGTTAAGAAATGGCATGATAGAAGAATTATCAAAAGAGAATTTAATGTTGGGGACAAAGTCCTATTGTATCGGTCTCGTCTTAGATTCTTTGCAGGGAAGTTGCTCTCAAAATGGGAAGGACCATATGTTATTGTGGAGGTGTATCGTTCAGGGGCAATTAAAATTAGCTCTCTGCAAGGTAATGCCACACAAGTAGTGAATGGACAAAGACTCAAGCATTATATCTCTGGAGATTCTTATAATGAAGATGTTGATATTATCCAAGTGGTAACTCCGGAAGCTTTCATCAAAGGTCAAACGACAGTTCTGCAGAGTTCGACTTTGAATAGGTAACAGTACTGGTAATAAAAAGTCCGCGTTTTACTTTCCGAACAATGTTTTTGCTGTTTTTGGAAAATATGAAAAATTACGAGATCGAAACGGAGTGGAGGAGACGCACGAGGGCGTGCCCCCATAGGCCGGCGCGGGCCCCAGCCTGGCCGCGCCGCCCTATGAGGACACCGCCTCGTTGTCCCTCTCCGACTCTTGTTCGACCTGGTACTTTCCTTCTGTCGTAAAAATTACTGCTATATAATCCCCCGGACCCCTGGAGGTCCGTATATCGTTTTCTCGACGTGTTTTGTTTCGAGCTGTTTCTGCCAGGATCTATTTTCAATCTAGAAGCACCATGGTCTCCAACAACAAAGACAAGGAGCCTATGGAGGAAGATATTCAAGGTTTCGAGCTGAAAGAAGAATTCAAAGAGGAAGTGAGGAAGAAATGGAAGCGGCAAACTATGGGGAGTAAGCCAATATTGGTGGGATCGGTTAACACTGGACGTTCTTTTTCTCATAACTTGCAGGGACCTCTACCGCCTGCTCTTAGCCTCGACTCTTTCCCTTGTGTGGAAGAAGCATTACGGGTTACCGATGAGTTTTGTGATCAATACCGTGCGCTGAGAAGGGAAGTGGAGATACTTCTTGAGGAGAACAACCGACTTCGCAGAATGCTGGAGTATTACTCAACTACCATCACAAGGCCGCCACCGCCACTTTCAGATAACAATGAATCTCTTCGAGTCTTAGTGCAGAATTACCAAACTGAGAAGCTGAAGCTGAGGGATATCCTTAAGGAGCGCGAGAAGAATCCATCACCATCACCACCGAAGGAGTAATTCATCATCGGTATTGGCATCCCCTTGGTTTGTTCCAAGCTTGGGGAGTGCCGCGGTATCACATCATCACTATCTTTTACTTTTTATTATCAAGTAGTGTCATATCATGAGTAGGGAAGTTATCATATAAGATGTGTTGCGGTATGGAAGTATCTCTCTTTAGTTGGTTATCTATGTATCCCTTGGTGTGAGTTATCATTATGAAATATTAATGAGAAGTTTTATCATTTACATATTGCACATCTTATTTTAGTTTGCAATCTCTATTATATGATTGATCTTGTTGTTAAGTATTGGTATCACTTTGGGAGCATTGAGTAAATCTATTTGGTTTTGGCAAACTTAGCATTGGTCAATAGCAACAACACTTTGAGTTTTAAGTAGAGAAGAGGAAATACATGTAGATATGTTATTATCTTTCTTGTTAGTTCTTAGCTTAGTATTCTGAAGTTAAAATTGTTTGTGCTTACAAGTAAGATGCATGATTGTTTCTATCACATGTATATTTGTTTGTTTCCCTCAACTCTTATGCTTGCTAATTAACCTTGCTAGCCAAAGACCTGTACTGAGAGGGAATGCTTCTCGTGCATCCAAACCTTTAAACCAAAACCCATGCCATGTGTGTCCACTATAACTACCTATTATGTGGTATTTCCTGCCACTCCAAGTAAATACTTCATGTGCTACCTTTAAACAATTCAAAACTTTATTACTCCTTATTTGTGTCAATGTTTTATAGCTCATGAGGAAGTATGTGGTGTCTTATCTTTCAATCTTGTTGGGCAACTTTCACCAATGGACTAGTGGCTTCATCCACTTATCCAATAACTTTGCAAAAAGAGCTGGCAATGGGGTTCCCAGTCCCAAGTTAATTAACTTTTGTAATTTTACAAATAGACACTCCTCCATGGTATGTGATTGTTGGACGGCACCCGAGGATTCGGTTAGCCATGGCTTGAGAAAGCAAAGGTGGGGAGGAGTGTCATCTAAATAAAACTAAAATAAAAAGACACTCCTTCATGGTATGAGATTGTTGGCAGGCACCCGAGGATTCGGTTAGCCATGGTTTGTGAAAGCAAAGGTTGGAAGGAGTGTCAACCAAAAAGAAAACTTTATGGGAGCCGCTTGATACGTCTCAAACGTATCTATAATTTCTTATGTTCCATGCTTGTTTTATGACAATACCTACATGTTTTATTCACACTTTATGATGTTTTGATGCATTTTCCGGAACTAACCTATTAACGAGATGCCGAAGTGCCAGTTCTTGTTTTCTGCTGTTTTTGGTTTCAGAAATCCTAGTAACGAAATATTCTCGGAATTGGACGAAATCAACGCCCTGGTTCCTATTTTGCCCGGAAGCATCCAAACACCCGAGAGCCGCCAGAGGGGGGCCACACAGGCCCCAGATGATAGGCCGGCGCGGCCCACCCCCTGGCCGCGCCACCCTAGCGTGTCACCGCCTCGTTGACCTCCTGACGCCGCCTCTTCGCCTATATAAAGGTCCCTGACCTAAAACACGATACGGAAAAGCCACGGTACGAGAAACCTTCCAGAGCCGCCGCCATCGTGAAGCCAAGATCTGGGGACAGGAGTCTCTGTTCCGGCACGCCGCCGGACGGGGAAGTGCCCCGGAAGGCTCCTCCATCGACACCACCGCCATCTTCATCAACGCTGCTGTCTCCCATGAGGAGGGAGTAGTTCTCCATCGAGGCTCGGGGTTGTACCGGTAGCTATGTGGTTAATCTCTCACTCTGTACTCCAATACAATGATCTCGTGAGTTGCTTTACATGATTGAGATCCATATGATGAGCTTTGTATCGCTACTAGTTGTGTGCTACTCATGTGATGTTATTAAAGTAGTCTATTCCTCCTGCATGGTGTAAAGGTGACTAGTGTGTGCACCGTGTGGTTCTTGTCGTAGGCTATGATCATGATCTCTTGTAGATTGTGGAGTTAATTATCATTATGATAGTATTGATGTGATCTATTCCTCCTTCATAGTGTAATATGGACAGTGTGCGCTATGTTAGTTCTTGGTTTATTTTGCAATGATCTATTATGCTCTAAAGGTTACTTAAACATGAATACCGAATGTTGTGGCGCTTGTTAACTCCGGCATTGAGGTGCTCTAGTAGCCCTACACCACGAATGGTGTTCATTATCAAACAAGAGTATATGTAGCACATATGAGAAAGAGTTATTTATTATGCGATCAATGTTGAGAGTGTCCACTAGTGAAAGTATGATCCCTAGGCCTTGTTCCTAAATACTGTTATCGCTGCTTGTTTACTTGTTCTACTGCATGTTTACTTCCCGCAATATTACTACTATCAACGCACGCCAGCACTTTTCTGGCGCCGTACTCTGCTCATATTCATTCATACCACTTGTATTTCACTATCTCTTCGCCGAACTAGTGCACCTATTAGGTGTGTTGGGGACACAAGAGACTTCTTGCTTTGTGGTTGCAGGGTTGCATGAGAGGGATATCTTTGACCTCTTCCTCCCTGAGTTCGATAAACCTTGGGTGATCCACTTGAGGGAAACTTGCTGCTGTTCTACAAACCTCTGCTCTTGGAGGCCCAACACTGTCTACAAGAATAGAAGCACCCGTAGACATCAAGCACTTTTCTGGCGCCGTTGCCGGGAGGAAAGGTAAAAGGTACTCACACTCCGGATCTCGGCTACTAAGCTATTTTCCGCGCCGTTGTAAGTACTCGAAGCTATTTCCTTTAGACTCTGCAATTGCTACATTTGGTTTCTTGTTTACACTAGTTAGGCATAATGGACAACAATGAGCTTCTTATTCTATTTCCTGAGTTAAGACATGGATTGTTTGCTGCGAAAATTAAAAAACCTATGGAATCTTATTTGCATGCTAGTAGCAATGATATTAGTATGAACGCTTTGAACACCATTGTTGCTAATGATATGGAAAATTCTAAGCTTGGGGAAGCTGGCTTTGATGAGCATGATATTTTTAGTCCCCCAAGCATTGAGGAGAAAATTTTCTTTGATGATACTTTGCCTCCTATTTATGATGATTATAATGATAGTGGTCTTTTGGTGCCGCCTACTATGGAGAGTAAATTTGATTATGATTATACTATGCCTCCTACACTTGATGAGAATAATAATGATAGCTACTTTGTTGAATTTGCTCCCACTACAACTAATAAAATTGATTATGCTTATGTGGAGAGTAATGATACTTTTATGCATGAGAATAAGAATGCTTTATGTGATACTTATATTGTTGAGTTTGTTCATGATGCCTCTGAAAATTATTATGAGAGAGGAAAATATGGTTGTAGAAATTTTCATGTTACTAAAACACCTCTCTATATGCTGAAATTTTTGAAGTTACACTGGTTTTATCTTCCTATGCTTGTTACTTTGCTCTTCATGAACTTGTTTATTTACAAGATTCCTATGCATAGGAAGTATGTTAGACTTAAATTTGTTTTGAATTTGCTTTTTGATGCTCTCTTTTGCTTCAACTACTATTTCTTGGGAGTGCATCATTAAAATTGCTGAGCCCATCTTAATGGCTATAAAGAAAGAACTTCTTGGGAGATAACCCATGTGTTTTTTTTTACTACAGAAATTTTTGTTTCGTTGAGTCTTGGAAGTTGTTTACTACTGTAGCAACCTCTCCTTATCATGTTTTTGTGCCAAGTAAAGTCTCTATGGTAAAGTTGATGCTAGATTTGGATTGCTGCGCAGAAACAGCATTGCTGTCTGTCACGAATCTGGGCCTAATTCTCTGTAGGTAACTCAGAAAATTATGCCAATTTACGTGAGTGATCCTCAGATATGTACGCAACTTTCATTAGTTTTGAGTTTTTCCGTTTGAGCAAGTCTAGTGCCCCTGTAAAATTCGTCTTTACGGACTGTTCTGTTTTTGACAGATTCTGCCTTTTATTTTGCATTGCCGCTTTTGTTAAGTTGAATGAGTTTCTTTGTTCCATTAACTTTCAGAAGTTTTGTGCAATGTCCATAAGTGTTAATAATGATTGTGTCACCTCTGAACATGTGAATTTTTGATTGTGCACTAACCCTCTAATGAGTTTGCTTAAAATTTGGTGTGGAAGAAGTTTTCAAGGGTCAAGAGAGGAGGATGATATACTATGATCAAGAAGAGTGAAGAGTCTAAGCTTGGGGATGCCCCGTGGTTCATCCCTGCATATTTCAAGAAGACTCAAGCATCTAAGCTTGGGGATGCCCAAGGCATCCCCTTCTTCATCGACAACTTATCAGGTTTCTTCTCTTGAAACTATATTTTTATTCGGTCACATCTTATGTACTTTACTTGGAGCGTCTGTTTGTTTTTATTTTTGTTTTGTTTGAATAAGTTCATCCTTTTGTGGGAGAGAGACACGCTCCGCTGGTTCATATGAACACATGTGTTCTTAGCTTTTAATGTTCATGGCGAAGGTTGAAAACTGCTTCGTTCATTGTTATTCGGTTGGTTAAGGAAATGTTGCATGTGGTAGTGGTATAATGAAACACTTGCATAATCTTGTAGATCATTGAGCTTTGATAACTTGATTCTTTGCAAACGTTTTGAGGTATTTAGATGGTAAAGCTTGTTGTTTGAATAAGTTAAAATTAGTAGTGGATTGTTGTCTTTAAGCTTGTGCCGTACTACAAACTCTATTTAAATAGTTGAAGGCGTAGTTGGACTTGATAGCTTTCCATGTCTAAAGGTTCATCGTAATGACTAAGTTGTGCTGAAGGTCGGTGAAATTTTAAATCATGCTCTTAATGTTGAACCTGCTAGATGTTTGCAATAAGCTTGTGAGTTCTTTTTGACTAATGTTAAGCTACGGTTTTTGGCACTTCCACCATCCATATTTGCTAGCCTCTTCGGTACTGTGCATTGCCTTTTGCTCACATTGAGAATTGTGCATACTTCGCCGGTACATCCAAACCCGTGGGAGGACTTTCTCTTGTTCTCCTACACATAAGCCCATACATCTCCTCAAAACAGCCACCATACCTACCTACCACAGCATTTCCATAGCTGTTCCGAGATATATTGCCATGCAACATCCATTTTACATTACATGCCATGTTGTCATTTATTATTTGTATATTGCTTTGCATGATTCTATACAGCTGATGTGTGGTTTACCCATGTTACGCTAGATCATTGCACATCCTGCTACACTGGCAGAGGCATACAGTTTCATACATCATGTTTTATTCATTATGAGTTATTTGTACCAAAAAGTGTGTTGTCATATTAGGATGTTGCCCCTAAAAGTGAAAAGAGCCATGGAGGCCATCAAAAAGAAAAAAGAGAAAAAGAAAAGAAAGAAAAAAAATAGAAAAGAAAAGAAAAAGAAAAAGAAAAAAAAGAGAATAAAGAAAAAGGGGGCAGCATTACTATCTTTTATCCACACTTGTGCTCATGTTTTAGCACTTGCATATTCATAGTCATCATTTGTGCTCATGTTTAGCACCTACACTCCATATGAGAGAGTTTTCATGTTTTACTAGTATAACTATGTGGGGAATTTACACTATAGAACTTGGGTTGTATATTCCAATGATGAGCCTCCTCAAAAGTGCTCTAGGTCTTCGTGAGCAACCAAGTTGGATGCACCCCCACTAGTTCCATTGGAGAGCTTTCATACACATATAGCTCTATGTGCATCCGTTGCATGGCAATCACTACTCCTTGCATAGCTTCGATTATAAGACTTCCTCTTGTCTAATAATCACTTATAGCTTTGTGAGACTTTCTCTCATTGGCCTTCCAAACCCCCATTAACGTTCTTTATGCCATAACATCCTGGTGCTAATACCAAATGCTTGCGCTCACCGGTTGAGTAGACTTCGAAACAGTTGATTCATGACGTTCATGTTTATGTTTACTTGACTGAATCCTTCTTATGTTGTGAAAATTTACTTGATGCTTGGAATGAAGGATAGAACTTCTATGCTGAATACTTAACACATCTTTAATGAACTTTGTGCGGTTTCATGTCTTTGAAGCAATAGTTCATGAAAACTTCTAGCTTGTTTAACTCTTGCATTATCATCTCTTATATCAATATAGACATTTGCTTTGAGTGATTTGATCTCAGTTCATATGCTTTACATCATTATTGGATCAAGATTATGTTGGTAGCATGTCACTTAAGAAATTATCATTGTTATCGTTTACCTACTCGAGGGCGAGTAGGAACTAAGCTTGGGGATGCTTGATACGTCTCAAACGTATCTATAATTTCTTATGTTCCATGCTTGTTTTATGACAATACCTACATGTTTTATTCACACTTTATGATGTTTTGATGCATTTTCCGGAACTAACCTATTAACGAGATGCCGAAGTGTTCCTGTTTTCTGCTGTTTTTGGTTTCAGAAATCCTAGTAACGAAATATTCTCGGAATTGGACGAAATCAACGCCCAGGTTCCTATTTTGCCCGGAAGCATCCAGAACACCCGAGAGCCGCCAGAGGGCCACACAGGCCCACGGATGATAGGCCGGCGCGGCCACACCGCGCGCCACCCTAGCGTGTCACCGCCTCGTTGACCTCCTGACGCCGCCTCTTCGCCTATATAAAGGTCCCTGACCTAAAACACGATACGGAAAAGCCACGGTACGAGAAACCTTCGAGCCACCGCCATCGCGAAGCCAAGATGGGGGACAGGAGTCTCTGTCCGCACGCCGCCGGGACGGGGAAGTGCCCCGGAAGGCTCCTCCATCGACACCACCGCCATCTTCATCAACGCTGCTGTCTCCCATGAGGAGGGAGTAGTTCTCCATCGAGGCTCGGGGCTGTACCGGTAGCTATGTGGTTAATCTCTCTCTCTGTACTCCAATACAATGATCTCGTGAGTTGCTTTGCATGATTGAGATCCATATGATGAGCTTTGTATCGCTACTAGTTGTGTGCTACTCATGTGATGTTATTAAAGTAGTCTATTCCTCCTGCATGGTGTAAAGGTGACTAGTGTGTGCACCGTGTGGTTCTTGTCGTAGGCTATGATCATGATCTCTTGTAGATTGTGGAGTTAATTATCATTATGATAGTATTGATGTGATCTATTCCTCCTTCATAGTGTAATATGGACAGTGTGTGCGCTATGTTAGTTCTTGGTTTATTTTGCAATGATCTATTATGCTCTAAAGGTTACTTAAACATGAATACCGAATGTTGTGGCGCTTGTTAACTCCGGCATTGAGGTGCTCTAGTAGCCCTACGCAACGAATGGTGTTCATTATCAAACAAGAGTATATGTAGCACATATGAGAAAGAGTTATGTATTATGCGATCAATGTTGAGAGTGTCCACTAGTGAAAGTATGATCCCTAGGCCTTGTTCCTAAATACTGTTATCGCTGCTTGTTTACTGTTCTACTGCATGTTTACTTCCCGCAATATTACTACTATCAACTGCACGCTACAAGCACTTTTAATGCTACTCTGCTCATATTCATTCATACCACTTGTATTTCACTATGTCTTCGCCGAACTAGTGCACCTATTAGGTGTGTTGGGGACACAAGAGACTTCTTGCTTTGTTGCAGGGTTGCATGAGAGGGATATCTTTGACCTCTTCCTCCCTGAGTTCGATAAACCTTGGGTGATCCACTTGAGGGAAACTTGCTGTTGTTCTACAAACCTCTGCTCTTGGAGGCCCAACACTGTCTACAAGAATAGAAGCGCCCGTAGACATCACCGCTCTTTGAGAGTTTGTCTGGCAAGGGGGTTAGAGTACCCGCTACCAGTCGTTGACAACAACAAACACCCCTCAAAACTTTACTTTTATGCTCTCTATATGATTTCAAAACTTGAAAAGCTCTAGCACATGATTTAATCCCTGCTTCCCTCTGCGAAGGGCCTATCTTTTACTTTATGTTGAGTCAGTAAAACCTATTTTCCCTCCATCTTAAGCAAGCATTTGAGTTGTTGTGATCCAACCATCTATATTGTGATATATTTAATCATGCCTTTTTATTCTTCCTTGTTTAGTACAAGTTTTATCTGATGAATATAGCTTTGAAGATTATCAATGATTATGAGGAGATTATTATGATTGAGTATGCAAGTTGTGCTATATAAGCTTTAATATAAGAGCTTTGCTCGATAGATAAGTATAATCTGTTAACTGTTCTTTGACCAAGAACGAAGTTTGCCATCACCAATTATGATTTTCTATGCACCTTTACCCTTGTGATTTCCTTTTACTTGCTTCAAGTTGAATTATATGAGGAAGTTGTTCACTATTATGTCTTGTGTGAATTAATATGATGCTTCTTGTCCGTATTTTATTTATCGACTCTTCACTCCATAAACATGTGGTCTTGTTTACCGAGTTCAGTTTCGCTTGGGGACAAGCGAAGTCTAAGCTTGGGGGGAGTTGATACGTCCATTTTGCATCACTATTTTATATCATAATTTGCTGTTATTCATTGATATATTTCATATTTGGAGATGATACTTATGTTATTTCATCTATTTTGCATGTTTCATGATTATTTGGGGATCGCGCACCGGAGCCAGGATTCTGCTGGAAAAAGCACCGTCAGGATGCAATATTTCGGAAGATCAGCAGTTGACGGAAATTATATGAAAATTCCTATTTTTCCAGAAGTCGAAGGGAGACAGAAGGGGGCCGAGGGGACCCGAGGTGGGCCCACCTCATAGGCGCGGGCCTGGCCGCGCCGCCTTGTGAGGAGGGGGCCCACAGCCCTCTCTCGCCTCCTTTTCTTCGCGTACGTCTTCGTCCCGAAAACCTAATCCCAGAGGATAGTCGCGAAGAGTCACGGCCGCCTCGCGGGGCGGAGAACACTAGAGAGAAAAGAGCTCTCCGGCGGGCAGAATCCGGGGAAATTCCCTCCCGGAGGGGAAATCGACGCCATCGTCACCGTCATCGAGCTGGACATCATCTCCATCACCATCGTCATCATCATCATCATCACCGCCATCTCCACCGCTGCACCTCGTCACCGCTGTAACAATTCGGGTTGGATCTTGATTGTTTGATAGGGGAAACTCTCCCGGTGTTGATTTCTACTTGTTATTGATGCTATTGAGTGAAACCGTTGAACCAAGGTTTATGTTCAGATTGTTATTCATCATCATATCACCTCTGATCATGTTCCATATGATGTCTCGTGAGTAGTTCGTTTAGTTCTTGAGGACATGGCTGAAGTCTAAATGTTAGTAGTGAATTATGGTTGAGTAATATTCAATGTTATGATATTTAAGTTGTGGTGTTACTCTTCTAGTGGTGTCATGTGAATGTCGACTACATGATACTTCACCATTTATGGGCCTAGCGGAGTGCATCTTGTATTCGGTTGCTAATTGCGGGGTTGCCGGAGTGACAGAAACCTGAGCCCCCGTTGGTATATCGATGCAGGAGGGATAGGAGGATCTCAGAGTTTAAGGATGTGGTTAGATTTATCTTAATTACTTTCTTGTATTTGCGGATGCTTGCAAGGGGTATAATCACATGTATGTATTAGTCCTAGGAAGGGCGGTGCATTAGCATAGGTTCACCCACACAACACTTATCAAAACAATGAAGATTAATCAGCTGTATGAAGCGAAAGCACTAGACTAAATTCCCGTGTGTCCTCAAGAACGTTTGGTCATTATAAGTAAACAAACCGGCTTGTCCTTTGTGCTAAAGGATTGGGCCACTCGCTGCAATTATTTCTCTCGCATTTTACTTACTCGTACTTTATTTATCTGCTACATCAAAACCCCCTGAATACTTGTCTGTGAGCATTTACAGTGAATCCTTCATCGAAACTGCTTGTCAACACCTTGTGCTCCTCGTTGGGTTCGACACTCTTATTTATCGAAAGTACTACGATACACCCCCTATACTTGTGGGTCATCATGGTAATGAATATGTTGCTTACGTATCTTAGTTCTTATAAGTTGCTTGTTGAGCGGTAACCATGTTTCTGGGGACGCCATCAACCTGTCACACCTTTGTTGAATATCATGTGAGTTGCTATGCATGTTCGTCTTGTCTGAAGTAAGGGAGATTTGCCATGAGGTTAATGGTTTGAGTATGCATGTTGTTAGAGAAGAACATTGGGCCGCCAACCAAAGCCATGTATCATGGTGGAAGTTTCAGCTTGGACATTAATCCTCAATCTCTTATGAGAATATTATTGTTGTTGAATGCTTAAAGCATTAAAAAGAGAGTCCATTATATGTTTTCTATGTTGTCCCGGTATGGATGTCCTCAAGTTGAGATCTATCAAACTCGAGAAATCAAATGCGATTTATCTCCTTGGACCTTTGTACAGGTGGCATAGAGGTACCCCTTGTGACACTTGGTTGAAACATATGTAATGCAATGATAATCCATGGAAATCCGAGCTAATTAGGACAAGGTGCGGGCACTATTAGTATTCGATGCATGAGGCTTGCAACTTATAGGAAGTTTTATGCATAACCCATATGAATTATTACTACCGTTGACACAATTGTTTCCATGTTTTCAAAATAAAAAGCTCTAGCACATGAGTAATCTCTGCTTCCCTCTGCGAAGGGCCTTTCTTTTACTTTATGTTGAGTCAGTTTACCTATTTCTTTCTATCTTAGAAGCAAACACTTGTGTCAACTGTGTGCACTGATTCTTACATGTTTACTTATTGCACTTATTATATTACTTTGTGTTGACAATTATCCATGAGATATACATGTTGAAAGTTGAAAGTTGAAAGCAATTGCTGAAACTTAATCTTCCTTTGTGTTGCTTCGAAACCTCTTACTTTGAATCTATTGCTTTATGAGTTAACTCTTATGCAAGTCTTTTTGATACTTGTCTTGAAAGTACTATTCATGAAAAGTTTTTGCTATATGATTCAATTGTTTAGTCATTATCTTTTTGTTAGCAAATTATATACCATTGCTTTGAATCACTTCATTCATCTCATATGCTTTACAATAGTATTGATCAAGATTATGTTGGTAGCATGTCACTTCAAAAATTATTGTTTTTATCGTTTACCTACTCGAGGGAGTAGGAACTAAGCTTGGGGATGCTTGATACGTCTCCAATGTATCTATAATTTCTTATGTTCCATGCTAGTTTTATGACAATACCAACATGTTTTAGTCATACTTTATAATGTTTGTTATGCATTTTCCGGGACTAACCTATTAACAAGATGTCGTAGTGCCAGTTCCTGTTTTCTGCTGTGTTTGATTTCAGAAAAGTTAGTTTACGAATATTCTCGGAATTGGACGAAACAAAAGCCCACGGTCTTATTTTCCATGGAGGCTTCCAGATCACCGAAGAGGAGGCGGAGAGGGGCCACGAGGCGGCCACCCCATAGGGCAGCGCGGCCCCTCCGGCGCCGGCCTATGGGGTGGGCCCTCGGGCGCCCCCGACGCTGCCCCTTTGCCTATTTATTCCTTCCGTCGCGAAAACCCTAGTACCGAGAGCCACGATACGAGAAAGTTTCGGAGACGCCGCTGCCGTCAACCCCATCTCGGGGTTTCGAAGATGCCTCCGGCACCCTGCCGGAGAGGGGAATCATCACCAGAGGGCTCTACATCACCATGCCCGCCTCCGGACTACGGGTCCATAGCAGTAGCTAGATGGTTGTCTTCTCCTCTTGTGCTATCATGTTTAGATCTTGTGAGCTGCCTATCATGATCAGGATCATCTATTTGTAATGCTACATGTTGTGTTTGTTGGGATCCAATGAATATTGAATACTATGTCAAGTTGATTATTGATCTATCATATATGTGTTATTTATGTTCTTTCATGCTCTCCATTGCTAGTAGAGGCTCTGGCCAAGTTGATACTTGTGACTCCAAGAGGGAGTATTTATGCTAGATAGTGGGTTCATGTCTCCATTGAATCTGGGGAGTGACAGCAACCCCTAAGGTTGTGGATGTGCTGTTGCCACTAGGGATAAAACATCAATGCTTTGTCTAAGGATATTTGTATTGTTTACATTACGCACAATACTTAATGCAATTGTATGTTGTTTGCAACTTAATACTGGATGCTAACCCGAAGGTGGACTTTTTAGGCATAGATGCATGCTGGATGGCGGTCTATGTTCTTTGTCGTAATGCCCTAAGTAAATCTCATAGTAGTCATCATGATATGTATATGCTTCTCTATTTGTCAATTGCCCAACTGTAATTTGTTCACCCAACATGCTATTTATCTTATTGGAGAGACACCACTAGTGAACCGTGGACCCCGGTCCATTCTTTTACATCTGAAATACAATCTACTGCAATCATTGTTCTCTGTTGTTTTCTTAAGCAAACATAATTCTCCACACCATACGTTTAATCCTTTGTTTTCCAAGCCGGTGAGATTGACAACCTCATTAAGTTGGGACAAAGTAGTTTGCTTGTGTTGTGAAGGTTCCACGTGGCGCCGGAATCACTGGTGTTGCGCCGCACTACACTCCTTCACCAACAACCTTCACGTGGCCTTCATCTCCTACTGGTTCGATAAACCTTAGTTTCTTACTGAGGGAAAACTCGCTGCTAAACTCATCATACCTTCCTCTTGGGGTTGCCAACGTCGTGTGCTTTACCGTCACAGGCTGCCTCCGCAGCGCAGGAGGGAAGAGATTCGAACCCCCCCCCGAGCTAGGGTCGACGATGACGGCGGCTACGGAACTTTTCGTGGATAGAGACTCGGGTGTTTAGGTTTTTTCCCGAACAGGTGAATATATAGGCGGAAGGGCAAGGTCGGTGGGCGCCCGAGGGGCCCACACTATACCTAGGCGCGGCCAGAGGGTGGGCTGCACCTAGGGGTGGTGTGGCCACCTACTGGCTCTTCTCGGTCTCCCCTCTGGACTTCGTCTTCGTGACAGTAAAGTAGTAACTTCGGCTTTCGTTTCGTTCAATTCCGAGAATATTTCTTGTTTAACTTTTCTGAAATACAAAAACAGCAGAAAACAGAAACTGGCACTGTGGCATCTTGTTAATAGGTTAGTTCCAGAAAATACATAAAAAATGCCACGAAGTGTAAACAAAACATATAGAAATTAGTGTAAAACAAGCATGAAGCATCAAAAATTATAGATACGTTTGCAACGTATCAACTATCTTGCTGAATTCTTGCGAGGGTTTCCCCATACTCCACTATGAGGAAGCCCCTTCTTAGATATGTATTCACATAGCCATTATTACAAACTAGATGGCAAGCTTCAAGAATATGATTTTTTCTATATTCTCATCTTAAACTTGCGCTTTGAATTTATTTACCTCGAATCATTTGTTATTTCTTCCTAATCATGATGTCTTGGAGTTAACCAAATTTCTTCAAAGCATGCTTCTAATAGTCTCAACTCTCACATGACCATTATTTACACACCTCGAACACCTTGGTCATAACTTCACTGTCTATGGATAAACTCTTCAAGATAACTCAATTTCAAATATTAGTCCATAAGGTTTGTCAATAATTACCAAAACCCCACATAATGACTTCATGCACTTTCCGCAGTCGTGTCAAACATTGTACATGAATTAAAGGACTTCCCAAACATGCAAGTACCCCCGTATAACCTGGATGTTTCAGTTGTTGCACCCTTTTCTTCCTCCTCTTGAGCTCTCACCTATGAGTCATTAGCTTGACCCCAACTTACCGTTAGTATGGTAGGAATCTAGGACATCTACTCGTGATCACACTCTTCATGATTTTTGCTAGTTTCTCTACCAAATTTTGTATATCGGCCGGTCTATGTTTGTTTGAGCAATCAATAAGTTTCAGTACATATCGACATACATGGTGTATCGTTAGAACATTCTTCTAGGTGGAAATTTTGCAGATCATGTGCTAACTTAACCAAAAATTCACTTTGGAGCGCGGGCTTCCTAGAGCTTGTTTTTAAAGTTTTTTGAAATTAACATTTTGAAGTTTCCAAAAAAAATCCCAAAAAATCTGAGGGGTTGCCAATGATTTATTCTACGGTTTTGCAAAATATCATTGAAAAATAATATGTATTCCACCCTACAGAAATATGAAAAATGCTAAAAAATGTGACGGTTTTCAAATTTTGCACTTGCACTATCTTAATTTGATCTGGCAATTTGTGATTTTTTTTACATTGCCTAGAATAAATAATATTTTGCGTTGCTTTTCTGCACAAGGGTAGAAGTCATTATTATCTACATCTATGTTTTTCTAGATGTTTTTGAAACTTCAAAATGTTTATAAAAAATCAAAAAGGGCTCTATGGAGCTTGTCCTCCAAAATGGCTGACCTCCTGACTTACCTCACCAATGTACTTGACTAACATAATATGTTCATCGGTCCTACCCCCTCCCCCCCGATGTCTCGGGTTCCTGCACCAACAACAGGGTTATTATAGTACTTGTAGCAGCAAAAAATTACTTAGAAAGTTTGTCCCATGAAAGATTTGCGAATGGAAATAACATAGCCCCGCAACCACGTTGTTAGTGCGGCTACGTTCGTACCCAAAATGGTGTTTGGAAATAGTGTACTCTATCGTTTGCTTGGATAACGGTAATTGGGAGCATGCGAGTGTTGTTGGAGGGAGTTGCGATATGAGTAAGGAGTTCTTGGGGAGTGTAGGATCCACCACTAGAATTGATACTATTTATGATTATGATGAGTCTATATCGTCCTTCATGTGCATGTATGGAAAGAGCTCCATAATAAGATGATCATAGAGAAGTCATCTTATATTTCATCCCAAATAGCCACTGCAATGATCGTAAGCAAGCTAGCCTGTCCCCTCACAATTAAGGGTTTTCCCCATGGATATTGATATGAGCTTAGCGGATCCCTTCTAATCCCCATTACCCACATGAATAGCATGTCGACACGTTATGTCACTTATCACCGTACGTACTACCATATGACCAACGGTAGTTCCCTCTCTAGTCCCATAGGCAAATATTACTTGGTGGACTTCACATAATATCTAGAGATAATACTAATACATGCTCATGAACTGAAATTATAGATCATCTTTATTTCACATCATAATATTGCTAGGGTTTCTCCATCTCTCCCCAATGAAGGCAATCAACATCATCACAATGATATGAATGGGATATGGAGGTATGAATGTATACAAGTGCAAATCCACAATATGATTTAGAAATACAACAAAGTAAACAAGAGGACGGGATCGGTGATGGAGAAGATATTGATGATGATGACGATGAAGATCGATGCAGAAGACTAAAAGATCCAAGTCTCTTCTCCTTGTGTGTGCTGGAGATGGTGGAGATCTGCATGAAGGAGGCTATGGAGGAGGTGGAGCGTAAGGGCTCCGCCATGGATATGTATGTGGATGGTTCTCTTGGCGGATAGGTCTTCCCCTATTTAAATAGGATCCTAGAGGTTGGCTTCATGATTCTGGAAAGATCCGTAGCTAATATGTGTAGGGGATTCGTAGCAGAAAACAAAAAAAATTCTAGATCTATCTAGGAGTGTTGCAGTAACGGTAAAGGCTTCGGTAACGTACGCTCGTAGACCGAAAGCGGTTAACGTTCCTCTAGAACATGGTTGATGTAGTCGTACTTCGTCGCCAACCTCGGGTTCGAGTAGAAGTCCTCTCCGTACAACCATGAGTACCGCAAGTGCAGTACCTCGTAGTTTCGCACACTTATGTTGCTCAACGACGCTCCCAGCCACAAATCCAACTAAGGTTGCGAAAGAAGATCTTCTGGATCCGAATCCCGGCAACGCTCCCACTTACTGAGTGGAGTACTCCCTCCATGCACAGCTCTTCAAGGAACCACGGGTGGAGAGAGAACTTGAGAGAGAGGGGGAGGAGGTGCCCAAAGGAACTCTCCTTTTTCCCCGTGGGAAATTGTGTGCTCTCCTCCTCTCAAGCGCCCACTATATATAGAGGGAAGGTGGAGGGGGCAGCTCTGCGCCCCAAAATCCAAGATGGGGGCTGGTTGGGCCAATGAGGGCCAATGCGCCCCCACCTCCAAACCCTAGCCCCCCCTGCACAAGCCCATGTTGGGGTTTGGCCGGCCCCTTAATGGGCTCCCCTCTAGGAGGGGCCCATTAAGGTGGCTGCACCTTTTTAATTAAATAAATACATATATTTAATATTAATTCACTTAATTGGGAATATATAAATATTTAATATTTAATTCTCGATGATGTGAGACACCTATAGCACCACTCCGAACATCCTTCGATTTCTCCCGGAACCCTTTCCAGTTCTCTCTTCTCTATTCTTCGATGTTTCCAATAAATCCAAAACAATCTTAAGTTTCGTCGAACCCTTAAGTGTGTTTTCCTATGGTTCGAGAATAACACACACATGATCGAGACATCTATTCGATCAATGGTCACCACGGTGTTCTGGAGAACAATATCAACCTCTATGCATTCTACGAAGATGTAATCATCTTTTGAACCATTATGTCGTATTCCATGCCCTTTGTTACTTTGATACTGGCACTCGTCTGAGACTTGATCATCGGTATTAGTATATCTAGTTCGATCTCTTTACCAACAAGGCTATTTAACTTATTCCGTTCTATTCCATCCTCATGACCTTGGCATGTGTTGCAACTTGGATGTAATCTCACTCTTGACTCATACGTATCAACCCATCCCATTGGATACCCATCTACACCTTTATGATCACCCTAATACGGTATGACGGTTGATGCAGTCAAAGCAGCTTCTGGTCAGAAAGATTATATATGATCCCACGGTCTAAGGATTATGTTACTATACTTTCATAAATATCACAACGTTGAACTTGATATGACTTGATCACGTTACAATACTTGTATATTGGGAATTCCATCATATCATTCACTCCATGATACGACTCCATTGTCAATGACTTGTGTGTCAATGATCGAGAAACCTCGATCATCGATTGACCTCAATGAACTAGTTCATGAATTCTCACTAGGGAGCCTTGTTTGTTTACAATACCACATGTGTATTAATGTTTCCGATTAATACAGCTATAGCATGGCATGAAAATATTATAACTATTGATATATAATAATAAACACTCTTTATTATTTGCCTCTAGGGCACTATATCCAATAATATGTCCATCAACCCTTCACAAATGATGTTCCGTTTGACGAAACAGAGACAATAAAGATTGGTACTGGCAGCCTCTGCCTGTGCCGATGCTCGTTAGCCTTGCAGACTCTTTAGTATTTTGGTCAACATTTTTTCATACAAACTCCGATTGAGGTGTTTTTCGGTTTGTTGGACTCGTATGGACAAGGGCTACAACACCATTGTCTTGGATCTTCAATATGATTTGACGAAAAAATACGAATTTTTCCACCTTATATTGTTAAGCTGGTGTATGTAGTTTCTCCATATTGCATCCTCTTGGCTCCTCTTGCTTTGATTTATCCATAATTATCTATAACACTTACACACATGTAAAAGACAAATAAAAGTAATAAATCTTAATAAAACTATAAAAACAAATACATATACAAAACTCATACTTAAAATAAATACGAACTAGTAATCATGTAAAATATGCTCAGTTGTAGCTAGACGCAGCATGCGAACCAGTAATCATGTATAATATGCACGGTTGTAGCTAGATGAAGCATGAGATAAGTGGAAATATGAATATTTTGTATTGTTACATGCAGACATGATCGGGTTGGGTTTATCCTAATGGGCAGCGAGAACGAGATCCAAGGAGCAGGCTGCAGGCGCCTGCAGGCAGTTGATATACACACTATAACGAAATCAGCGAGGTTATAATTTGTAATCCCAACAACTTTTTTCGGTAGCATCTCTACGTCGTAGCCCCATCAATCCGTGAGGAAATTTTCTTGCGCAAGCACGCTAACGTTTCTTGTGGAAGAGCAGTTAGCGTGAGACAAGGCCACTGGGCTAACATGTCATCTACAGGGCGGACGCCCAGCCGCCCAGGGCTTGGAATTTTTTTGACGTGCCCTTGCTGACCAGACATAATGCAGACAACGCTTGACCTGACATGCACCCCAACGCATAGCAGAACATCAAAAAATTTGACTACTGTATTTTGGATGAGATCTAAACCTGCCCTGCGACAGGTCAGAGTTCAAGTTAAGAAACTACTTAGGCACTGCTCCCTCCGTTTTAATAAATACTAAAACATATAAATTTAGTCGAAAGTCAGCAACATCCAAGTTTGGTCAAAGTTATAGATAAAAAATAAACATTTACGATAGCAAATCAAAATCAAAAGATTCACAATAAAATATATTTTAATAATATTTTGTCACATTTAGTACGGTTTGACTTTTGACTAGATCTTTATACCTTATTCGTTGGAACATAGGTAAGAGGTAGTAGTATGATAGGGCGAAAATTTCTTTAGCTCTTGAGAACCAGTCCTTCATTTCTTAATTTTAAAATTATATTTGCAATTTTTCAAAAAATTGTAATAAATTTTGGATATACTGGAAGTCAATTATGTATCCTACGAGCATGCACAATCGTAACATTCAGATTGTGGGCTACAGTACATATAAAAATCTGATAGATTCCGAGATTTGAAAATATGCATACTCATATTTATACTTTTGTTATTTTTGTGTAGCTCGGAATGCAATACATTTAAAATTAATATTTTACACATTTATGAGATACGTCATTGGCTACATCCAATTTTTCTTCATTTTTCTATCTCGTGAGTATTAATTTTGATTTTTTAAAAAAATATCAGAATCACTGTGGTTGGGGAGCTAGAAATCTCCACTCCTGGGTGAAAAATGCATGTCTTTCTCTCCGGGTATAAGAAACTTTACCACGACTTGACGTGTATTTTGGATGAGATCAAAATGTGCCCTGCAACAAGTTAAGCTATCGGCTAATCTTTGTAAAGCTTTTCCCCATGCTAATCAATGAAAGCCAGATCCCTGGTTATTTCAAAAAAAAAAAAAAAGTTAAGCTCTATACATACTTTTAGCATTGAGTTTGATCAGTAGGTTCACTTAAGATCGACCAGGAGTCCAGGACCGTTAGCCTTTCGAGCGATCTACAAGTTGATGATACGTTGTGAAATATAAATGACCTTGGGGGCGGTCTTGAGTTGTATCTGAGTGGTCACAGATACTATTGTTGACAATCTAGTGACAGAAATCTGATCTGCGCAAAACCATGCCCATTAATGCATGTACAACGGAGTGGCGTTTTTTTTTTTCCTTGCCAAGAGAGAGAATAAAGAAGTTATCTCGAAATTACGGTGTAGAGCCTGGCTACCAGCGCACCTGATTTCAAAAAATTCGAAAAACGTTATTTAAATGTTACAAAAAATTGAAATAATTCTCCCTCATACATCTCACTTTGATACTTATCCGTGCAAGTTTTCAACAAAAAATACAACCGTATGTAACCCACACAAAAAAGTGAAAATGAAACTTTGTTATACTGTGAATAGTATACGTCTAATCATTAGAAAAGTGCTTTTGGCTCCCGAGCTCTCGCTATTTTAACAAAATTAAAAAGATGTTTATTAGTTATAAAAGAATTTGAAAAATAATTATGTAGATTGTCAGTGATACATTTCACAATCATGGAAAATCTTAACACAAAATTCTTTTTACTTTGTGCCAGACAAAAATAACAAAATCTGACCTGTTTTTGGAGATTTGAAAATGATTACTCAGATCTACACTTTTGTGTTTTTTGTGTAGCTTAAAATATAAAGTATTTGAAATTGATATTTTGCACTTTTGTGGGATACATTATTTGGGTATATGCAGATTTTGTTTCAGAATTTTTTGAAACTCAAAAATATGATTTTAAATTTATTTAAAAAACGAGATCACTCGTGCCCATTTGCTCCAAATCTCTGGCCCTAATCATTATGCTATAAATAGTACAGTTTGTCATTTTTATGCATATTACATACTTTCATATTTTAGATTGAAACTTATCATGCTTATACGGGAATGTGCTTTTGAATCGCGAGCTCTAGTGCTCTCGCCATTTAAGAAAATTCAAAAATCTGATATATTTTGGAGATTTGAAATGTACTACTCGGGTCTACACTATTGTTATTTTTGTGTAGCCCAGAATATAAAGTACTTGAAATTCATATTTTAAACGTTTGTGGGATGCATCATTGCCTATATACAGATTTATTTTCAGAATATTTTAAAACTCAAAAATAGGATTTATGTATTTTTTAAAACAAGAACACTGGTGCCAATGTGCACCTAATCTCCATTCTATACCTACTACATACTTCACATGTATGATTATGCCGTATTTTTATAATCACTTATATTTTTTTATTTTATTGTTAAATCGGGTACTGACGCACCCCAGGAGCCAAAAATTCGCTTGATTGTTATCTTCCCTTGGGTAAGGGACGACTACTTACTCGTAGCAGTATGTACACAGTGTAGCTAGTGCATGTCGAGATCTTGCTTCCGAGCCCACTATGCATCTTGGGTACACAGTGAAACCAAAGATCTAACATTTTTGCCACATCATGCACCGTAGATGTTCGAGCGTTGTTTTTCTTTGTTGATGGTGTTGACTTGAAGATTTGCTCTGGGCGTGATAGCATCGTGTTTGACCTTTTGGTTGAACCTTTCGCATAAAAAACCCTTTTGACTGAACCTAGTGGTATTGAAATTAGATCAGCCTTCTTAAAGACGTTACTTTTTTTACGGGCTAAAGACGTGACTTGGAATGTTGCACTTTTTGTTAGATCTCATGTCATAAAGGAAATATTCTCACAGGGTCATGGATGACCTAGGATTTTCAGCACGTCAATTTATTTGATATTGATGATTGTCATTGCTTTCAATAATATTATAGATGTGTGCCTCAGCCGATTTGTAATGTGTTGATTGAACTTGAAACCCTATTCGGTTTCAAAATGCTCCAAGTCTATGATATATTGATGAATAGTATATTATATTATAAAAAAGATATCAATTATATTTAGCCTGAATTGCCTGGAGAAAGGTCGAGCTAAGTCCGAGCAAGCTCCATACAATCCCTTTGACTAGGAGCCCAGCTAGTAGTCCGACATTGACACGTACGTACAACCCACTTATATAGACCATACCTGGATTTCACCAACTTGACCGAGACCCAGTGATCGAAGAACACCACCAAAACGAAGTTGTCCTATTTTACTGTTATCACTTGCCAGTACACCGATCGCAAGTCGCAAGACACACAGATGTCGTATAACCACAGAAACGAAATTTGGTCCGCACAGCGAGCCGTGGAGCACCGTCTTCTTTTCTCGACCCCTTCCGTTGCCACCGGCCATTGTTTGACACCGAGCATCATAGATGGCACATCTGCACGTACGCCGCAGTTGGATCGGGATTGGAATCGGAATCGGACTAGATCAGATCAGATCACGAAAGTACGCACAGCTGTACCTGCGTACTGCTACGTTCGACGTAGTACTACTGTACGCGAGTACACCCGCTTTGTAATGGCCGTGCTACACTGCTACTGAATCTTACCCTCCGATAAGGGGACATGTACGGCGACTTTTCACATTCTCTCTGCACTCTGCACATTGCAATGAAGACGTGGTTAAGAACGTAGTAATGTGATCGTCTCCATTTGACATGGAGTACTTGGAGAACAGCCGTTTATACTACGAGAATACAATCAATGTGTACCTTACCATAGCATTGCCGACAAACGTACATACATAGTATGGCGCTGTAGTGAAGTCAATGGGACGCAGATTTTGCCAGGACCTTATGGTGCCCGGTCTTTATCCCGCACAGTCAATTCCATTGCATCAATATTGGTGACTCGTTTTTGCGAAAACGCACTTAAGCACTGTTCAATTCCTAGTAGAGAGTCCTTTCTATTTATAAAGTACCCAAAATTGCTTTGTGGTTCCACCGGGTGAATATGAAATGCTGGCCTATTTTAGGAAGTTCTTTAGAAAACATTCTCGCCAACTGATGTGTGGATCCAATGTTGTGACAAAAAAGTTCTTCGTAATTTTAAGATGAGTATCTAATAGTGACAATAAAAAGTTCACCAGATTTGCTGCTATTTTTATAAAGTTCTTCGTAAATTTTTATATGGATCCATTGTTGTCATTTTGAACTTCTTTAGAATCTGAAGATGAGTATCTAATCATCAAGAAAGTTCTTCACATTTCCTGGTAAATATCCAAGAAAATTCGTGAAGGATTCATGAAACAATGAAAAGGGATCCATTCACAGTAGTCATTTTCATGTAAATATCCAAGAAAAATCCAAGTGGAGAGATCCATAAAAAAATCTTCACAAATCTTCATATGTAACCTTAGATTCAAGTGCAGCGATCCACTTCATATATAGATCCAAAAGCACCAAAAAACACAAAGACAAAACGAAGAAGAAATTTTGGCAGATCAGGGAGCTACACAGTGGAGCACGAGAACGGCGAGAGCCGTGGTCGAGGACGGCCGGGGCGAAGGACGGCGACGAGGGAGTGGCTCCGACGCCGGAGAAAGGAGGGCGACGAGGCCGTGCCCCCCGCGCCGGAGTAGGGTGACGAAGCCGTGGCTCCAGGGGAGGCGGCCATGGCGGCGACGAGGAAGCGTCTCCCGCGCGAGAGACAACAAAGAGGCGGCGATTCCCACGCCAGAGATCCCGCACGAGGCGGCGGCTACACTATCGGATGAAGGAAGGGAAGGCGTCTGGCGGTTGGCGTTCGGTGGCTCGATCTGGATCGTGTTAGGTTAGGGTTTCAACGGGGACTGGGGGGATTTTATACAGTGATCTAGTCTGATCACATCGTGATTAGAGAAAAGTGCAGGGTTCATTTTGCAAAATGGCCGAGCACGAATCTCCACCGTTATCGGACGGCCAGAATTTGGTCCGGGCGCCATAACCCGTCCGCTTGTTGTATTTAGCGAATTCAATGGGAGAACTACAGAGCACAATGATGGTGCTTATCGTTACGCCGACTTCACACTGTTGGGGAACCCTAAGAGGAAGGTGTGATGAGCACAAGATTTTCCCTCACGAAACCAAGGTTTAATCGACCAAGTAAGAGAAAGGCGTGACTTCTGAAGGTATTGCTGACTGACTAGTGGCAGTGCGCACTACCGGCGTCAGCAACAACGTGGAACATGCACACAACACAACGAAAATACTTTGTCCCAACTTACAGTGAGGTTGTCAATCTCATCGGTTTGCTGAACACAAAGGATTAGACGTATGGAATGGAACAAGATGTTTGCAGAAAGTAAAAAGAACAGGATTGGAGTTGAATTTATCAATAAAGGAAAAAAGGACCGGGGTCCACGGTTCACTAGAGGTGTCTCTCCATAAAAAATAGCATGTTGGGTGAACAAATTACAGCTAGGCAATTGACAGAATATCGAACATACATGACCAACATAATACATAGACCGTAATCCAACTGCGTCTATGGCTAATAATCCACCTTCAGGTTAGAGTCCGCACCCTTTCAGTATAAAGTTGCAAGCAACAGACTATCGCATTAGGCAATATGTGTAAAGTAAACAATAGAATTACCCTTGGATAAAACATTGTTGTTTTCTCCCTAGTAGCAACAGCACATCTACAATCTTAGAAGTTATAAAGTCACTCTCCTAGAAAAGTAGTGTCATGAACCTACTATCGAGCATAAATACCCCCTCTTGGAGTCACAAGTGTCCACTTGGCCAGAGTTTTTACTAGCAACGGAGAGCATGCAAGATCACAAATAACATATGACATGAATATATAATCAATCTCAACGTAGCGTACAATATTCATCGGATCCCAGCAAACCAAACATATATGATTACATAAAGATGATCTTGGTCATGTAGGGTAGCTCACAAGATCGATACATGAAGCACAAAGTGGAGAAGACAACCATCTAGCTACTGCTATGGACTCATAGTCCAGGGATAAACTACTCACGCATCACTTCGGAGGCGGGTATGGCGATGTAGATGCCTCCGGCGATGATTTCCCCCTCCGGCAGGGTGCCGGGAAGAGCTTTAACCGAGATGGGTTCGATGGCCCGCGGAACTTTTCGTGGATGGAGGCTCGGGTATCCAGGGTTTTTCCGAGAAGATGTATAAATAGGCGGTGGATTTAGGTCGGTGGGTCGCCTGGTGGGCCCAGACCACCCCTAGGCGTGGGCCAGGTCCAGGTCGCGCCTAGGGTAGGTCTGGCCGACCTGCTGCGCCTCTTCGACCCCCCTCTGGACTTCGTCTTCATTTCGGTAAAATATTAACTTCGGCTTTTGTTTCGTCCAATTCCGAGAATATTTCTTGTACAACTATTCTGAAATACAAAAATAGCAGAAAATAGGGAACTGACACTGTGGCATCTTGTTAATAGGTTAGTGCTAGAAATCATGTAAAAGTGCAACGAAGTGTAAACAAAACATATATGAATTGGTGTAAAACAAGCATGGAACATCAAAAATTATAGATACGTTTGAGACATATCAAGCATACCCAAGCTTAACTCCTGCTCGTCCTCGAGTAGGTAAGTGATAACAAAATAATTTTTGAGGTGACAAAGCTAACATAATCTTGATCAAGCATGTAAAGCATCGTGAGATGGAATCTAAGTACTCTAACATCGGCATGATAGATATAATTCAATAGAACTTAGCAACAATGTTATAACATGAAGAGTAACTCAAATAAAGAATCATGAATAATAGTGCATTGAAAGCAAATGTGTGTTTATGATCATAGAGTAAACATAATAAAGTGGTACTCAACATGTCCTTATGGAATAGCAAAACATAAATGCAAGGACACTTCAAAGTTCAGAGGGTGACTAGATACAAGTAATTTGAGAGCAAGAAATAGCACAATCATGACTCAATCAATAATAATTTTGGGACTATGCACGTTGCACTAAGAATAACAACTATGTTCTCTTAATTGGTGCATAAGCTAGGTAGAAGATGAAGACTCAACATAAAAGTAAAAGAAAGGCCCTGCGCAGAGGGAAGCAGGGATCACTCATGTGCTAGAGCTTTTTATTTTGAAAGCAATAGGAGTGTTGAAAATATTTATTTTGAGAGGTGCTAATCATGTCAACGGTAGTGATAAATAGTATGGCTTATGCATAAAAACTTCCTATAAGTTTACTTGCCTCATGCATAATATACTAATAGTGCTCACACCTTGTCCTAATTAGCTTGGACTTCCATGGATTTTCATCACATACTATGTTTTAACCAGGTGTCACAAAGGGGTACCTCCTTGCCTCATGTACAAGATAGGTATGTATAGATACCAGAAAACTCTAATCCTATTGTGCTCATATTTTCCCTCGCGTCCCCAACCTCGTAGCCCCCAAATCCAACTCCGAAATACCCCCTCTCCTTTCTAAACTCCTGATCCAGCCAGCTCCGTCATCCTACCATGTTGTCATTTTATTTTGGGCTTAATAGTTACTAGCTAAAGCGGGAATGGTTAACCGATGGTTATTTGTTTACCCGCTGGGGATGGGGATGCTAAAAGAACTGGCCCCATGACAGTTAGTGGGGATGGGGACGGAGAAAATTTTCCTGCACGGGGATGGTTATGGTTGAGCAATAACTAGTGGTTAGTGTCCCCGTTGCCATATGAAGTCCTCCCGTCTGCGTGGATCAAAAAGAATTGCCTTGATCTGTTAGTGATGCCTCTCGAGATGCCCTAACGTACGACGTTATTCATCACCCCTAAAACAGATAGAGGTGTAACGTGGTGAGAGCGGCATTTTCACTCCATGGAGCCCACTAGGTTCGCAAACGCGAAACACATAATCCGATGTTTCAGAAAATATTCAATGTATTCTGTTTGCATGTAAAAAAACCAAACGTCTTCGATTTTTGATGCACGAAAATCCTCCAATTTATATACTAATAATCATCATCAACAGTACTACAAATAGCTGAAAGATTAATAAAAATTACAAATAGGTACTTAGATCACATAGCTACGACTACAAACACTAGAATGAGTCGAAAGCGTGCCACCATCCTGGCCTCTCCATCACTGATGCCGGGCAAAACTTATCCTAGTAAAGCTTGTTGTAATAGACATAAGAAAGTTATTGTGTTAAACCTCCAAAGAACCAATGCACCAGAGCAGAGCATCTCCACCGGCGGCTTTGATAGCGGCCCCAATAGCGATTTGGGGGCCGGCGTCGTTTTTGGGCTCGCACCGGTGCGCCCCAAACGGCGCCGGCCATTTTTCGAGCCCAATAGAATCCCCGGCATCCCCGTGCCGGCCCCTTCGCCAAGGGCGCGAATCGGGCGCGCCGGCGCCTCGCGGAACGACGGTTTTCGCTGGTGGGGTGACAAGGGATTAACTTGTCAATGCCTACAAGTTGTAGACTAGGGTTTTGTTAGAAGTAGAGGGCAAGTAGATCTCGAGGGTTTCAGCCGGAAAACTACTCGACTGCTATGAAAACTAGGGTCGTGTTGACAATGATTCAATGCTTTCTTTGTTCCTCGACTCCCCCTTATATAGGAGGTGGAGCCGAGGGTTTCGTGATGTACAAGTTACAAAGTCCGGGAGACTATCTGAATCCGTCCCCGTAATAGTTATAAGTCTATATTCCTAATACAACTCTATCTTTCCAAATTATCTATTGACCGGACTTCTGGGCTTCATAAACTTCGGGTCGTGGGCTTTCAGTAAACCCCGGGTACCATCTTCGGCAGGCCCATTGGGGATGCCTATGTCAGTAGCCCCCCGAGATTTTGCTTGAATCGAAGAATCAGGGAAAATCTCCATCTTTACAATTACCAAATGACTTCTTCGAGTTAATAAATAATCTTTATAAGCAATTGTATGTTGTACAGGGATAAGGGTAATTGGGGTTGGTTCATCTGACGGATCAGGTACCAGTTAACTGCTTTTGTGGCAATCCGCAAAAACCTACTTCAAGATCACGTCCCTGGACATGATCTCGGGATACTGGCGTAATTCGACATGTGCCGCTTAAGGTCTTACCGCGAATTCCAGCTATGTTTTATCGGGTACCTAACGCGTCCGTTAGGATTTTTCTTAGTATCTGATACGGAAAAGTAGCAGGCGCCGTCGGAGCGGTGCCACGCCGCACATGACGGATCTGTGGACTTACCTTCGCAGAGTTTTGCGGCATTCAGAGATTAATTCGCGACTAAGACGCCGAGAATATATTGTCGAGTGCCTTTTTCGGCTGGAATAGCACATTTATTCATCACCGGATGACTTATATATTTTTATCTTGTCCTCCCGATGGGAGTATATGAAGAGTTATTTGTATAACTCGAAATATGCTCTCCATGCCTTTTATAATTTCATCGGGCACGCGAACAGCGTTCCCGATGGGAGTAGCCCCGAGGCTACAACCAAGTGCTTGTACTTGGTTGTAGGCTCACTGTTTTAACATCTTTGTCGCTATATTGTCACCTTTTCGAGTTCTTCCATCTTTATCGGGTGCGCGACCAGCGCTCCCGATGGGAGTAGCCCCCGAGGCTACAGTTGAGTATTTATACTTGGTTGTAGGCTCAACTTGCTTTACTGATGAAGAACTCTATATTTTATCATTCACGTTTACCTCTTATCAGAAGTATAAACAATACTTCTTATAGGAGTAGCCCCCGAGCATATGAACAAATGCTTGTATTTGATCATAGGCTCTCATTTTTTCTGTATTGTGATGCCCGAAGTTTCCCTGTCGATATTCTTGATGAAACTCTTTAAAAAGTAGCCCCCGAGCATTTGAACAAAAACTTGTATTTGATCAAAGGCTCTCGCAATTATCATTATTCCTTCGTTGTCGCCAATCTTCATAACACCACACTCAAATTTTTCCTTTTAAAGTGACATCAGTGCTGACGATAGCCACGACCATTGTATCGGGAAGACACGAGTTATGTCCTGTCACTGACCTATGGACCCAAAATCTGCGGCACTTTGACACGTTACGCAAGTGGGGGACACACGTCCTCCGCTTCTTCTAGCACGCGCGTTGTAGCGCCTGTCCAGTTCCATCGTAGTAAAAAGACTTTATTACCCATGGAGACACGTGTAAGGCATCAAGCCCATTCCTGCTGCATCCAACGGCGCGTCGATTCGCATGTTTGATATAAAGGACCTTCTTCTTCCTCTGTTCATCCCTTCGTTGCGCCGCACCTTTGCTCTGTCTCTCTCCAAAATCCCCCATTGCCACAACAACGCTCCTGCGCCTGTGCTTGCTCCCTCATCACAGTCAATCCATCGAATGCCACCGCGGTCGAGGCTCACCAAGCACACCTCCCCAATGGCGACAGAAGACCGGCAGTTCTCGGAGTGGGAGAGATCCAAGATCTCCAACCAGGACGTGAACCTGCTCAAGAAGCTTGGATTCATGAATCAGGAGAAGACGCTGATCTTCCCTAGCGAGGAAAGCTTCCCCACACCGCGCATCGGATACCGGGTAACCTTTGTTGACCACCTCATCTGCGGTTTGGCTACTCCGATCCACGAATTTCTTCGTGGATTGCTTTTTGTTTACGGGCTACAGCTGCATCAGCTTACCCCCAACTCTATTCTCCACATCTCTATCTTCATCACCCTTTGTGAATGCTTTCTCGGGACCCCTCCCAATTGGGGCCTGTGGAAACGCATATTCCTTGTCCGCCGCAACAGCTCCCACAACACCGCCTATAATGTGGGTGGTGTTGTTATCTGCGTCAGCCCAGATGTCGAATATTTCGATGTCAAATTCCCTGACTCTGTTCAAGGGTGGCGCAAAAGATGGCTTTATATCCACGAAGAGCACGTCGACTCGCAAGAGTACAGTGTCGCTCCTTTTGATGGTAGCGAGAAGATCCTCCGGCGTCGGTCGTGGGATGCTGAAGCTACCGATGAAGAGAAAAAGGCGACAGAGGCGCTGATGAAGCGCATCCACGAGCTCCAGAATACCCGCGGTAAAGAGCTGTCGGGTATTCAGATTACGGCGTATTTCCTTAGGATTAGGGTGCAGCCTCTGCAGGCACGCAAGAACCCTCTTTGGATGTACGCTGGCAACAAAGACTTGGACCGCTTCTCCAAGGATCTGTCGGTAAAGGATCTGGAAAAACTTGTCCGAAAATTTCATCGCTCAGCAAGAAAGACACCATTCCATCCTCTTGTCGCGTGGAGCCATATAGCGGCACCAACGCCCTCCCCAAGGTAAACTATCTTTATTCTCCCGAATTCAACTTTGTCGACTTCTATTTTGCTTAATTCATTGGTGTAACTTGTCGTCGATATGTCTTTTCCTCGTGCAGAAGCATCAAGTTATATCCTCTCTACCTCCCCGTCCTGAAGGTGGGGAAGTCGAGGAACGAACCGTCGTTACCGACGACACCCAGGGTACTTCTCGCCCTGAGAGCGAAATTGCGGGTTCTCACAAATCCGCAGCTTCCTCTGAAAGAGGCTTCCGTGTCTGTACACTCTCTCCCTTCTGCTGCTTCCCCGAAGAACAAAAGGAAAAGGGGTGAGGTTGCAGACTCCGGCACCTCCAAAGCCGGCGAATCGCCTGCCGAAGAAATCCGCTGAAGAGGGGAAAACCTTCGACCCTTACAATGATGCCCTCGTTAGCTCGTAAGTCTCCGTCGTCTTTTTATTCGATATATTGCTTTTGTAGTAGTCTCATACTATTTTTGATGCACATCGGCGACGAAGAAGAAGAACCCACTGTTAATGTGATTTCTCCCACGAGTACGTCACAGACTTTAGTTCTTTCCGACACCCGCCCTGCTACAGAGGAAACCTCGCCTCCTCAGCGAGACATTGGGGACCTGACTCCTGTTGGCAGCCCCCGTGCCCCTTCACCGAAGAGAGCGAGGGTTGAATTTGGCAAAGAACCAAGCCTCCTGACTAGGAGTTCGGCGACTCCTTCTATGGACGATGTAAGAACCCTTACCGCTTTTTTTATACTGTCGAACTTTTCTCTTTTTTGACCTTTCCATCCTCTTTCTTTTTTCAGCCTCTGATGAAAGAATTTATTCGCCTGGGTACTCAATTTATTGGATACCGTGACTATGCTGATAATTTGAAAGGTATTCCTCTCTTCTCCCTTCCTGTCGAACAAATTTTCCTTTGCTATTTTGTTGTAACAGTCATTCTTTCTTTTGCTAGAGGCTCTCGCCATAGCTAATAAGTGTGCCGATAATCTTGCTCTCGAGCTGGAAAAAAGCGAAAAAGCTCGCGAAAAGGCTGAACTAGACGCCGCCTCAGTCGAGAGTCTTCGAAAAAGACTCCATGAAGCTGAAACTGCCTTGAGTGAGCACACCACCCAACAACTCGCTCGTGAGGGTGATATCAGCGCCCGCTTGGAGTCGCAAAATCGACATTTTGTCAGTAAGTTCGTCAATCACTTTGATCGAGTTGCCTCTAACATTAGCTTGTACGTATACTTGTTGATAACCCGAAATTTGTTTCAGCAGGGAAGATGAGCCAGGAGTTTGAACTTGAAAAACCCGAAGATGACCGTCTCCTCGACGCTCTTTCTCTCCTCGATGCTAAGGCGGCTTTTTCGCGCCTTTTCCCTACTTCTTCCCGAAGACGGAACAGCCCAACACCTTTGCTTCTCTTACAACACACTTCATTCCCAAAGAGGATCTTGGGCTAGCCCTTCGGCAAGAAAATCTGAAGATTGGCGTTGAAGGCACCATAGCTTTGGTTGCCGAAAGCCAACAAAGCGTCGACTGGGCGAAGGTTGGTGAAGTGAAGAAGATGGAAACGAAGAGGTGGCAATCCCTGATTAGGGCTGCCAAGCCGCAGTCGAAGAAAATCCTCTCCTTCCTCGGATATCAACCAGCTCCTTCGTCCAGTTCTGCGAAGCCGGAGGTCAAGTAGACCATCTTGTCCCTGCTTTTCTTTTTTCTTCTTCTTTTGCTACTGTCGCCGTAGTAGCCTTTTGCGACATCCTATCATTGGTTCACTAGGAACCCTCTCTTTGTAATGATCATGTAAGTACCCAACTAAATTAATGGAATGCTATTTTGCCGAGTTATTGATGTCGAGATTTTCTTTCCAGTTGGTTTTTGACAACTATACCGTGTCCCCTCGTTCCTCGGATGCCTTGCCCGTTTCTTCCTTCTCGAGGAAAACTTCCGCTAATAATCTGAACGAAGATTCTTCGAGCGCTGGTCCAGTACAAGATTTGAACAAACTGCGGCAGCAACTCCAGGCGATGAAGACGCAAACACTTACAGTAATAGAGCAATCTCGGAAGTCATCCGAGAAAGAAAAACTTGCGCTTCAACAGGCCCAGGAAGCCTTAGCTTTAAAGGAGGCCGCAGTTGCCGAAGCTGCACAATCTGCTTCCCGAGAAAATTACATGCTCGAGTTGATGACTGGCGCCAGTCTGGATATGGCGGGTACGCTTCCTGTCTTTGAAGTTCCTCTCCTTTACCTGCTTTCTATTTTGTACCATTGTACTTCTGTCGAAAGGTTCCTTTTTGGATACTGCAGCCGAAGACCACCGGGTGGAGGCGAGATCAAATCTTCTTGTTAAACTTGCTCTAGATCATGGTTCCAGCTTTTGGGCTACACCAGATCGTACCCGAGGAATCGTCAGATTTCAAGATCGTGCAGGTCAAGTTCGTGACTACCTTGATTTCTGTACGAGGACGCTGGCCCTGGTTTACAACACCATGTTTCCTCGGAACGCTCAGCCAAAGACCCTTCCTGATTTGATGAATAAATTCAGAGATGCTCCTCGGATCCATGATTTTTTGAAGGCCCAATTGACTGCGGGAGCCCGATTTGCTATGATCATGTTGCAAGTCGTCTACCCGAAATTGGATATGACCAAAATCGTTGAATTGTGCCATGCCAAACTAAAGAAGCGTAGGAGGAATATCGACAGAATCAACAAATTTGTTACACCCGTAGCCGAGGAAATGATGGATGATTTACTTCGGATGGATGCTGAATTCTTCGTGAAGGGCAATTATGCTGATCATATGAGTGCTTCTGTTGACAACGAGAGAGTAAACATAGATGACCTGATGGGTCGTGAATAAAAGTTTGCTTTTTCTTGTCGAATTTTTTTTCTTGTAAAAGGACCATGTATAGTGTAAACACTATGTATGTTGTAAAATAAGTTGTCTATTTTTCCTCCTCCTAGCCCCCAAGCGTTTCGGTGGCTATTTTTTTATTGGTTTGCGAGGTGTTTTAGATCAAGGCAAATGACTTTGTCGATTGTATATTGTAAAAGATTTGTGTATATATATTGTATTTGCGGGTTGCAAGCCCCCGAGCCCGTCGAAGAAAAAGAAGTGTATCACCAATATCTTTACTATATTGCAGCACCGCCAGTCCGCCTCATTAAAACCTTCCAGCCCCACTCGGTGCCCTAAAGGAAAAGAGTGCGTCTGAAAACTCTCAGGCGTTTCAGTACATTGTATGTTTACATAGAGGACTATATTCGACTTAAGCGTAGAAACGCCTAAGCTGCGCCACGTTCCAGGGATTTGGCTTGTCGATCCGTGTCTTCTTGTCCTTTATCCTGTATGCTCCTCCTTCAATTACTTCTGTGACGATGTACGGGCCTATCCATGGCGACTCGAGTTTTTCATGGCTATTTTGCGTAAGCCGGAGAACTAGGTCGCCTACCGGGAAAGACCTTGGTCGCAAACGTCGATTGTGGTAGTTTTTCATATCTTGCTAGTACTTGGTGACCCTTGACAATACCTCGTCTCGAGCTTTGTCAAGTGCATAAATATCATCTTCCAGTGCCTTCCTCGAGGTTTCTTCGTTAAATTCCGCCACTCTCGGGGAATTATGCTCTATCTCTATCGGCAGGACTGCCTCAGCTCCATGGACCAGAAAGAACGGAGTTTCTTGAGTCGCTGTATTTGGTGTCGTCCGTATACTCCATAGCACGCTCGGCAACTCCTCTGGCCATGTGTGTCGAGCTTTTTCCAATGGTGTTAACATGCGCTTCTTGATGCCGTTGCAGATGATGCCGTTCGCCTTTTCGACCTGACCATTGGTTTGCGGGTGTGCAACTGAGGAAAATTGTAATTTGATGCCTACCTCTGCGCAATATGCCTTGAATTCCTTGGATGTGAAGTTTTTGCCATTGTCTGTGACGATGCTATGAGGAACTCCAAACCGAAAAACGATACTTTTGATGAACTTGATTGTCGACGCTGCATGTGGTGAGTTTATCGGCTTCGCCTCGATCCACTTCGTGAACTTATCGACAGCTACAATCATATACTCGTATCCTCGTGGCCACGCCTTGTGTAATTTTCCCACCATATCAAGACCCCATTGAGCAAAGGGCCATGACAATGGTATTGGCATCAACTCCGCTGCTGGAAAATGAGGCTTCGCGGCAAACCTTTGATAGGCATCACGGGTACGCACTATATCCTTTGCATCTTCGATTGCTGTTAGCCAGTAGAATCCTGCTCTGAAAACCTTGGCTGCTATAGCTCGACTACTTGCGTGGTGCCCACACACTTCTTCGTGCACATCTTTTAACAGCAATCGACCTTCCTCGGGTGTGACGCATCGCTGCAAGACTCCCGATATACTTCGCTTATACATCTCTCCATTGACCACGGTGAAGGCCTTGGATCGTCGAATAACTCGCCTTGCTTCTACTGGTTCATCGGGTATTTCTTTCTTTAGGATATATGCGATGTAAACTTGCATCCAAGGAACTTGGACCACCATCACCTCATGCGATTCCTCGTCATCTCCTGACGCACTTGCTTCTGATATGGCTAGAGCCCCCGAGTCTTTCTCAACCTTCTCCTTTTTCTTCGTCTGTTTCTTTGCCTTAGTCGACATTTCACTTATCTCCTCCCAAAATACTCCGGGTGGTATAGCTAAGCACTGCGACCCGATATTTGCTAGAACGTCGGCTTCATCGTTGCCGAGTCTACCGATATGATTTACTTCGCACCCGTCAAAGAGCTTCTCGAGTTCATTGTATACCTCCTTGTATGCTATCATACTATCATTGACTGCGTCACATTGGTTCATCACCTGTTGAGCCACCAATTGGGAGTCGCCGAAAATCTTAAATCGGGTCGCCCCACAGGCTTTTGCCATCTTCATCCCATGTATCAGTGCTTCATACTCCGCTTCCTTATTAGATGCGTTGGGGAACGTCATCCGCAGTACATAATTTAGTTTATCTCTTTGAGGTGATACTAATATCACGCCCGCTCCAGCTCCTTCTAACCTCTTGGACCCATCGAAGTTCATAGTCCAGGTTCTCGATAAATCAGGGGGTCCCGTATTTTGCAACTCCATCCACTCTGTGACGAAGTCCGGTAAAATCTGCGACTTTATTGCTTTTCATTTTTCGTACGTGATGTCCCGACGAGAAAGCTCTATTCCCCAAAGGGAGACACGACCCGTAGCTTCCGGGTTATTCAGTATATTGGACAGAGGCGCCTCATTGACCACTATTGTCGGATGTGCCGAAAAATAATATCGCAACTTTCTTGCTGTTGTAAATACTTCATACGCCAGTTTCTGATAATGCGGGTATCGCTGTTTTGAAGGCGATAAAACTTCACTGATGAAATATACTGGCATTTGTACTCCATGAAGTTTCCCTTCTTCTTCTCGCTCAACCACAAGTGCTGTGCTGACCACCTGAGGTGTGGCCGTGATATATAACAGAAGAGGTTCCTTTTCCTTGGGCGCCACCAATATTGGTGGTGTCGAGATTGTGCGTTTGAGATCTTCAAAGGCTCTGTCCGCTTCTTCGTTCCACTCGAACTTTTCTCCCTGCTTGATCAAGGCGTAAAACGACAACACCTTTTCTCCTAGCCTGGCGATGAATCTACTTAAAGCTGCGACTCTCCCAGTTAACTGTTGTATCTCCTTTAACTTTGTTGGCTTCCGCATCATTACGATGGCCTGAATTTTCTCCGGATTAGCCTCGATTCCCCTTGCTGACACCAAAAACCCGAAAAGTTCTCCCGCAGGAACGCCGAAAGAACACTTCGTCGGATTCAGCTTGAGGCAGAATTTGTCGAGGTTGTCAAAGGTTTCCGTGAGATCGTCGATCAATGTTGACCCTTTCTTTGTTGTTATGACGACATCGTCAATGTATACTTGAACGTTCTTGCCAATCTGTGTAGCAAGACACTTTTGCATCATCCGCTGATATGTTGCTCCCGCATTTTTCAACCCGAACGGCATTGTTCTATAACAGAACACGCCCTAGGGTGTTATGAAAGCTGTTTTGACCTCATCCTCTTCTTTCAGTCGAATCTGGTTGTGACCAGAATATGCATCCAGGAAGGAAAGACGTTTACAGCCTGCCGTGGAGTCGATAATTTGATCGACCCTCGGGAGGGGGAAGTGATCCTTTGGACAATGTTTATTGAGACACGTGAAGTCGACGCACATGCGAAGGACCTCTGTGTTCTTCTTCGGGACCAGCACTGGGTTTGCTACCCACGTGGCCCCTGTGTGTATATCTTTGATAAATCCAGCTTCTTTGAGTCGATTAATTTCAGACAGCATAGCTTTGCGGTTTGCCGCAAAGGTTGTCCGATTGGCCTAGCCAATGGATCCAAATTAAGGGGTGCTCGGCAAGTTCCCTGGTACTCCTGGCATGTCAGCTGGACACCATGCGAAGATTTCCAGCGCTCACGGAGGAACTCGACGAGCGCGCTTTCCTATGCGAGATCCATGTTTATGGCGATGGCTGTCGTTTTCTTGGGATCTGTCGGGTGTATCTGCACGTCCTTTGAGTTCTTGGTAGTATCAAAGGTTGGTTCCTTTAGAGGCCTCCCTCCATCTGGCAACACGTCGTAGTCAGTTGTTAGCTTTGACGCCATATATTCTGCTTGCATCCCGAAAGTTTCTGACAGCCGATGAAAATCCTTATCGCACTTATCCGCCAGTGCGGCTTCCTTTTACTGTGATCGGGCCCTTAGGTCCAGGGAGCCTCCACAACAAGTATGTGTAATGTGGTACCGCCATGAATCTGGCATACGCGGGTCGTCCTAGCAGAGCATGATACTGTGACGAAAAATCCACAACTTCAAACTCCAGCTTCTCTCTTCTGTAATTTTCTCGGGTTCCGAACTGAACATCGAGATTGATCTTTTCCAATGGGTAACTTGGCTTATCAGGTGTGATACCATGGAACCGTGTGTCGGTTGGTGTTATATTCGCCAAGGATATGTTCATCTTCCTTAATGTATCTGCGTACATAAGGTTTAAGCTGCTGCCTCCATCTATAAACACCCGTGAAACGTCGAATCTTGCAATGACCGCCGGCAAAATCAAAGTTGACTACCCTGGGTCGAGGAACTTGCTGCGGATGGTCCGCTATGGTGACGCCAATGTCCTGTCCCGACCAATTCAGGTACTCAACTGTCGGAGAACACATTTTCTCTGCCATAAAAACTTGCCGAGAAATTACTTTTTGAGCTCTATTGGACGGCCTGCCTTTCTGAATCATCGAGACCTCTCCATTGGTGTTGATATACGGACCGTTCATTGGAGCTGCCGCTATTCGTAGCTGATGTCGATTTTCGTCCGTGACTGCTGGAGGAGGTGGCAGGTGAATCTCACTCCTTGGCCCCTGAGGGTTTCTGTTTGCTGCCTGTGCATTGGCATGCCCCGCGAATCTGTTCAACGCCTGGAACATTCGGCAATCCTTCTGCAGATGCCCCGACTGCCTCTTCCCGTTGTTGTCGAGATAAAAATGCATCTGGCATGGCCCGTTCATCATATCTTTGGGAGATATGTACGGCCTCTGGAACCTTGGACCATTATTTTGCCTATTGGGACGTGGACTGTCCCTGTAGTCGTTGCGTTGTTCACCACTCTTTTGATAGTCATCTCGATTATTACTTCCACTATTTCCTCGGAAGCCAGCCGATATTTGGCCGGTACCGTCATAGTCGGAGTATTGGTGAGAGAATCGTCGTCTATTTTGAATATTTCGATTTCGATCCTCCTCAGGCGACCTATGCCGCTTATTGTGAGAAGCATCTTCTCCATCTGCCCAACGATTCGCTATTTCCATTAGTGCTGCTATGGTTTTTGGGTTAGTCCTTCCCAAGTCCTCGATGAAATCTTTTCTTCGGATCCCAGCAACAAAAGCATCTATCACCCTCTTGTCAGATATGTTTTCTGCCGAGTTTTTGATGATGTTCCACCTCTGGATGTACATACTCATCGACTCATCGTACTTCTGTCGACAGGCTCTCAATTGTTCTATTGGCGTAGGTTTCTTGCATGTCGATAGGAAATTCTTCACGAACATGTCCTCGAAGGTCTCCCAGCTATCGATGGATCCAGGTGGTAGCTTCTTCATCCATGATAGCGATGCGCCACTCAAGTATACCTGGATGCTCTACATGGCAGTTGCTTTGGTTCCACCCGTCAACTTTACTGTTTCCAAGTAGTCGACTAGCCAATCCTCCGGATCTTGCAAGCCATCAAACTTCTTGTAATTGTCGGGTAATTTGAAACCAGACGGAACTCGCGTTTTGCGAACTCGTCGAGTGAAACAAGGGAGTCCGCACATCTCCTCCTCGTCAACCTCTGGTGACTGCCGACGTTCTCTCCTTTCTTGACGCGCCCCCGCCGCCCTGTGTTGTTGTATTTCTTGCCGATGTTCTTGGAGGATCCTGTACCGCCCCTGTAGGTCGTGGACTATTTTGCCTTGCAGCACCTTCGGGAGGTGTGCTTGTTCCTGCAAACGCTGTCCCCATGACTCCAACTCCTGCCATTGCCATGTTATACAATGCCTCTCGTGGATCTCCTGGGGGTGGCTGTTTAGATATAAGGCTGTGTCGCCATATATCCCGCTTCGGAGTTTTGGGGATAATGTTTCCTCTTGTGTCAATCGACATAAAAGACATATCGAGGTTCTGGATCAGATGCTCCCTCTCTGCTTCCGGTATGTTCTGCAGTCGCGATCTTCCCCAGTTGCGAGCATCTCTATGGTTGTCTCCCGAGGTTCCTGAGTGTCGACTCAACTCAGCCCTTCGCCTGCTTGACGCAGAAGCGGCGGCTCTTCTTTTTTCAAGTTCAATTCTATCTTTTTGGAGTTCCCTTCCTGCACGGGCTAATTTATATTGGTACGCCTGCACCTCTTCGGCTGTTGCAGTGGTATTCATCGGCTCTGTGCCACTCATGGCTCTTGCCTCTCTGTCCCAGGCTTCTTGCGGGAGTTGCACCCTTTGTCGCGGTTCGGGCCCGATGTATTTGGTGCCCAAACCTCGCATGAGATCAGCGGGATCGACGTATGGGTTTCCCAAATCATCGAAAGCCTCTGATGTTTCCGGCTCTGCTCGGCTTGCCTCTCCAATTACGTAAACTTGATGATATGCTGAAGCTTGATTGTCATCGGAATTGGTGACACCGTCGTATAGATCGGCGAAGACCTCCCGAATAGAAGTGGATCGGTCGATGAAGTTGAAAATATCGACACTGTCCGAGTCACTGCTTATATTTGAGTCCGCAGACGACCCGAAGGACATGTTGCTGAAGATCTTGACGAGTTTTCCGCCTGAAGCGGGCTTGGTGAGGATTGTCGACGAGATCTCTTCATCACCTAACTCGAACGATGATACCGATCCCGAGGAATCGGAATCGACCGCGATCGATCTTAACGAATCCGGTATCGCGAGACGATGAGACCCCTCCTTCCCAACGCGGAAGTGGAACCTTCCGAACATCATCTCCATGGGCTCCTCCAGATACGCATATGCATCCACACGGGAGGGCGGGTGAGGAACAAAATCGACTAGAGCAGTTTCGATCTGTTTACCTCGATCCATCGCGTTGCTTGCCACTGAAGATGTCGACGATGTTGAACGTGCCATCGAGATCAGCTCCTTGTTGCCTCTAATTCCCACAGACGGCGCCAATTGACAGGGGATTAACTTGTCAATGCCTACAAGTTGTAGACTAGGGTTTTGTTAGAATTAGAGGGCAAGTAGATCTCGAGGGTTTCAGCCGGAAAAGTACTCGACTGCTATGAAAACTAGGGTCGTGTTGACAATGATTCGATGCTTTCTTTGTCCCTCGACTCCCCCTTATATAGGAGGCGGAGCCGAGGGTTTCGTGATATACAAGTTACAAAGTCCGGGAGACTATCTGAGTCCGTCCCGTAATAGTTACAAATCGATATTCCTAATACAACTCTATCTTTCCAAACTATCTATTGACTGAACTTCTGGGCTTCATAAACTTCGGGTCGTGGGCCTTCAGTAAACCCCGGGTACCATCTTCGGCAGGCCCATTGGGGATGCCTATGTCAGGGGGCACCTTGTCAGCTAGAGGACGTGACGGTTCGCATTGGCCACGACGCGGGAAGGTAGGTCGTCGGCGTTTAATGGTCTCCCGCGCGGAAAACGGGGCGGCCACGAGGGCAGCGACTGGCCACGCGGCGTCCAGTCGCCGTAAATGTGGGTACTTTCCACCGCTATATAGTATGTACGCCTTCCACCACCGCCGCTCCATTCTCATCTCCACATCAAAATGCTGCGCCGTCTGAAGACCACCTACTCGATGCTTGGCCTCAACGGCCGCGCGCTGCCTTCACCACCACCGCAGCCGCAGCCGGAGCAGGAGGCCGACGCGGAGTACAACTCCGACGAGGACGAGGACCCACGGTTCACGGCGTGGCACGAGGCCTACGTCGCAGACGCGAGCGAGGCGGCGGAGGAGGCGGCGTCGGGCGAGCCGCCGAGGCCCGCCGACCCGGAGCGGCGGCGATCCTCGCGTCGCTGAACGCGCAACGATACAAGCGGTTGAAGGAGAAGCAGCGCGAGTTCGTTAACGACGCGAACCTCGAGCACGTCCTCGAGATCTCGCGCCAGCGAGCCACCATGGAGGAGGCGGGACGCCGCCTCATGGAGGCGGAGCGACAGAAGCTCGCAGAGCTCAACGCTCATCGCCACTACGAGGCGTTCGCCCGCCAGCAGGCGAGGCGTGCCGAGATCGAACCTTCTCGGGAAAGGCGGAAGCGCGGGGATAGCGCCGCCGGCAAGCCCCTGCGACGCCGGCCGCCATGCTCCACCGCCAGATGCACGAAGCAAGGGAGGAGAAGCGGGCACGAACGCATGCGGCAATGGCGGGCCATCGAGCGCCCCAACCGATGGCTAGTAGATCAGGATTAAGTTTAAGTTTTAGTTATGTTTAAATTCAAGCTACTTTTGTATAAATTTCGTATGAATTTCGTATGAATTTAGGTTTTTAAATATCATTTTAAATTTCAAAATCTATCGGGGTTGGCGTATGGGGGGCGCCGGTATGGGAGCAGCATCCCCAAATAGAGAATGCAGTGCTGGTGCCCCCCAAACGGAGATGTCGGCGCACCGTCGCCTATTTGGGGGCTGCCGGTGGAGATGCTCTAATAACAATAGATCGGATGAGACTGACCTGAAACAACAGCAACAACACAAAAGCCAATCAGATCCCAGAAATTCGCCAAACACACGACTCCATGTGCCCTCTGCCGGTTCTAGATGTACCACTAGAGAGAGAATAGTGTGAAAGGACCTTCTTATAAATTTAATTTAGGATGTAGTCGTTGCTTCACCATCTAAAATAAACACTGAAAATCAAACTGAAGAAAAACACGAATCCTTACACGGGCAAAGAGCCGTGGTCCGTCAGAACCCCAGGACCCCTAGGCCACCAGGATGTCGATGAAGTTGACGAAATCCTAGATTGGTTTTACGATGCCGTCGCGTGCTGATCACCTGTGTCCTCAATGTCTTTGAGATTAACCCTACTGGTATTTCACTACTGCAAGATATGTTCTGATTGTTCGTCAGTTGATTATCCTTCGGTACAAGCAGTCCCTAGGGCTTTACCGCGCCGGGAGCCAGGCAATAGAAAGGATGGATGGCGGCGTTGACGTATCACTGTACATGAGTGCACCCGTTTTATAGCACAAAGTACAGGCCGGACTACTGAATCGTATTCCGATGCCGGGACATATATGGCGACTTTTGGCATTCCGTCGTCTCTCTGCACAATGCCATGAAGATGTGGTTACGAGCACGCGCTGAATACAATCAATCTGTACCTTATCTACGGAGTAGTATTGCCGACAACCGTACATGCGTAGTATGGCGCTGTAGCGAAGTCAATGTGGGGAGGAACTATAGAACAAAAGAATGGCGATCTACGAGCTGATCTGGATCTCATCCTCACGCAGCGATACACATTTGGCACTGCGATGAACAGACGCCGGCTGGCCGGATGCACATTTCGTGGGGACAAAATACGGAGCAGTGCTGCTGCCCCGTAATAAGAAACCGGCCGGTGCGATGCAGTGCCCGCCAGTGGGCACGCCACCACCACCAGTCCACCACCATGCATAGCTTCGGTACGCATGAAGGAGGAGTTCAAGATGAGCAAAGGACCACCTGCAGCCAGCCACTGTGATCTCCATGCTACCCTCGTAGCTAGGTACCCTACCTAGTGTTTGATTTGGATATGTGACCACACTGAACTGACCGGATCAGGCAAATCAGACAAACCACGGCCGAGATCGCTCCTGGAAAATCAGTTTCTTGTTTTCTCTAGCGAGCATGACGAGATCGCCAAACAGTCGTAATATCTAGCTATCTACCTTCGCCAACTTGACTTGTCGTAACATTTCTTGCTGCAGTATTCAACCAAATTTTTGTCTCTGGTAGGAGCAGCTCGAATTCAAACCTTTGCAGAAAAAGGAGCGGCCGACGCTGTTCCGGATCGTCGTCGTCGTGCGAGTTCAGACTCGGGATCGAGATTGGCACTCCAGGCGCAATAACTTCACAAGTCAGTCTCCAGCGAAGCAAAGACTGAAGCCGAACTGGACTGAAGCTGAGGAAGCTTTTACGTGCTCCGCGGCCAGGACAGGCGAGCGAGCAGGCTGCCTGCCTGTGGCGACGATGAATCATTGGACATGGCATCTCTCTTCTATCTTTTTGATCCGTGGAGGAGGAAATTTTGCTGAGCCGAGGCTTGTGAGCGGTCATGTCGACGCACTGTGGCTGACAAGCAGCGCATTCATAGCGCAGGACGGGAGCTGGCTCGCGAGCTGTCTCCACATGCGTCGACCTCCCCTACTTCGCTTGCGATCTGCCACGTATAAACCAGGACATATCACATAGGCTAGGAGGTAGATATGGGTCACCAATCACGTCGTAGAAATGCACACCATGTCCTACAGAGAGCATTGCATCAAATCAAGATAGTTTTCCTTGGAATTCAGCTTTGAATTCAGCAATCCCCGTCTCCCTGTTTCCAACATTGAAGACACATGCTTGTGGCTCGATTCTACAATGCTGCTGGACAGCAAGTGCTGCTGCGTGATACTGGTTTCGAGAGAGCCTTTGGATTGGATGGCGCGTCCAACTTGTGCTTGTACACTGGATAACCGGGTCAAGCTACTACTAAAAAATCTAGCATGGTTGGGTTGTCGTCAGAGTCCGTCCAAATTCACAACGAAAAAAATAGCGCGCTAAATAAAATAGCGTGATCTTCCAAACTATGCTATGAAGATTATAACGTGCTAATAGCACGCTATTTTACAAAATAGTGTTTCATAAAAAGTTAGGAAATAACAAATATAATATGTATACTAAGGATTTCAGCAGCTCAAGAATTATCCACATCACAATTCACAAAGATCAACAAATCAAATTGACACCAAAAGATAAGGATTGCCAGTCCAATAAGTAGACGCGTAGATAACTAATTAACCTGCAAACATGTAAACAATTAAAGAGCCAACTACATAGCAAAAGTAGTAATTAATCAAACTAAGATGAACTAGATGGATAATGCATGCGATATCATCTGATTCAGAAGAAGAACCGAATATTGCATTCTTCTTGAACATGTACGCGTTGTGTGAGGAGGAGTGAGAATTGTCGATGTACTTTTGTGGTTTCCAACGGGTTGAATGGCTACGGTTAGAATGGGGATTTCGAAAGCTCGTGGGCCAAAAGATACAAAATAGCTAGTCGGCTGCTCGATTTCCCTGTAAAAAATAGCACCGCTACAACGCTATAAAAATAACGCCGCTATAACACTACGAAAAATAGCGTGCATAGCGCCGCTAATAGCATCATTGGCGCCATAGCGAGCCAAATATGCATAGTGTAGCGTTCACTCTCCAAATACGATATAGCGTCGCTATAACGCCAAAATAGCGCGCTATTTTTTCGTTGATTCTAACCCATGTTAGAAAGTTCATCCGAAATGATCCATTTTCAAAAGTAATTTCAAATGTTACTCTTTTTCTTGATGCCTTACATAGGTCCTGGATCATGGCATTGAGGCGTTGAGACGATCTAGCGCTCTTGTTAGGGTATCTCCAGCGAGACGATCCAAAACAGTGAATCTTTCGGTCCATTTTGATTCGGATCGGTCAGCCAGCAGACAGATAATGGGTCGTGGTCCGTCTTTTCAAGCTGTGCCCATAGTGACGCGACCCATTCAGCCTGTGCTGGCCAGTTTGGCCCTTAGCCAAAGACAAAATGCTAAATCGAATTCAAATCAAATTTAGAAACACTCAATTTTTTTAAAGTATTTCATTCCATTCATTCGATCATAATTTACATAGGAAAATAAAAAGAAAAAAAACTAACGCTTATCCCTAGTTCGTCCGAGCGTCGCCATATTCCTCATGGTCGGTGGTGAGGTCGATGAAGAGCGGAGGCGCCCACGACCCTGTTGTGCCCAGGCAAGGATCGCCAGCGGCATGTGCTACGGTGGATACGGCACACACTGCAGAGGAGTCGGCGGCGACGGGTACTGTTGCGGTGGAGGCGAAACCATCTAGCCATCCCACTCTGCATGGGGCCGCACGTGCGGCAGCAACAGTGGTGGCGGTGGCAGCGAAGCTACATGTTCCACCACCATACTCGTCAGCTTAACGACCTGCTCCAGGCCTGACCTGGACCATTTGTCCTCCTCCTCGACCTTGGACTGCTCCAAGGCTCGGGAGATAAAGGATAGTGTAAATATTGTAAGGAGGAAAACCTAGAAAAACAGAAATTGAAATAAAAAAATTAGAGGATGCGCCACACACACTTGGCCAAAGTTTTCTGTGCTCGCATTTTCGCCTAGTTGCATGTGATCGATATGTGAATGCATCCCAACAGAGAGAGTGGAGTGTGAACCGTTGGCAGAGAAATGCCACACCAAGAGATGGAATGACAGAATTGCTGTATAAGGCTTAAATGAAAGGAAACGGGGTCAATAGCTCTAGGAGAGAAATCTAAACTAAACATTATGTGTCACATGGGCTACCTCAAGCATGTTAACATGGGAGTTATGGTGTGTTTGGTAATGAGATGAAGTTGAATGTAATGGAATGATTCCATTCCACCATTATGGAACAGTTCCATCCTCATGTTTGGTTAGAACGTTAACGTATAATGAGATTATATTCCGTTTTCTATTGGTTGGGACCAAAAATGTGGAATGAAATGGAATGGATAGAATTGGGTTCAGCTCACCATCTCCGCTACAGTGAACATTCCTCCCACATGTAACGCCATACTAACAAAAAATTCAGCAACATTTTTTTGTATTTACAGCAATAAGCAATAACAAATATATACTCACAAACACAACACATACAACACATATATGACATCAAACATGATACATATTTCAATCCATATAACCATAGAAGTCATCAAACCAGTCAATTGCTAATCACAGTTAGTTCATGGCATGTACTCCCTCCGTCCTCAAATAAGTGTACATCTAGCCTCAAACTTTGTCCATAAAAGAGTGTACTTCTATGTTTCCAATGTACTTTAAATTAGCAAAAATTATTTCTCTCTCATTGCACGGAAATCAAACCCAATAATATTCAGCACATGTTATCTTAATTTTGTACATGCACTTAACCTATTGGCGATGAAATATAAAGAGGAGAGAGATGTTGGTTGCATCTTCCCAATGCAATTTTTCTCTCCTTTTACTAATTTACCTTGAAAATCCCGCACGTCCACTTATTTGTGGACGGAGGGAGTAGCCATCCAAAAGCAATAGTTAGAGTTAATTACAGTTCACTGAACAACGGCCAAGTCCATATAACATGTGTCACGTGCTTCCTTTACCGCGCCGCCTCGCCCGCTCCTAGCTCTAATGCTTCCTCCGCCGCCTCACTTCTAACCTGCCACCGCCCCGACTGCTATTGGCTGCCGCAATGCCCGCCTTGCCGCGCGCCATGCTGGTCACCGCAGAGGAGAGGGAGTGAGGTGAGGGTTTCAGTTGGGTCCATGTTAGGTAAGAAGGAGGATTATGATTTTTTTTACGGGAGGGGGGTGAGTGATAGTTTCGATGATGGTTAGACTCCCGTTCCACCAGATTCCACTGAATTGGTGGAACAAATGAATTCCGAATCTCACATATTCTCTTTTATGGTACTAGTTGGTTTCATTCTTGTTTCACAACCAAACACTAGAATTGCATCTTTTTTTAAACATAAGGCCCTTGGCCCGGCTTTATATATAAAGCCCTCATGGCGAACAGAAGTAGCGATACAACACACACCACATAACAGGTACCTCCAACAGACTAGTGCCACCATACGAATACAAAGTCTGAGACACAAAGGAAAACAACATAGTGCGAGGATGTAGCCGCGCCAAGGTAGCAGGAGAGGCATCATGGACTCGTCGCTTCTGGGAGCTACACACCCTTAGTTTATTTCCATCTTTGTTACAATGAGATTGCTTAATTATGGGCTCTAGCGTCGTAGCTCTGATGGTGTGATCATGACTCAGACGAATCGTGATACCTGGCAACCATGGCAAACTCGTTTTGCTTGCACATTTTTTGTAGTGTGTCTGGCACACGGCCACTGACGTATCCCAGTGGCAGTGGGAGATGTCCTCTTATAATTCAATTCGTTGACACGCTCTGGTATATCTTCGGAATCCTGAGGCTTCAACTTCTCGGGTTGCTGATTGCTAAACAGTTGCTCACGTCTCGGGTGACCGAAGGTTGCACGTAGCACAGGCAGCCTGCAGCGACGCAGATTTTGCATCGTTGAGGTTCAGGCATGCGTTCATTTTCTGAATATGCCGATGCAATCACGATGGATGAGGTTGGCTTCCCAACGTTTGACCTGCATAGGGCTGCTAAGCGACTGCAGTTAAATGATTCTCTAACAACGAGTCTCGAAGATGTCGGTAAGGAAACTGAGTCAAGAACACGATCTGTCAGCGGGTCAACAGGAGGCAGGTGACGATTGAGCAATAGAAACCCAGCGTGTCATCCGCTATTGAGTACGTACGTTTGCATTCTGGCAGAGACCGAATTGTGTGTTTGGACTTGTTGCCTTGTGTGCCATGACGTTGGCTCTTCTGTTTATACATAAACACCGCCAGTCAGAGCACACGCAGGGACACACGCACTTCATTGGCTCATTGCACACCCTTGCATGGATTTTTTTAGCGGCTAATGGCCTGGCTATATTTGCACACTGGATGAAGTTTCAAGCGTTACCACATCCCCACACAACCCTATGCATTGTGTCTCGCATTGCCTACGCGTTTGTTTTGCCTGGAACATCACACACAATCATGTTTGAGCAGCTGTGTGTGGTTATAGCATTGCATACATTCAGGTCGTTTTGTGTGCCATGGCCCACGAGGAGCCTTAAAAGGACAATCTCAAAGAAGCGATGGAAAATGATCAGAATAGTACTACCTCCGTTCCAAGGAATAAGGCACACGCGTATTCCAAGGCAAACTTTGACCATAAAAATTAAACAACAAAATCTTGGTTATATTATATATAATTAGTATCGTTGGATTCGTATTGAAAAACACTTTCTAATGATATTAATTTCATACAAACAATCTTTATATATTTGAAGTAATTCTTAGTCAAACGAAAAGCACGTAAAATGAGGGCGCCTTATTCCTTGAATCGGAGGTAGTAGAAAACGTTCTAACTGTCTTCAGATTGACTAGAAGTAATCAATGTCATAAGAGACCCAACAAAGAGTGGTTATCATTCTGTCCTTAGAGCAATTCCAATAGTGTAGCCAGCTGCTGGCTATAAGCCAAGTGCCATGTCATCTATAGCCAACTTAGAGCCAACATATACAATAGTGAGCTATAAAAATGTACTACCTCCGTCCCAAGGAATAAGGCGCACGCGTATTCCAAGACGAACTTTGACCATAAAAATTGAGCAATAAAATCTTGATTATATTATATGTAATTAGTATCGTTAGATTCATATTGAAAAGTACTCTCTAGTGATGCTAATTTCATACAAACAATCTTTATGTATTTGAAGTAATTCTTGGTCAAACAAAAAGCACGTAAAACGAGGACGCCTTATTCCTTGAATCGGAGGTAGTAGTACTTAATCAATGTGTGGCCCACCTTTCACTCTCACAAAGTGCCTAGGAGCACGTGCTAGAGCTGGCTCTTGCATAAGAGCCCACTCTCCTTCTCTCTCCTCCTCTCTCTCCTCCAACTAAGCAATAATATACTATTTTAATCCTTATAGCCAGCTGATTAGGACTTATTGTACTTGCTCTTATGGAAATTGATCAGCGAAGGAACGAGTTCGAGATGGTGCAGTTTAGTCATGAACATACAGTCTCAAATACTCATGCTCATAATTTAGCTCGTTTTTACCTTTACCTTGAACATGGGCGTCAAGTGTGGCTGCTTGATTTCCCAGATACCTAAATTGTACCTCTGATCATTGAGTAATATAATGTATTGAGAATGCTACGAAAAAGTAGAAAACGTTCTAAACTCTCTATCACTTGCATGTGCAGAAAAAAGACATGCGAAAACAGGAAAAAGAACTAGAAATTGACATAACTATAGTATAAATGACTATATATAATAGTATGTGGAATATTGTTGGCCAAATAAGACTACCAAGGAAGGAACAAATAGAACGAAAATATATGAAACAAATCGAGAACACTGAATTTACCCCACACAAAAAATTTAGTTTTCTATTTTTAACATGCTTTGTAAGAGTTTTTTCTCATCACCAAGGGAAGGAACAAATGGAACGAAAATATATGAAACAAATCGAGAACACTGAATTTACCCCACAAAAAAAATTAGTTTTCTATTTTTAACATGCTTTGTAAGAGTTTTTTCTCATCACATTGTACTGGTTTCTTTGCACGTGGATCAAGAGCGGGATCGATGGGTACCATGATGGTGAGCGGGGGCCGGGGAGGCGTACATTGCCGAGCCGAATATGACGCAGAGGATGCCGTAGAACACCCAGAGCATGTAGTTGAGCAGCGTCGCTAGGTACGGCCCGACTTGAACTCCTCAACGTCCTTGTTCTTTATGATCCGCCGGAACGTCGGCCTGCACATGTACAAGCAAAAAAGCAAGCGCCCCCTCATCAGAATCAAACCATAACTACCACCCACCTTCCACAGAGAGTAGACTAGACATCTCGCTCACTTCGCCAGCCTATCGTATCGGCTCGGCTTCGTCTGTCAAGCGACAGCTTCTGCCTCTGACGGCTTCACTATTGCTCATGACTGGTAGTTCTTTTTTTTCTAATCAGAATTAGAAATTTTATTTTCTACAACTCTATGTTCTCCTTAGTGAAATAGGAATTCTCAAATTATTTACAAATAAAAAATATCCCAGAATAAAATCGATAATGATCGAATGAAAATGGCAATAAATTTGTATTTTCTCTTTATTATATCTTTCATATTTATATTATTCTTTTCTAAGTACTAGATTATTCATCCGAGACATATCAAATTGAAAATATCTGAAATCCAATTCCATTATAGAAATTGGAAACAATTCTATATAGAAAAATTTACAAAACGTGGCGAAATCCTGTTTCAAGAGAAAACATGTGTTATGGCAGGAGCGAATTCATTCAACATCTCAAAACTTGCGTGGGGGCTCAACTAAACACTTTGGCTGATGAACAAGGAGACGAGTGTTTTCTCTCTACATTCACCTCTCAGCTTTTTTAGCCACATGTGCCATGTAGTGCTACAAAAAAATCGACACATATCTTTTTTAGCTTAGCATAGAGGTATTAAGCTTGTTATTGGTGCTAAGACTTCTTATCTTAATCGATACACTAGCATCACTTAGGCTGGTGCCAAGCTTTGCGGGGTTATCGCACGTTCAACACGCCGCTACGCCCCGCCGCCCGGCTACCGCCGCGTTGGCGGCGGGAGCGGAGGCGGCGGGAGCGGCGGCGCGTTGAGCCGAGCGAAGGGCGGGCGAGAGGGCGAAGCGAGCGGTAGGCGGGCGGCGGGAAGCGGGCGGTAGCGGGCGAGATGGGCGAGAGAGGGGCGGTAGTGGCTGAGGTGGCGCGATCTGATTCGTCCACCTCAGCTAGCCGTTGGGGTAGCCGCTGGTACTTCAAAAAACCCTAAAATTTCAGCCCCCCCTCTATAAGGGACAACGATATGAGGGACTCACCGTTGTATACACAGCTCCAGCAAGATTTGATAGAGCATGTGTGGGCTCATAATGCCTAGATTATGTAATTTTTTCAACTATTTATGTATTTTTTTCAAATTTTTATGTAATTTCTTTTTATGATGTAATCGGTAACAATTTTAGTTCAATAAAATAATTTCCTTGCATTATTATTAATGTTGTAATCTGAAAAAGATATGCCAATGTCGAGGAGAGAGAAAAGCTGATGTGGAGGAGAGAGCTCTCACTATAGCCCATGCATTGGCAAGGTGGGGTGAGAGTGGGGTGAGAGTGAGAAAAAAGCTGACGTGGCGAGGCTAGAGCGGGGCGGTGCATTGGCACCAGCCTTACTTCCTTAGCATTTGCGGTGGTTAATTTCTTTCACGTTTAGTATTTATAGATGGAGCTAAATACCCTTACGCCGCTACGGGAAGAAAAAGTTACTCGATGTAAAAGTAAAAAGTGCGTAAATACATTTCAAACATTGTATGAGTAAAGATGATTGACCACCATATGCATGTTTTGCAGGGATTTTCTCCAAAACAAACTTTCCTTTTTTTTTCATGTTTCCAAAGTTGGTCGATTGCTGGCTTGTTGCTTTTCTTCCTAAAGAGAAAACGAGTTGCCATTTTTATTTTTTTACTTTCTATCTAAGACAAAAAAAAAAAAATTCGTGTGCTTGCATTCTTCCTTTCCTTTCCCTTCCTTTTCTTTCTTGTGGGGAGTTGGGACAAGTGGGAGGTGGGATGACCGCCACCAACTTTCCTTGTTTCATGTTGTCATACTACCTCCATCCGGGATTATAATGCCAACATGTATACCTAGGTCGTTGATTTGACCAACATAACATGAATTATACAAAGCAAAAAAATTATATCTTTACAAAGTAGAACATCTAAAATTTCTAATGATATATATTTTGAAATATATACCTTGTATTACGTTGGTTGAATTTACAACCTACGGACACACGCCAGTCTTATAATCCCGAACGGAGGGAATACATGTATAGCAGTATTTTGTACAAACATTTATTGATTCCTATGGATGGTATACTCTTTGAACAATTATAATACATAGTGAACATGCCCGTGTTTGTCTCCTTGCGCGTTGCAGGAAGCGGTGAATGCATAAGGATAAGAAAGAGAACATGCACACTGAATGTGTGCATGTAGCCCACATGTGTGATTTATGTAACTAATGACAACTTCTATATACTAGTAGTTTCACTGAGTTGTATATAAATGCAAAATTTCCATAGTTAATACATGGAGGACATTGGATGGACTCGAGGATGAAGGACATCAAGATATGTAAGGATATGCATTGAGATTCAGTGATACATGACAATTCTTATGGATCAAATTTTTCATTGAAGATAAATATGGGGAGACTCCATAAGTGATGCATTAAGTATATTGGATGGACTCGGATGAATGCCATCAAAATCAAGATATTCATCAAGATCATTGAGTTCAAGATATGATTATATGACGATCAAGAGGAAACAAAGGAAATGATACTTGAGGCTTCATGATTTCGTGTAGTGAGTGGATTATGATGATCAATATGAAGTCCATGTGAAGATGAATAAATGACCAAGATGGAGTCCATTGGGGAACTCAAAGGTGGTCATTGTTAGGCCCATGAGTTGATAGAAAGTTGATTAACTATTAAAGAAAGTAATTCAAATGAAGATTTACTTTTGGCTTTCAAGAGATCAAGTTAGAGCATAAAGATAATAATCTCTTATCAAGATGAAGTTCTAGGATTGGATCCTAGAAGATCCACATACAAGTGTAAATGATTTACCGCATGAGATTAATTCATCTAGTGGTATGATAACAAATTATGAGTTACACTTTGTGAACTAACCCATAACTATGTATTCATTGTTTCTATGTGGATTAGGTGCCACTCATGGGCTTGCATCAAAAAGGAAAATTTCATATATAGCGTATGTGAGAACGACATCAAGTGGAGATGGTCACCAAGATTGAGAAGTGCAATTTGAAGATAATTAAGCAACCACAAGGGATTATAATCTTCAAGCTTGCCGCTCAATCGGTAATAGTGGACAAGTGAATATGTTCTTAAGTGAAACTTTCCCACATAGATATGTGGGAGAGAAAATTGAGAGTCTTCACCAAGTTACCATGACCAAGTGAAGTGTTCTCACTGGAGACAAGCATGAGCGCCATCGTTAAGCTCAAATATAATTCACAAGGATAATATATGCATTTTCTAAGTTTTCCTAGTTTTATCGGTATTAAAGTGATTGATGGTAGACAGGGCAGAGGTTTGATAGTCGTACTTTAAAGATAAGATATCAAATGAGTATCTTCATCACATTGTTCACAAAAATCTCAAACCTTTGCATGTTTTGCATCCTCTTAATTGTTTTATCTTGGGTTTTTTTATGTGAGGTTCTAAAGTTTCTTGTTAGGTTCAAAACAATACCAATATTGTCAAAAATGAAGTTCATATGAAAAATTTATCACGTATCTCGTGTTGATTATTGTTGTTTTGTGGTCCATATTTTTTCTAGGTTTTGTTCGGACTACTGGAGTGGTCCGGTCAGTGGTCTCAACTGACCATGTTTCGTCCGTATTATTTCTAGAAGGGAAAGCGGGCAGAAACTTGGGAATCCTATAAAAGAGGGTCTTCTTCCCCAATGGTTATCCATTGTTCAAATCTGATTTTTCCCAATTCTTGGCCTCTCCCTTCCTCCTCTAATCCTCAATATCCCCTCTTAGTGAAGGTAAGTTTGTGGATATGGATCTAATACTCATTTGTTGACCTCCTCCGTTGTTCCTGTCCGATTCCAACGTTTCCTTGACCTTTTGGTGGTTATTGTCTTGGTGACCTCTTTATGAAGGATTATGATGAGTCCCAAATGAGTTATGAAGTTTTTTAAAGCTTGGCATTCCCGTGATGCAGGAATAAGCTATTCATAGTTAAAGAAATCACACTTGGTTTGTTTATCTCAAGGGAGAAGACAACTATGTCTAATTGGGATTGATGTGGGGTAGATTTGCCACAGGCTCTCCACTAGAGAGTAGGATATCTTTGGATACTTGAACTTCCGTAAATACATCAGTTGTCTTATGTCCCCTTTACTTTGCACAATTCACACGTAGTACCATCGATACATCTTTTGTAGATTTTGAATTGCTTGATTGTTCTTGTAATTTGTATGTCTTTGTTTAGCCTTAAGTTGTTGGTCACATAGTTGAGCCTATCATATCAAGGATTTGTGCTTGAAAAGAATTCACCCGGTTTAACTCTGCATTAGAATAAATCCAAACCCATTATTTTTTAAATGGCCTAATTTTCCCATTTTTCTTTTCTGCTCTTGAGTCTCTAAATTGAGAAAGTCTAGTTTACCACTGAACCCGTTTTTATTAACATAATGACAACGAGCACTTATTGCAGCTAATGCTACTAAATCCGTCGCTCTTTTTCCCTGACTTGCTGCATCAAAAACTAAATCACAAGCTTCTGATAAAAAAAGAGCATTTCTAGCGAGATTTATAATATGAGTACCTTCGCGCTTTGCCAAACTGTATGCCCCCCCACCCACACACCACATGAGATGTATGTCCTTTCACATACAATAGTGAACTTGAATCTTCAAACCATGAACCTAATTAATTTACCTTCCGCCTTCACTGTAGGCTTTGTCACAACAAGATCTTCTGAATTGTGCCCTATGTTAATATGTTTCGATGATTTTTCATCCTCAAAGTTATCAGCCGATGATTTATAAAGTTGCCACCCAATTGGTATTAAAGTCACCATGTGGTAACTTGTTGCAAAATAGGGTGGTAACTAATGTATTATTTTCCTACTAACAAAAGAGTGAAAAAATGTTTAAATTTTACCCATGTGGGATCCAGAGCTGGAGCCTTCCTCAACACGGAGCCAATGGTGAAAACAACTTTAATATGCGGATGCTTTGAGCTATGCAACTTTTTTTCTTCCAAAACCAACTTTTGTTCTATATTTAGTGATTCTCCTTTTATCCATGCGTATACATATATTTTTGCATGTAATTGGCTTAGGTGATAGTGATGTCTCTACATTTGCATGGGCAAAACACGAGCGATCACGCTTACTTATGCATGCATATTTCCATTGACTTAGTTCTACATGATAAATATGAATTTGATATTACACGACGCGTATTACTCCAGTTATTATTTTCTAGTATAAAACATTCTTACGAATTTTGGAGCATTATTTTTAAGGTATTACTCGAGAACCAGTATGCACGATTGAGCATTATGGAGAAAGCAAACTCTAGTTGCAGTTGTAGAGCTTCATCATACTCATTGCCCAGAAAAAATGGAATGATGTGCGGAATATTCTTATTCTTTTTGGGTATTTAACTTGTATACTATAAGCTCATTCACAACTACAAGACAAACATCATGGACTGTCATGCACTCATGCCTATGAAAACAGGGTAAAATGGACAGGAATATTTGATGGATTAAACAAACACGAAGGACCAGGTTGACAAAATAATACCAGACCAATGATTTGGCGACACCAGAAAACAACAATAATTCAGGCGTATATAATATTCCACTAACATGCAATGACAAAAGGAATATGAGATTGCATGCCACCCTTTGTCATGACAAGAGAAAGAATTGCGGCTTCTCTTTTTTACAGGAAGAATTCAGGTTTCAACAGACAGTATATAGCAGAAAATGATGTGATCACAGAAATATGTTAGATGACAACTGCCACAACAATTCACGATCTTGCATTGGATTATACTATGACAACTACCAAGTTCCAGCTAACCACATAATATTATACTAAACACTGTACTTCAGTGGAGACACAAATTTGCCGCTAGAGCAAACTTGAAAAAAAAAGAGAAAACGAGACAATCTTCTTATGTGAAGTTGCATCTGAAGGAGAAAAGAAAATGTTGCCCTCCTTGTCTTCACAAGTTGCAGAGCCTCTTCCAACTTTCGGTATCTATCTTTTTTGCGTATTCTTCAGCCTACACGCACTCCATTCAGTAACCGAAGTTACAAAAAAGCTTCTGGAGAACAATGCATTCGGTCTCTGTTTACACCTGGGAGAGATACACTGCCGGAATAGCTTATTGGTTGCGCGTTAGTAATAAACACTTTTGAGCCAATTAACCCAAATCGTATTTACGGTAGATATCTGCTGCTTTTTTAGAAACTTGAGACTGTTAGATGTGTCTTATTAGTTCTAAGAGAGGTTCAAATCGATCCCGATGTTCATCCCGTTGTACGCAATCGGCGCATACATCCACATATCATCGGAGCTGAGGACCTGCGAGTAGTAAATAAACCGTTAAGTAACTCAGACAAGCGCATTCGAAAGGGATGAAGCACTGCACCGAACTGTCAAAAGCCTCACCTTGATTTGAAGCTGCAAGAACTTCACATACTGCACCGCCTCCTCAAGCATAGTGCTGATATCTACCTACAGGAGAACACAAGTGTTGCTGTTTGAGTTGTTGCCCTTTATTTGTGATCCACAGTTACTATGAACAACAGCTTTTTTTTGCGAAAACTATGAGGGGTGTGTTGCTGAGACTCTTACTTTGGTTCCATTCGGAACAAGTTTCTGCAGTACCTTCAGCTTCTCATTGATCCTTTCTCTTCTTTTCTGTTTCCAACCAAAAAAGAGCATAAATAACTGCTGATTTAGCTATCAACAAAACATTGTTCAGTATCAAACTCAGAGGATCATCTGTCGCTTACCCTTGCATAGAGGCTCTGGGGATCGGTTGTCGGCTGACGACCAGCCTGAGTCTTTCCCTTCGGGTTAGAGGCAACAGGAGACTCTTGAGAGTCAATTTCAGACGTGCAGCAGCTTATGCTTTGCCCTTTTGTGGTGGCAGCAATGGCGCCATCCTCGCCTCCATGTTGCATGGTCTTCTTTGCCCGCTTCGAGTCGGCCTTCCTCGAGCATTTCCGACCCTGTATTTCAGAAAATTTCAATCAACATTTGCACCGAGCGACGAAAAATTTCTCGTGTACAAAATCATCGAGCACTCACCCTTGTTTCGTCAGCCTCTTTCCCTTGATCCTGGCGCTTTCTCTTGTTAGAAGTGTCATCGATGGAGTCTAGCAGGTTCATGCTAAGATCTTCGCAGCTTGAATCGCCATTCCCATAGGAAGGGTTGAGGATGGCATCCATAAACTGAGATGCACCTTGCTCCTGGACCATATTCAGGTCCAGCCCATTTGAGTCGCCCAAATAGAAGCCCCCGTAATCAGACGGCACATCGAGGATGAGACTACCAACACTGTTGCTACTAGCGGAACTGTACGCATTAGAGCTACCGTTACAGTGGGCATAGTATGCATCTGAGGCTTGGACAGACCAAGGCAGCTCCTGGTGGTGAGATTCATCGCCATTGGATGGGAAGGTGCCGAGCAGCTGCTCCATCATCTCCGACTCCTCGGCCTGCGACGATAGTCCAAGCGAGTCCCAGCTCGCCTCCACAATCACTCCTCCAGACTCCATTGTGATATAAGTTTAGGGTGTGTGAGGGAGGTGATCGGTATGAGGAGAACTGGGCTGTTTGATACACTTATGCTTGCTGAAGGAAAAATGCATGTCACGACAGCTGCATTTATACTGATGAGGATGCTGACGGAAACAAAGCAGTTGCAGGATTAAGAAATGCAAGATCATGCTTAGAGAAATGGACGCCCCACGGCTGGGTATGAACTGTGCTGACAACGACCCTTCCTTCCAAGTATGGCCTGGGAATGCGCACATAATGAACTTAGAAAACTTCAACTGCTAGTTGGTACTAGTTGGTAGACAGGATTGTTGAATTATCCAGGATCACATCTTCAGAAGTCAAGCCAATCAGAACTCGAGTGGCAAGTGTCTCAATGATTGCAGAGAGCCCTCCCTCAGCGCTGTTGCATCAATAGGACAAGGAATCAAACATGCCTGTGGTTCAAAACCGGGGCAAACATGGGATTATCTTAGCAATTAATACAGAATCAGGCATTATGAAAATTGTGGAGAATGTTATTGGAATGAAATAATCCCACCAATAAACTGGAGAGCTGCAGAGAGAGGCTTGCACGACCATGATGGAGGGAATCTGAACATTCTTAAATGCTAGAAAAAAAGGATTAGACAGTGTCTCCGATCCTCCGCGTATCCCGATGATTTGCCATCTTATACTCAAAATGTACAGCTTTCCATCCACCCCTATTCCAACAGAATCTGCCCGCAACCTTCATTTCGGTTTCATACTTGTAATACTACATCACCATATCGAAAGATCGCCACTGCGACGCAGAAATTGCACTCCATAGACCTTTTCTGAATAAGTGTACAGAAAAACTAACCCGGAGTAGATCTAGACACGCTGAAAACTGAGAAAATCTGTTCCATTGTGTAACTATCAGATAATATTGATATCTGATGGCCAAACAGGTAACAGTATCAGACAAGATTACCAGAGTCTCACACGTGGACACTTCCACTCTTATCTTGAGATTATGCCATATCTTAGCATGTGGAATCAAAAGACTGTGCACAGTATGGGTCTTACAATGAGCAGACAAATCTGAGTCATTGGGTGATCTGATGATGATATTCTCATTAATTGGGATCTGATTTTCGTATATTCAGGAAATTAGGAGATGCGCATGGCCGGGATCTATTGGTCGTGCAAGAAATGAGCTGTACTTCTGTACTGCCCCTTCATCCCCCATAAAGGACTTGCTCTTATTGCCTCTTTGTCCCACACAGAGGATCAAGGAAGGGAATAAACAATGCTAGCTAAGATGCTGGCATCGGGAAATGAATTGAAAGGAGCAAGATGGTGTGCTTTCTTTACAACTGTCCTTTTATCTGTATAAAAAATCAGGAACTTCCAAATATTTGGCAGCCAAATCATACAAAGTGAATTTTGATACCAAAATAGCAAAAAAAAAAATCAATGTTAGGCATAGAAATGAACAGTATGGGTCACAGAACATACCCTAAATGCAAAAGCACTTTTCATATGTGCCTGACCCGAGCAAGCCGAATTGCGCAAGATTTTTCCCTTGAAAGCCTTCAAATCTGAAGGGGAAACATGAAATCCTCCTTAGGTCATAGAAGCACAGAACCACTAATCATATGTGCATAGAAAGATAGCCTTGTTGAGGTCATATTAACATTAAACAACACTGGTGAATTTAATTAACCTAATACAAAATGACATGCATTTTGACGTGTATTCGAGAAATAATACTGTTAACCTCTGGAGGTTGAGGTCGAATATTCACTAAATTTTCTGTTATTTTTTTGGTCCTGCATATCAAGGAGGAAATGGTATCAAAATTATGCATGCTTATTGAAAACGTAAATTTATGTGTACTACATTCATGGATATTTTTAAGCATTGTACCAGGCAATTTTAGCCAATTGGGATGCCAGATCCCCTCGGCACCAAGTCCTGATTATTTGCTTAATTTTTTACTATGTTATATTTCTTAGTGTCACTTTCAGTTTTTGGAAATGGTACATCGGTTTCAATTGACCAGAAAATAAGGGCAACTCTGAATAATAATCGACGTTACAGATTGACTTGAACATAAATGTCAATATGATAGAATGCCCAGGAACACAAATCTTGGATACAATATATTTCAGAATTATTCAGTGGACAGTTGTCAAACAACATTCTAATCAAATAGTCAGACAACAACATCTATGACTTTTGATACATGGACAGTTTTTACTACTGTACTAAATAGTACCTCTGTCCATACAAAGATGTCTTGTATTTGTGTAAATTTGGATGTATGTAGGCACTATTTAGTGTATAGATACATTCAAATTTAGACAAATCCAAGACATCCTTTATGGACGGAGGGAGTGTTAATTTATGGAACTCTATGCTATACATTGAAATGACAGGGAATGGTAAAAAAAGTATATCAAACATGTGAAATTGCATCCTAAAAAACTTGGCTGCAGAGTTACAGACACAATAGAAGTTTGCTGCATAGTTACTGATACAAGAAATATTTGCTGCAGCAATGCTACAGGAAAGTAAACTAGTACATCAATATAACTATTGTGGGTTACAAAAATTACAGTAGGTTCTTCTGCTGCAGCAAGCATTGAAACCTATCTAGCTCCCTAAGATAACATGAATAATATAACTTAAAATAATGGAATAAAATATTCTTCACGTCTTTGAGCTCAAGTGGAGAAATATACCTCTTGATATGTTATGAACTAAAACATGGATGATTTGGATGTGTTGCAGTATCAAAATGTTATTCTCCTCAATTTAACAATTTTTTTTTTCTCCACACTTCCACAACTATGATATTACCATGAAAATAAAACAGCAGAAAAACAGGTAGATTGGTTTAATTATCTTGCACTTACATAAAATATGTGTGAAATTACAGATTATTATAAAACTTAATCTTTGCCATCTCAAAGCCCATCCACATTTTACCTCTACCTAAAATACCCCAAAATGAGATGACTAAAGATAGAAGAACATGTATCATACTTCAAAGTATTTATATGCATCAGGAATGTGAAGAGGTCAAACTAAAAATTATAATTCAATAATAGAGAATGAACTAGACATCAGAGAATATACATAAAGAACTGAAGGTCAAATGCTAATAAAATATTGCAAAAGCATTTCCATGTCTATGGCGATTTCAAGTCAAACAGCACATAGCATCTTTGATCAGCACAGCCAGAAAGAAAGTATCAACAATTGAGTTTAGCTCAGAGATCAACAGGGCCTAAATACATCCCCTAACAAGACCCAGCAGCAAACTTTTAAGAAGATATACTAGTGAACAATACCTAAGGACCACACACAATTGCATCCTGGACAAAGACCTTTACTGCAGAGTTGCTGCTATAGTAAAGATAAATAGTACAGAAATAAAGCTAGAATAGAGACTAGGGTCAAAGAAAAAGGTAAGAGGAGCATGCAAACTCTCATGAATTACAAGTAGGTTCTCCTGCTGCAGCAAGGATTGAAACCTATCTACCTTCTTGCAGTAATATGAACATCCTCAATGAATATACCTTAAAATAACTGCAACAAAAATCATCACTTGTTTAAGCTTAAGTGGGAATTAACATGGATAGTTTTGGATGTGTCCAGAACATGCCAGTTAAATTGTTTTCCACAGCAATGTCATGAAAACAAAGTAACAGAAAACCATGTGAAAAATGGCTTGTTGTAGGTAAATAAATCTGTGCAAAATACAGACTATCAATAGAAATATCTTAGTCTACCTATAGCCCATCTGCATTTTAGCACAACACAAAAATACCCCCAAATAAGATGATTAAACAGAAGAATGCTTCAAAGAATTCATATGCATGGACAAACACATGAGCCAAGAAGTCTAATTGAATGCAATCATTAAGAAACCAGATAATTAACTAAAGTCAGAGAATAAACATAAAGAACTGAAGGTCAAAGGCTAATAACATAATGCAGAAGTGTTTACAAGCCTACACAGCTGATTCAAGTCAAGCAGCACATAGCATCTTCGATTAGCATGACCAAAAAGAAAGTGTCAACAATGATTTTAACTCAAAAATTAGTGCTGATGTCTAGATACATCTCCTCCCTAAGACCTAGTAGCCAAATTTAAGATTCAGTAATGTTGAAGAGCTAAGAGCCCCTTGAAGATGGGTACCTAAGGAACGTAGGATGTTCCCATTTCATTGCCAGGCTTCAAATGTACTTGCATGTAACATCAGTTTTCTTGACAATTGCAATGGAGCTTTTTACTACCAAGCCTCATCGTAGTCATAAATGTGATAGTTAGAAGATCGACATGTGTACCTATATCTTTGACAAGATTTTACGGTTGCATCAAATTATTAAGTTTTGCACAGAATTACTCCAGAAAACTGAACAATAATAGAACTACTGAAACCTGAACAATACATTGAAATAAACTTACAAGCTCTGACTCAATTGAGATTTGCGACCTTACATTTGTCCAGATATCAAAGATCTAGTATGTAGGATAGCACCTAGCCATGATTTTTGAGTCGCCGAGTCAAGTCAAGTCGCCATGACTGCAGCTAGTGACTTGCTGGCTTGACTCGGCGACTTGGCTTGATTAGTTGCCCCAAGTCACCATGGCAGTAAAAAGAGCACTACCGCACTTGATTCTCTCCTTTGCATAGCCCATTGATGCCATATGAGCAAAGTTGGCTTGTCATCTATCGCAGCCAAGCCAGTCAGGGCCCCGCACGGCCCAACTAATCGCTCCCAGCCTTACCCACTCGCTAAACCTAGCACCCCATCACATGAATCCTCCTAGTCCCGCCAGCCCATAGGCGCACTCCTGCACGCAACCTCGCTCGAGCCTATCCCCTCAAACCATCTCCTTCCTCTGTGCCGACGGCGAGGAGCAGCGACGACCTCTCCTCCCGAGTTCTGCCCTTTCTCTCCCTTTGCATCTCTTTACCTCTGAAATCTTGAGGTAGGAGAGAGCCTAATTCCCCCAAAAAAAAATCTGGCAGGCGATCAGCAATTATCACGCTACTAGGCCGTGAGTCGAGTCGCTTGCGCGACCCAGCCACCCCACGCCGACTCGGCGACTATACGGCAACTCAAAAAACATGCACCCAGCAACATAACAAAGAACCACCCAGACATCACAAGAACAATGGGAAATAAAAAAAATCTCAGCCTCCTCTTTCGATGCATATATACACATCCGCCATGCAAACACGAAATCAAATGAACACAAGCAATTCCAAATAAAATTGCTGCTACCAGACACCTCTTGAGCCACAAATGCCATAAGGGCCAAAGTAACTCAACCCTACTGTTATTCTTTTTAAAGTTAACCAAACTATGGCTAGAGCTTTATCAAAGCATTTCAAAAGAAAGATATGGCACCTTATTATAGAATTCAAATTCGACACAAATCATGGTATTCTGATAGGCTAGAAAAGACAAAAACAATATACCAGTCACCTGCATTATTGTGGTAAAATTTAGGATCTGGGTACATCACACAAGATAAAATTTGACAAAAACATCAGAACTAAGAAATGCTCTATATCCAATGATGTCCGCAGTGGTTGATGCCTCTGAGTTGACTTTTAGACTGTTTTATTGATCTCATAACAACGCAATACATGATACATAACCTTATGACTACTCTTATTCAACTGCTAATTGCTGCTCATCTCTAAAAACTACACCAGCACAAGCCTAGTTATGCTTTTGAGAAAGTTTGAGTACACTCTGACGTTGAGCTCTTTCCAAAGCACCATCACAGACAAGACACAACAAATACTGGCACAATATATCAAGGAAACAGGGGCTGATATTGCAGCCCCGTATTCTCAGGCAGACCCATCATCAGATTGAGGTTCTGCACAGCCTGGCCAGATGCCCCCTTCACAAGATTATCTATCTGCATTATTGAAGAACAAGAAATCACGATTTTCCATCTTAAGTATGCAACATTATTCGCTAATGTTTGAGCAACTTGAGACACTTACGACAGAGATGATGATGGCCCTTCCAGGAATTCTGTCCTCGAAGACATTCATGAAGCAGTAATTTGATCCAACAACATGGCGTGTGTGAGGAACATTGCTGCCATTTAACAGCTTGACAAATTCTTCACCCTGAAAAGATGCACCGGCAGAATGTTATGATGCTAACAAGAGTAAAGGTGTTTCTCTCAAAATTATAGCTCTCTGCAGACAGATAATTTATTCCACTAGATCAAACAAACAAAACCTCGTAAGTAGACTTGAGATGCTCATACAAATCACTGACAGTCACTCCAGGTGCCATTTCAACAAACATGGTAGATTGCATCCCACGTTTCTGTTCAACATACAGATAAAAAAAGCAATTGAATTCTACACAGTTCTTATGCCTTTAGTGAAGCACACAGCACTGTAAAACCAGGAGTCATCTCTGAATATGTGCTTACCATACAGATAAGATTCGGAGTGAAGCTGATAGTAACTTTAGATTCAGCAGCATCTGAAAGTCCTTGTTCAACCTCGGGAACTGAAATGGTGTTATCTCATTGTCAGTAAGGCCACCAAAGCCACAAGGATAGAATATTAAATAATCTGTAACTAGACTGCATTTTACCAAAGGGGGGACAGATATGTTTGTGAACATAACAGTAACAATTTTTTATTCAAACTAATAATAATAATAATAATAATAAATAGGAAACTAATGTCGACTTCAAATGTTTGCAAAAAATATGATTACCATGCCGGTGGCCTTTTATTCCATAAGCATGAATGCCTTCAGCTATCTCGGTGTAAAGATTTGCTTCCTTAGCTCCGCGTCCTAAAGAAATGCAGGTGATAACAAACAAATTGGCTATTGATTTAGCATTACAAACTTATATTTTAACGTCATGGTATCTTCAAAATATACAGACCTGCCCCGGTAACCCCAGATTTTGCATCAATTATTATGTTACTCAGCTTGATCAGTTTTGCCTGCAAGGTAAAATAAAATATGCTAAGAACAACTTAGATACTAACAAGATTAATAAAATGATGACATTTCTTAAGTGAGCATGACACAGTGGCAGAATATTTTGACAAAATTAACGCATGTGAAGATTCTTTCTACCTTTGCAGATATAGTACACTACGTGAGGCCTATTATGTATAAACCTATTATTATTTGGACCAGAGACTAGGATGACTAAGAACTCTAGTCGATTCCCACCTTTATTAGAGGAACAAGTGGGAGCTGAATAGACGTGGGATAACATCCTGGATTGGCGACAAGCCGAGCATTTCGTATTTCGTCTCGAAGAACCTCTGTCAAACCATACACAGCTTCTTCCTGAATAAACAGAGAAACAGGAAATGAGTTCACAACAAACAAACAAAGAAACATAATGACATAGGAGGAACAAAAAAATATCACGGACTACAAAGCATTCTAATTCAAGCCCCCAAAGGTACTATATAGGAAACATAGATGGAACATGTCAATAGGAATCCAAGTTGGTAATCGACTGCTGAACTTGGAACTTAAGAACTGAGTAACAGCAATATAACCAATGGAAGTTATAAAGTCTATAGGGGAAAGTAGAAAAAAACCTGAAGTTCCGGTGCCCTATGAGCATGACCATACCACTCTGCGTACTCATTGATGTCACGCAATCGGAAATCCTGCAAACATGGTAAGTCACTCATAAGAGTAATTGGCTGTTCAGTGGCAACCAAGGCGATATCTACATAAACAAAGCATGAGTTTGTGTAGAGCATACCGCGGAGAGATCAACAATCTTCAGTTGCTGGGGTAAATCTCTAATAATTTCCTGATAAAAAGCTTGCAATCAGACTTTGCTTGAAATGTGTTCAGAATAACATCTTCTCTTCCAATGGACAACAGAGTGAACAACTGGATTCCTTTACAAATTCAGCAATTGGCATAAAACATTAAAGAAAAGGAATGATGAAAATAAATAACCTGCGTTGTTCCATGTGGCAAGCAACAAAAAACAGCATCAACTTTTGAAAAATCTGCATCTTTTACTGCAACTAAATTTGGCAGGTCCTGAAATATTGAAAGAGGATCACCCGTATGCCAACACAAATTCACATAAAGAAATGTGCTACTGCTTAAAGGTTCAGCAAAAACTTAATATGCAATGATGAAGCATCACGTGTGGAGGAAGAGAAGAAAAAAAATCTTACCTGTGTTATCAAGTGAGGAAATACAGAGCCAAACTGTTGACCAGCTTTTCTATCTGCAGTCATCACTGTGATACGAAACTGAGGGTGGTTTGCTAGAAGCCGAACAATCTGTTAGCATGAGTGTACCTTAACACATTAGCAACTGAACTAAAATAGGATGAAAACATCGCGATTATAGCACATTAATGTTAAACCGGAAAAGCAAAAGAGGAAAGTGCATAGACTATGGGTTTGTGCCAAACTAAACCCACCCTGCCAAATTTTTGGTAATAGTGCCCAAGAATTTGCCAGGTGAAACAAAGCTATCCCTGCATGACAAGGAGTGAACAAAGATGGAAAATGACAGGGAAAACGAGAAGAACCTCAGCTCCAGTATAGCCGCTGGCTCCCAGCACCGCAATGCGCACCTCCTCCCCTGATTTAACTGTCGATGTCTTGGGAGAGTATTGTTTTTGTGGCGAAGAGGCGATGGATGCCCTCACACGGCGTGATGAGCATCCAACCTACAAACATATACCACCATTTTCATTAGTACGTAGAGTACAAAAGTCGATGTCGGTATTTATTTATTTACTGAAGAAAGAAGATGGAAAGAAATTTACCTTGGGAGATGTCTTGAGCATGAAACTACTGCTTGGCTTGAAACTAGATCCAAGGGCTCCATTCTACACATTAACACGAGAAATCATCTCTCTGCATTAGCTCAAAAATATGTAACAGGAGCTTCGTTCTACACGTCAAAATGTAGTATTTGGAACAAGGCCATAGTGGACCGAAGCCCCAAGGATGACCACCTATGGCCAATTCATCCAAGGTGCAGTTAGGAGTCCTATTTAATAAGATGTTAAGTTGCCATTCACAGACATCAAAGGTAGCATTTCTTATTACTAGTGCCAAGGAGATGAACCACATTAAAATCTTAGTTCGGGTCATACTAATAAATGTTCCTCGTTGCAGAGATAGGCAAGCAATCCAACGCGGGCAGGCAAAATAAACTCGCGGGTCATACCCTTTCTGAATTGAATTCGCCAGAGACAGCTCTTGCAAGGGGCCGAACAAAATGGAAAATAAGGAAGGAAAAGGCAGGCCGGGGGGTCACCTTTTGGGCCAATCCAGCGCGCGCCGGAGCCGCACCGCCGAGCGCCGTGGATCCCATGTCCGGCACGAGGAGGACTCAAGCTGCCGCGAAACCACCGGGCGGTGTAGGAGGCGGGGAACTGATGGAATCAGAGTGGCGAGAAGTGTAATGAGCGCAAGTGCGACTGTATAAATACCCTGTTCCGGTGGCTGGCTGGCTGGCGGCGGCTAGGGGATGGTTGGTGGTGTCGGCGCTGACCGCCGTCTTGTGTCGTCGCTGGTGGATTAGGTGGATGGAGAGGGTTTGGTGAGCGATGCGGTTGGTGACTCCAAATCCCGTGTCTTCTCTGGTACCTATGCAAAATATAGAGTCAAATTAGGCAACAGATCTAGCTAAGAATATGTCCACGTGCTAGCAAAACGAAGCGTGCATCAAAGCCACAACAGATCTTGCTAATCTAGCTAGCTATCGATTGGAAGGACCAACAAGGTCCATCGCCGCACGCCCTACCGCACGCCCTGCAGCTCGCCCGCCGCCGCGTGTGCACTGCCGCGCTTGCTGCAGCTCATGCCCTGCCGCTCCTCCCCGCGCGTGCCCTGCAGCTCGCCGGCCGCCGCGCGTGCCTTGCTTTCCGCCACCGCGAGGAAGACGACAGAGACAAAGAGGAGCAGTAGATATGGTAGGGTGTGGGATTACCTTGCCTAGGACGAGACCGACCGCCGGTGTTCCTCAATGTTTGTCTCGCACGATGGAAGTGAGACTGGATCTGCCGCCGCCGCCTGGGAGCTTTGTGGTTTCTGGAGAAAATAAGGAGGGAAATAGATAAGCTTTTGTGGGGTTTCGCGGGTGTTTTTCTCTTTAGGGCTTGTTTGGTACTAGAGTTTCAGTGGGATTAGCGGGGATAATCCGCTCCAAACTTCAAATCCTCATTTATCCCCAGTGCATGTTTGGTGCTAGAGTATAAGCGAGTTTAATCCCCACTTATCTTCACTTTTCCCCAAATTTTAGTGTAATTTTTTCAATCCCAATACTCTACCTCTACCTAGTGGATTGGGGATGGGGTTTTGTGGGGATAGGATGACAGCAGATATTCACCCAATACTCTAGAGTATTATCCCCACTAAAACACTAGTACCAAACAAGGCCTGGGGGACGGTGACCGACAGAAATCCTCCCGCGGGTGATTCTAGCTGCTCGCCCACGAGTGGTTGGCCTCAACCAGCACTTTTCTGGTGGTTGGCCCCAACCAGCTTTTGGGACAAATTTGGCTACCATCAACCACCCCACACTTCTAACCAAACATGTGCTAACCACTTAAAAGATAACTACCCATAGCCACTTGAGGGATAGCCACCCATCCAAACACATCCTTAGTGCGCCTTGGCAGCTTAAGCCCCCTTCTTTGACCACCTCCCTTCTAATCCCCCTGTTCTGTTTTGTCTAATTGTTGCTCATTTCCCTATCTGGCGTGCGTGCTTGACAGATTTGTCAACAAATAACCGATATTCCCTGCAATACGTGTTCAGACCAAATACCAGAAAGAGGAAGCAAGCAAAATCCAACAAAAAGGAAAGGGAGAAGCTTGTCCACTGCGTGCGGTGGGGGACGAGCAAGGGCGGCAATGGAGCGCGGCAGACGGGGGAGATGCGGCGGGGGCGAGATGCAACACTCTGGCGGCTAGGTCACGGACGGGACGAGCGACTTCTGTCCCCTCGTGCGACTTGAACAATAGATGAGGGCAGTGTTGTCATTTCAGAACAAAGTAAAGTGGATTATTAGCTTAATGAGGGCATAATAACAATGCAAAAGGAGGAAATGAGCAACAATTACATAGAATGGGGGCTTAGAATGGAGGCAGATAAAGAAAGGGGCTTAGAGCATCTCTAGCAGAGCCCGTAAATACGTGAACTGAAAACACCAAGTTCAGTTCATCAAACTCGTATTTACGGGTCGAAACATTACTGGCGCAGAACAGAACCCGTAAAGCAAAACTCTAAAATAGCATATTCAGAAAAGGCCCACCTGTCAGCCTTTTTTTCCTTTTTTCCCTTGGTCTTCTTCTTCCTGGCTAGTCTTCTTATTCCCTATTCAAGCACCACGCCGCCCCGCCCCTAGCCACGCGGGCCTACCCTGCAGGGGGCTGCCCGCCACCCCCCGCCCCCCCGGCCCACGATCCCGTCCGCCGCCACCGCCCAGGCCCCACCGCCGACCCACGGCCGCGTCCGCCACCTAGCCCCGCGACCCGCCCGGCCCACCCGGCCCGCGTCACGCCACCGCCCGCCCGACCCGCCGCCCCGCGGGCCCGCGTCACGCCACCCATGCCCGCCCGACCCCATGCCCGCCCGCGGCCCGCGCCACCCCCTGCCGCCCGCCTTGACCATGCACCTGCCCGCCATGTCTCTGCCTGGCTGCGTCGCCGCCTGGCTCACGCCACCCGCGCCTCGCCCTTCCCGGCCCGCCCCGAGCCCCACCCACGATGCCCGGCCGGGCGCCCGGCGCGCCGCCGACCCGGCCAGCCCCGCCTCCCGCCCGGGATGTTGTGAGCTCACCACGCCCCGAGCTTGCCCCGCAGCGCCACGTAACGTCGGCCGTCCTGCTGTAGTTCAACAAGATTACAATGCTACATCTCGGTCGGATTAGGTTGAGAATCGCCGGAATTTGCCCGGATTCCAGCGAATGTACAGGCGGAAGCAATTGGCCTGATCTGAAGTTTCAGCGCGCCACGAGTAGGGGTTTGTGTTCGGTTCGCCCTTTCAGCCCCTACAAATACATGCCGAGTTGGGTTTTCGGTCTCGAACTGAAAACTTTTTTTCGGTTTTGGCTCGTTTACGGTAACTGATCTGCGCCGCTTTTCGAACCGAACTCGTAAACTAGCAGTTATTATTCGGTTTTCGGCTGTTTACGGGCTCTGCTAGAGATGCTCTTAGAGCATCTCCACTCAGGTTTCTAGAGCGTCCCCCAAAGGATTTTGAGATTATTACTCCTGTGCCCCTCATTTCTTAGCTGTGCTCAGATTTTCCCACTCTCCAAATTTTTGCTCACTTTTCCCCACTTCCTTAGCTAAAACTCTCACAAATGCTCATAGCGGACATTTGTCGTCTTCACCGTTAACTCTGACGAGTGGGGCCAAAAAGAAAGGGGCTTAGAGCACATGCAGTCGTGTCCCCCAAAGGGTTTTTGGGGCGCGTCGAACAAATTTTCGGCCTCAGTCGCACGCTCCAAACGGCCCTTCTGTTCGGCGTGAATCAATACGGTGTCCGGCGCCCCGAGCACGTCCCCGCTCCTCATGGGACGCTCCAGGCGCGTCGGACAGAGCGAGAAGCGAAGCGCGGAGTGGCAGGCCCGATGCATCATTGACACATTGAAATTTAACCAGTCTCTCGCCACATCGCGCCTCTCCCGCCACATCCCGTCCTCTAGCCGCACATTTCTGCCCTGCCAAAAGATTTCACCCCTCCTGCTGATTCGTTTCTCCCTCCCGCCGCCACTACTCTCTCCTAGCCATGGCGCCGACTGGCCCCAAAAAAGTGGGCAAGAAAGCGGCCACCAAGTGTCAACACCCGGATTTTTAATTCCAGATGCCTATTATGCCATACATCGCAATCCCAGGAAGATTGTTTTTGCGAGACATAACAGTTGATATCACAGAACATCATTCATTACAAACCATAATTATCTTACAACAAGGGATCACATGATCCAATATTCAACAACAGTTGATCTACGGATCAACATACAAAACACATAGCGAAAGCGAAGTAGTAGTGGTCCATCTATTCCACAAGCAACGCTTGACGTCGGGAGATGATCCTAGTTGTCATAGACGTCCTGCTCTCCATCCTCCTGATACTGGTGCTCTTCTTCATAGTCTGGCCATTTGAATAGCCAGGGACACAGCCATGAGTACTTTAAAGTACTCGCAAACTAATACTAGTGTAAGCACTACTATTATATTAAGGGGGTTCTAAGCTCTAGGTTTATTTGCATAAAGCCAGTTTTATTTCTTAAGCACTTAGCAGTAAAGACTTTTCATTTGTCTAACTAAACTCAAGTGGGAACATTAGTGTCATTCCCACAACTCTGTTGTGATCAATTCAAGTTCATCTTTCAAGTCACCATTCCTTTTTTAGGAAACATCTGACAACGGAACAGTATGGCCATCCAACCGTCCATAACCGGGACACGGCTATTCGAATAGGTTTACACTCTGCAGAGGTTGTACACTTGTGCCACAACTTTTGATTACATCCGTCAGGGATAGCCCTGAATAATCATACTCGGTACGCGGATCATCAACCATTAACCTTTCACTTACATACCCTAGTATAGGCACCTCCCCATGAGCTTGGCCTCCCAGTGATGGCAAACCGCCATCCTGGGAACTGCACAGGGCTTGGGTAGGACATCCACCTCATTTTCACGTCATTTCACCTTTTACGGAGGCAGCCTCGGCATAATCCCTATGACGCTTGTTTAGAGGGAACCCATACTAAAGTGCATAAATTTCCAGTTAAGCCCTACCCATAATCAGGTATTGTGGGGGTACTCTAAAATTGGAATGGTATCGCATCCGAACCCAACCATCAGTTTTTATCAAATTCACCATGTCATTCAAGTCATATTCACCTTCAAAATCTTTCAATAGAATGAATCATCATTCCAAGGTTTTCAAAGTCATTTGATTCACATGTTCCCATCTAGAGTAGTCAATTTTAGTTTTAGCACTAGCAACTAGTCATGAAGGGTGCTAACTAACTTGTAGCTCTCTAGGCTAAATTTGGTGCTCTTGTAATACTCCATATCTAGACCAAAATGAACTATGAACAAAATAAACTTTGATAACCAATAGTAAAAGCTGGCAAGATAAAAACTTGGGATTGGAATCCTTAAACACAAAATAACATTATAATGGTGCCTTGCTCTAGTAGAGCTTGCACTAGGGTAGCTTGCAAGAGTATAGCTTGCATTGGTAATAGCTTGCAATAATATAGCTTGCCTTGAGTGGTGTAGTGATCAAAGTTTTCTTCTTCTTCGTAGACGTCTTCTTCCTCGTAGCACTCGGTACTAGCGTCTATAAATAAATACATGGTACACAATCACCAAACAAATACTTAAGTATTCTATTTGCCACACAAGATGATCTATTATCATCACAATCATCACCCAACATAATACTAGGGTTTTCCATTCATTTCTTTTGAAAAGTAATTTCCTCTCATTAAATATTACTAAGATTTAATCTCCTCAAATAATAAAAGTATGAAGTCATATTGACCAAAGTCACCACTTCATATTTATTCATTTGGGAAAATGATTTAAATGAGATACTACCTCTCATACCATTTAACCACTACTATTTTGGAAAAGGATTTAATATTCTCAAGTAATAACATATGGGGTCATGATGACTAATGTCATCACCTCACATTGAATTACTTAGAAAAATGATTTAAATGAGATGTTACATATCATAGAATTTAAATACTATTTTTGAAATAATTTAAATGGGCTAGAAATAGCCACATAGCCATTATTTGAATCTAGCCCATGATCATATGAAAAAACCATGACATATTTTTACATATTCAGATAGACAATATGAAATGTGATTTTTGAGAGTTGGAATCAACTCAAAATTCATTATGGTTGATTTTTAATAAATGTTTGAATTTTGAAAAGGTACTGCCTTCTTATTTTTATTGCAGTTGCTCTGTAATGAATCAAGGGTTGAGACTAATTGGGTTGGATAGACAATTTCATAAGCTTTCCTGAAATATAAAATTCATCCATTTTGGCTCAGTAGATTTTGTTCTATTGAATTTTGAATCAAGCACCAGTATTTGAAATTGGGTTAAACTAAATAAATCGAATTTGAATTATTGGGCTCAGGCGGGAAACGCTAACGAGCCAGAGAAAAGGAAAACGGGCTGGCCCAGTGGCATGTCTCGCACGAGCGGGCGGCCTGACAGGGGGCCCCACGCGTTAGTGTGTAATAACACACTGAAACGGTATGAGTGAGGTGAGCCGTAGGATTAGAATCAGATCCAACGGCGGATGGTCGTCGTCGTCTCCGACGAGATCAAGCCCTACTGGCGACGGCGGTGGGGGGTCGGAGGCTCACCTGGGCTCCGGCGATCGTCGGCGATGAGGCAAGGCGACGTTGCGGACGATGAGGAAGCCAACGGTGGTCGTGGCAGCTCCGGGGGTGGACGGAATCGTCGTCTCCGTCTTGCTACTTGATGACCCACAAGTATAGGGGATCGCAACAGTCTTCGCGGGAAGTAAAACCCAATTTATTGATTCGACACAAGGGGAGACAAAGAATACTTGAAAGCCTTAACAGCGGAGTTGTCAATTCAGCTGCACTGGAAACAGACTTGCTCGCAAGAGTTTATCGATAGTAACAGTTTTATAGCGGCAGTAGTGAAATAACGGTAGTGATTATAGTAAGCAAGGATTAAAATACTGTAGGCACAGGGACGGATTAACGGGCGTTGCATGGATGAGAGAAACTCATGTAACAATCAAAGCAGGGGCATTTGCAGATAATAATAAAACGGTATCCAAGTACTAATCAATCAATAGGCATGTGTTCCATATATAGTCGTACGTGCTCGCAATGAGAAACTTGCACAACATCTTTTGTCCTACCAGCCGGTGGCAGCCGGGCCTCTAGGGAAACTACTGGATATTAAGGTACTCCTTTTAATAGAGTACCGGAGCAAAGCATTAACACTCCGTGAACACATGTGATCCTCACATCACTACCATTCCCTCCGGTTGTCCCGATTTCTGTCACTTCGGGGCCATTGGTTCCGGACAACGACATGTGTATACAACTTGCGGGTAAGATCATAAACAACGAATATCTTCATGAATCAATAACATGTTCGATCTGAGATCATGGCACTCGGGCCCTAGTGACAAGCATTGAGCATAACAAGTTGCAACAATATCATAAAAGTAACATCTACGGATACTAGGCACTATGCCCTAACAATCTTATGACTATTACATGACCAATCTCATCCAATCCCTACCATCCCCTTCAGCCTACAGCGGGGGAATTACTCACACATGGATGGGGGAAACATGGCTGGTTGATGGAGAGGCGTTGGCGGTGATGAAGGAGATATGCCCTAGAGGCAATAATAAAGTGGTTATTATTTATATCTTTATGTTTATGATAAATGTTTATATACCATGCTATAATTGTATTAACCGAAACATTAGTACATGTGTGATATGTAGACAAACAAGAAGTCCCTAGTATGCCTCTTAAACTAGCTTGTTGATTAATGGATGATTAGTTTCATAATCATGAACATTGGATGTTATTAATAACAAGGTTATGTCATTGTATGAATGATATAATGGACACACCCAATTAAGCGTAGCATAAGATCACGTCATTAAGTTATTTGCTATAAGCTTTCGATACATAGTTACCTAGTCCTTATGACCATGAGATCATGTAAATCACTTATACCGGAAAGGTACTTTGATTACATCAAACGCCACTGCGTAAATGGGTGGTTATAAAGGTGGGATTAAGTATCCGGAAAGTATGAGTTGAGGCATATGGATCAATAGTGGGATTTGTCCATCCCGATGACGGATAGATATACTCTGGGCCCTCTCGGTGGAATGTCGTCTAATGTCTTGCAAGCATATGAATAAGTTCATAAGAGACCACATACCACGAGTAAAGAGTACTTGTCGGAGACGAGGTTGAACAAGGTATAGTGTGATACCGATGATCAAACCTCGGACAAGTAAAATATCGCGTGACAAAGGGAATTGGTATCGTATGTGAATGGTTCATTCGATCACTAAAGTCATCGTTGAATATGTGGGAGCCATTATGGATCTCCAGATCCCGCTATTGGTTATTGGTCGGAGTGAGTACTCAACCATGTCCGCATAGTTCGCGAACCGTAGGGTGACACACTTAAAGTTGGATGTTGAAATTGTAGTACTTGAATATGGAATGAAGTTGGAATATTTGTTCGGAGTCCCGGATGTGATCCCGGATATCACGAGGAGTTCCGGAATGGTCCGGAGAATAAGATTCATATATAGGATGTCATTTTATGTGAATAAAATGTCGCGGAAGTTCTATGGAAGGTTCTAGAAGGTTCTAGAAAAGTCCGGAAGAAACCACCAAGGAAGGTGGAGTCCACAAGGGACTCCACCTCCATGGCCGACCAGCCCTAGATGGGGTGGAGTCCCAAGTGGACTCCACCATAGGGGGCGCCACCCATGGAAGGTGGAAATCCCACCTTTGGGTGGGAGTCCTAGTTGGGCTAGGTTTCCCACCATATGGAAGGTTTTGGTTCGGGTCTTATTCGAAGACTTGGAGACCAACTCTTGGGGATCCACCTATATAATGAGGGGCCAAGGGAGGGGGCCGGCCACCCCAAGACCACAAGCTGGCCGCCCCAGGTGGCCGGCCACCCCCTCCCAAACCCTAGCCAAGCTCCTCTCCTCCATATTGCCCGCATAGCTTAGCGAAGCTCCGCCGGACTTCTTCATCACCACCGACACCACGCCGTCGTGCTGCCGGTTTCAAGAGGAGCTACTACTTCCGCTGCCCGCTGGAACGGGGAGGTGGACGTCGTCTTCATCAACAACCGAACGTGTGACCGAGTGGAGGTGCCCGTTCGTGGCGCCGGAACCGATCGTGATCAAGATCTTCTTTTGCAAGCGGCAAGTGAACGTCTACCGCAGCAACAAGAGCCTCCTCTTGTAGGCTTTGGAATCTCTTCAAGGGTGAGACTCGATAATCCCTCGTTGCTACCGTCTTCTAGATTGCATCTTGGCTTGGATTTCGTGTTCGCGGTAGGAAAATTTTTGTTTTCTATGCAACGTTATCCTACAGTGGTATCGAGCCGTGTCTATGCATAGATGGTTGCACGAGTAGAACACAATGGTTTGTGGGCGTTGATGCTCTTGTTATCTTTAGTTGAGTACTTTGCATCTTTGTGGCATAGTGGGATGAAGCGGCTCGGGCTAACTTTACATGACCGCGTTCATGAGATTTGCTCCACGCTCGACATGCAACTTGTATTGCATAAGTGGCTTTGCGGGTGTCTGTCTCTCCTACTATAGTGAAGATTCAATTTACTCTTCTATTGAAAACACTAGTATCACCGTTGTGGTTCATGTTCGTAGGTAGATTGGATCTTACTCGAAAACCCTAAACCACGTAAAATATGCAAACCAAATTAGAGAACGTCTAACTTGTTTTTGCGGGGTTTGGTGATGTGATATGGCCATAATGTGATGATGAATATGTATGAGATGATCATTATTGTATTGTAGCAACCGGCAGGAGCCTTATGGTTGTCTTTAAATTTCATGTTGAGTAGTTTTCAAAGTAGTTGTAATAGTTGCTACATGGAGGACGATCATGAAGACGGCGCCATTGACCTTGGTGCTTCGCCGACGATGATGGAGATCATGCCCGTTGATGATGGAGATCATGTCCACGCTTTGGAGATGAAGATCAAAGGCGCAAAGACAAAAGGGCCATATCATATCACATATGAACTGCATGTGATGTTAATCCTTTTATGCATCTTATTTTGCTTAGATCGCGACGGTAGCATTATAAGATGATCCCTCTCACTAAAATCTCAAGATAATAAAGTGTTCATCCTTAGTAGCACCGTTGCCAAGACTTGTCGTTTCGAAGCATCTCGTGATGATCGGGTGTGATAGAATCAACAAGTGCATACAACGGGTGCAAGCCAGTTTTGCACATGCGGATACTAAGGTGGCCTTGACGAGCCTAGCATGTACAGACATGGTCTCGGAACACGTGATACCGAAAGGTAGAGCATGAATCATATGATTGATATGATGAACACTTTGAGTGTTCGCCATTGAAGTTACATCTTGTCTCGTGATGATCGGACTTGGTGTGGTGGATTTGGTTCGTGTGATCACTAAGACAATGCGAGGGATATTGTTTTGAGTGGGAGTTCACATAGTTTTTAATTATATTGAATTAAAATTTTGAACTCAATTTGTCATAAACTTAGTCTAAACTTTGCAAATATGTTGTAGATATGGCGTCCCCAATCAATTTTAACCAGTTCCTAGAGAAAGAAAAGCTTAAGAGCAACGGTAGCAACTTCACCGACTGGTTCCGTCATGTGAGGATCTTCCTCAATGGCGGAAATCTGCAATATGTGCTTGATGCACCGCTAGGTGACCCTCAGAAACTGAAACCGATGAAGTAAAGAATGTTTACGCGACTCGGAAAACTCGGTACTCTCAAGTTCAGTGTGCCATCTTATGCATCTGGAATCCGATCTTCAAAAACGTTTTGAGCACCACGATCCTCATGAGTTGATGAAAGAGTTGAAGACTATTTTTGAGACTCATGCGGCCGTGGAATGCTATGAAGCATCGAAACTTTTTTTCAGCTGTATGATGGAAGAAGGCAGCTCCATTAGTGAGCACATGCTCGTCATGACCGGGCATGCGAAGAAACTCAGTGACTTGGGAATAGTGATTCCTAACAGACGGGGATTAATCGTGTCCTTCAATCACGCCACCAAGTTACAAGAACTTTGTGATGAACTACAATATGCAGAACATGAACAAGGAGTTTCCTGAACTCTTTGGCATGCTAAAAGCTGCTGAGATTGAGATCAAGAAAGAGCACCAAGTGTTGATGGTCAACAAGACCACCAGTTTCGAAACAGGGCAAGTCTAAGGGAAAATTCAAGAAGGGTGGCAAGAAAGCTGCCACGCCTCTATGAAACCTAAGAACGGCCCTAAGCCTGATGCTGAGTGCTATTGGCAAGGAGAAGGGACACTGGAAGCGTAAGCTGCTCCAAGTATTTGGCGGATCGAAGAGCGGCCTTGTCAAGAAGAAGAAAGAAGGTATATCGATATACATGTTATAGATGTTTATCTTCTGGTTCTCGTACTAGTACCTGGTATTTGATACTGGTTGGTTGCTCATATTTGTAACTCGAAACAGGAACTAAAGAAAAACGAAGACTACTAAAGGATGAAGTGACCATGCGCGTTGGAAATGGATCCAAAGTCGATGTGATCGCTGTCGGCACACTTCCTCTACATCTACCTTCGGGATTAGTTTTAAGCCTAAATAATTGTTATTTTGTACCCGCGTTGAGCATGAACATTATATCGGATCTTGTTTAATGCAAGACGGTTATTCATTCAAGTCTGAGAATAATGGTTGTTCTATTTTTATGAATAATATCTTTTATGGTCGAGCACCGAAAAGAATGGCTTATTTCTGTTAGATCTCGATAGTAGTGATACACATATACATAACATTGATGCTAAGCGAATTAGATTGAATGATAATTCTACTTATATGTGGCACTGTCGTCTTGGTCATATTGGAGTGAAACGCATGAAGAAACTCCATACCGATGGATTACTTGAATCACTTGACTTTGAGTCACTTGATAGATGCGAAGCATGTCTAATGGGAAAAATGACTAAGACTCCATTCTCTGGTATTATGGAGCGAGCTACAGACTTATTGGAAATCATACATACCGATGTGTGCGGACCAATGAGTGTAGCATCGCGGTGGTTATCGTTATGTTCTAACCTTCACAGATGATTTGAGTAGATATGGGTATATCTATTTAATGAAACACAAATCCGAAACTTTCGAGAAGTTTAAGGAATTTCAAAGTGAAGTAGAAAATCAACGTAACAAGAAGATTAAATTTCTACGATCTGATCGTGGAGGTGAATATCTGAGTTATGAGTTTGGCATGCATTTAAAGAAATGCGGAATACTTTCACAATTGACACCGCCGGGAACACCACAACGAAACGGTGTGGTCGTAATCGAACTCTCTTAGATATGGTTCGTTCTATGATGTCTCTTACTGATTTGCCGTTATCATTTTGGAGTTATGCATTAGAGACAGCCGCATTCACTTTAAATAGAGCACCATCAAAATCCGTTGAAACGACGCCGTATGAATTATGGTTTAATAAGAAACCTAAGCTGTCGTTCCTAAAAGTTTGGGGTTGCGAAGCCTATGTAAAAAAGTTACAACCGGACAAGCTAGAACCCAAAGCGGAGAAATGCGTCTTCATAGGATACCCTAAGGAAACTATAGGGTACACTTTCTATCACAGATCCGAAGGCAAGATCTTTGTTGCTAAGAACGGAACCTTTCTTGAGAAAGAATTTCTCACTAAAGAAGTGACTGGAAGAAAAGTAGAACTCAATGAGATTGAAGAATCTCTACTCGTTGATCGAGTAGCGCGTACCGGAAAATGTTCTGTGCGCTGCACCAACAAGCGAGGAAGCAAATGATAATGATCATGAAACTTCAAATGAGATAGCTACTGAACCTCGCAGATCGACAAGGGATCGTGCCACTCCAGATTGGTATGATCCTTGTCTAAATGTCATGATTGTGGATAACAATGATGAAGACCCTGCGACGTATGAAGAAGCGATGATGAGCCAGATTCCAACAAATGGCAAGAAGCCATGAAATCCGAAATGGGATCCATGTATGATAACAAAGTATGGACTTTGGTAGACTTACCTGATAGCCGAAGGCTGTCGAGAATAAATGGATCTTCAAGAGAAAAACAGATGCTGATGGTAATATTACTGTCTATAAAGCTCGACTTGTCGCAAAGGGTTTCCGACAAATTCAAGGTGTTGACTACGATGAGACTTTCTCACGTGTAGCGAAGCTAAAATCTGTGAGGATTTTGTTAGCAATAGCTGCATTTTTCGATTATGAGATTTGGCAGATGGATGTCAAAACGGCGTTCCTTAATGGAGACATTGAGGAAGAGTTGTATATGGTACAACCCAAAGGTTTTATCGATCCTAAAAATGCTGACAAAGTTCAGCGTTCAATCTATGGACTGAAGCAAGCATCGAGAAGTTGGAACCGACGCTTTGATAAGGTGATCAAAGACTTCGGGTTTATATATCATGGAGAGGCCTGTATTTACAAGAAAGTGAGTGGGAGCTCTGTAGCATTCCTGATATTATATGTAGATGACATATTATTGATTGGGAATGATATAGAACTATTAAGCAGTGTAAAGGGTTATTTGAATAATAGTTTTTCAATGAAAGACCTTGGTGAAGCATCATATATATTAGGCATCAAGATTTATAGAGATAGATCAAGACGTCTAATAGGGCTATCACAGAGTACATACCTGGACAAGATTCTAAAGAAGTTTAGAATGGACGAAAGTAAGAAAGGATTCTTACCTATGTTACCAGGCAAGGTCTTGAGTAAGACTCAAGGACCGGCTACGGCAGAAGAAAGAGAAAGGATGAGTCAGATCCCCTATGCCTCGGCAGTAGGCTCTATCATGTATGCCATGCTATGTACGAGACCGGATATAGCACATCTTTGTTAGTTTGACTAGCAGATATCAAAGTGATCCAGGAATGGAACACTGGACAGCGGTCAAGAATATCCTGAAGTACTTGAAAAGAACTAAGGATATGTTTCTTTGTTATGGAGGTGACCAAGAGCTCGTTGTAACAAGTTACACCGATGCAAGTTGGAACAACGATCCTGAAGACTCTAACTCACAATCTGGGTACGTGTTTATATTGAATGGTCTTGCAGTAAGCTGGGCAAGCTCGAAGCAGTGCACGGTGGCGAAATCCTCAACAGAATCGGAGTACATAGCGGCTTCAGAGGCTTCATCGGAAGCGGTATGGATGAAGAGGTTCATTGTAGAGCTCGGTGTGGTTCCTAGTGCATTGGACCCACTAGTCATCTGTGACAACATGGGTGCCATCGCCAATGCACAAGAACCAAGGTCACACAAGAGGCTGATATCAAGCTGCGTTATCATTCGATTCGCGAATACATCGAAGATGGAGAAGTAAAGATTTGCAAAGTACACACTGATCGAATGTAGCGATCCGTTGACTAAAGCTCTCCCTAGGGCAAGCATGACCAACACCAGAATGCCATGGGTGTTAGGTACTTGACAATGTAATCTAGATTATTGACTCTAGTGCAAGTGGGAGACTGAAGGAGATATGCCCTAGAGGCAATAATAAAGTGGTTATTATTTATATCTTTATGTTTATGATAAATGTTTATATACCATGCTATAATTGTATTAACCGAAACATTAGTACATGTGTGATATGTAGACAAACAAGAAGTCCCTAGTATGCCTCTTAAACTAGCTTGTTGATTAATGGATGATTAGTTTCATAATCATGAACATTGGATGTTATTAATAACAAGGTTATGTCATTGTATGAATGATATAATGGACACACCCAATTAAGCGTAGCATAAGATCACGTCATTAAGTTATTTGCTATAAGCTTTCGATACATAGTTACCTAGTCCTTATGACCATGAGATCATGTAAATCACTTATACCGGAAAGGTACTTTGATTACATCAAACGCCACTGCGTAAATGGGTGGTTATAAAGGTGGGATTAAGTATCCGGAAAGTATGAGTTGAGGCATATGGATCAATAGTGGGATTTGTCCATCCCGATGACGGATAGATATACTCTGGGCCCTCTCGGTGGAATGTCGTCTAATGTCTTGCAAGCATATGAATAAGTTCATAAGAGACCACATACCACGGTACGAGTAAAGAGTACTTGTCAGGAGACGAGGTTGAACAAGGTATAGTGTGATACCGATGATCAAACCTCGGACAAGTAAAATATCGCGTGACAAAGGGAATTGGTATCGTATGTGAATGGTTCATTCGATCACTAAAGTCATCGTTGAATATGTGGGAGCCATTATGGATCTCCAGATCCCGCTATTGGTTATTGGTCGGAGTGAGTACTCAACCATGTCCGCATAGTTCGCGAACCGTAGGGTGACACACTTAAAGTTGGATGTTGAAATGGTAGTACTTGAATATGGAATGAAGTTGGAATATTTGTTCGGAGTCCCGGATGTGATCCCGGACATCACGAGGAGTTCGGAATGGTCCGGAGAATAAGATTCATATATAGGATGTCATTTTATGTGAATAAAATGTCGCGGAAGGTTCTATGGAAGGTTCTAGAAGGTTCTAGAAAAGTCCGGAAGAAACCACCAAGGAAGGTGGAGTCCACAAGGGACTCCACCTCCATGGCCGGCCAGCCCTAGATGGGGTGGAGTCCCAAGTGGACTCCACCAGGGGGCCGGCCACCCCCCCTATGGAAGGTGGAAATCCCACCTTTGGGTGGGAGTCCTAGTTGGGCTAGGTTTCCCCACCATATGGAAGGTTTTGGTTCGGGTCTTATTCGAAGACTTGGAGACCAACTCTTGGGGATCCACCTATATAATGAGGGGCCAAGGGAGGGGGCGGCCACCCCAAGACCACAAGCTGGCCGCCCCCTTGAGTGGCCGGCCACCCCCTCCCAAACCCTAGCCAAGCTCCTCTCCTCCATATTGCCCGCATAGCTTAGCGAAGCTCCGCCGGACTTCTTCATCACCACCGACACCACGCCGTCGTGCTGCCGGTTTCAAGAGGAGCTACTTCCGCTGCCCGCTGGAACGGGAGGTGGACGTCGTCTTCATCAACAACGAACGTGTGACCGAGTACGGAGGTGCCCGTTCGTGGCGCCGGAACCGATCGTGATCAAGATCTTCTACGCGCTTTTGCAAGCGGCAAGTGAACGTCTACCGCAGCAACAAGAGCCTCCTCTTGTAGGCTTTGGAATCTCTTCAAGGGTGAGACTCGATAATCCCCTCGTTGCTACCGTCTTCTAGATTGCATCTTGGCTTGGATTTCGTGTTCGGTAGGAAAATTTTTGTTTTCTATGCAACGTTATCCCAGTTGATGATGGCGATGATCTCCTCCAATTCCCCGTCCCGGCGGAGGAGACTTCTGGCTCCCGAGACGGAGTTTCGCGATGTGGCGGCGTCTCTGGATGGTTTCTGGACTTCAACTTCTTTCCGTGCGTTTTTAGGTCGAGGCCAATAAGTAGTCCGAAGGAGCGTCGGAGGCCGGCCGAGGGGGCCACACCATAGGGCCGCGCGGCCCCCTAGGCCGCGCCGCCTTATGGTGTGGGCCCTCGGGCCTCCACTTGATTTGTCCTGGCTCCGTCGATATTCTGGAAAATAGGGCCTTCGTCAAAATCCAGGGTTTTCTGGAAGTTGGATTTCTGCACAAAACGAGACACCGGAACATTAAGAAAACAGCGTTAGTCCGTGTTAGTTGTATCCAAAATACACAAATTAGAGGCAAAACAATAGCAAAAGTGTTCGGGAAAGTAGATACGTTTTGGACGTATCAACTCCCCCAAGCTTAGCTTATTGCTTGTCCTCAAGCAATTCAGTTAACAACTGAGCGATAAAAGAACTTTCACGAACACATTTGTTCATATGATGTAAATATTCTCATGATATGGCAAGTACTTAAGCAATTCATAGTAAGATACATGCAAATAAAATCATCTAATAGCTATATCAATCATGGAAAAGGTACCAACAAATCAATAATAAGCATCATGAATCATGTCTATTAGCAGGATTGCAATGTTCATAAAAGGATATGATAAAGTGGTATCTCGCTTGCCTGTATTTGATTGGCAAAACATAAATGCCCGGGCACCTCGAGTTCATAGAAAGACTAGAAGTAGTGATTGTCAAAGATAAAAGCATCAAAGTTATACCACAATCAATCATATTTTGAGACAAGCATATTATACTAAGAATGACAGTTGTGCTCTCAAGAAAGTGCTCAAAGAAAGGATGGAGACTCAATGTAAAAGTAAAAGATTGACCCTTCGCAGAGGGAAGCAGGGATTAACATGTGCTAGAGCTTTTCATTTTTATAAAGACAGAAGTAAAATGGTTTTGAGAGGTGTTTGTTGTTGTCAACGAATGGTAATGGGTACTCTAACCACCTCATCAACCGGACTTTCAAGAGCGGCTCCCATGAAATTTTATTTTTGAGTGGCACTCCTTCCAACCTTGCTTTCACAAACCATGGCTAACCGAATCCTCAGGTGCCTGCCAACAATCTCATACCATGAAGGAGTGCCTTTTTATTTAGTTTTATTTAGATGACACTCCTCCCCACCTTTGCTTTCTCAAGCCATGGCTAACCGAATCCTTCGGGTGCCGTCCAACAATCACATACCATGGAGGAGTGTCTATTTTTGTTAATTAATTTGGGACTGGGAATCCCATTGCCAGCTCTTTTTGCAAAATTATTGGATAAGCGGATGAAGCCACTAGTCCATTGGTGAAAGTCCGTCAGGAGTAAATGACAAGATTGAAAGATAAACACCACATACTTCCTCATGAGCTATAAAACATTAACACAAATTGAGAAGCATTTTGAAGGTTTTAAAGGTAGCACATGAGAATTTACTTGGAATGGTTTGAAATGCCATGCATAGGTATTTATGGTGGACACTATGGAATAACTTGGTTTTCAGAGTTTGGAAGCACGAGCAGCGTTCCCGCTCAGTACAAGTGAAGGCTAGCAATAGGCTGGGAAGCGACAATCAAGAGAGCAATATTGTCATAATCATGCTTGCGGCAAAATAAATTAACGAGGCATAAAAGTGATACAAGAACTCTGAGGCAAAATAAATCATCGAGGCTTAATTGACTTTTGTTCAGTCATATGCATGCGTGAGCATGTGCCAAGTCGATTCAAGTGAATTATTCAGAGGAGGATACCACAATGTCATATCTATCTATGAATAAAGCAATGCAAGCAAATATTTATGACATGCTACTCATATTAATACATTGGAGCTAATCATGAGAGATTGTGAACTACTAGACTTTCTTAATTGACATATACCTCACATGAACCAACTAAGCATGCTCACATGGATGAGTATATGTACAAAAATGAAAACAAATAGAGTTCATACCAGCCTCTCACCACAATCAGATTGTCGTAGATCGTCATTATTGCCTTTTCACTTGTGTAGCTTGAATAATATGGAATGAAAACCACGCTCCAGCCACCGAAGACCATTGAACTCATAAAGAACTTTACAAAACCAAAGAAGAACAGCAAATATTTTTGGTGTTTTCGAATTTGGAAACAAGAACAAAAGGAAACAAGTAAACAAGGCAAAATCTTTTTGGGTTTTCTTATAGCAAACCAACGATAGCAAATAAAGCAAAATAAGAGCAAGAAACCAAAATAACAAATGGTAAAGAGAAACAACAGAAATATTTTTGGTTTTTTTGTGTTTTAGGAAAGAAACAAAACAAAAATAAGAGAATGAAAAACTAGAAGAAACACAGAAAAGCAGGATGGCAGAAATCTGCCAAAACCTGACAGCAGTACAGAAATCGAAATTAACAAAAATCTTCCGTTGCTCAGCTCAAAAAGTGTTCAACTAATGAAAGTTAGATAACAACCTGGGCACATGCTCAAAAATTTGCAACTCAAAATAACGTTCTGGCTGTGCGTTTTTAGTAACAGCCCAGAATCTGTTTTCAGGCAGCACTTCCCCAAATATCATCTCCCTCTCATTAGAAAACCACTTCAAGAAGCTAAACAAGTATATACAAGTATCCAGCAACCATAATATGCAAAGAATGAGTGATGCCGGTATACCTCCCCCAAGCTTAGGTTTTTGCCTAAGTGGAGATCAACCCCAGCGAGGGTCAGGGTTCCACGCCGACGAATCGTACATAGCGTGATCATAATAAAGTTCTTGTGCAGAAGAATGGCGTGGAGGCTCCGTATAACCGTAATGTTGATGCGAGGAGCTTGCTGCATCGGATGACGAGTCGTGTTGTTCCTCGGCCTCCTCCGTGCCGCCTCTTGCCTGGTGGCCATCTCCCTCCAAGTATGCATTCAGTTCACCTTCTGTGACTGACCAATTTTTCCTGGAATCAAAGTTAAATAGAACAGGTGCAGGCAATCCTACTAGTTTTGCAATTTTCTTAGTTGTTGTCCAAGTTTTCTTATAAAATGTTATCTTGTAAAATAGGTTACTCAAGTTAGATGAATCAGAAACAAATTCATGTTTAATCATGGAGACTATATCAAGTTTTTCTACGGAAAGCTGAATATCAAGATGGTGAGGTTCTACACCATGCATAGCTAATAAACGAGAGGCGATGAGACCTCCAAATTCCGCCCTTCTCACGGTTAGTGGCAAGTCTAGAGGCTATCAAAGCTCCCAAGTTATAAGTCTTATCACCTTGTAATGCAGCAGCTAGGAAAGCTAAATCTTGGATAGATAATTTACTTCCATTCTTTCTAGCTAGAACGCACTTGGTGATGAAATAAGCAAAGTAACGAATAGCTGGGAATTGAATACTATTAATTTTACCACCGTCCTCTGAGAAGCTTCTTCCATGACAAATCATCTTGTAAATATTCAAGAGCTCTTGCGGCGATCCCCTCATCTTCTCGCACGATCCCCATTGCGGCACTTTAATGGCTGCACAGAAATCATTGAAAGGCAAAATGATAGTTTTATTATAAATTTTGTACCGAACCATGGGGTTGGATTGAGACCAATTGAATGCAAAATCTTGCACTACAGACATCGTCAATTTTGCATATTGGCATGGTTCACCAACAACAAAGTCATCCAACCCTGCACGAGAGATTAGACTTTGAACATCTTGCAAAATTCCTGCACTCCTCATAAAATCCACGCACGGGTAGTAAGTGGGGTATACTCCTTCTTCACGGTGAACTCTCATAACCTGTTGCACCTCCAATTCTTGTTGATTTAGTTGATGACTATTCCACTCCATTCTCGGAGAGCAAATGTGCCAAATTTTAGACAGAAATCTGGGCTGAGCAAAGAGATCGAGAAATCTGGAGCTCTTGAGCAAAAACACGAGTGAGAAGAACCTGGTGCGAGATTTTTCGGGAGAGAGAAGAGAGTGGGAGGAAGAGATGCTGAAGTGGGGCAAAGGGACCCACACACCGGGTGGCGCGCCCCTTGTGGCCGCTTTGTGGGTGCCCTAGGGTGCTAGTCATCCCAGTTCTCAGTGCCTTGTCGAAAAATAGGACCAACAGTATAATTTTGTGAATTTTTGAAAACTTTGAAAAATGCATATTTCTGGGTGTTAAATTTGTTATTACCGGGCAGAAAAAGATTTTGAAATCTCTAATTAATTAAAGAACTTCGCAAAACAAGAGTGCTACAGCAAGTAGATCAAGTGGAGGAAGAAAGAAATGTTGTTTAGCTCTCCTATGCATATAAAATATACTTGTTAACAAGGTTGATCAAGTCTTGCTACCAAATAATTTTACATGTCATAAGAAGAAATAAAACTCAAATCAATCATAGTACCTTATATTGTATTGATGCGGATCCAATCATAATAGTTTGATATCCTTCTTTAGGATCATTGATACGTCTCCAACGTATCGATAATTTCTTATGCTCCATGCCACATTATTGATGATATCTACATGTTTTGTACACATTATATGTCATATTTATGCGTTTTCCGGAACTAACCTATTAACAAGATGCCGAAGTGCAGTTCTGTTTTCTGCTGTTTTTGGTTTCAGAAATCCTAGTAACGAAATATTCTCGGACGAAATCAACGCCAGGTTCCTATTTTCCCCGGAACCATCCAGAACACCCGAGAGCCGCCGAGGGGCCCAGGGGCCCCACACACACCCTGGCGCCGAGAGGGGCGCGCCGCCCTATGGTGTGGGCCCCCAGGCCCTCCGCCTCTTCGCCTATTTAAGCCGTCGTGACCTAAAACTTCGACACCAATTGAGACTCCAGAAAGACTCCGGGCCGCCATGTGTAGCTCAATTCGGGGACGAACTCTGTTTCGGCACCCTGGGAGGAATTGCCCTGTTGGGATAACCCCGTATGCCAAAGGCATGCCATACGGATGGTTTAGGCCATCAAGATACCGGTTTAATGTTCTTACCGGAAGCATGGTAAGAACCTAACATAAGAAAGGCTAAGCCGGTATCCCCAAAGGGGTATGCCGGAACCGGTAAAGAAGATACCGGAAGGGAGGGCCTGTCGGCAGGACTGGTCAAAGATTCTCTCCAGAGCAAGAAGACAAGGATGAGCTAAGCAAAGTAACTTTATACGAAGGCATGACGACAAAGAGAGGGATGACGCCCAAAGCAACCGGAAGACATCAGCCCTCCTGATTAAAGAGGACTCCGGCGTCATCTATGATTAAAGTAGCTTTGTAAAGTAACTTTGTAAAGTAGTTTGTCCAGTCAAAGATACCATTAGGGTTTCTTGCCCTGTAAGCCACCCTCTCCCCTATATAAGGAGAGGGGACAGCCCTTTATACGGGCACGATAGAGAGCGATCCAGAGAGAGAGAGAGAGGCAACCTAGGGAGAAAACCTGTAAACCTGTTGAGATCAATGATAATGGTGATCTAGAGCGAGTTCATCCTTGTGTCTTTCTTCTTCTACCTCTGGCCTCGGCCAAGTTCTTGAGGAAGCATCCGGAAGTTCATCACATCTGATCACAAACCCTCCCCGAATCCTCTAGCGTCCATTCGGCCCCAAGATAAGCCATCCTATGGCATGTACGTTCACCAACGACAGTTGGCGCCCGTGGGAGCATGAAGTGGCGCTGCGGTGTTCATATTCGGGCGGGCATCCTCGAGTTCGCCGGCGCACGGTGTCCGCGCTCGTCCAGCGCATCTATGACATGGACTTCATCAACGACAACGCGGGCTGCTTCGCCAACGGCGCAAGTTCCCGCACAACGGGCGCACCATCGAGTTCGGCGGCCTCCGCATCTACCGGCACCGTCCGTGCGCGGTGCCTCTCGCCGGTTCGTGGCGCCGGACCCGCCAAGGTGGCTATGTCTGGCCGCGCCGCCGGCGCGTGGAGGTCATGGTGGCTGGGCGGTCAACACCGGGCGTGGAGGAAGGAACCGAGCAGAGTGACATCGACTCGCCCGGCAAAACCGCCGTTGGAGCGCGGCCCAGGCGCGCGGGAGCATCTTCAGCACCACGGCAACCCCTCTTCGGCGGCGATGCACACGCTGGCCACGCCCATCCGCGCAGAACATCGACCGGCAAAGCTCAGGGAGGAGGCTGGAAGCCACACGCAAGGCCCCACCTCGCGACGGCACCGACATCATCCGGGCGCGGCGCAGCTGACCTAACCCTACGTGAGTACAACGCTGCCCATGGCTTTGCTTGATTAGTGCTCACGCGGCTAGGATCTTGAAAACCGGCTTAAGGCTGCAACCCTAGATCGAGTTTGCGCAAAGAGTTCTTGCCGGCAAAAGTGCATCGTGTCGAGTGAGCATAGTAGAAAAGCCTAAGTACGGTAGCCCGGATAAAACTATAAAAGCCGCGAAAGCTGCAGGTAGAAGCTGTGCGAGTCGCTTTCCGGAGATGAGTTGGCAAAACAACAAGAGCGTGTGAAAGAAGCTGAAAACTATCGACGACAAAATCTTGAAAGCTGTAAGCTAAACGAGGCGTGGCCTCAAAATCCGTATGGTCGACAAAAGTTGCGGTAGCAAGTCCCATGGGCGGGCTTCGTCCCCCCATCCGGACGGAAGAAAGAAAAGAGAATGCGCAGCGATGGTATGTATGATCCGGTTCTTGCTGGGAGAAACAACAAGCCGGGCAACATGATGCCGGTAGAAGAGTCAAAGGGGAGACGAGGCTACGGAGGCTATGCGGAAACAATCATGCGAGTAGATACGAAACCGGGCAAAATTATCAAAGTGCAAGGGCAGCGTATGATGAGGAAATGCATCCTCCGAGGTACCGGCAGGCAAGGCCGCGGTGCAGGAATGTTATGATGAAGCTGATTACGCAACCAGACATCACAGGAACCCGTTGGGGAACGCTTGGGAGAAAGGCCGCAGACCAGGATGCGAGCCCGTCTGGATAGGGTGTACTTGTCAGAAATGGTCGAGGAGGAAGGTCCTCCAGGCCCGAAGTGTTTTGGCCCAAGGATCATGAGGGAAAAACCGCCGGTCTCAATTTCAATTGCCCGGATACAAAATGATGGTACAGCTAAGCCGGACGATTGGCTGGCGGACTATGTCCGACAGTATATGTGGCTGGTGGTGGAGTGAACCGGCGTTGGGCGGTAAGAATCATACCATCCTACCTGTAGGCCTGCGAGATACGGCTAAACAACTTCGCCAGGAAGCATAAACGGCTGGCTCGATTTCAGGAGAGGCTTTTGTGAGCAATTTCAGCAGCACTTATCAAAGGCCAAACGGGCGCGGTACTGTGCTGCGTGCGCGTCCCGGAAACAGAGCCGGGATTATCGGCGGTGGAACACTACAAGGAACTCATGTGAAGGAGTGATTGGGGCGCGAGCCATTGCTTGGTTTAGCAGTGGGGTGCAGAAAGAGGTTCACCGTTGTGGCAGAAGCTGCAGCGAAACATGCCGACAACGTTGGCAGAGATGATACGTGTGGCGGATAGCTATGCGTTGGGAGACCCAACGCAGCCGGCGGTACAACCCGAACCGGAACAGCCGCGCCAAGAGCATTACCGGGACAACCGGAACCACAAAAGAAGGGAGGATTTCCCGGATAGAAGATACGCACCGCAGCAAGTTGCCGCTGTACAAGAGAATTATGATGCCGGCAGCAGCCAGGGGCAGAAAACCGGATCGCAGCCATGGGCGGGTCCTAAAAAGCAGTGGGTAGAAAAGAAACCACAGGGCAAAAAGAGCGGCAAGAACCCGCGAAATACACCATGGAAGCCGCTATGGATCAACCTTGCCGGTGGCACACGCCGAATCCGGATCACCCGTCGAACCACTTGACAAAAGATTGCTCTTGGACCAAGTTTTTAATGCAAAAGGGAGCAGTAAAAGATGCGCAAGCGCCAGGGGGCCCCATGCAGCAACAACAACAACTACCACCTCCACCACCACTTACGGGAGCAAACGCCTTACCGGTTCAGCCACAGTGCGGTGGCGGCAACGGGTCAGCCGGGTGGAGCAAAACAATGACCAACACCTCCACCGGCACCTTTAGGCCGGAATGTTTACGAGGACCCGCATATGTGCTGTGTTGTCAGGCCAATGGATAGGCAAAGTGTGCATCGCCGTTCCATGGAAGTAAACGTGATGCGGCGGTTCCAAAATACATGCTGTCAGAACAAGAAATCACTTGATCGTTCAAGGATCACCCTAAGATCATGCCGAGATCCGGGTGGCTATGCCTAGTTGTGGACCCAATCATGAAGGGGCCGGAAACTCGGGTAAAGTTCAGAGTCAGCGTGGACAATACTTGATAGCATAAACATCATGTATAAGCATTCCATGCATACGCTTGGCATAAAAGAAAACATCTGCAGCCAACTGCTTTACGTTCCACGGAATTGTGCCGGGTTTGTCTTGCGCCCCGATAGGAAAAGTTCGGGTGGATGTATCATTTGGAGGGCGTGACAATTGCCGTGTTGAAAACATTGAGTTTGAGGTGGTGGACCTAGACAGTCCCTACCATGCATTGCTCGGGAGGCCGGCATTGGCTGCTTTCATGGCCACAACTCACACGGCATATCTCAAGATGAAGATGGGCACCTCTCGGACCACTAAGCTGTGGTGGGAAACTATAAAGTCTCGCTAGAAACAGCATCTGCCGGATCAAACCTAGCGGAATCGCTGGTGATCGCGGAGGAAAAGAGGATGCAAACAGCGGTTGCGCAGCTCGTCGTCAAAAGTTGAGCTTAGCGGCAATGAGTGGAAGCTTGGGCCCCACGTTCAAGCCGACAAATGAAACAAAGGACATTGTCTTGGATCCGGCTTACCCAGGGCGCCCGTCCGTATCGGTGCCGACCTCGGCCAAGCATGGAAGCGCGCTCGTCAGCTTCCTCGTGAAATCGAATATTTTCGCTTGGTCTCTGATGACTTGGTGGGTGTTCGAGGAGCTGGCTGAGCACTCTCTAAACGTCCGGAAAGATGCTAAGCCGGTGCGGCAGCCTTTGCGCCGGTTTGCTGAAGATAGGAGAAAGATTATTGGAGAAGAGGTAACAAAGCTGCTAGTTGCCGGCTTCATCGTGGAGGTCACGCACACAGAGTGGCTGGCTAATCCGGTGTTGGTTGAAAAGAAGAAAGATGAGAACCTGGAGGCAAAGCTAGCAAAAGTCTGGCGCATGTGCATTGACTACACCAACCTCAACAAGGCTTGCCCAAGAGATCCTTTTCCTTTGCCACGAATCGATCAAGTGATTGATTCAACCGCTGGGTGTGAATTGTTGTCTTTCCTGGATGCATATTCCGGTTTCCACCAAATTCCCCTGAAAAAAGAAGATCAAATAAAAACTGCGTTCATTACCCCGCATGGGGCTTATTGCTATGTGACTATGCCTTTCGGTTTGCGCAACGCTTGTGCCAGCGTATGCAAAAGTGTTTGTTTGACCAAATCGGAAAAAATGTGCAAGTCTATGTGGATGACATAGTGATAAAAACGAAGGTAAAAGATACCTTAATCGATGACATCCGGCAGACATTCGATAACCTAAGAAGGTTCCGGATGAAACTCAATCCGGCAAAGTGCACTTTCGGTGTCCCTGCCGGCAAGCTGCTTGGTTTTCTTGTGTCAAGCCGAGGCATTGAAGTCAATCCGGTAAAGATCCGGGCAATAGAAAGAATGACTATCCCCCGAGAGCTAAAAGATGTGCAAAAGTTTACCGGTAGCTTGGCATCGCTAAGCCGGTTCGTAAGCAGGTTGGGAGAAAAAGCTCTACCACTCTATGCTTTGATGAAAAAGTCGGATACTTTCGTCTGGACCCCTGGGCGACGCAGCGTTCAGGAGCTAAAAACAATGTTGGCCACGGCACCATACTAGCTTCGCCTCTAGAAAGAGAGCCTATGTTGTTATACATAGCGGCAACAAACCGGGTTGTGAGCGTAGTGGTTGTAGTTGAAAGAGAAGAGGAAGGAAAAACCGTCCAGAGGCCGGTATACTACCTGAGCGAGGTGCTCTCCCTCTCAAAACAAAACTACCCTCATTTCCAAAAGATGACTTACGGCGTGTTCATGGCCGCTACCAAACTCAAGCATTACTTTGAGGAGCACCCCATGAAAGTGGTAAGTGAAGCGCCAATTTCCGACATCATGTGCAACAAGGATGCTAGTGGAAGGATTGCAAAGTGGGCAATCCAGATATCACCATACGTGCCGATATATGAAAGAAGAGATGCCATAAAATCACAGGCTTTGGCAGATTTCCTCGTTGATTGGGCGGAGATGCAATACAAACCGCCAGATCAGAAGATAGAGTATTGGAAAATGCACTTTGATGGATCCAAACTCAAAGAAGGTCTTGGTGCTGGTGTGGTACTTACCTCGCCAAAAGGAGATCATCTCCGGTATGTTTTGCAAGTGCATTTCAGGGCATCGAATAATGTCGCTGAGTATGAAGCTTTGATCCATGGGCTTAAAGTCGCAAAGAAATCGGTGCGCAGGATCATTTGCTATGGAGATTGAGATCTTGTGGTACAGGTGTTCCGGGATTGGGATGCAAAAGATGCCAACATGGCCTCATAAGGTTTCATGTGCAAAGATTGCCGGTTCTTCGAAGGATGCGAGTTCCACCATGTGCCACGCAGCGAAAATGAACGGATGCTTTGTCCAAGTGGGCTCATCCGGCAAGAAATTCCTCCGGAATAGCTTTGGCTCACTTAAAGTGCCGTCAATAAAACCAAGCCGGAATCGGAATCAATTTTGCCCCGGAATCACCGTAGTACCCATGGATATCGATGAAGGAAACCCGGGACTGCTCGGCAAGCTCGGGGGCTGCTCCGGCAAGCTCGGGGGCTATTCCAGCAATCTCGGGGCTATTTGCACCGTCCGGAAGAAATGATCTGGTAGACAGCATGGAGATAGACGCACCGGTATTCCTAGTTCGAGACACCATCATGGGTTAAACCTATTAAGGAATCCTGATCAACGGCACCTTGCCGGTTGACGAAAATGAATCAAGAAGGATTCAGCGGAGAGCCAAGGCATACACCTTCATCAATGGTGAGGTGTACAAGAGAAGTGTTACCGGTGTCCTTCAAAGGTGTGTGGAACCGGAAGAAGGAAAGAAATGCTCGAGAAATTCACCAAGGAGAATGTGGGCATCATGCTTCATCAAGGGCGCTAGTGGCAAAAGTGTTCCGGCATGGTTTCTACTGGCCAACAGCCTTGGACAATGCTGAGGATTTGGTAAAAAAGTGCAATGGGTGCCAGAGTCCAAGCAAAACCATACCCCAGCGTCCGGTTTAAAAACTATACCGTTAACTTGGCCCTTTGCTGTTTGGTGCCTGGACATGGTTGGACCATTCAAAACTGCTAGAAGCAGCATGACCCACATCTTGGTTATGGTGGACAAGTTCACCAAATGGGTAGAAGTGAAACCTGTCGCAAAATGTGATGGGCACACAGCAGTGAAGTTCTTAAAGGATGTCATCTTGCGGTATGGTTACCCGCAGCATAATCACTGACAATGGAACCAACTTTGCTCAGGTGAGTTCAAAAGGTTTTGTGAGGAAAAGAATATCCGGTTGGATTTGTGCTCAGTGGCACACCCACAAGGCAATGGCCAAGTGGAAAGGATGAATGCTTTGGTACTTTCCGGTATCAAACCTAGACTCATTGATGCAGTGGAAAAGTCGCCGGGATGTTGGCTTGACGAGATACCATCAGTGCTATGGAGTATAAGAACAACCCCAAACCGGTCTACCGGATACACTCCGTTCTTCATGGTGTATGGAGCAACCGGTCATACCAACCGACATCATTCATGATTCACCAAGGGTAGAGCTCTATCTGAGCAAGAGGTCAAAGAGGCGAGAGAAAATGATGTGGACTTGCTAGAAGAAGCAAGAGAGGCCCTGGCTTTGGCAAGAACAGCCATTTACCGACAAAACCTCGGACGCTATCATGACCGGAAGGTTAATCCGAGAGTTTTCCGGGAAGGAGACCTCGTACTCCGCCTAGTGCGGCGCACTGGGAAGGCCGGCATAAGCTCTTGCCGCCATGGGAAGGTCCTTCATTGTAAGCAAGGTGCTTCACAATGATGCATACTACCTGATCGATGCGCAGGAATGGAAGAAAGGAAAGGCGGACAAGTCAGGAGAGGAGAGCAAGCGTCCATGGAACGTAGCTCTGTTGCGTCCCTTCTACACTTGAAGTTGTGGTGTAAGAAGTTCCTTTTTTGTACCTTATATGCTATGAATAAAAGATGTCGGAACCTTGATTGAATCTCGGGGACTACCCCAATAAGATTGCATGTAACTTGTTTATTTTTTCAGTCTACCGGTTGCTTATTGAATGTTTTTTCTTTCCGGTTTAGTAGTGTGCTAAATCCTACCGGAGTCTTCGACCTATGCTTTGCTGTCCATAACTTGGCTTCATGGCAAGCAAGATAGAGTAGGAGATAAGCACACGAGGCGTGAAGGAGAGCGAGAAGAACAATCCGGAAAAATTAACTAACCCCGGTTAAACCGGTCTTTTGGCAAAATTTCTAAATTATTTCTAAGTTCAAGAAAATGCTTGTTTGGTGAAAGAACCTTGTGCTCATACGCCAAAGAACGCCCAGAGAAGGCAGGCAGAGCCAAGGCAAAAGAACCAAGTGTGCATCGGATTGGATGCGAAAACAATTCGAAATCTTTGCAAGTGCAGGATAAAAGCAGAACCAAAAGGCAAATAAGCTAAAGCAAACTTAAGATAATTAGCTACCGGTATAACTTACCGGCAGAAAATGTTGTGCAACAACCAAAAGCAACTTAAGTTTTACACCATAAAGCCCCGGCATACCGGGGCAGAATTTAACAAGCACTGTTTCAAGCCACACAGGGCCAAGGAACATGACGGGTAAACTTTAGCGGAAAGGATCAGGCGCAGGAGCTTCGGGAGGAGCGTCGCCGGCATCGGCATCGAGAGGCTCCTCATCGGCTTGTTCCCCTCCCTCATCAGATAATCCTGCACGCGGGTGGGGAGGAATGAAGTGCGCATTTCGGCGTACTCCCGCGATGCGGTACGCACGATCTGCCGCTTGGCGGTAGGGTCGGGTCCCGATCGGTCCGCGCCTTCGCGCTCCGATGAGGGCATCCAGGTCAAGCTCCGGGTACCAGGAGCAGGCGACGCGCAGGACGAGTCCGCTCCAGCGCGGGCAGCAGAGCACTGCCATTCGCGGATCCTCTTGCCGGCACCCTTGAGGCGATCGCTGATGAGGGAGAAAGTATCCGGCACCACCTCGCCAGGCCAAAGGATCCTGAAGAGCTGGGAAGCTACATCAGGGATGTCAGATAGGTTGCGGTCAATGGCGCGCATATGTGACACCCGCGCATTAAGCGCGACCAGATGGTCCTTGGGCGTCCATGGCACGGCGAGACTCGCTTCGCTCTGGCTAGGGCGGCGTGCGTTAACCTTCTTGACAGCATAAGTCTGGGAATCTGGGAAGAGGCCTGTGCAAGAAGAAAAAAGGGCTAAGGAAAAGAGTCCGGAAGAAAAAGAGTCCGGAAGAAAAAGAATCCGGAAGACAGAGAAACCGGAAGAAAAGATAGCGGAAAGAAAATGAGGCCGGGGAAAAATAGATTATGGGCGATAGTCAAAGAACTCACGATGGGCAAGGGCGTCAGTTTGAAGGATCAGCTGATTGTACTCTTTGTGCTCCTCCTCCAACCGCGCGGCCTTCTCCTCGGCACCTTTCTGGGCCTTGGCCAGCTCCTCCAGCTCCGCCCGCAACACCTCGGTGGCATTGCAGGCGTTCTCCAGGGCCTCGTCCATCTTGGCCGCTGCGTCAGCTTCAGCGGCTTTGAGGGCTGCGGCATGGTCAAGCCCCAGCTGGATGAGCTGGGACTTAAGCTTCTGGGAGATGGCCTTTTGGGCCTGGAGCTCCTCCTGGTGCTGCTTAATCAGCTGCTCCTTCTCCACTGCAACTCGGAAAAGAAAGTGTAAACAAAAAGTGTTGGAAAAATTCAAAGTAAAGGCAAATCGGCGGAAAGAAAAAACAAAGTCATACGTTGGGCGTTGGCGAGCTGCTCTTTGAGAGCATCAACGGAAGCTTCTGGGAGCACTGTTAGAAGAAATTACAAGCGTCAAAAAGGGTTCCGGTAAGAAAGATGCCGGTAGAGCAAAAGTTTACCTTGGCACTTGTCGTGTGCCTCCACAAGCTCCCGATGCTCCCATAAGAGCTCCTCAAAGAGGGTCTTCCGAGCGTCGGCCGTGAGCTGTTCAAAGCAAAAAAGATCAGTAAAGTTTCGCGCTAAGAACAAGTTCTTAACCCGAAACTCGGGGAATTTAGCGTGCCGGTTTACCGCCACGTTTTTAGAGAAAGTTAAAGTTTTGTCCTGAAAGCTACGCTTTCACCACAAAACTCGGGGACTGGGGAGATAGACAGGAGAGAAACCGGCATAAAACTAAGAGATAAAACTAAGAAGGAAACCGGTAACAATTAAGGAAAGTTAGTAAAACGTACCATCAGATTGTTCGTGGCGTCATACCACGAACTGTCCAGCTCTTTCACGGCGCAGCGAAGCCGCGTAAAGTGCTCCTCAGAAGACCGATTCCCAATTGGATCGGTGCGACTTGCTGTCCTTGCCCAGGCCGCGGGTCGCCGGAGTTATATCCGCGGCGTTCCACTTCTGGGCGTAGGGCAGGAGGTGCCCCAGGTCCTGGCCTCTGCGCTTAAAGTCAGTTATGCGGCCAAGGAGACCAGTGGCCTTGCTGACGGTGTTCTGGGCGGCCTTGGAGACATGAAGTGCCAGGGGCTGCTGGCCAGCAGAAGAGGCGCTGGGAGCCGTTGCCTTTCCTTTGGTAAGCCTGGAGGTCTTGGGCGGTGGCGCGGCAAAAGCAGCCCCGGAAGGTTGGGCGCCAGGAGCGCTTGGCGGCGGCATGAGGATGGTCGTGGCGAGAAGGTGACCAACGCACCACCCGGTTGGAACCTTCCGGCGCGGAGGACTCGGCGCGGAAGTTGTCTTGTTCTCAAAGACAGGAGGAGCTCCGCCTGCCCGGCAACGTTTTCTTCTCCGGCACCGATGTTGCTGGTGCCGGTATTCTGGAGGGAAGGGAAAATCCTCCTCCGTGCGGTGATCGATGATAAAGGGGCCGCACGCCCGGGTGTGCCCCGAAGGGGAAGGCGAGGTGTTGCGGCACCGGGTGATGCCAGGGCTTGAGTGAGGGAGGAGTTGAGGTCCTTGGGAACCCTCGATTCTGATGGCCTTGGGCCAAGCTTGAGCGCAGGGCTAAGAGAAAGAAAGAGAAATGGTTGGAAGAAAGCAATTGGAAAAAGAACTTGGCGAAAAAGAAGCAAACCGGAAAACGAAAAACTTACCCGGAAGCAGTTGGCATCTGTTTGCGCTTGTAGCGGCGTATGCCTACTTCCCTCTCCCCCAAGGGCTCGGTCCGGAAGCGCTTGGAGGAAGGGGCCTGGCTGGAGCCATCGTCAGATGGCGGCCGCTTGGAGGAAGGGGCTTGGCTGGAACCGGCATCAGATGCCGGCTTCTTGTTCTTCTGGCCCTGGGCCATGAGCTTGTTCACAAACTCAGAGCCCGCCTCGGCGCGCAGGGGCGGCACATGCTCGTGGATCTGTGAATTGAATGAGGCTAAGAAGCAGCTCAAAAGAAAACGATAACGGAAGGATAAGAGAAACCGGAAAAGAAAATACCTCAAGTATAACCAGGTCATCAGAGGACCCGGTTGGCTTTGGCGGAGACCGGCCCAGGCGAGCTGCCGGGGTCTTGCCCATTTTCAGATCCTTCCAGAAGATATAGGGATCTGGGTCGAAGGAGTCGAGGGCGCGTTTTTGGCAAGGTCCTCGCCGATCCGCTTCGATGCCGGGAAAGCGGTCCTTGGCCTGAAACATGAAAAAAGAGAATTAGCAAAAGCAAGAAGTTACTGGCAAAAACAATCCTAGCTGCGTAATCCCTTACTTCTTGGGTAGGAGGGTTACTAGTGCTGAAGGGAAGAAAGCCCCATTCCCAGTTAAATCGCATGGTGGTTTGGCAAATCTGCCTGGTCTTGAGGACAACGTCCTTCTTGCTAAGGGGAAGGCCCGTGATCTTGGTAGGATCACCAGGGCCATACATCTCGCTCATCTTGTGTGCGCGCCGCTTCAAAGGAAGCACCCGGCGAGAAATAAAAGTGCGGACGATATCATCTGAGCAAATGCCGGTGTCCTTCATCTTCTGCTTCATATAGCGGATAATCCGGTTTGTCTCAGTGTGAGACTCCTTCGGATTGAAGCCCCAGTTGGTTTTGGTGGGTGGCGCCAGATTGAAAGGGGGCAGATTGATGAGATCTGCGGCGCCGTCGTTCTTCACATAGAAAAACGTCCCTTGCCACAACCGGCAAGATTCCAGGCCGGTGAACTTAAAAAAGGGGCTCCCTTGACGGGAGCTGACGATGCAGGACCCGCATTGCACGGGAGGTTTGGGTGCAGGAATGTTCTTGCCCTGAACGGAGTTAATCCGAAGAGCGAAGAAGCGGGCACACGTCTCACGAGTGGGACGAATGCCGATGTAGGCCTCCATGAAGGCGGCATAGCAAGAGAGGTAGAAGATGGCATTGCCAGGAAGATAGTGAGGTTGGAGTTTGTAGAAATCGAGGAAATCTCGGAAAAAAGAAGAGGCAGGAAGGCCGAAGCCGCGCTCAAAGTGCGCAAGAAAAACAACGTACTCATCCGGCCTCGGATCCGGTTCAACTTCGTCGTCCGGAATCCGGCAACTAACTCCTGCCGGGATCCTGCGGGACCGGTATAACCAATCGATCTCGTATTGGGTGACGCTGGAGCCCATCCAGGCTCCGCGAGTGGCTGGGGAAGGCTCCTCGCCAGAAGATTGGCTAGAGCTACTTGAAGCTTCACTAGAGCTACCAGCTTCAAGATGGCTGCCGGATGCTTGGCTGGAGCTGCCGGATTCTAGGTGGCTACCGGCATCTTGGTGGCTGCCGGCGTCTTGATGGCTACCGGAACCTAGCTGGCTGCCGGAATCTTGCTGGCTGCCGGAACCTGTCCTTATCGGATCTGAAGATGTAGATTCACCGGAAGATTGTTTGCTATGACTAGCGGAAGAGGAAGAGGAAGACGCGGAGGAAGACTCCTCGCCAGACATTGGATGGGAGGCAAAGAAACAGAAATCCCACACTTGACCCCCGCGTGAAGATAGGAAACAAAACCAAAGAAAAGGAAAATAAGAAATTGAGGAGATCTGAAAAGCAAGCAAATGGCAAGCAAAGTGAGATTAGAACTGACCTCGACAGTCACAGTCGTTGAGGGAGATGTTCACTGGCGGCGGAGCGGACCTGCGGCCGGCGACAAGCTCTATCGACGGCGAGGCGGAGAAGTTCTTGAAGAAGCACGAATGCTGCAGAAGCGGAGAGCGCGCTGCCGAGGGTTCCCGCGCAAGAAGGTCCGGCGGAACGGCGGCGTGAGTTCACCGGGCGGCGAGCTCAAGCGAGCAGCGGCGGACGGAGAACGGTGAAGGCACAGAGTCGAAGAACACTGTGCGCGAGGAAGCGGAGAATGCGAAGAAGAGGAAGAAGAAGGGGCAGTTGCGCTTATAAAGAAGAAGGAGAGTGGGCCGAAAACCGCTGGGCCGCGGCGGTTCGCCTCGCTGCCCGCGACGGTTCGCACCTTGGGCCGCCACGTGGCGAGGAAATACACGCGGAAAATCGGAAGCCACACGGAGGCGCACGCGGGATCCCGCAGAGTTAGTGGGATCTGCTGCGCTGCATTTAATGTGCGCGCGGGAGACGATGCGAAGTGACCACTGACACTGACACCGCAGTCACGGTGCGCATGTCTCTGTCAGGCGCGGGGCCCGGAACATTCTCGACTTCGCCGAGGAAGAGATAAATGCGAATGATACCGGAGAAAAGAGATGCCGGAGCATGCCTTGCAGACAAAGGAAAGTGGTAACTACCGGTTTGACTTAGGAACAAGCAAGCACGAAAGATTAAACCGGTATCCTAAAGATCTCGGAAACCTGGCATAGTCGTGGGATAGAATCCTCCTATACCGGCTCGGGACTAATGTTGGGGGATAACCCCCGGTATGCCAAAGGCATGCCATACCGGATGGTTTAGGCCATCAAGATACCGGTTTAATGTTCTTACCGGAAGCATGGTAAGAACCTAACATAAGAAAGGCTAAGCCGGTATCCCCAAAGGGGTATGCCGGAACCGGTAAAGAAGATACCGGAAGGGAGGGCCTGTCGGCAGGACTGGTCAAAGATTCTCTCCAGAGCAAGAAGACAAGGATGAGCTAAGCAAAGTAACTTTATACGAAGGCATGACGACAAAGAGAGGATGACGCCCAAAAACGGAAGACATCAGCCCTCCGATTAAGAGGACTCCGGCGTCATCCATGATTAAAGTAGCTTTGTAAAGTAACTTTGTAAAGTAGTTTGTCCAGTCAAAGATACCATTAGGGTTTCTTGCTCTGTAAGCCACTCTCCCCTATATAAGGAGAGGGGCACAGCCCTTTATACGGGCACGATAGAGAGCGATCCAGAGAGAGAGAGAGAGGCAACGAGAGAAAACCTGTAAACCTGTTGAGATCAATGATAATGGTGATCTAGAGCGAGTTCATCCTTGTGTCTTTCTTCTTCTACCTCTGGCCTCGGCCAAGTTCTTGAGGAAAGCATCCGGAAGTTCATCCCCAATCACAAACCCTCCCCCGAATCCTCTAGCGTCCATTCGCCCCAAGATAAGCCATCCTATGGCATCTGTCTGTTCTCCACAATTGACCCCGGAGCCATCTCCACCGCCGTCTTCACCGCCATCTTCACCGTCTGCCTCCATGATGAGGAGGGAGTAATCCATCCCCGAGGCTGAGGGCCGCTGTAGCTATGTGGTTCATCTCTCTCCCATGTACCTCAATACAATGATCTCATGAGCTGCTTTACATGATTGAGATTCATATGAGTTTTGTATTACTATTATCTATGTGCTACTCTAGCAAAGTTATTAAAGTAGTTCTATTCCTCCTGCACGTGTGTAAAGGACAGTGTGTGCACCGTGTTAGTACTTGGTTTATGCTATGATCATGATCTCTTGTAGATTGCGAAGTTAACTATTGCTATGATAATATTGATGTGATCTATTCCTCCTACATATGCATGAAGGTGACAGTGTGCACGCTATGCTAGTACTTGGTTTAGTCTTTTGATCTATCTTACACTAAAGGTTACTAAAATATGAGCATTATTGTGGAGCTTGTTAACTCCGGCATTGAGGGTTCGTGTAATCCTACGCAATGTGTTCATCATCCAACAAAAAAGTGTAGAGTATGCATTTATCTATTCTGTTATGTGATCAATGTTGAGAGTGTCCACTAGTGAAAGTGTAATCCCTAGGCCTTGTTCCTAAATGCTATCGCTGCTTGTTTTTGTTTTACGCGTTACTACACTGAGTTACTGCTTGTTTACTTAAAATATTACTACCATCAGCACTGCCGCCAATAGCTGTTGCAGCGCCGTACTACTCATACTTATTTATACCACATGTATTTCACTATCTCTTCGCCGAACTAGTGCACCTATTTGGTGTGTTGGGGACACAGAGACTTCTTGCTTTGTGGTTGCAGGGTTGCATGAGAGGGATATCTTTGACCTCTTCCTCCCCGAGTTCGATAAACCTTGGGTGATCCACTTAAGGGAAAACTTGCTGCTTTTCTACAAACCTCTGCTCTTGGAGGCCCAACACTGTCTATGGAAAAGGAGGGAACGTAGACATCAAGCTATTTTACGGCGCCGTTGCCGGTAGAAAGGTAAAAGGTACTCACACTCCGGACCTTGGCTACCAAGCTATTTTCCGCCATTGTAAGTACTCGAAGCTATTTCCTTTAGATCCTGCAATTGCAACTTTTTGTTTCTTGTTTACACTAGCTAGGCATAATGGAAAACAACAAAAAAATTAGTGAGCTTTTTAATCTTTTTCCTGATTTAGAATTGTTTGATGCGAAAATTAAAAAACCTATGGAGCCTTATTTGCATGTTAGTAGCGATGTTATTAGTATGAATGCAATTACTGCTAATGCTATGGAGAAGTCTAATCTTGGGGAAGCTAGTTTTGTGATCTTTTTAGCTTCCCATCTTTAGGGGAGAAAAATTGCTCCGATAATGCTTTATCTCCCATATGCGATAACTCTAATGATGCTGATATTTTGAATCCACCTGCTGAAAGTATTCCGTATAAAATACCTATGAAAATTATTGAACGTGTTATGGACAATCACTATAAAGGGGATGGAACCGTCCATCCTAGAGATCATTTACTGTTTTTGCACGAATTATGCGGGTTATTCAAGTGTGCGGTATCTCTATGGATGAAGTGAGGAAGAAGCTATTCTCTTTGCTCGTTGTCCAGTAGCGGCGCATTGGTATAAATTGTTGGAGAATAGATATTCTCTTGGTTGGGAGGAATTGCATATCTCTTTTATTCTAAATTTTATCCTCCTCATGAAGTGCATATTGATAGGAATTATATTTATAACTTTTATCCTCATGATGGGGAGAGTATTTCTCAAGCATGGGGGAGATTGAAATCACTAATGCTCAAATGTCCCATTCATGAGCTTCCCCGCAATGTTATTGTTAATAATTTTTATGCGAGGCTTTCAGGACAACACAAGGACTATCTGGACGCGTGTTTGGAGGGATCTTTCACAAGCAAGGAGGTTGAAGCTAGGTGGGATCTTCTTGATCGGATTGAGGACAACGCTGAAGGATGGGAGAACGACAAAGGAAAAGAGTCAGGTATAAATTATGATTATGAATGCATTGAAGCTTTTATGGATACCGATAAATTTCGAAATATGAGTGCTACTTATGGTCTTGACTCTCAAGTTGCTGCAAATCTTTATAAAGCCTTTGTTTCTCATTTTGAATTGCCTAAAAAGAATTTTGATAAGTATCATGAACCTTTTAAAGAGGCTTGCATGAAGAATGAAATTGTTGTTAATTATTGCAATAAGCATGCTCAAACTCCTAAGAATGCTATTTCCTATAAGCATGTTAATTTTTGTGGAATACATAGACCTTGTGGAATTAATCAAATCAAAGATGAATATTGTATCCATCATGCTAATGAAAAAACTAGAAAGTGGTTTAGGGCTTTAGATGATCTTGGTAAAAAAGTTTGTACCCTTTATCCTTTTATTTGTGAAGTTTGCCATGAAGTGGGTCATTTTAATTTTCAATGCTCCTCTAATGATAATTTGAACCCAATGAGTGCCGCAAATTTGTATTGTGATGATGAAATTACTCCTAATCAGCATGATGAACTTACTTTATTTTTGGGGTGTGAAGAGCTCAGAAAAATCTCTTTGTTACATATGAGTGATCTTGATATTGATGATGTCCTGCATGGGTGTTTTTCTTATTGCATTGATAATAGCCATACAAATACTTACATACAAAATATTTTTAGAAGATGACACCTTGCCAAAATATGATAGGACCGCTGAGTGTTTTCAACTAATTAATGAAAAGGAGGGATCCTCCCAAGTTTCTTCTATTGTTTCTGAAAGAAAATCAGGTTATGCGGACAAGCCACCCTTCAAGCCTCTCCCTCCTGAAGAAGGGAACGAGGAGAAGGAAGAGAAGAAGAAGAAGGGGACGAAAAAGAAGAAGAAGAAGAAGGAGAATAAAAAGAAAGAGGTAACGGCGTATCCCCGCGTGAATGAGATAACGCTAGGTAACCGTAAGTATGTTGCTCCTAATGATTATTATGATAATGAATCTGAATACGATGATCTTCCTATGCCCTTTACATACATTAGCAATCATGATTTGAATGAGCACACTACTTTTGATATTACAAATCTCTGGGAAACTAATTCTGAAAATGATGATAATAATTGCCATAGTGTCAGTGCTATCCATGCTTCCTCCCATAATGATATAGAAAGCTCTAAGCCTGGGGAAGAGGTGTTTGAAAATCCTTTAGCTACTGGTCATTATGTTTTTGATACATCTCCTTATAATAACATTAATGGTGTGGACACAGATAAACCGATTGTGAAAGATAACTATTCTATTTCCTATGATGACACTGTGCCCCCGATCTCTGATGATTATTATAAAGAATGCTATGATATAGGTTCTAACTATCCTTATGAAACTTGTCATAGTCATGATTGGATTACTAAAAACAATTCCCTTAATATGCAATTTGTTTACCATGTTCAAATTCTTGATAATAATCTTACTCCAATTACTATTAATGAGAATAACTCTTCTTATGCCAAATTTAATGATACTTCTATGCATATGAACCATGATAAGAATGTTTTAAGTGATGGGTATATTGTGGATTTCATCAATGATGCTACTGAAAGTTATTATGAGAGAGGAAATATGGTTATATGCATCTTAATAATATTAAGTTTCCCCTCTTTATGTTGAGAATCTTGAAGTTACTCGTGTTTTATCCTCTTATGCTTGTCACTTTGTTCTTCATGAATTCATTTGTGTACAAGATTTCCTCTGCATAGGAAGCATGTTAGGCTTAAATGTGTTTTGTATTTGCTTCTTGATGCTCTCTTTTTGCTCAAATACTATTTCCTGTCATCATTAAAACTGCCGAGCCCATCTTAATGGCTATAAAGAAAGAACTTCTTGGGAGATAACCCATGTGTTATTTTGCTACAGTACTTTGTTTTATATTTGTGTCTTGGAAGTTGTTTACTACTGTAGCAACCTCTCCTTATCTTAGTTTTGTGTTTTGTTGTGCCAAGTAAAGTCTATGTAAAGTTGATGCTAGATTTGGATTGCTGCGCAGAAACAGCATTGCTGTCTGTCACGAATATGGGTCTAATTCTCTGTAGGTAACTCAGAAAATTATGCCAATTTACGTGCATGATCCTCAGATATGTACGCAACTTTCATTAGTTTTGAGTTTTTCCGTTTGAGCAAGTCTGGTGCCATTTTAAAATTCGTCTTTACGAACTGTTCTGTTTTTGACAGATTCTGCCTTTTATTTCGCATTGCTTCTTTCGCTGTGTTGGGTGGATTTCTTTGTTCCATTACCTTCCAGTAGCTTTGAGCAATGTCCAGAAGTGTTAAGAATGATTGTGTCACCTCTGAACATGTGAATTTTTGATTATGCACTAACCCTCTAATGAGTTTGCTTAAAGTTTGGTGTGGAAGAAGTTTTCAAGGGTCAAGAGAGGAGGATGATATACTATGATCAAGAAGAGTGAAGAGTCTAAGCTTGGGGATGCCCCGGTGGTTCATCCCTGCATATTTCAAGAAGACTCAAGCGTCTAAGCTTGGGGATGCCCAAGGCATCCCCTTCTTCATCGATAAATTATCAGGTTCCTTCTCTTGAAACTATATTTTTATTCAATCACATCTTATGTACTTTACTTGGAGCGTCTGTTTGTTTGCTTTTGTTTTTGTTTTTGTTTGAATAAATGCTTGTGTGGGAGAGAGACACGCTCCGCTGGTTCGTATGAACACATGTGTTCTTAGCTTTTAATTTTCATGGCAAAGGTTGAAACTGCTTCGTTGATTGTTATATGGTTGGAAACGGAAAATGCTACATGTAGTAATTGGTATGATGTCTTGAATAACTTGATACTTGGCAATTGTTGTGCTCTTGTTTAAGCTCCTGCATCATATACTTTGCACCTATTAGTGAAGAAATACAAAGAGCATGCTAAAATTTGGTTTGCATAATTGGTCTCTCTAAGGTCTAGATAATTTCTAGTATTGAGTTTTGAACAACAAGGAAGACGTGTAGAGTCTTATAATGTTTACAATATGTCTTTTATGTGAGTTTTGCTGCACCCGTTCATCCTTGTGTTTGTTTCAAATAACCTTGCTAGCCTAAACCTTGTATCGAGAGGGAATACTTCTCATGCATCCAAAATCCTTGAGCCAACCACTATGCCATTTGTGTCCACCATACCTACCTACTACATGGTATTTTCTGCCATTCCAAAGTAAATTGCTTGAGTGCTACCTTTAAATTTCCATCATTCGCCTTGCAATATATAGCTCATGGGACAAAATAGCCTTAAAAACTATTGTGGTATTGAATATGTACTTATGCATTTTATCTCTTATTAAGTTGCTTGTTGTGCGATAACCATGTTCCTGGGGACGCCATCAACTACTCTTTGTTGAATATCATGTGAGTTGCTATGCATGTTCGTCTTGTCTGAAGTAAGGGAGATCTACCACCTTATGGTTAAGCATGCATATTGTTAGAGAGGAACATTGGGCCGCTAACTAAAGCCATGAATCATGGTGGAAGTTTCAGTTTTGGACACATATCCTCAATCTCATGTGAGAATAATAATTGTTGCTACATGCTTATGCATTAAAGAGGAGTCCATTATCTGTTGTTATGTTGTCCCGGTATGGTGTCTAAGTTGAAGAATCGAGAAATCCAATGCGAACTTTCTCCTTAGACCCTTGTACAGGCGGCATGGAGGTACCCCATTGTGACACTTGGTTAAAACATGTGCATTGCGATGATCCGGTAGTCCAAGCTAATTAGGACAAGGTGCGGGCACTATTAGTACACTATGCATGAGGCTTGCAACTTGTAAGATATAATTTACATAACTCATATGCTTTATTACTACCATTGACAAAATTGTTTCATGTTTTCAAACTAAAAGCTCTAGCACAAATATAGCAATCGATGCTTTTCCTCTTTGAAGGACCTTTCTTTTACTTTTATTGTTGAGTCAGTTCACCTATCTCTCTCCACCTCAAGAAGCAAACACTTGTGTGAACTTTGCATTGATTCTTACATATTTGCATATTGCATTTGTTATATTGCTTTGCATTGACAATTATCCATGAGATATACATGTTATAAGTTGAAAGCATCGCTGAAACTTAATCTTCTTTTGTGTTGTTTCAATACCTCTACTTTGAATTATTGCTTTATGAGTTAACTCTTATGCAAGACTTATTGATGCCTGTCTTGAAAGTGCTATTCATGAAAAGTCATTGCTTTATGATTCAGTTGTTTACTCATGTCATTACCATTGTTTTGATCGCTGCATTCATTACATATGTTTACAATATGATCAAGTTTATGATGGCATGTCACTTCAGAAATTATCTTTGTTATCGTTTTACTGCTCGGGACGAGCAGAACTAAGCTTGGGGATGCTCCATCTCCAACGTATCGATAATTTCTTATGCTCCATGCCACATTATTGATGATATCTACATGTTTTGTACACATTATATGTCATATTTATGCGTTTTCCGGAACTAACCTATTAACAAGATGCCGAAGTGCCAGTTCCTGTTTTCTGTTTGGTTTCAGAAATCCTAGTAACGAAATATTCTCGGAATCGGACGAAATCAACGCCCGGGTTCCTATTTTCCCCGAACCATCCAGAACACCCGAGCCGCCGGAAGCCTGGGGCCAGGGCGCGGCCAGAGGGGGGGCCGCGCCGCCCTATGGTGTGGGCCCCCCAGGAGCCCTCCTGCGCCGCCTCTTCGCCTATTTAAGCCGTCGTGACCTAAAACTTCGACACCAATTGACGAAACTCCAGAAAGACTCAGGGGCGCCGCCGCCATCGCGAAACTCCAATTCGGGGGACAGAACTCTGTTCCGGCACCTGCCGGGACGGGAATTGCCCCCGGAGCCATCTCCACCGCCGTCTTCACCGCCATCTTCACCGCCATCGCTGCCTCCATGATGAGGAGGGAGTAATCCATCCCCGTTGAGGGCTCCGTTGTAGCTATGTGGTTCATCTCTCTCCCATGTACCTCAATACAATGATCTCATGAGCTGCTTTACATGATTGAGATTCATATGAGTTTTGTATTACTATTATCTATGTGCTACTCTAGCAAAGTTATTAAAGTAGTTCTATTCCTCCTGCACGTGTGTAAAGGCGACAGTGTGTGCACCGTGTTAGTACTTGGTTTATGCTATGATCATGATCTCTTGTAGATTGAAGTTAACTATTGCTATGATAATATTGATGTGATCTATTCCTCCTACATATGCATGAAGGTGACAGTGTGCATGCTATGCTAGTACTTGGTTTAGTCTTTTGATCTATCTTACACTAAGGTTACTAAAATATGAGCATTATTGTGGAGCTTGTTAACTCCGGCATTGAGGGTTCGTGTAATCCTACGCAATGTGTTCATCATCCAACAAAAGTGTAGAGTATGCATTTATCTATTCTGTTATGTGATCAATGTTGAGAGTGTCCACTAGTGAAAGTGTAATCCCTAGGCCTTGTTCCTAAATATCGCTATCGCTTGCTTGTTACTGTTTTATTGCGTTACTACTGCTGAGTTACTACTGCTTGTTTACTTCCCGTAATATTACTACCATCAACTGCACGCCAGCAAGCACTTTTCTGGCGCCGTACTACTGTTCATACTTATTTATACCACCTGTATTTCACTATCTCTTCGCCGAACTAGTGCACCTATTTGGTGTGTTGGGGACACAAGAGACTTCTTGCTTTGTGGTTGCGGGTTGCATGAGAGGGATATCTTTGACCTCTTCCTCCCTGAGTTCGATAAACCTTGGGTGATCCACTTAAGGGAAAACTTGCTGCTGTTCTACAAACCTCTGCTCTTGGAGGCCCAACACTGTCTACAGGAAAGGAGGGGGAACGTAGACATCATTCATATATAGGACAATCAATAACTCCCACTTGGACGGTTCTTGAATTGGAAATTGTATTAACTCCACATATTTTATCAGTCTTCTTGGGGAAATAGACAGTATGTTCCTTGTCATCAACATTAAAAGTGACTTTTCCTTTATTGCAATCAATAACAGCCCCTGCAGTATTAAGAAAGGGTCTCCCAAGAATAATGGACATATTATCATCTTCGGGCATTTCCAACACAACAAAATCAGTTAATATCAAGCAGTTTTGAGTAACTTGAACATGAACATCCTCACATACACCAACAGGAATAGCAGTAGATTTATCAGCCATTTGCAAAGATATATCGGTCGGTATCAACTTATCTAAATAAAGTCTCTTATAAAGAGAAAAAGGCATCACACTAACTCCCGCTCCCAAATCACATAGAGCGGTTCTAACATAATTATTCTTAATAGAACAAGGAATAGTTGGTATACCTGGGTCGCCAAGCTTCTTTGGAACCTTACCATTAAAAGAGTAATTAGCAAGCATAGTGGAAATCTCCTCATTAGGAATTTTCCTTTTGTTAGAGACAATATCTTTCATATACTTTGAATAAGGAGGCAATTTAATAGCATCGGTCAAAGGGATTTGCAAGAATAAAGGTTTCATCCAATCACAAAATTTATTATAGTGTTCTTCTTCCTTTGATTTTAGTTTCTTAGCAGGAAAAGGCATTTGCTTTTGAACCCAAGGTTCTCTTTCATTACCATGTTTCTCAGCAATAAAATCTTCTTTAGTATACTTTTTATTTTTAGCATGCTTTTCAGGTTCTTCTTCAACCTCTTCTTTATCAGGAGTATCATTCTTATCATTATCTTTATCATGTTCATTACCACTTTCAGTTTCAGCATCAGAAATAGAAATACTATTAGGATCATTAACAGGTTCAGAGGATTCTACAACATTCTTATGTTTCTTTTTCTTTTTCTTAGATGGAGCACTAGTTTTAGTTCGTTGAGAATCTTGTTCAACTCTTTTGGGATGTCCTTCAGGATATAGAGGATCCTGGGTAGAAACACCACCTCTAGTTGTTACTTCATAAGCATGTTTTTCTTTAGAATTATTTCCCAACAAGTCATTTTGCACTTTAGTGAGTTGATCAATTTGAGTTTGAACCATATGAAAATGTTTAACAAGAATCTTAACATCATTGGAGGTTCTCTTCACAATATCATGCAATTCACTAATAGCTCGAGAACTTTCCATTAAATGATTTTCTACTCTCATATTAAAATTTTCTTGCTTAACAATATAATTATCAAACTCATCTAAGCATTGAGCAGGAGGTTTTGAATACGGAATATCTTCCCTAGTAAAGCGTTGAAGAGAGTGTACCTCAATCATGGATGAAGGGGGAGTTATCTTACATAAATCTTCTATAGGAGGTAAATTCTTCACATCTTCAGGTTTAATACCCTTCTCTTTAAGAGACTTCTTAGCTTCCCTCATATCTTCATCATTTAATTTAATCATACCCCTCTTCTTCAATATCGGTGTTGGGGTTGGTTCAGGTGTAGTCCAATCATCATGATTCCGGCCTATTTTAGCCAATAATTCTTCAGCGTCGTGCAGGTTCTTTTCCTGAAAACACAACCAACACAACTATCCAGGTATGCCCTAGACTCAATGGTTAGTCCACTATAAAATATATCAAGTAAATCATGCTTTTCCAAATCATGGTCAGGCCGAGCTCTAATAAGAGAGCAAAATCTCGCCCAAGCCTCAGGCAATTTCTCTCCATCTTCCTGGTCAAAATTATAAATTCTCTGCAAAGCAATGTGTTGAGCACTAGCAGGAAAGTATTTCGAAAGAAAACATCAAGCAATTCTTTTGGACTTTTAATAGAATTAGGTGGCAAACTATTATACCAAGTTTTAGCGTCATCCTTTAATGAGAATGGAAAGATTTTAGCAACAAAGTAAGTACGCTTCTTAACATCATCGGAAAACAAGCTACTCAGAGTAGATAGCTCAATCATGTGTTCAACAACACTTTCTTTTTCAGTACCACAAAAGGGTGTTTTCTCAACAATAGCTATATGAGATAGATCAAGAGAAAATCATAATCTTTATCCTTAATGTTTATAGGAGATGTGGCAAATTTAGGATCAGGAGACAGTTTATATCTAACAGCATGTTCTGCAAGCAACTTTTTAATTTTTCTTGCATCAGTAGTAGCATTGCATTTTTCAATAAAATCATCATCAAGTTCCACATAATCTTCATCAAGATCATCACTAGAATATTCAACGGACTCAGGTGAATTAACAAGCAGCATTTTCATTAGGAGTTTCAGTATTTTCAATTTGTCTAGACCTAGCAATTGTAGCATCTAGAAAATATCCTAACAAACCATCATTATCAAGCACAGTAGAAGCATCATCACAATTATAAGAGGAATTTTCAGATTCAGCAGAAGTACCAACATTTGAAGCTTGTGGTGGTGAAACAAGTTTACTTATCACAGATGGTGAATCAAGAGCAGCAGAAGTACTAAGAGTTGTACCTTTTCTTGTAGTGGATGGTAATATGGCGACCTTAGTATCACGAGGTTTACCCATGATGGAGAATTTGCAGCGAACAATATCAATCCAAGTGAACTTCCAAATAAAGCTATGCTCCCCGGCAACGGCGCCATAAAATAGTCTTGATGACCCACAAGTATAGGGGATCGCAACAGTCTTCGGGAAGTAAAACCCAATTTATTGATTCGACACAAGGGGAGACAAAGAATACTTGAAAGCCTTATGAGCTGGTCAATTGGCGCACGAAACAGACTTGCTCGCAAGAGTTTATCGGTAGTAACAGTTTTATAGCAGAGTGAAATAAAGCAGAGTAACAAAGACAGCAATAGTGATTATAGTAAACAGCAGGATTAAAATACTGTAGGCACAGGGACGGATTAACGGGCGTTGCATGGATGAGAGAAACTCATGTAACAATCAAAGCAGGGGCATTTGCAGATAATAACAAAACGGTATCCAAGTACTAATCAATCAATAGGCATGTGTTCCATATATAGTCGTACGTGCTCGCAATGAGAAACTTGCACAACATCTTTTGTTCTACCAGCCGGTGGCAGGGCCTCTAGGGAAACTACTGGATATTAAGATACTCCTTTTAATAGAGTACCGAGCAAAGCATTAACACTCTTGAACACATGTGATCCTCACATCACTACCATTCCCTCCGGTTGTCCCGATTTCTGTCCCTTGGTTCCGGACAGCGACATGTGTATACAACTTGCAGGTAAGATCATAAACAACGAATATCTTCATGAATCAATAACATGTTCAGATCTGAGATCATGGCACTCGGGCCCTAGTGACAAGCATTAAGCATAACAAGTTGCAACAATATCATAAAAGTAACATCTACGGATACTAGGCACTATGCCCTAACAATCTTATGACTATTACATGACCAATCTCATCCAATCCCTACCATCCCCTTCAGCCTACAACGGGGGAATTACTCACACATGGATGGGGGAAACATGGCTGGTCGATGGAGAGGCGTCGGTGGTGATGATGGCGATGATCTCCTCCAATTCCCGGTCCCGGTGAGGTGCCAGAACGGAGACTTCTGGTCCCCGAGACGGTTTTCGCGATGTGGCGGCGTCGGATGGTTTCGGCGACTCGACTTCCCCGTGCGTTTTAGGTCGAAGGCAATAAGTAGTCCGAAGGAGGGCGTTGGGGGCCAGCCGAGGCCGCCACACACTAGGGCCGCGCGCCCCCCTGGGCCGCCGGCCTAGTGTGTGGGGCCCTCGTGCCCCCACCTGGCTTGCCCTTCTCCGTCTATTCTGGGAAAATAGGACCTTTCGCATAAATTCCGAGGATTTTCCTGAAAGTTGGATTTCTCACAAAAACAAGACACAGAGCAATTCTGCTGAAAACAGCGTTAGTCCGTGTTAGTTGCATCCAAAATACACAAATTAGAGGCAAAACAATAGCAAAAGTGTTCGGGAAAGTAGATACGTTTTGGACGTATCACTACTGCCGCGGTGGACTCCGGCGAAATTGGGGCGGATTCGGCGATAATGTGGAGGGGCGAGGGTCGAGGAGAACGAGAGGATGGAGGGGAGTGGAATGGTGTGCCGATTGGCGGCCGGGGCGTCCTCGTTTTATAGCGGGCGAAAGGGCAGGGGCACGGGCATGGCGATGGTGGTGACGGCGTTACAGGGCGGAAGGCGTGGGCGGGTGCTGCCTCTTCCCGTCGTCCGGCGGTCATGGCGCGCAGGATGGACGGGACGGCGGTCGGTGCGTGCGGTGCGTGACGCGGCGGAGAGGCGTCGACGATGACGACGACGACAGTGCATGCGCGGGCAGGTGAGCATGTCTAGGAGCTTCCTGGTGTCCTGGCGAGTGGGTGGGAGAAAGGAGAGGGCGAGGGGAAGTCGACAACGACGAGGCGAGGCGACGCTCTGGCGTGTCCAGGGGCGTGTTTGTGCGTGTCCTGGCACGCCTGGACGTCACTAGGCACGTCGCGTGCTGGCCAGGGCAGGGTTTCTCATGGCCAATGGCTGGCATGAGTAGGTGCAGGGGAGTGAGAAGAGTCTCCAGGACATGATTGGTGAGGCTAGAGAGGAGTGGAGAGAGGGTTGACATGGGGAGTGGCATGAGAGTTGACATGGCCATGTTTGGTCCTTTTTCTTCTTGTGATCATTGGTGCAAAGACATGGTTTGGTCCAGAGGGTTCAAGAGAACATCGAGAATGACATAGGCATGGATGGTTTAGTCTAAAACCCAAAGGATAATAGCATGTATGATCAAACCAGATTGGTGCATACCAGGTGTTTGATGAAATGGCCGCATGAAAGTATTTTTTTTTGCCAAACTTTGTTATGGGTGTTATTCAAATAATGTTTGGCTTCTCTTGGTGGTGTTGGTTTGCAAAATGGAGGTGGTTTGAGAAAATTCAAATTGGACATGATTTTGAATTCTATTCACAGTTGCTACTTGGCATGCTTATATTAAGAGTTTGAAAATGAATTAGGAAGGTTGGTCAACACCAAATGTATTCACCTTGAGGAGATCTTGGATGAGGTGCAAAGAGTTGAGCAAATTTAGTTTAGAAATTTCTTAATACAGGGGCTCAAAGTGGGTAACATGTTAAAATTGTCACATATGACCACTATCATATGTGGCTTGCATTTTTCATTTCATTTTCTATTGTTTTGATTTTCTTTGACCAAAATGTATTCTTTTGAGTTTAGAAATGTTTTCAAACCATTTACACGAAGTAATCATGGCCTAGGTCAAGATTTGCAAATATGGCCAAAGCTCACATAGGCTTCTCCTTTTTATTTTCTTTTCTTTTCTTGGTTTCCATTTGATTTACATAAGGGGTAGGGTTTAGGGTTTATAACATGTTCAACACCACTAACAAACAATCATGGCAAAGATCACCACATACATGCATGATACTATGCACATAAGGGAATGTGATTCAAATTTTTCTTGGCTCCAAATTTTGGAAATAGGGAAATTGAGTTTTTCTTTGTTTTGAAATTTTGGGGTGTTACAAACCTTCCCCCTTAAACAAAATCTCGTCCCGAGATTTAAGAAAAAATAGGATCCTAAGAGAGATTGGGCAAATGGTTTAACAGGAAAACATACTCTGCATGGCATTGGGTGCTTCCTGGGCTTCGGTTGCACTCATGCGGTAGAAACGACCGTTGCGGTTGTTCGGGTTCCTTCCAGTGGAGACACGGCGCTTTTGCTGGGCAGGTGTAGCGATATTGGGGGCAGTCTTGGCTAGCTTCTTGGGGCACTCATTGGAGTAATGACCAGTAACTCCACATTCATAACAAGTCACTATTGACTTGTCCTTTGGGGCAATGGGTACGGCATTGCTTCCAGTCCTTGGGGAAGTATTAGTGTTGTTGTTGTTACCATTGTGGTTGTTGTTGTTGTTGTTGTTGTTGTTGTTGTTGTTGTTGTTGTTGTTGTTGTTGTTGTTGTTGCCTCCGGGCTTCGGGTGTCCTCCATTGTTGTTGGTGTAGTTTGGAGGGAACGTCGGAGCAGGTGGCTTGTTGGGTCTGGAGGCAAATCCTGTAAATGAACTAGTGCGATACTTCTGTGCATTGTGGGGTCCATTCTGGTGCATCATACGGTGCTTGCGGTTCTCATTGGCTTGGTGGAGCTTTCCTTCCATCTGGATGGCAGAGTCCACAAGGGCTTCCAGGTCAGCAAAGGGGATGTTCACAAGTACAGTCTGCATCTCATCATGCAGTCCATTCAGAAATCTTTCCTTCTTCTTCTCATTGGTGTTTGTTTCATTCGGGGCGTACCTAGACAGAGTACGAAACTTGTCACGGTATTCCACCACGGACGTCCTTCCTTGCTTGAGTTCGCGGAACTCGTCTCTCATCTTCTTGATTAGACCTGGGGGCACATGGTACTTGCTGAACTTGAGTTTGAAGTCTTCCCAGGTCATCATTTGTCCTGCATTCATTGCACGGGCACTAGTTCACCAGGCTCTAGCAGGTCCTGACAGGTAGTGGGTGGCAAACAATACTTTCTCTGCAGCTTCAACTCCTGCAACTTCCAGGTTGTTCTCCATTGTTTGGAGCCAATCATCTGCATCTAATGGCTCTTCAGTCTTGCTGAACATTGGAGGGTTTGTTTTCTGGAAATTCTTCAACTTAGATCCAGGATGATCCTGATGTCCATGTCCTTGGTTGTTCTGGGCTAGCTGCTGCAGTACGACAAGGTTGGCTTGCCGCTCAGCTCTTTCGACTTCTCTATCTGCCATCATCATTTGTAGCATCTGCAGCATTGCATCTTGGTTGGTACTGCGAGTTGGAGGGGCCATCTGAATATTGAGGTAGATCATAAGATAAGAGGGAATTTTTCTATGGCTTGTTTGGGTAAAGTTCAAAAAGTTTCAAACTTGAGTGGTGTTGAGGGGGTAAAAACCAACAACACTTTTTCATTCATACCAAATATCACACATTACAAAACTAACACACCGTTGGTTTTAAGGACCATTCATTCGTTCTACGATACAAGGGGACAGATACAAACTCACACCTACGCGAGTGCTCTGGTGATACTACTCTTCATCCGGAAGGGTAGGTTCTTCGTCTTCATGGGTAATGTGCTTGGCGAAAGGCGCGGGCGTTGTCCAACTCCTTGCGGGTCTTGTACAACATGAAGTTCAGGTATGCAACATAGTGGTTCATCTCCGGGTGCGGTGGCATGGTTAATGGTCTTCCCATGGGTTCATGTCTTGGATAGTAAAAAGAAGTGAGTGTTCTTAATCTTGTTCACATTCTGTCCACATAGATGGGCGATTGCTTCTTGCATGGCTTTGGCTATTCCCTCCTTCCAAGTGTTTCCCCTCACAGAAAACCATATGGTTTCCCAAGTTAGGGGCTCCCAGCTTTCCTCTCAGGTCTGCAGTAACTACCCACTGAGGTTGTTTTCCTGACTGATTGTTGAGTGGTATTCCAAAGAACTCGGGATACGGACGTCCTAGATATTCAACTAGTTGCTCCAAATCCTTGTCGAACTTTAGGTCGCCTCCGTGGCCAAGCTGATAGGACTCATAGTTGTACTCCATCTATGAACAATTAGGATGAGTAAGTTAGAGAAGTGATCAAGTGTGCAAAATTTTATGTAGAATTTACAAGGAAAAGTAGAGCATGGATTTCTCTTTTTGAAAAGATCTCAAGGGTAAGAGTGAGAATAAGTTTTCATAAATATTCACTTCATTTGTTTTGAAACTAAGTATTTCAGACGTCCATTCTAACTAGGGCCTCCTAAGGTCAATGGCTCTGATACCAACTTGTCAACACTTGGATTTTTAATTCCAGATGCCTATTATGCCATACATCGCAATCCCATGAAGATTGTTTTTGCGAGACATAACAGTTGATATCACAAAACATCATTCATTACAGACCATAATTATCTTACAACAAGGGATCACATGATCCAATATTCAACAACAGTTGATCTACGGATCAACATACAAAACACATAGCGGAAACGAAGTAGTAGTGGTCCATCTATTCCACAGGCAACGCTTGACGTCAGGAGATGATCCTAGTTGTCATAGACGTCCTGCTGTCCATCCATGGATACTGGTGCTCTTCTTCATAGTCTGTCCATTTGAATAGCCAGTGACACAGCCATGAGTACTTTAAAGTACTCGCAAACTAATACTAGTGTAAGCACTATCTATTATATTAAGGGGATTCTAAGCTCTAGGTTTATTTGCATAAAGCCAGTTTTATTTCTTAAGCACTTAGCAATAAAAGACTTTTCATTTGTCTAACTAAACTCAAGTGGGAACATTAGTGTCATTCCCACAACTCTGTTGTGATCAATTCAAGTTCATCTTTCAAGTTACCATTCCTTTTTTAGAAAACATATGACAACGGAACAGTATGACCATGCAACCGTCCAAAACCGCAGACACGGCTATTCGAATAGGTTTACACTCTGCAGAGGTTGTATACTTGTGCCACAACTTTTTATTACATCCGTCAGGGATAGCCCTGAATAATCATACTCAGTATGCGGATCATCAACCATTAACCTTTCACTTACATACCCTAGTATAGGCACCTCACCCATGAGCTTGGCCTCCCAGTGATGGCAAACCGCCATCATGGGAACTGCACAGGGCTTGGGTAGGACATTCACCTCATTTTCACGTCATTTCACCTTTCACGGAGGTAGCCTCGGCATAACCCCTATGACGCTTGTTTAGAGGGAACCCATAGTAAAGTGCATAAATTTCCAGTTAAGCCCTACCCATAATCAGGTATTGTGGGGGTACTCTAAAATTGGAATGGTATCGCATCCGAACCCAACCATCAGTTTTTTATCAAATTCACCATGTCATTCAAGTCATATTCACCTTCAAAATCTTTCAATAGAATGAATCATCATTCCAAGGTTTTGAAAGTCATTTGATTCACATGTTCCCATCTAGAGTAGTCAATTTTAGTTTTAGCGCTAGCAACTAGTAATGAGGGGTGCTAACTAACTTGTAGCTCTTTAGGCTAAATTTGGTGCTCTTGTAATACTCCATATCTAGACCAAAATGAACTATGAACAAAATGAACTTTGATAACCAATAGTAAAAGCTGGCAAGATAAAAACTTGGGATTGCAATCCTTAAACACAAAATAACATTATAATGGTGCCTTGCTCTAGTAGAGCTTGCACTAGGGTAGCTTGCAAGAGTATAGCTTGCATTCGTAATAGCTTGCAATAATATAGCTTGCCTTGAGTGGTGTAGTGATCAAAGTTTTCTTCTTCTTCTTCGTAGATGTCTTCTTCCTCGTAGCACTCGGTACTAGCGTCTATAAATGAATACGAGGTACACAATCACCAAACAAATACTTAAGTATTCTATTTGCCACACAAGATGATCTATTATCATCACAATCATCACCCAACATAATACTAGGGTTTTCCATTCATTTCTTTTGAAAAGTAATTTCCTCTCATTGAATATTACTAAGATTTAATCTCCTCAAATAACAAAGTATGAAGTCATGTTGACCAAAGTCACCACTTCATATTTATTCATTTGGGAAAATGATTTAAATGAGATACTACCTCTCATACCATTTAACCACTACTATTTTGGAAAAGGATTTAATATTCTCAAGTAATAACATATGGGGTCATGATGACTAATGTCATCACCTCACACTGAATTACTTAGAAAAATGATTTAAATGAGATGTTACATCTCATAGAATTTAAATACTATTTTTGAAATAATTTAAATGGGCTAGAAATAGCCACATAGCCATTATTTGAATCTAGCCCATGATCATATGAAAAAACCATGTCATAATTTTACATATTCAGATAGACAATATGAAATGTGATTTTTGAGAGTTGGAATCAACTCAAAATTCATTATGGTTGATTTTTAATAAATGTTTGAATTTTGAAAATGTACTGCCTTCTTATTTTTATTGCAATTGCTCTGTAATGAATCAAGGGTTGAGACTAATTGGGTTGGATAGACAATTTCATAAGCTTTCCTGAAATATAAAATTCATCCATTTTGGCTTAGTAGATTTTGTTCTATTGAATTTTGAATCAAGCACCAGTATTTGAAATTGGGTTAAACTAAATAAATCGAATTTGAATTATTGGGCTCAGGCGGGAAACGCTAACGGGCCAGAGAAAAGGAAAACGGGCCGGACCAGTGGCATGTCTCGCACGAGCGGGCGGCCTGACAGGGGGGGGGGCCACGCGTCAGTGTGTAATAACACACCGAAACGGTATGAGTGAGGTGACCCGTAGGATTAGAATCAAATCCAACGGCGGATGGTCATCGTCATCTCCGACGAGATCAAGCCCTACTGGCGACGACGGTGGGGGGTCGGAGGCTCACCTAGGAATATAATGTTTGGACATCTTACATGAATTTAAAACATAGGAACGTATGTTACATGTTGTTTGGTTTTGTTACAAGAAAAACATATAAAATTTTCTAAAGAGTTATGTGTATGCCATACATGTCATAAAACAAAGAAGTTTTTCCCGTGAGATTAGCTTAACGAAAATCTTTCTATGAAATTGTATACAAGGTAGATCATAGGAAATATCTATATGGTTTCAAGTACTAAGATCCAAACAAGCTCCAAAGGAAATACAAAATCTAAGGAATGGGATTCCAAAATTCCTTTAAACCAAGGAAAAAATTGCTAGAAGACACCATTATTTTCTACCGTTTGCTGAAACACACCGTTCGATTGTATCTTATTCAGGTATCATTACAATGTTATGCATGCCACACTTCCGAACACACCGTGTCTTTGCCATGTATCATTACAATTTTATGACACATTTACCTTAACACACCGCATGGTTAAAAATAGAATGTCTGACACTTTTGCCTAGGATGACCATGCTATGGCAGGTTTTGAAGATAATGTGTCAAACTTTTCCTTTTTAGCCATGCGATATGTTCTAACAAATGTGACACAAAATTGTAATAATACATGACATAGATAAATCGGGTAGTTTGTTTCCGTAAACGCTAGAAAATAACAAATTTCCCTTAAATCAAAGGACCCACAATTCATCATGAAAAATAAAAAAGAAAGATCCCTAATTCCGAGCCATCAAATCAAACGTGGTTGAATGTCTCGCATGGTCTGGCTCCAACAAACTTGTATTTTCATATCAATTTTGCTTGATATATATATCAGCACATATATACTACGGTACTACTAATAACCGCCCGTTATTTATATCACACAAATGACGACATGGTACTACACGATGGGCTTGAGGTCCTTCCTGAAATGCGCGATCTGGACGTTCTCGACGGCGAGCTTCTTGAAGTTGCTGTTCTTTCGGGTGCTGAAAAACTCGCCCCAGTTGTACGCGTCGTACCTGGGCGGGTTCTCGTCGCTCACCAGCTCCTCCAGCGGCTCGATCATGGCGCCGCTGCCGGGGTTGAAGAAGTAGGGCATGGAGAACCTCTCCTTGTGGGAGTTCACCGACACCCTGTGCTCCGCGCTCTCGTACCTGTCGTTGCTCCAGACCTGGACGATGTCGCCGACGTTGATGATGAAGGAGTCCGGTACGGGCCTGACGCGCACCCACTCGCCGTCGGACCGGCGCCGGACGTCGAGCCCGCCGACGTCATCCTGGTAGAGGACGGTGAGCGCGCCGGCGTCCTTGTGGCGGCCGACGCCGAGCGCGAGGTCGGGGCTCGGGCAGGGCGGGTAGTGGTTGAGCCGTATGAAGGTGGTCTGGTCGTCCTTGAAGAAGCCCTTCAGCCGGTCCGGTCTCAGCCCCAGGCTCCGCGCGATCAGTTCCATCAGGTTCAACGCCAGCTGCTCCATCGCATTGCCGTACTCCTCCAGTGCCTCTCTGCACGCGCAAATTCGCATCGAGATTAATTGGCATCTGATTCGTATGCACGTAGACATGTCATGGTTGCAGAATTATAAGTTGGTGATCTACCTGAACCCGGGCAGGTCCTGCGGCCACTTGTTCTGGAACACGAGCTCGCCGTCGGACACGGCGGCGGGCGGCGGAGGCTCGCGGGGTACAAGGTCGAACACCTCCTTCCAATCCCTGACGTTCTTGGTGTGCTCCGACTCGTAGTAACCCAGCGGCGCCGCCTCGTCCCTCCGCACGGCGGCCTTCTGCTCCGGCGTCATCGCGAAGAACGCCCTCTGCGCCTCCAGCGCACGCGCCATCGTATCGTCGGGCACGCCGTGGCGCACCACGACGAAGAACCCCCACTCACGGCTCGCCTTGCCCACCTCGGCCGCCAGCGCTTCCACGCTGGCCTCGTCGCCGTTGGCAAGCGGGGAGATGTCGATCACCGGGATGCCGGCAGCCTCGGCGAGGGCCGCCTTGGGGCGGTGCTCGGGGGCCTGCACGAAGGCCTGGTCCATGGAGAGGCCGCCCATGGCGATCGATGTGACGATGATCGGACCGAGTTCTCGGTATCAATGGTGGCGACTGGCGAGTGTGTTGTGGCGGAAGTGCGCGAGTGAGAGGATTAAAAGGAGGTTTAGGCTCGGTTGGATTCAACGAATCTGGACGGGTTTCAGGTGCGTTTGGCTGCATCTTTGGTGCTGGCGTGGCGTGTGATTGTCCTGTACACGAGGAGAGAGTGAAGCAGATCTCCCGGTTTGGGCGTGGTGGCTGTTCTGTTCGGTGCGTTCTATGTTACGTCGCGGATGATCCTATGGCCTTGGCCTTCAGCACACGGGAGCCGTACAACGTGGTAGCAAGGTTTCGAATTTTAGTTTCAGAAAATTTTTGGTCATTGCTGAAATTACTGAATTTGACTGATTTCGGTTTTCATTTCGGCCAAAGGACCGAAATTTCGTCTTAAATCCATTTACCATTCGTTATTTTGAAAAATAATTTTAATTTATTTTGAATGTATGTGTAGTACTGAAATATCTGAAATATATTTCAGGGTCTATCAAAATTACTGAATTTTACACTTTTTTTTGATGAAATCTCACTCAAGTTTATTTCCATACATGGCAGAACACATATGGAACACTTGAATTCAATCCTTTTTCGCTGTGAAAACAGCTGGAATTTCACGGTTACGAGAACTCCCACTAGCAGTTCAGATAAGCTATAGGCCTACATCTCTGTATATTCATCTTATACCTCCTCTATCCTACAAAGGTTGTCTAAAATTTGCCAAAATTTAAATGTATCTAGACACTAAATATCATTAGATACATCTAAATTTTAATAAATCTTAACCTTTTCGCAGGACCGAGCGAGTATTTCATTATTCTTCTTTTTTTGGAAGGAGTCCTATTACCCCTGTCGTTCTTAACAACTTCACAGGAAATTACACACGAGAAGATAATCAGCCACAAGTGATCCAGATGAGTGATCGTGGATGGCGTCAGGAGTTGCGACGTCCATTTTCGCGACCCCAGGCCCAGTTACAAATGACGTGAATGATGCAGGTGGGCGCAAATCAATCAAAGTGCAGCTCATCAGGGCCGCTCGCCATCAACCCATCGCCAACCGCTACGGCGTATTCAGGGCCGCTCGTATGGGCCCACAGAAGCTTGGTCTGTTTTTGAAGTTTGATCATCGTTATTCTCAACAAAAAAAAAAAAAAACTGGGATTGGATGGTCCAAGAGTGTTGATTTCTATCTGACGCCCCTTGCGATCCCATATCGCGGAGACGCGTACACGTCTAGAGTGCTTAGCCCTGCTATGGTAGTTTATTTTTGTAATGGACGTTCTTAAAAAGTTTAAGCATTACATTTGGTTTCTACTTAGCTAAGATGCCCTAACCTGTCAATTGTGAGTCGAGATTTTTTCGATAAAGAGAGCTTCATTACTTAAAATATCTTAAGCATTATACCTGGCCTCTGTATAATTAAGATGCGCCTAAGGTGTGATTGAGGCCCAATCTGAAGATTACGATGTTACCCATGTTAGATAGAAATATCCCTCATTGTGTCCTCTAATCATTTAGACACATCCACAAATAAGTTATGATTGTCCACATACTGTAGAGACGAGCATGAACGCAAAAAAATTATGCACTAGTAAATAACCTGCATGAGAGAAGATTTTTTATCTTTAAAAACCTTATCATTTCTACATAACCATAACGATAAAATAGCGGCAAGCGCTCACAACCTAATAAGTATTTTAAACCTGTTATCCACACCATCTAGTCAATTGCTGAATTCATTTGGAGCACTATGTGGCGAGTATAAGGTAGGATCTATATGGATGGCCGACCATATAGATCTACCGCCTCCGATCCGAAAAAACTGTCGGACGGTTAGTACAATTGTGTTTTGCAATTAAACCCTTCTAAAAATTAGAAAAAGTGTCACACGCCTTCCACTTCCCCTTCATGATGGCTCCTCACCGCTGGAGGAGGGAAATCAGGCGGTCTCCCTAGTGGAGAGCGAGCACCTGGGCGGATCCGCGGATGTTGCGGCCGCAGACGAAGAGCCACGGGTGCGCGGCCTTCCCACCAGTGGAGGCCCAGAGTTGCTCCCGGAGGCTGATGTCCGTGGACACATCACACTCATGGAACGACGCGACGAGGTTCTCCTGCGCTGGAGTGTGGTGGTGTAGAGCACCACGGCTTCTCCCGTCGGGCGGGAACCTCGGGGAACTCACGGAGCAGGTCACCGGGATCGGGCGTCGATGCGTAGGCAAGGGAGTCAAAGTCGTCGATGTAATGCCGGTCGACGAGCTCTCAGTCATTGCCGATGGGCTTGGCGGGGAGGTGAATCTTGGTGGGGGTCTCGTGGGCGTCCAAGGATTCATCGTTGGACAACGCTTCTGCGGCGATGATCGCGAAGCATCCAGTTCGGTAGGTGATGGTGGCGGGATTGCGACACGGTGGTAGCGGCGGGGATGGAAGACCTGGCGACCCGCATGATCCATGTGTTGGAGATATGCCCAAGAGGCAATAATAAAGTGGTTATTATATATCTTTGTGTTTATGATAAATGTTTACATACCATGCTATTATTGTATTAACCAGAAACATTGATACATGTGTGTTATGTAAACAACAAGGAGTCCCTAGTAAGCCTCTAACTAGCTTGTTGATTAATAGATGATCATGGTTTCGTGATCATGAACATTGGATGTTATTAATAACAAGGTTATGTCATTAGGTGAATGATATAATGGACATACACCCAAATAAGCGTAGCATAAGATCACGTCATTAAGTTCAATTTGCTATTTGCATCCGATACATAGTTACCTAGTCCTTCGACCATGAGATCATGTAAATCACTTATACCGGAAGGGTGCTTTGATTACACCAAACGCCACTACGTAAATGGGTGGTTATAAAGGTGGGATTAGGTATTCGGAAAGTATGAGTTGAGGCATATGGATCAAGAGTGGGATATTGTCCATCCCGATGACGGATAGATATACTCTGGGCCCTCTCGGTGGAATATCGTCTGATTAGCTTGCAAGTATATGAATGGTTCATAACAGATGACATGCCACGGTACGAGTAAAGAGTACTTGTCGGAGACGAGGTTGAACAAGGTATGTAGATACCGATGATCGAACCTCGGACAAGTAAAATATCTTGTGACAAAAGGAATCCGTATCATATGTAAATGGTTCAATCGATCACTAAGTTATCGTTGAATATGTGGGAACCATTATGGATCTCCAGATCCCGCTATTGGTTATTGGTCGGAGGAGTCTCGACCATATCTACATAGTTCACGAACCGTAGGGTGACACACTTAAGGTTTGATGTCGTTTTAAGTATATATGGAATATGGAATGGAGCTCGAATATTTGTTCGGAGTCTCAGATGGGATCCAGGACATCACGAGGAGGTCCAGAATGGTCCGGAGAATAAGATTCATATATAGGAAGTCACTTCCAAGTTTGGAAATGATCTGGTGTATATATGGAAGGTTCTAGAAGGTTCTAGAAAAGTCCGGAAGAAATCACCGCGGAAGGTGGAGTCCCGGAGGGACTCCACCAACCATGGCCGGCCAGCCAAAGGGGAGGAGGAGTCCCAGGTGGACTCCACCTAGGTGGCCGGACACCCCACCAAGGAAAGGGGGGAGTCCCACCTTGAGTAGGTTTCGCCCCTTGCGGTTTGAATTGGGGTCTTATTCGAAGACTTTGGGCCAACCCTTGGGGTTCCACCTATATAAGAGGGGAGGGAGAGGGCGGCACAAAGACCAACCTTGGCCGCACCACCTAGGGCACCCTGGCCGGCGCCCTAGCCACCCCTCTCTCCAAACCCTAGCACACCTCCCTCCTCCACCTCTCTCCCGTAGTGCTTACGGCGAAGCCCTACCGGAGATCTCCACTGCCACCGACACCACGCCGTCGTGCTGTCGGGATTCCGACTACTACTTCCGCTGCCCGCTAGAACGGGGAGAAGGACGTCGTCATCAACACCGAACGTGTGACCAGAACGGAGGTGCTGCCCGACTATGGCACCGTCAAGATCTTCTACGCGCTTTTGAAAGCGAGTGATCATCTTCTGCAACAACGAGATCTAATCTCGTAGGCTTTGGAAATCTTCGAGGGTTAGTCTCATGATCTTCTCGTTGCTCCCATCTTCTAGATTGCATCTTGGCTTGTTATTCGTTCTTGCGGTAGGAATTTTTTTGTTTTCTATGCTACGAATCCCATTAGTGGTATCAGAGCTGTGTCTATGCATAGATTAGTTGCACGAGTAGAACACAATGGTTTTGTGGGCGTTGATGTTTTTGTTGTCTTTAGTTCGTGTACTTTGCATCTTGCGGCATGGTGGGATGAAGCGGCTCGGGCCAACTTTACATGACCGCCTTCATGAGATTTGCTCCACGCTCGACATGCAACTTGTATTGCATAAGTGGATTTGCGGGTGTCTGTCTCTCCCACCATAGTGAAGATTCAATTTACTCTTTCTATTGACAACACTAGTATCACCGTTGTGGTTCATGTTCGCAGGTAGATTGGATCTTACTCGAAAACCCTAAACCACGTAAAATATGCAACCAAATTAAAGGCGTCTAACTTGTTTTTGCAGGGTTTGGTGATGTGATATGGCCATGATGTGATGATGAATATGTATGAGATGATCATTATTGTATTGTGGCAACCGGCAGGAGCCTTATGGTTGTCTTTATATTTCATGTAGTAGTGTTATTTCAAAGTAGTTGTAATAGTTGCTACATGTGGTGAACAACCATGAAGATGGCGCCATGGACCTTTACGCTACGCTGACAATGATGGAGATCTTGCCCGTTGATGATGGAGATCATGTCCGTGCTTTGGAGATGAAGATCAAAGGCGCAAAGACTAAAGGGCCATATCATATCACATATGAATTACATGTGATGCTAATCATTTATGCATCTTATTTTGCTTAGATCACGACGGTAGCATTATAAGATGATCCCTCACATTAATATCAAGATAATAAAGTGTTTTCCCCTCGTATGCACCGTTGCTACAGTTCGTCGTTTTGAAGCATCTCGTGATGATCGGATGTGATAGATTCTACGTTCACATACAACGGGTGTAAGCCATGTTGCACACGCGGAATACTTGGGTTTGCTTGACGAGCCTAGCATGTACAGACATGGCCTCGGAACACAGGAAACCGAAAGGTTGAACACGAGTCATATGGATGATATGATCAACATATTGATGTCACCATTGAAGCTACATCATCTCACGTGATGATCGGTTTTGGTGTAGTGGATATGCATCGTGTGCCACTTAACAACTATGAGGGATGTTGTATTAAGTGGGAGTTCATTAGTAATAAGAATAAAATATGAACTAATTATCATGAACATAGTCTGAATAGTATTTTGAATTAATTTGTAGAATTGGCATCCGTTTTTTACCATGCGCTAGTCTTGTGATTGAGATAAAAATACTGTTAAGTCTGACAAGTAACTTTACGGACTGGTACCGTATTGTTAAAGAATCAAGAAATGACTAAGTCCTATTGCAAACTTGTAGTAAACCTCACATTGCTGATTCAAAGAACAACGGTTTCAATTAGTACCTAAAATCATCTTGTCTCCGTGAAACTTGAAGTTCAAATCCGTTTGAAAAGTAAGGAGCTGGAATTTTTTTCATAAATAAGGAAGGTATGAGATATATGTGATATCTAAGACCTTATTGCAAGATGGTTGAATATAATCTAGTGAGACTACATAAACTCATAAGTTTTATGGGAATGTACAAAGGTTGAAGACGCCAGGCGTCTCCAACTAGTTGGGCACTAACGATATTCGCATATCCATGAAGTGATCGTCCTTAGTATGCACCGTTGCTAAGACTCGTCGTTTCGAAGCATCACGTGATGATCGGGTGTTATAGATTCTACGTGTGCATACAACGGGTGCAAGCCAGATTTGCACATGCGAATCGAGGTTAAACTTTACGAGCCTAGCATGTACATACATGGTCTCGGAAAGTCATCATGATATGATGGATAAAATTATGAGTGAAATTGTTCATCATATTACAAAGTTACTAATAGTGAAATCTGGAACGCTTGTCATATGATGATCAACTTCAAAGTAAGAACCTCAAGGTTATTGGTATTTGGCCAATGGACCTAGAAGTTATTGAAGGTGAAGTGTTTTCTTAGAATGAGGAAAGCTAAAAGAGAAACTACAAAAGATTTTTGGCAGAAAGAAAGAAAAGACTAGAAAGTCTAGCTCGGGTGTATATAGATGATATACATGTTATGAATGTATTCTTTGATTGGTCACACAATGAAGTTCTTGGGTATTTGTACCAGATTGGTTGGTATGAGATGTCATACAATACAACGCAATACAAGAATACAATGGCGTAAGTGACTAATAAAGAATATGGTAATAATGCACATCTGGAACATAATAAGGTGTTATTATGTTTGTCGTTGGCATTCTACCTAGCTCTTAGGATTTATAATAAAGAACTTAATAATTGTTATTTTGCTCTGGTCAAATGAAAACAATGAGTTGCTCAAATTATGACCTTACTCCATGTACGATGGATAAGTTATTATAAATCTTAATGGTGAAACACATATGCATAACACTGACGCTAAAATACCATAAGGCAAATGATTTGAATTCCACTTCTTTTTGGAACCGCCATTTAGGTCATGTTAGAAAGGAACGCATGAAGAAACTTCATGCAAATGGATTTTTGGAGTCATTTGATTTTTGAATCGTTTGGCACTTGCAAATCTCTTCTAAAAGGAATGACTGAAATACCGTTCAAAGGCCAAGAGTTGAATGGGCAACTAACTTAGTGGAAACATACATGATGATGTATATGGTTCACTGGCATAGTTGTGTGCGGGAGATTCTTCTACTTCATGAAAACTTCCAACAATGAATTGAGTATATATATGTGGATATATTCGATAAGGAAGAAGTTTGAAACATTTGAATGGATTCAAATAAATTTCAGCATGAAGTGGAAATCACCGTAATAGAAAAGTCAAATATCTATGATTGGATCATGGTGGAAATATTTGAATTACGAGTTTTAGCGAACATCTAAGAGAGTTATGAAATTGTTCTACAACTCACGTTTCTTGGAGTATCATAATGATGATAGAGTATCCGAGAGACGTATCCAAACCTTGTTGGATTAATGATGAGATAATATGACGCCATTATATTTTTGTGGATTATGCTTTAGAGACTGCCGCTTTTACACTAAATAGAGCATCATCATAATCCATTGAAATGACACCATACTAGTTATGGCATGGGTATAAACCCTGATGGTACTTTCTTAAAATTTTGGTATGCATAGCATAAGTAAATAAGTTTACAACCAAAATCGGATGAATGTCTTTGTTGGTTATCCCACATAATAAATTGGGAATTATTTCCACTATGAAGTCAAAGACAAAAGTGTTTGTCAATGTTTCTTATATCCAAGAAATTGTTTCTACCGAAGTATTTGAGTGGGAGGACAATAGAACTTGATAAAGGTTGATGAACCTGAGCATGATGATCAGAGTAGCGCAGCATCATAAATAGTTTTGGAAGCGGCCACGAAGATCATAGCTCCCATGTCTACAAAGTGTTATAGTCATCGAGATTAAAGTACCTACTGAACCTTGTAGATATGGTTTACTTTGTGATCAAATAAATGGTTTATGGACAAAGGATTGTTTTTGAACAAATGATAAACCAAGTACATACAAAGAAGTTATGATGGGCTCTGACTCCGTTAAAATGGCTATGCGCCATGAAATCCAAGATAGGTGAATACTTTTTAAAAGTAAATGGATCTATAAAATGGATGGACTTGGATGAAATATCCTTGAAGAAGCTCGACTTGTCGAAAAGTTGTTTACGACAAAAGTTCAAAGAGTTGACTATGATAAGATTAGATCTTCCATAGCGATGGTTATAGTCTATGTGGATTATTTTAGTAATCGCTACATATTTCTTTTATGAGATATGCTAGTAGGATGGAAAAATGCATAATTTTACAGAAGTGTGTATTAAAGGATGTATATAGATACAAACCAAGAGTTTTGCTAGTCCGTAGAATACTAGATAGGTATACAAACTTCACTGGATGAAGTGAGTATCACGGAGTTGGAATCTTCACCGGATGAAATGATCAAAGAGTTATGATTTCATCAGAGACGATGAATATGCTTGCATTTGCAAGAAATTAAGTGGGAGCGCTGAGACATATTTATAATACTTTATGTACATGACATATCGTTGATTATAAATAATGTAATTATATAATTGATTAAAAAGGTTTCATTGAGAATTAACTTCAATGAAAAGATATGAACTGAAACATATTTAGTGTCAAGATCTATGAAGATAGATTGAAACACATAATAAGTTTAAGTTAAATGTACATAGAATGAATATTGAAGTAGTTCAATATAATATATTAAGAAGGTGTTCTTTTCAGGTGAAGGTTTAACAAGCTTGAGTGTATTTAACACTCAATGAGTAAAAACACATGAGTGATTTTAGATCACGAATAAAATGTACACAATCAGATGTCATGTGCTCTAAAGAGTTAGGAGCATATACCAGAATGATTCATGTGATGATCATTGGACAACAGTAAGAATATCCCTGAGTGCTTTAGAAGAACCAAGGATATATATATATATAGTTTTTTTATGGGTAATGACAAACAAATCGCGGTAAGGTGTTGCACCGATATTAGTTTGGTCACATATAAAAATAAAATTTCAATCTTAATTAGGCTAAGTGTTGATTAAAAGGTAGCACAATGAGCTAGAAGATGTCTATGCTGGATTTAGATGAGTTCTAAGTATTGTGACGGATTCTACAGAAGAAGGCAGAGTATGTCATTGTTTTAACAATGATTGAGGATGTTTAAAGTCGAGAAGTTATTTGAACTTGGTGTAGTTCCGATAGTGTCAGAACTTTGAAGCTATATTGTGTATGACAATATTAGTGACATTTTTCAGACCGCGGAATTAAGGTTCCACCAGAAGACTGAACATATATGAATAATGCCGACTCATTTGAAAAATGAGTGATGCGTTGAGACGCAAATGAATTGCAAAATACATACATTTCTGAGTGTGTCAGATCCGTTGACTAAAACCTCTCCCGTGAGCAAAACATGATAAGCACCAGAAGGCCAAGGTGTTATATCTTTACAAATGTAAACTAGATTATTGACTCTAGTGCAAGTGGGAGACTGTTGGAGATATGCCCAAGAGGTAATAATAAAGTGGTTATTATATATCTTTGTGTTTATGATAAATGTTTACATACCATGCTATAATTGTATTAACCGAAACATTGATACATGTGTGTTATGTAAACAACAAGGAGTCCCTAGTAAGCCTCTTGTATAACTAGCTTGTTGATTAATAGATGATCATGGTTTCGTGATCATGAACATTGGATGTTATTAATAACAAGGTTATGTCATTAGGTAAATGATATAATGGACATACACCCAAATAAGCGTAGCATAAGATCATGTCATTAAGTTCAATTTGCTATTTGCTTCCGATACATAGTTACTTAGTCCTTCGACCATGAGATCATGTAAATCACTTATACCGGAAGGGTGCTTTGATTACACCAAACGCCACTGCGTAAATGGGTGGTTATAAAGGTGGGATTAGGTATTCAGAAAGTATGAGTTGAGGCATATGTATCAAGAGTGGGATATTGTCCATCCCGATGACGGATAGATATACTGGGCCCTCTCGGTGGAATGTCGTCTGATTAGCTTGCAAGCATATGAATGGTTCATAAGAGATGACATGCCACGGTACGAGTAAAGAGTACTTGTCGGAGACGAGGTTGAACAAGGTATGTAGATACCGATGATCGAACCTCGGACAAGTAAAATATCGCGTGACAAAAGGAATCGGTATCATATGTAAATGGTTCAATCGATCACTAAGTTATCGTTGAATATGTGGGAACCATTATGGATCTCCAGATCCCGCTATTGGTTATTGGTCGGAGAGGAGTCTCAACCATGTCTACATAGTTCACGAACCGTAGGGTGACACACTTAAGGTTTGATGTCGTTTTAAGTAGATATGGAATATGGAATGGAGTTCGAATATTTGTTCGGAGTCTCGGATGGGATTCAGGACATCACGAGGAGGTCCGGAGAATAAGATTCATATATAGGAAGTCACTTTCCAAGTTTGGAAATGATCCGGTGTATACATGGAAGGTTCTAGAAGGTTCTAGAAAAGTCCGGAAGAAATTACCGCGGAAGGTGGAGTCCCGGAGGGACTCCACCAACCATGGCCGGCCAGCCAAAGGGGAGGAGGAGTCCCAGGTGGACTCTACCTAAGGTGGCCGACCACCCCACCAAGGAAAGGGGGGAGTCCCACCTTGAGTAGGTTTCGCCCACTTGGCAGTTTTTGAATTGGGGTCTTATTCGAAGACTTTGGGCCAACCCTTGGGGTTCCACCTATATAAAGAGGGGGAGAGGGAGAGGGGCCGGCCACACCAAGACCAGCCTTGGCCGCACCACCTAGGGCACCCCTGGCCGGCGCCCTAGCCACCCCCTCTCTCCAAACCCTAGCACACCTCCCTCCTCCACCTCTCTCCCATAGTGCTTACGTCCGGAGATCTCCACGCCACCGACACCACGCCGTCGTCTGTGGATTCCGAGGAGGATCTACTACTTCCGATGCCCTGGAACGGGGAGAAGGACGTCGTCATCAACACCGAACGTGTGACCGAGCACGGAGGTGCAGCCCGACTGTGGCACCGTCAAGATCTTCTACGCGCTTTTGAAAGCGGCAAGTGATCATCTTCTGCAACAACGAGATCTAATCTCGTAGGCTTTGGAAATCTTTGAGGGTTAGTTTGATGATCTTCTCGTTGCTCCCATCTTCTAGATTGCATCTTGGCTTGTTATTCGTTCTTGCGGTAGGAATTTTTTTTGTTTTCTATGCTACGAATCCCATCACCATGCATTCGTCATCTTGATACTCATAGCAGCGCGCTCCAGCGTGGTGGAACGAGGGGAGATTGCTTGGGTTTGATTGGTCTATTTGGGTCTCGCTTTTGGTTCTGGATGCGTGTGGGATTGGTGATTGCGGTGGAGGAGCCGTATCAGGCCTCGCCGGTGCCAGATCCAGTGATTCCTGGCTGGATTGGAAGTTGGATGGGAGTAGAGACTAGAGAGAGATGTGAGCGAGTAGTGGGCAGAGAGGGGGGGGGGGGGGTGCGAACACTAGGTGCGGTTGCGGGTTGGAGACGAAGAGAATAGGGTGAAGTGGAGCATAGTTTGAGAAAGAAACAAACGTGAGGTTATTTTGTAAAATAGCACATCCGACACCTTTTTCGAATCGGAGGGAGTAACAAATTTGCACGCCGAAGAAATATGTGTTTGTTAGTCTCATCATAGTGATGAAATACACACTTGGTACTTCCGTGTCAATTGCATTCCACAGTTATATTTAATCACGTCAATCGTAGCAGCGAATTCCAGGAAAAGCGGGTGCACCAAGAGCAACGCATGCGTCATGTCAGGGCATCGCAGAGGTGGACACTAGTTCAAACAGTTTCAACCAATTTAAACCTATGACAACATGCAAAACCGACGAGGGTGCGGTGTGTGTCGGGTCACCGGTTTGGTTAGTCACTGAGATTGCTTGTGCTCCGTTGATGTGCTCGTCGATATATAACTTGGTGGTAAACCTTCGTGCTATGCTCTCAAGAGCGATAATGAAATAAGATTCTCGCAAACAAAAGACCAGAATAAATAATATTAGTGTACTACATTATCGGAAAACTCCGATCAGTTATTAGATGAATTTGAAATCTAAAATCTGAATTCAAAGTTCTTGGTAGAACCATTTACAGAAGGTTGGTGTTAAAATTCAAATATTTCGACCTTTTTTACTAGCGCATTCTCCCGTATGGTCCGGTAATCGATCTGAATTGCGCGGGACTACTCTGGAATCCTCTGATACTCCAAGTGTTTTTGCAGCCAAAAAGATGGACCGTGTTTCAAAAAAAAAAAGTGTTCCAAATGCGCTGTGTCGTGTAACACTACTTCAGTACTTCTCCCGTGTGCTCAGTCAAGGAACTACGTAGATCATTCCTGACGTCACAAACAAAGAACACACCGAACCGAACAGCCAGCGCGGTAGTAGGTCCCTGATGAACCATCGTCTTCTCCTGTGCCGGCACACGACACGCCAGCACAAGATGCAGACAAACCTACCCAAGATTCGTCGTGAATCGTGATTCATTCAACCCAACAAAACGTAGCGCCCCCGTTTTGGTCCTCTCATCATCCTCGAATTTAAGCACAACACACTGCCCAGTAGCCACCACTCATCAGAAGAACGTGCTACCGAGAGCTCGATCGTCCTGGCACCGGTCGACATGAGCAGCCTCTCCATGGACCAGGCCTTCGTGCAGGCCCCCGAGCACCGTCCCAAGGCAGTCATCGCTGAGGCTGCGGGCATCCCGGTGATCGACCTCTCCCCGCTCGCCGCGGGCGACCAGGCCGGCGTGGAGGCGCTGGCGGCCGAGGTGGGCAGGGCGAGCCGGGAGTGGGGGTTCTTCGTGGTGCTGCGCCACGGCGTGCCCGACGACACGATGGCGCGGGCGCTGGAGGCCCAGCGGGCGTTCTTCGCGATGCCGGCGGAGCGGAAGGCCGCCGTGCGGAGGGACGCGGTGGCGCCGCTCGGCTACTACGAGTCGGAGCACACCAAGAACGTCAGGGACTGGAAGGAGGTGTTCGACTTCTTCCCACGCGAGCCGCCGCCGCCCGCGCCTGCCGCCGTGGCCGACGGCGAGCTCGTGTTCGTGAACAAGTGGCCCCAAGACCTGCCCGGGTTCAGGTTCAACACCAACTTAATTCTGCAACCCTGATCAATCAATTTGATTCGAGAGGCGTTCAAATTGGTCGTCCGTATATCGCTCATTCTTACTTGTTTGTGCGTGCAGAGAGGCACTGGAGGAGTACGCCAAGGCGATGGAGGAGTTGGCGCTGAAGCTGCTGGAGCTGATCGCGCGGAGCCTGGGGCTGCCACCGGACAGGCTGCACGGCTTCTTCAAGGACGACGACCACCAGAAAAAGACAACGTTCGTCCGGCTGAACCACTACCCGCCCTGCCCGAGCCCCGACCTCGCCCTCGGCGTCACCCGCCACAAGGATGCCGGCGCACTCACCGTGCTCCACCAGGACGACGTCGGCGGGCTCGACGTCCGGCGCCGGTCCGACGGCGAGTGGGTGCGGGTCAGGCCCGTCCCGGGCTCCCTCGTCGTCAACGTCGGCGACATCGTCCAGGTGTGGAGCAACGACAGGTACCAGAGCGCGGAGCACCGGGCGTCCGTGAACTCGCGCAAGGAGAGGTTCTCCTTGCCCTACTTCTTCAACCCCGGCAGCGGCGCCATGATCGAGCCGCTGGAGGAGTTGGTGAGCGATGACAGCCCGCCCAGGTACAGGGCATACAATTGGGGCGCCTTCTTCAGAACCAAGAGAAACAGCAACTTCAAGAAGCTCGCCGTGGAGAACCTACAGATCGCACATTTTAAAAAGGACCTCGATCAAGCTCATCTCGTAGAATGAATTCATCATACTCCTACTACTATATATGAATTTCGTGATCCATGAGTATGATTGATGCTGCGATGGAGCGACCATCATCCCATGCCATCTTCCGTGATCAACCAATACCTGCCAAGTCATCATACAAATAACGTGCAATATGAAAACACATGAGTTTGTTGGAACTTATGCAAAGTCAAAATCACACCTTCCTCACTCCCGTCGCCCACCCTCAACCTCTGGCCTCGGCCCCCTCTATCTCCCCTGCCTAGCCGCTGCCGCTAGCGCGACAAAGCCCGGGCGGTGCCGGCGGCGGCGGTTTTCTCTTCCTTTGTGACTCCCGAGCCCGATGGGGCGGCGCCCTTCCTCGCGGCGGAGCGACCCGGTGACGCTGGCCCAGGTCGGTGCTGCCATGGCCTCCCCGACGGCAGGTGGTCCGGATGCAGACGCGGTGTCTCCCGTCGTTGCTCTGGTCGGCAGCGAGGCAGCTCGGCCGGATCTAGGCTCGTGGGCCTAGACTGGGCCCGGCAGGGCCTGGCCGGATCCTCTGGATCAGAGGGTGGCCAGGGGTGTGTGGTTGCGTGTCCGTTGCGCCACCTCCGTCGCATCTCGCCGGTTGCATTCAGGCTAGTTCTGGGCTAGGCGGACCTGGACCTAGCCCTGGCCATTCAGGGCTATTGGAGGTCTATTTTCCAGGGGACTACAACAGTCCCCCGTCACTGTGGGTGATGTTTGGATCGCGGTTCCTAGGCTGGACCAATACTGCAGCTACTCCGGCGGCTGCGGTCTATTCTCCCTCCAACCATCTTAGTTGTGCTTGTGTAGGTGCTCACCCGCTAGGATGGTGTGACCTTCATGGTGCCACCAATCTAGCGTCGTGGACGTCTAGATCTGGGCCTGGCCGGACTCTGCCAGCAGCGCGTTCTTCATGTGGATAAGTCTAGTTGGGGCTAGTTCAAAGTGCGACTTAGCTTGGAGACGCGGAGTGATCTCTGCCTTGTTCGCTCTGCGTTGTCGCGACGGTGCCAGGAATTCTGACAAGGCTTAGACCTAGGCAAAAGTAGCGCATGGTTATGGCATGTGCCGGTTACGGCGTCACCTGCGGGTGTCGTTCCCTTGTTGAAGACGTCCCGATGATGGCCCTCCTGTTCGAAATGATGGACTCGGTCCCTCCGCCTCAATCTGCTCCTCTTGGGGGCCTCGCTTCGTGTAATATTCTCTAGTAGTGTCTTGACCTCTCGCTGGTGACGCAGGCCTCACGCAATATTGGCCTGGCTGCTTTTACACGGTTTGTTGCGGTAGCTGACGTCTTCGCTTGGTCGGAGTCTGGTCGTAGCTGTTGCCGGTATGCTTATCTCAACGCCGGGGGATGATGTTGTGTTTTGGGCTGCACCTAGCCCGAGCTCCAGGGATGGTGGTTTTCGGGTCTGTGTGAAAACTTTGTAGGACTTTGGTCCCTGCCGACAACGATGACGCGTTCCTGCTTCACCTTCTTGGAGGTGTCATTGCAAGAACCCCCTCCCCTCCTTTGCTTCCTTAAGTTCCGCTATGCTTTCGGCCTTTCGTCGAGTTCCCAATCCTTTCGTCGAGTTTCCCCTTGGGTTGTAGTCTTGGAGCGGTGGAGGTTTGGTGCTGTGGACAAGATCGTGCTCTCTCCGGTGCAACAGAAGACAAGGCTCCCTCATCTTAGTTCAAGCTGGCGTTTCGCCTTGACGTTCTGTGTTATCTTGTCTTGCGGGTTTTGGTGTGCACTTTGCGCTTGTGTGTGTTGTAACTATTGTTGTAACTCCTGGCCGGTTGATGACTTCGTTAATTCAAAGCAGGCCTCATTTCGAGCCTTTCGACTAAATCACACCTTCAATTGTACGGTTTTGCTAGTTCTTGGTCGAATTCAGTCAATGTTCTACTAGAACCAATGGTATGGCTTTGTATGAACTGCTCCCATTGTCGTTCGTATTTTCTTGAAATATGCAAGACACAAAAAATTAGATCAAGCTCATTATAATGAACTTAGGAGGCAGATGATGTTGTAGTCATATTCATTCCAAAATTTGGAGACACAAGTCGTTAAGTTGATTGCATACCCACTTCATCTTCATGTGCTAAACAAAAGCACTGAAGTTGGGTTCAAGTGCATCCTGTCAACTAGTAATTATGGCTTGGGAAATGAGCTCTTATACTTCCTCTACAACCAGCTGAAAATTCAGGCATGGTTGATCCTTAGGTATGATCCTTGATACATGAAAATCTTGGGTGAGTTGTAGAGGTAGGTAGTGCCGGTAGAATAATGTCTCTTATGGTTATGGATATCATTATGTAAGTCTTTGAGTAAGTAATACTCCAGAATCCTTCCTTTTCATGGGACGGAGTAAGTACAGGGGAAGATATATGTTTGCCTATCAAGGGCGAAAATTTAGGCAAACGTCCAGCTGCTAATTGTCGCTGCGTGCTAGTGTTGAGATGAGGAAGTCATGGAAGACGCCGCTCCCTCCGCAGAAGCTGTAGCGCCGTCGTCAACCGATCATGAGCTGATCAATGGTGTTAAGATCTGGGAAGTTTGGCAGCATGCTAATGTTGCCGGCAGCAGCCTAGTACATAACAGTGAAGACATATTCACCGCTGCACAACCAGATCCTACCTTTTCACTCAACTTGCCCGGCCATCAAGTTGCCACGGTGACAAGGCGATGCAAAAGAATAAGCTATCTCTACTTCCATGTCCACCCTGATAATCCATGGAACGGCCTTTGTTGTTTTCAAGTTAACAAGTTCAGGAACAACAACATTCCCTTCAAAGGTACAAAACTTATCCATGTGTTATTTTGTGCAACAAAATTATGGTTTAGTTGGTGTGATTCGGTTTATACATATCTTTGAATGCATGTGCATGATACCAGTTCTGAATCAATAATTATTCCTAAAGTTGTAAACAATGAAACACAATGCTATAACAAGGATTGGTTGTGATGTCCGTATTCAGCTTAGTATTGCTCGTGATGGTGTTTGGAGGGTGCATAAGATTGTTTTGTAGCACAATCATTATCTGGCAAGTCCAGATAAAAGAGATGTTGCGTTCACGACGTTGTTTGATAGAGTTTGATAAAATTGTGATAAGTTATATGAGGGAAGCATGATTAACGCCCGCAGATGTGTATAAAATTTTCAAGCAATGGTATGAAGGACATCAACATGAACCTTCCTTGTGAGTTGATAGAAATAACCATGTCACTTAAGAGCGCAAGAAGTAGTTGGATGCCAATAACGCGCAAACACTATTGGAGTTCTTTTTTTTTCAAAATGGGAGCATACCCTAGCCTCTTCATCGAAATGATGCATATGGTTATTTTATTTCCTTATTTGTATTGTTGGGGTTCTTTAAAACAAGTAGTTAGAAGATCTTTTCTATGCCATACACATAAATAAGGAGGATTGCTAGATAGCTAATTTCTTTCGGATAGATGAGAGCTATAATTAGTTATGCTTATTTTGGTGATGTGATACGTCGCAAACGTATCTATAATTTTTGATGTTACATGCTTGTTTTACACCAAATCCAATATGTTTTGTTTACACTTTGTGATACTTTTATGTATTTTTCAGAACTAACCTATTGACAAGATGCTACAGTGTCAGTTCTCTATTTTCTGTTGTTTTGTATTTCAGAAAAGTTGTATAGGAAATATTCTCGGGATTGGACGAAACAAAATCCGAAGTTGCTATTTTACCGAAACAAAGAGGGAGTCCAGAGGAGAGAAGGAGTGGGGCCACGAGCCGGCCAGACCATGCCTTGGCGCGGCCCAGGCCCTGGCTGCGCCAAGGGGTTGTGTGGGGCCACCTGGCGCCCACCAACCTCGCCCTTCCGCCTATAAATTGCCTCCGACGCAAAAAACCTGAAACATCCAGCCTCCATCCACGAAAAGTTCTGTCGCCGCCGCCATCGTTCATACAAGTTTCGGTGGTCAGAAGTTCCCGTTCCGACACCCTGCCGGGACGGGGATTGACCCCCGAAGTCACCTCCATCGACTCCACTGCCTCCACTTCGACTCCATGATGGTTTGTGAGTAGTTCCCCCTTGAACTACGGGTTCTCGGTTGTAGCTAGTTGGTACTCTCACACACATGTACTTCAATGCAATGATCTCATAAGTTGCCTTACATGATGGAGATCCATATGATGTAATTGGTGTTGTGTTTGTTGAGATCCGATAAATTGTGGAATTGTGATCAGATTGTCCATCATATTATTGTTTATTTATGTTCTTGCATGCTCTTCGGTACTTGTAGTTACCCTAATCAAGTAGTTTCCTGTATCTCCAAGAGGGAGTATTTATGCTCGATAGTGGGTTGATGCCTATAGTAATCTGGAAGAGTGACAATAACTTCTAAGATTGTAGATGTGATGTTGCCACTAGGGAGAAAACACCAATATTTTGTCTAAGGATAATTCTATTGTTTACTTTACACACATTGCTTAATGCGATAATCCGTTGCTTGCAACTTAATACTGGAAGGGGTTCAGATGATAACTTGAAGGTGGATTATTAGTCATAGATGCAGTTGGATTACGGTCTGTGTATTATGTTGTAATGCCCAATTAGATACTACAATAAACTTTATCTTATCATAGCATGCATTGTCATGCCCTCACAATTATCAATTGCCCAACTGTAATTTGTTCACCCAACAGATGTTATTTATTTTGAGAGTGACCACTAGTGTAGATAGCTAGTAACCCCGATACTTCTGTCATCATCATTGCTCTACAGTCAACTCCGCACTGTAATACTTTCCGGTGCCATCTCCTCTGTGTTACTGCTACTTCTGCCGTGTTACTATTGCCATTGCTCTCATATTGCTGCTGCTTTCACATCACCACTGTTAGTAGTGCTTTTCCAGGTGCAGCTGAATTGACAACTCCATTGTTAAGGCTTATAAGTATTCTATACCTCCCCTTGTGTCGAATCAATAAATTTGGATTTTACTTCCCTCAAAGACTGTTGTGATCCCCTATACTTGTGGGTCATCAAGACTATTTTCTGACGCTGTTGCTGGGGAGGCATAGCTCTATTCATAAGTTCACCTGGGGAGTATACTTTACATGTCTCTCTGTTTTATTTTATTTTATTTTGTCTTGTCTAGTTTATTTGTGCTTAGTTTATTCTGTTTAGTTGTGTTTTGTTTAGTTTACTTTTGCCTAGTTTATTTTTATCGTGTTTTATTTTTCTTATATACCTGAAAATCCATAAAAATTTGAAAAACTGAAAATCTAAAAAACTGTTGTTATGGAAGAACATGCTAGAACATCTATGGAATCATTTATAAAGTATAGAGAATCATATAAGGGTAAAGTCGTGAGAGGCGCGTTAAAAAAGTTGGATCTAATTGCTAAAATTTTGCTTAAATTCCATGATATAAATTGTTGCTCTGAATAGGATACTAAACATCTTAAATTCCAATTTGGCTTTAGTAAAGAGGTTTGAATTATGAACTATCATTGGAATGACTATATTAATCTTGGATTTGAAGAAGTTGAACAATTTGTTTTGTTTATGGGAGCTTCTGAAATAGAATCCTTCACATCTAAAAATTATGAAACTTGTGTTGCTTGTAATGGCCTTAAAGATTTGGGCTCTTCTATCCTTGATTATTTCATAGAAATTTCAGCAATAATTGTTATATCATTGACTGTAAAGAGAGACTCAATCATGCACAAGAATGTCTCCACAATTTGCAGAAACCCGTGGAAGAAGAAATTGCTGAACCTGAAAGCTTCTTAGATTAAAAAGAGGAGGAGAGTGATGAATAAAATGAGTAAGAATGGATTAGCTACCCATGTCTACCTTCTAATGAGAGTAACTCTTTACCCCTTACATTATTTGATTGTCCCCCATGCTTACCAAAGGAGGATGAATGTTATATTCCTGTGGATTCTCTTGAAATATCTACTATGAGTAAAACTTGTGATAATAATTATGCTCCTGTTATCTATGATAATTCATGCTATTTTGATAAATTTTATGACAATCCTTTATTTGTTTCTAACTTTGAAATGCATGGTACTAAAGAGTTTTTCTTAGAAAATGTTTATGATAAAGCTCTAGATGATGGTCCTATATTGGTTGATAATATTAATTGTACTACTATTGAAAATGCGATTGAAGGGGTCTTCGCTTTACCTTGGAGCCCCATTCCTCTTGACAATGATCAGTCATCTTGTTAGAAAATTGTTAAAAGTGAGTTTAAACGTTTTAATCCCACTATTTTTAAGCTTGATAAAAATTATGTGTTTGTAGATCATGAAAAGCATCCTTTATGTGATAGTTATATTATTGAGTTTATTCATGATGCTACTGAAAATTATTATGAGAGAGAAAAATATGGTTGTAGAAGTTTTCATGGTACTAAAACACCTCTTTATATGCTGAAAGTTTTGAAGTTACTCTTGTTTTATTTTCCTATGCTTGTCACTTTATTCTTTGTAAATTTATTTGTGTACAAGATTCCTATGCATAGGAAGTGGGTTAGAATTAAATATGTTTCATATTTTCTCCTTGATGCTCTCTTTTGCTTGAATTCACATTTCTTATGTGAACATCTTCTCGAATTACCGAGCCTAGCTAAAAGGCATTAAAGAGCGTTTATCGAAGATAACCCATTGTTTTATTTCTATAATTTTTCTTTTGTTGAGTCCTTGAAGTTATTACCTCTGTAATAATCTCTACTTATCATTTTTATTCCATTTTTGTGCCAATAATAGTCTCTAATAGGAAGAAAGTAAGATTTAGGGAAGTTGCTGTCCTAAAAACAGATTTTGTGATGTCACCAAAAAAATTCGTATCCCCAGCCAGAGCGGAATTTTGAGCATATGCCCAGGTTATTATGTAACTTTTGTTTGCTTTGCACTTTTCAATTTGAGCAACAAAGGTTTTTTGAAAAAAAAGATCATTACCTGCAGTTCTGCTTTGACAGATTTCTATCGCCATTTGCATTTGCCGCTTGATCTTTTTCTTATTTTTTGAGTTATTTTGAAAGAAAGAGCTTTTCAAAGAAAATTTATACAGTAGATATATGTTTTAATGGATGTTTGACTTGTTTTAGAACTTAACCAAGTGGATTTGCTATTTTGATTACACTGATGCTGCTAATGAGAATTGTGTGAAGTCTTGTATGAAGGAAGTTTTCAAGTGTAGGGAGAGAAGAATGATGTGATGAGATGAAGGATGAAAAAATGCTCAAACTTGGAGATGCCCATGTCACCCCAATAAATATCCAAGAGGTACAAGCGTCAAAGCTTGGGGATGCCCAAGGCATCCCCTCTTCATCAACAAAAATATCAGGTCATCTTTCAAGACACTATATTTTTATTGCTTCATATGCTATGTGTTCTTCTTGGAGCGTCTTTATTTGTGTTTTTAGTTTTGTTTTGTTTTGTTTTGTTTTCTGTAGCATATGGTTTGACCCCAACATATTTGTTTTGGAGAGAGACACAATCCGTTTTCATTGCATAGAACACTCTAGTTTTCTCTCTTATTGTTCTGCGGGTGTTCTAGTTTGCTTGTACTGCATTTAGCTCTTGGTTTTCCATTGTTATTTTGTTCAAAGCTTATTAGTTTTATTTATTTAAGTATGATTAGCTCTCTGGTTTTTATTGATTATTATCTATGAGAGTCTTTTCAAATAAGTTGATTGATGTTGGAGACAAGAAAAATGTTTCATGCTTATAGTGATGCAAAAGGAAGCTTGTTTAGACTGTGGCATAAACTTTGGCATGTCATGTTGGATGTTATTCTTATTATATGCTTCGTAGTTATTGTTGTAGCATGACTTGTCTCAAATATCTGAGAGTGCTTAATGTGCCATAGAAAGAATCTTGTGTTGTTTCCATCATACAAAAGCATAGTATTGTGGAACCTTTAATGTTGTTATTGGGTCAACTTGGCACATGCTTACACCATGTTATTACTACAAACCAGTCACCTAAAGCCTCTATGATCATTTAGTTTTTGACTTGTAATATCACTTTATGCTTTGATTAATAATGTTTTGTCGCTATGCATGATTATGACCATTTTTACTCTCTTAGTTGATCGCTTCCAGTCTTTTGCTAGCCTTTGCCTGTACTGAGTATGAGCTCTACTCGTGAATACAACAACTAAAAACTAAAGTTGCCAATTGTGTCCACCATACATACCTATATGTGGTATTCCACTGCCACTCCAACGTGAATTTCTTGTGTGCTACCTTTAAACCTTCAAAATTATTACATGTTTTGTGTTTTGTTCTTAGCTCATGAGGAAGTATTGAATGGTTTATGGTCTTTTCATGACTTCACAATTTGACTAGCATGCATAATGTGCTAAAGTCCTTAATATTACAAAAAGAGCAAGGTAACTGGGTGCCCATCCCAAATAAAATATAAAATAAACAAATAATTCTCCCCACATTATATACTGAAGAGATCCTAAATAATGGTATGCAATGGAGAATTACATGTGAGCTGATCTTGAGGTCACTATATGAAAGGATGATAGATCATTTGATGTCATTCGTTGACATAGGCATGCATACCTCTCAAAATATTTATTTTCAACACATCTATTGCTTTCAAAATAAAAATCTCTAGCACGTGAGTAATCTTGCTTCCCTCTGTGCAGGGCATTTCTTTTAATTTTATGTTGAGTCTTCATATTCTTGCTTTATGCACCACTAACAGAGCATAGTTGTCATTCTGAGTATAATGTGCATAGTCCCAAAATTTATTATTGATTGATTCATGATTATGATTATTTCTTGTTCTTAAATTATTTGTATCTAGTCACCCTCTAAACTTTAAAGGTGTCCTGGCATTTAGATTTTGCTACTTCATAAAGGACAAGCTGAATACCACTTTGCTACGTTTTCGCTATGCCAAAAAACAAACAGTTTCTTTCAGTGCATTATTATTCATGATCTTTTTTTTTGAATTACTCTTCATGTTGTAACATAGTTGCTAGGTTCTATTGTCAGAATTATGTTTATCATGCCTATGTTTAGAGTACTTTGATCCCAGCTCACAATGATTTTACAATAAGTTGATCAAGATTGTGTTGGCTTCATGTCACCTCAAAAATTATTTTTGTTATCACTTACCAACTCGAGGAAGAGTAGGAGTTAAGCTTGGGGATGCTGATATGTCGCAAACGTATCTATAATTTTTGATGCTCCATGCTTGTTTTACACCAATTCTAATATGTTTTGTTTACACTTCTGGCACTTTTATGCATTTTTTGGAACTAACCTATTGACAAGATGTCACAGTTCCCTATTTTCTATTGTTTTGTATTTCAGAAAATTTGTACAAGAAATATTCTCGGAATTGGATGAAACAAAAGCCGAAGTTGCTATTTTACCAAAACAAAGACGGAGTCCAGAGGAGAGACGGGGGGTGGGGGGCCAGGAGCCGGCCAGACCATGACTTGGTGCGGCCCAGGCCCTGGTCGTGCCAAGGGGTGGTGTGGGGCCACCTGGCGCCCAACAACCTCGCCCTTCCGCCTATAAATTGCCTCCGACGCGAAAACCCTGAAACATCCCGCCTCCGTCCACGAAAAGTTCCGTCGCCGCCGCCATCGTCCACACAAGTTTCGGGGGTCAGAAGTTCCTGTTCCGGCACCCTGCCGAGACGGGGATTGACCCCCGGAGCCATCTCCATCGACTCCACCGCCTCCACTTTGACTCCATGGTGGTTTGCGGTTAGTTCCCCCTTGGACTACGGATTCTCGGTTGTAGCTAGTTGGTACTCTTTCTCACATGTACTTCAATACAATGATCTCATGAGCTGCCTTACATGATTGAGATCCATATGATGTAATTGGTGTTGTGTTTGTTGGGATCCGATAAATTGTGGAATTGTGATCAGATTGTTAATCATATTATCATATTATTGTTTATTTAAGATCTTGCATGCTCTCCGTTACTTGTAGTTACCCTGATCAAGTTGTTGCATGTATCTCCAAGAGGGAGTATTTATGCTCAATAGTGGGTTCATGCCTCTAGTAACTTGTTGCTTGCAACTTAGTACTAGAAGGGGTTCGAATGATAACCTGAAGGTGGATTATTAGTCATAGACGCAGTTGGATTACTGTCTATGTATTATGTTGTAATGCCCAATTAAATACTACAATAAACTTTATCTTATCATAGCATGCATTGTCATGCCCCTTACAATTATCAATTGCTCAACTGTAATTTGTTCACCCAACACATGTTATTTGTTTGGAGAGTTACCACTAGTGTAGATAGCTGGGAACCCCGGTCCTTCTGTCATCATTATTGCTCTACAGTCAACTCCGCACTGGAATACTTTCCGGTGTCATCTCCTCTGTGTTACTGCTACTGCTGCCGTGTTACTATTGCCATTGTTCTCATATTGTTGTTGCTTTCACATCACCCCTGTTACTAGTCCTTTTCTAGGTGCAGCTGAATTGACAACTTCGTTGTCAAGGCTTATAAGTATTCTTACCTCCCCTTGTGTCGAATCAATAAATTTGGGTTTTACTTCCCTCGAAGACTGTGGGTCATCATGATGCTTTGTCATCTAACACTATCTTTCAGACAAAAAATTTAAAATGCCTTTTACGCCACTCCTTGGGACAAACCATCATAAGCAAACCATTATCTTCAACACTTTTTAACAACAATGTCTGGGAAGATCCGGTCTCAATTTTCATAGTTCAGTCTGTGCAACTGTGACCAAAGAAATCAACATTGTTTTTCCAAGCAACTTCTGAAGGAGCTAATTATAAAAACGTTTAGTTGATCATCATTGTCCCCTTCAATTGTATCAATTTCTCCTCCTTTAAGTACTTGGTGAAGTTGTACCTGAAATCAAATTGTAGATGAAGTTTAGAATGTATATGACAGCTAATTTCTAGTTTTGCTTGCAGGCAAAAATGTATTAGTTTTTTGTTCTTAATGAACACTAAACACCTTGCTCAAGCAACAATAGTATAAGTGCTCGCAGGAATACATGGAGATCAGGGATGCATAAGATTGTGGCCACCACGATCCTGTTCCTTCGGCAAAAGAAGGTGGAGTTCGCCGATGGCCAGAGATCGACGCGGTGGCGGCTGGATGTGTGCAGCGATCAGCGATGGTTCGGTTCTTACAGATGTAGGAGACGCGTAGTGGCAGTTTTTAATGTGCAATGAAGACATCTAAGTCATTCTTGAAGGGGTATTACCATAGCTTAAGGATGACAATGGAGTCTGGTATGATGTTGGAGAATTCATCTCAGATTGTTCTTGGGCTTCAGGATCACATTCCAATGGAGTAGTTTTACCCTCTCCTCAGTCGGGTGCATTCATGTATACACTTGAGGGTGGTGTTTCTCATTTGGTATTGGCCACGGTAGTGATTTATTTGATGTATCTTGTTGCCCTTCTTGTACTTATCCTTGTTCTTGTCCTTTTCCCAAGACGCTTTCATCTTTAGCTGCTATTGCTCCAAATATTACCTTTCTCGGTACATCATCTTTTTTCGTTTTCAATCAAATCATATTTTCCCTTCTCTTTATTCCTCTGTCTCATAATATATATCAGAGATATCATTAGTAATAAATCAGGAAACACAATGATTAAGTTAGTTGATCCTCCATAAAATGGTTCATGCTCTCTAATGTCCGCATCCACACCAACAAGCATTCTCCTTTCAGATGGATACCAACATGTATAACCTTTTTGCTTACCAGAGTACCCCACAAACATACATTTCAATGGTCTTGCATCGAGTTTACCAACCGAATGCTAATTTGTCTGGTTAACTAGTAATCCTTCACAAAACATGAACAACCAAATCCTCCTCGACTTGACAATGATTGTTGAGGGGGCCGATAATATCAACCATAATTTAACTTTGAGTAATATAGGTAAATATTTACAGTGAAAATAGGTAAGCGATCAATGCCTCAAATGGTTGTGGTTAAAGCAAAGAGGTGTAACTTTTATATAGGTAATAATTTACAAGTTCAAATAAATATTATAGATATTTTTAAGATTTTTTCTCTGTAGCGGGACCATTGCCACTGCCATAGAGAAGCTCTACTACCATGAACAAGGGGGTCTTCACGCCCTAAGCACCAAGTGGACCGGCCCTGCTAAACACTACTACCACAACGTAATCCAACATTCTAAAGTCATCCGAGAATTAAGCAAAAGTTATCAGTTTATAGTTAACTCAAAATTTTGCTAATTTGTTTGGTTAACTAGGAATTAGCAAAACCATTAACGAATCTATGGTTGTTGCGACACGGACAATGTATTCAAGACTCCTATATTGTGCTTTAGATATATAGGAAACGGAAAAAAACCCGATATGGTGTTAGCTTGCAACATTATGCAATTTGGTGGAAGGTTAAACTTGTTATTTAGGGGGCGAACTCATCAAAATTTGGGAACAAATCTTAATAGTTTTATTTATTAATACTGGGAGAAGCTATGCCCCGCACACCCTAGGGGGTGTTGGGCCGACCCATTTTTATGTTTTTTTTTTGAAAACTTTATTTTTTAGGAAAAACATGTTTTGAAAACTACTAAATTTTTAATATGATAATTTTAAATATATGAACATTTTCAAAATTGAATTTTTTAATTTGAATAATTTATGAAAATGATTTTTAAAATTTATGTAATTTCAAAATTAAACATTTATCAAGTCTGAATAATTTTCAAATTTAAACAATTTTCTAATTGTGAAATACATTTGTATTTACACGCAGTGGGTGTTTCTGCTACTGTCCGCTTTGCTTTGAAATTCGGATTGAAAAAGAGAGAACGAAATCTTTCCATCTATCGAATCAAGCAAAATCTCGAGCAACAAATTGATGGTTCATAACATACCCACACCCATGTGTGTACAAATTTGTAATATCCCAGGTTTAGAGACGATCGAGTGGTAGATTTTAGAAAGGGATGTGCATTGCATTGTAAATTACGGGGAAATTTCGCGCTTTTAAAACAAAACTGCATCGAAGGGGAACATGTTTCTCTCTCGACACCTTACAGGGTTAGGGTTTCGAGAGTGCGACAAACTTGTTCCTACTGAACTAAATTAGGGTTTTGGAGAAGAGAGAAGAGATATTGCATTGCAAACTTAAGTTGCATGATTGAATTCAAATTTAAGTTGCATGATTGAATTCAACTCCAAAGTTGATTTTGAATTTCAAATTCAAACATTAAATAAATAACCATAATTCAATTATGAGGAAATTCATCTAGTCAAATGTAAATAATATACATTATGAACAATACAAATAAGAAGACAAGCTCATTAGAGAAAAACTTGAGTTTTATTGATATTCACACAAAATACAATGTCAATTACAATATCCAGAATTGAAATATGAATTTACAACACATTACAAGAATTGAAGAAATAGAAAAAGAAAAAGGAAAATTACAAGTTAATGAAATGTCCTAAACTACACAAAATAATCTTCTTGAAAGGCTTGATCCAGATGATCTTGATCTTCATCTTAATCATCTCATTGTTCCCTGCACAAACATGAAACAAACAAAGTATTATGCCAAGTGGCATTGCCACTTGGCAGGTTAGCAAGAAAATGAAAAGTTGAGAGGATATTATCAAGATCAGCCGAGCTGATCCACCAAATGGCCCAAGTCCCAAGCCACACACACAGGCAGCACACAAGGACTACTGCATGGCTAACACCACACAAGGCCAGGGAGAGTCACCAAAGTGACCAAGCAAGAGCTGTCGACCAAGGGAGCAAGGTGGGCTAGGTATAAAACCTTTTCACCAAGCCAAAACCCTAGCATCTCCATCGACAGAAGCTCAAAGGGTAAGAACACCAAGAACAGCAAGAATAGGAAGAACAGCCAGAGCTGTTCAACCCATTCCATACATCACCAGAAACAAATCAAGCATCACAAGCCAGCAGGAGGAGCAGGGCAAGCTTCACACATCATCCAGAAGCAAACCCTCTACACCAACACATTTCTAGGAGCTGGAGTGAGGTATACACAGATGATCATGGGCAAGCAATAGTTTTGCTCATAAATAAGCATAAGCATCAATCACAGAAGAAATGAAGGGTAGAAACCCTGTTTGGGTCATCATCTGGCTACCAAGCCAGTTGGTGCAAGCAAATAAGGGTGAAGCAAATAGGAAATCACCAAGGGAACACTGGTTAACCAGAACAATGGCTTAACCAAGGAAATCCAGCAAGGAAATGATCCTATCCAATCAACCAAAGTCACCTAGCACCTAAGACTTAGCACACCATCAGACAGATAGACAACTGGTGTCTATTCTTGTTTGTCAACAGCAAAGATCACTGGAAATCCAACAAGGAATTAACCAGTGAGGTATTCACTAAGCCACAGCAAACCAACTGAGGTGGGAGCTTCCTGAACAGCAAGGAATTGCTGTTGAGGCCACCTCAACCACACAACTAGTCCAAACAGTTAAGCCTTGCACAGATATCATCACCCAGAAGGGTTCAAAGGGGGCTTGATACGTCCAATTTGCATCACTATTTTATATCATAATTTGCTGTTATTCATTGATATATTTCATATTTGGATACAATACTTATGTTATTTCATCTATTTTGCATGTTTCATCATTATTGGAGGATCAAGCACCGGAGCCAGGATTCTGCTGGAAAAAGCACCGTCGAACGCAATATTTCGGAAGATCAACTGTGGGAGGAAATTATACCAAAAATCCTATTTTTCAAGATGACGAAGGAAGCCAAGGAGGAGCCAGTGGACCCAAGGTGGGCCCAGACCATAGGCGGCGCGGCCCATGGCCCCCCGCCACCATGTGGTGTGGGGGCCCCACAGCCCCTTTCGCCTCCTTTTCTTCGCGAAACCCTTCGTCCCGAAAACCTAAGCCACAGGGGTACCTCACGAAGAGTTACAGCCGCCTCTGCGGGGAGAACACCGAGAGAGAAAAGAGCTCTCCGGCGGGCAGGAATCCGGGGGAAATTCCCCCTCGGGAGGGAAATCGACGCCATCGTCACCGTCATCGAGCTGGACATCATCTCCATCACCATCATCATTCATCTCCACCATCATCACTGCCGTCTCCACCGCTGGACACCGTCACCGCCATAGCAATTTGGGTTTGATCTTGATTGTTTGATAGGGGAAACTCTCCCGGTATCGATCTCTACTTGTTGTTGATGCTATTGAGTGAAACCATTGAACCAAGTTTATGTTCAGATTGTTATTCATCATCATATCACCTCTGATCATGTTCCATATGATGTCTCGTGAGTAGTTCGTTTAGTTCTTGAGGACATGGGTGAAGTCTAAATGTTAGTAGTGAACTATGGTTGAGTAATATTCAATGGTATGATATTTAAGTTGTGGTGTTATTCTTCTAGTGGTGTCATGTGAACGTCGACTACATGACACTTCACCTTTATGGGCCTAGGGGAATGCATCTTGTACTCGTTTGCCGATTGCGGGGTTGCCGGAGTGACAGAAACCTAAACCCCCGTTGGTATATCGATGCAGGAGGGATAGCAGGATCTCAGAGTTTAAGGCTGTGGTTAGATTTATTCTTAATTACTTTCTTGTAGTTGCGGATGCTTGCAAGGGGTATAATCACAAGTATGTATTAGTCCTAGGAAGGGCGGTACATTAGCATAGGTTCACCCACACAACACTTATCATAACAATGAAGATTATTTAGCCGTATGTAGCGAAAGCACTAGACTAAAATCCCGTGTGTCCTCGAGAACGTTTGGTCATTATAAGTAAACAAACCGGCTTGTCCTTTGTGCTAAAAAGGATTGGGCCACTCGCTGCAATTGTTACTCTCGCACTTTACTTACTCGTACTTTATTCAACTGTTACATCAAAACCCCCGAATACTTGTCTGTGAGCATTTAAGTGAATCCTTCATCGAAACTGCTTGTCAACACCTTCTTCCTCGTTGGGATCGACATTCTTACTTATCGAAAATACTACGATACACCCCTATACTTGTGGGTCATCAAGACTATTTTCGGCGCCGTTGCCGGGAGTGAAGCGCTATTGGTAAGTGGAATTGGTAAGGAAAACCTTTACTGTTTGTGCTGATTTTATTTCTGCCTGCTGCTATAAGTCATTATGGAGAGATCTTCTCTTCAATTTCTATTTGGGAAATCTACTACTACTGCAACGGTAGTGGATGAGGCGCCAGGTGAGGAAGTGATACCATATAAAATACCTATGAAAATTATTGAACGTGTTATGGATAACCGCTATGAAGGGGATGGAACTGTCCACCCTGGGGATCATTTATTGTTCTTACATGAATTATGCGGTTTATTCAAGTGTGCAGGTATTGCTATGGATGAAGTGAGGAAGAAACTATTCTCTTTATCGCTGTCTGGTAAGGCGGCGCATTGGTATAAATTATTGGATAATGGGGACTCTCTTGAATGGAATGATATTGTGCCCCGGTTTTATTCTAAGTTCTATCCTCCAAGTGAAATTCACAAGGATCGGAATCGCATATATAATTTTTGGCCTCATGATGGAGAGAGTATTGCCCAAGCTTGGGGGAGATTGAAGTCTTTAATGCTCAAATGCCCCATTCATGAGCTTCTTGGTAATGTTATTATTGATAATTTCTATGCAAGACTTTCTTTTCAAGACAAGACCTTGCTGGATACTTCTTGTTCTGGATCATTTACACGCAACAAAGAAGAGTTTAAAAGGGACCTTCTTGATCGGATCCAAGAAAATACTGAAGGTTGGGAGAACGACAAGGATAGAGAATCAGGTATAATTTATGATTATAAATGCATTGAAGCTTTTATGGATACTGATAAATTTCGTAATATGAGTGCTACATATGGTCTTGATTCTCAAGTTGTTGCAAATATTTATAAAGCTTTTGCCTCTCATTATGAATTGCCTAAGAAGAATTTTGATAAGTACCATGAACCGTATAAAGATAAAATTGATTCATCTATTAATAAATGCGTTGTAGTTGAAACTGCTGATCATGTTATTCCTGAAGCTTATATTGAAAAAACTCCTTTCCCTGCTAAAATGAAGGAGTACTCTGTTATAAATAGTGCGGTTCATAAAAGTGAAAAGAAACCTGTAGAACCTGAAGAACAAATAAAAGTTGAACCTGCTGTTGCAATAGTTAAAGATCTTGTGACTGAAAATGTGGAGGATGGTCATATTATTTTCTGTGAAGATGCTTCTAATATTGTTTCATATCCTAATAAACCCAAACAAGTTAGTGTTCCTATGCTATCTGTTAGAATTGGTGATCATTGCTATTATGGATTATGTGATATTGGTGCAAGCGTTAGTGCTATTCCTTATGAGCTTTACACGGAGATTATGCACGAAATTGATTCTTGTGAACTTGAAGATATTGATGTGGTTATTCAGCTGGCTAATAGAGAAACTATTTCTCCAATTGGTATTGTTCGAGATGTGGAAGTTCTATGTGGTAAGATTAAATATCCTGCTGACTTTTTGGTACTTGGTTCTGCTGCTAGTGATTATTGTCCTATTATTTTTGGTAGACCTTTTCTAAATACTTGTGGAGCTATTATAGATTGCAAGAAAGAGAAAATTTTGACTAAATTTGCTGGTGAATCTTATGAGTTTAACTTCTCTAAATTTACCAAAACTCCTTATAAAGCTGATTTGCCTAGTGATGATTTTAAAATGGAGCAATGTGCATCTATTGTTCTTGTTCCTAACAATCCTTTGCAGCAACATTTGGAGGATAGCGAGTGAAGTTTTTAGGAAAGAAAGAGATGAGCTTGAGGAAATTTTCTTCGCCAACCTATTCTTAAGCATGATTTACCGGTGGAAGATTGGGTACAACACCGCCACCAAAGGAAGATCCTGTTTTTGATTTAAAGCCTTTGCCGATAATCTTAAATATGCTCATATTGATGATAAGAAAATATATCCTGTTATTATTAGTTCTAAGCTTACAGAGTTTGAAGAAGAAAGGCTATTGGAAATATTGAAGAAACACCGAGGCGCTATTGGCTACACTCTTGATGATTTGAAGGGGATTTCTCCTTCTATTTGCCAACATGCTATTAATATGGAAGATGATGCAAAGCCTGTTGTTGAACATCAGCGTCGTCTAATTCCGAAGATGAAGGAAGTGGTAAGGAATGAGGTATTAAGACTTCTTGAAGCTGGTATTATATATCCTATTGCTGATAGTAGATGGGTTAGTCCTGTGCATTGCGTTCCCAAGAAAGGAGGAATGACTGTTGTACCTAATGATAATGATGAGCTCATCCCTCAAAGAGTAGTTGTAGGGTATAGAATGTGCATTGATTTTCGAAAAGTTAATAAAGTTACTAAGAAAGATCATTACCCTTTACCATTTATTGATCAAATGCTAGAAAGATTGTCTAAAAATACTCATTTTTGCTTTCTTGATGGTTATTCTGGATTTTCACAAATTGCTGTTAAAACTAAAGATCAAGAGAAAACCACTTTTACTTATCCCTATGGAACTTATGCTTATAGACGTATGCCTTTTGGTTTATGTAATGCTCCTGCTACTTTTCAAAGATGCATGTCTGCTATTTTTCATGGTTTTTGTGAGAGTATTGTAGAGGTATTCATGGATGATTTTTCCATCTATGGGAATTCTTTTGATAGTTGCTTGCGAAACCTTGATAAAGTTTTGCAGAGATGTGAAGAAACTAACCTTGTTCTTAATTGGGAGAAATGTCACTTTATGGTTAATGAAGGAATTGTATTGGGACATAAAATTTCTGAGAAAGGTATTGAAGTTGATAGAGCTAAAGTTGAAGCAATTGAGAAGATGCCCTATCCGAGGGATGTTAAAGGTATTCGTAGTGTTCTTGGTCATGCTGGGTTTTATAGGAGATTTATTAAAGATTTCTCCAAGATTTCAAAGCCTCTTACTAATCTTCTTCAAAAAGACGTACCTTTTGTTTTTGATGATGATTGTAAGGAAGCTTTTGAAACTCTTAAGAAAGCCTTAACAACTGCTCCTATAGTTGAACCTCCTGATTGGAATTTGCCTTTTGAAATTATGTGTGATGCTAGTGATTTTGCTGTAGGCGCTGTTCTTGGACAGCGAGTAGATAAAAACTGAATGTTATTCATTATGCTAGTAAAACTCTTGATGCTGCTCAAAGAAATTATGCTACAACTGAAAAAGAATTATTAGCTGTAGTCTTTGCTTGTGATAAATTTAGATCTTATATTGTTGATTCAAAAGTTACGATTCATACTGATCATGCTGCAATTAGATACCTTATGACAAAGAAAGATGCTAAGCCGAGGCTTATTAGATGGGTACTTCTTTTGCAAGAATTTGATTTACATATTGTAGATAGGAAAGGTGCTGATAATCCTGTTGCTGATAATTTGTCTAGATTGGAAAATATTGCTTATGATCATGTTCCTGTTAATGATAGTTTTCCAAATGAACAATTGGCTGTAATAAAGGTGAGCTCGCGAGACAGTCCTTGGTATGCTGATTATGCTAACTTTATTGTTTCCAAGTACTTGCCTCCAACCTTTTCAGCTCAGCAAAGGAGGAAATTCTTTTATGACTTGAGGCATTATTTCTGGGATGACCCACACTTATATAAAGAAGGAGTGGATGGTATTATGCGAAGATGTGTTCCGAATATGAACAACAAGAGATATTGAGTAAATGTCATGGTAGTGCTTATGGAGGACATCACGCCGGAGAAAGAACCGCGCAAAAGGTTCTACAATCAGGTTTTTATTGGCCAACTCTCTTCAAGGATGCGAGAAAGTTTATTTTATCTTGTGATGAATGCCAAAGGGTTGGTAATATCTCCAGACGTAATGAAATGCCTATGAATTATACTCTTGTTATTGAACCGTTTGATTGTTGGGGATTTGACTTCATGGGACCTTTCCCGTCTTCAGAAGGTAACACTCATATACTTGTTGCTGTTGATTATGTTACTAAATGGGTGGAAGCCATACCTACAAAAAGTGCTGATGGTGAGACCTCTTTAAGAATGCTTTTAGACATTATTTTTCCTAGATTTGGAGTGCCTAGATATATTATGACTGATGGAGGTTCTCATTTTATTCATGGAGGTTTTAGAAAAACTCTTGCTAGGTATGGTATTAATCATAGAATTGCTTCCGCTTATCATCCTCAAACTAGTGGTCAAGTAGAATTATCAAATAGAGAGATTAAATCTATTTTGGGAAAGACTATTAATAAAACTAGAAAGAATTGGGCTAGTAAATTGAAGGATGCACTATGGGCTTATAGAACTGCTTATAAAAATCCCATGGGAATGTCACCTTATAAAATGGTTTATGGGAAAGCTTGTCATTTACCTTTAGAACTAGAGCACAAAGCTTATTGGGCTGTTAGAGAATTAAATAAAGATCCTAAACTTGCCGGTAATAAGAGGTTGTTGCAATTGAGTTCTCTAGATGAATGGAGAAGTGAAGCTTATGAAAATGCTAAACTCTTTAAAGAGAAAGTTAAAAAATGGCATGATAGAAGGATTATTAAAAGAGAATTTAATGTTGGGGATAAAGTCCTATTGTATCGGTCTCGTCTCAGATTCTTTGCAGGAAATTACTCTCGAAATGGGAAGGACCATATGTTGTCGAGGAGGTGTATCGTTCAGGAGCAATCAAAATTAGCTCTCTCCAAGGCAATGCCACGCAAGTGGTGAATGGACAAAGACTCAAGCATTATATCTCAGGTGATTCCTATAATGTTGATGTTGATATTATTCAAGTGGAAACACCGGAGGCTTTCATCAAAGGGCAAATTGACAGGCCGCCAGAACCCGACTTTGAATAGGTAACAGTACTGGTAATGAAAAGTACGCAATTTACTTTCCGAACAATATTTTCGCTGTTTTTGGAAAATATGAAAAATTACGAGTTTGAAACGGAGTGGAAAGGACGCACGAGGGCGTGCCACCATAGGCCGGCGCGGCCTGGCCGGGCCCGCGCGCCTATGGTTTGGCCGCCTCGTCGCCCCTTTCCGACTGTTCGATCTGGTACTTTCCGTTTGTCGTGAAATTTTTTGCTATATAATCCCCCGGAGGTCCGTATATCGTTTTCTCGACGTGTTTTGTTTCGAGCTGTTTCTGCCAGGATTTGCTTCGGATCTAGAGCCATCATGTCTTCGTCGGAAACTCCGAAGGACAGCTCCAGCAAGGATGTTGGCAACTTGTACATGGAGGAGCTGAGGATGCACCCCAAGGAGTTGCTGCTCGTTGAAGGAGAACTGCAGATCAAGGATGTCCAGGGTCCTAAAGGAGAAGGAAGCTTGGAAGACAGGATGGAGAAGCTAGAACAAGAGGTTTTCAAATACAAGAAGATGGCTGAGCATGAGGTGGATATCTTCCACAGGATTGTGTCTGAACTCATTGCTGAACATGAGAAGGAAACTGCAAAGCTTTGGGGCGACATCCTCTCACTTCACGACACCACCAACAAGCTCCAAGCACAACTCTATGATGTTCAGAATCAGAACTGTGAGTATGAAAACAGGTTTAAATACATAAGCCGTGCTGCTAGTTTCAGGATTCCCGAGACCAAGATGTCGTTTCTTGATGGAGAGCCTCTTCCTTGGAAGTTTGATGACGGGAGTTCATCACCAACATCTCCACAGGAGTAACTCATCATCGGTATTGGCATCCCCTTGGTTTGTTCCAAGCTTGGGGGAGTGCCGCGGTATCACATTATCACTACCTTTTACTTTTTATTGTCAAGTAGTGTCATATCATGAGTAGGGAAGTTATCATATAAGATGGGTTGCAGTTGGAAGTATCTCTCCTTTAGTTGGTTATCTATGTATCCCTTGGTGTGAGTTATCGTTATGGAATATTAATGAGAAGTCTTATCATTTACATTTTGCACATCTTATTTTAGTTTGCAATCTCTATTATATGATTTATCTTGTCATTAGTATTGGTATCACTTTGGGAGCATTGAATAAATCTATTTGGTTTTGGCAAACTTAGCATTGGTCAATAGCAACAACACTTTGAGGTTTAAGTAGAAAAGAGAAATACATGTAGTTGTTTCATTGTCTTTCTTTCTTGTTAGCTCATAGCTTATTATTCTGAAGTTAAAATTGTTTGTGCTTACAAGGAAGATGCATGATTGTTTCTATCACATGTATATTTGTTTGTTTCCCTCAACTCTTATGCTTGCTAATTAACCTTGCTAGCCAAAGACCTGTACTGAGAGGGAATACTTCTCGTGCATCCAAACCTTAGCCCAAACCTATGTCATTTGTGTCCACCATACCTACCTACTACATGGTATTTTCTGCCATTCCAAGTAAATACTTCATGTGCTACCTTTAAACAATTCAAAACTTAGTATCTCTTATTTGTGTTAATGTTTTATAGCTCATGAGGAAGTATGTGGTGTTTTATCTTTCAATCTTGTTGGGCAACTTTCACCAATGGACTAGTGGCTTCATCCGCTTATCCAATAATTTTGCAAAAAGAGCTGGGATTCCCAGTCCCAAATTAATTAAACTAAATAGACACTCCTCCATGGTATGTGATTGATGGACGGCACCCGAAGGATTCGGTTAGCCATGGCTTGTGTAAGCAAAGGTTGGGGGAGTGTCATCATCATAATAAAACTAAAATAAAAAGGCGCTCCTTCATGGTATGAGATTGTTGGCAGGCACCCGAGGATTCGGTTAGCCATGGTTTGTGAAAGAAAGGTTGGAAGGAGTGCCACATAAAATGAAAATAATATGGGAGCCGCTCTTTGAAGGTTTGTCTGGCAAGGGGGTTAGAGTACCCGCTATTCGTTGACAACAACAAACACCTCTCAAAATGTTACTTTTATTCTCTTTATATGATTGCAAAACTGAAAAAGCTCTAGCACATGATTTAATCCCTGCTTCCCTCTGCGAAGGGCCTGTCTTTTACTTTATGTTGAGTCAGTAAACCTATTTCCCTCCATCTCAAGCAAGCATTTGAGTAGTTGTGATCAAACCATTATATTGTGATTTGCTTCATCATGTCTTTTATTCTTCTTGTTTAGTACAAGTTTTATCTGAATGAATATAGCTTTGCAAGTTATCAATGATTATGAGGAGACCATTATGATTGAGTATGCAAGTTGTGCCATATAAACTTTAACATGAGAGCGCTGCTCAATGAGATAAATATAATCTGTTAATCGTTCTCTGACCAAGAATGAAGTTTGCCATCACCAACTATGACTTCTTATGCACCTTTATTTGTGATTACCTTATACTTGTTTCAAGTTGAGTTATATGAGGAAGTTGTTTACTATAATGTCTTGTGTGAATGAATATGATGCTTCTTGTCCGTATTTTATTTATCGACTCTTCGCTCCATAAACATGTGGTCTTACCGAAGTCGCTTTCGCTTACAACAAGCTAAGCTTGGGGGAGTTGATACGTCCAATTTGCATCACTATTTTATATCATAATTTGCTGTTATTCATTGATATATTTCATATTTGGATACAATACTTATGTTATTTCATCTATTTTGCATGTTTCATCATTATTGGAGGATCAAGCACCGGAGCCAGGATTCTGCTGGAAAAAGCACCGTCAGAACGCAATATTTCGGAAGATCAACTGTGGGAGGAAATTATACCAAAAATCCTATTTTTCAAGATGACGAAGGAAGCCAGAAGGAGGAGCCGGTGGACCCAAGGTGGGCCCAGACCATAGGGCGGCGCGGCCCATGGCCTGCCGCGCCACCATGTGGTGTGGGGGCCCACAGCCCTTTCGCCTCCTTTTCTTCGCGAAACCCTTCGTCCCGAAACCTAAGCCACGAGGGTACCTCACGAAGAGTTGCCGCCTCTGCGGGCGGAGAACACCAGAGAGAAAAGAGCTCTCCGGCGGGCAGGAATCCGCCGGGGAAATTCCCTCCCGGAGGGGGAAATCGACGCCATCGTCACCGTCATCGAGCTGGACATCATCTCCATCACCATCATCATCATCTCCACCATCATCACCGCCGTCTCCACCGCTGGACACCGTCACCGCCGTAGCAATTTGGGTTTGATCTTGATTGTTTGATAGGGGAAACTCTCCCGGTATCGATCTCTACTTGTTGATGCTATTGAGTGAAACCATTGAACCAAGTTTATGTTCAGATTGTTATTCATCATCATATCACCTCTGATCATGTTCCATATGATGTCTCGTGAGTAGTTCGTTTAGTTCTTGAGGACATGGGTGAAGTCTAAATGTTAGTAGTGAACTATGGTTGAGTAATATTCAATGGTATGATATTTAAGTTGTGGTGTTATTCTTCTAGTGGTGTCATGTGAACGTCGACTACATGACACTTCACCTTTATGGGCCTAGGGGAATGCATCTTGTACTCGTTTGCCAATTGCGGGGTTGCCGGAGTGACAGAAACCTAAACCCCCGTTGGTATATCGATGCAGGAGGGATAGCAGGATCTCAGAGTTTAAGGCTGTGGTTAGATTTATTCTTAATTACTTTCTTGTAGTTGCGGATGCTTGCAAGGGGTATAATCACAAGTATGTATTAGTCCTAGGAAGGGCGGTACATTAGCATAGGTTCACCCACACAACACTTATCATAACAATGAAGATTATTTAGCCGTATGTAGCGAAAGCACTAGACTAAAATCCCGTGTGTCCTCGAGAACGTTTGGTCATTATAAGTAAACAAACCGGCTTGTCCTTTGTGCTAAAAAGGATTGGGCCACTCGCTGCAATTGTTACTCTCGCACTTTACTTACTCGTACTTTATTCATCTGTTACATCAAAACCCCCGAATACTTGTCTGTGAGCATTTACAGTGAATCCTTCATCGAAACTGCTTGTCAACACCTTCTGCTCCTCGTTGGGATCGACATTCTTACTTATCGAAAATACTACGATACACCCCCTATACTTGTGGGTCATCAGGGCTAGGGTACCCAACCAAGGGTTGGCATCCATCTAGCTCTATCAAATTCATTGAAATGATCATTACTGCACAGCAGTTCACATCATTTATCCATCCAATAAAGCAAGGTAATACAGATAAATGAATTACACAAGTAATCAATGCACCAGAACCTTGCACATGATCCAGAGGATCACTGCAAGTATCAACTGATGCTTGAGCAAGCACCAGCACATGTCTGTGACACACACATACACAGAGATAAGCAACAACAAGGCACAGACAGCAGGTAAGCAATCCACTAACCAGCAGCTGATGATCATATGATCATCAGAGCTTGCTATAGCATGCCAGTGCATGTTAGAGCATCACTGAGCAGCAGAGCATGGACCAGTTAATTAAATAGCCACAGATAAGCAACAATTGTATCACAGATAATCATACAAACCATTTTATGATTGTATCCAGAAGCACTCCATCATGGGATGGAGTGTTAATTCAACAGCTAGGCTCAATTGAGCATGTCCAAGAATTAGAATACAAATACTAGCACATCAGGAGCACTGGCTCTTGCAAATTGCATGGATGACACACAGTCATCAGGCCAGAGGCAAGTAATTGCACACACAGGAGAGGTAGGGGAAAGATAACAGCACCAGTAACAATTAAATGAGCTTAGCATCACAGTATGCTCATGAGCAAGAGCTCATGAGTTGCAACAGCAAGTAATGGAGAAAGAACAGCACAGCTGATGCGTGTGGTTGACACGTCCGTTGGGAACCCCAAGAGGAAGGTGTGATGTGCACAGCGGCAAGTTTCCCTCAGCCCAGAAACGAACCCAGTAGAAGCACCACGGAAGGTTGATGGCGGCGGGATGTAGTGCGGTGCAACACCAGAGATTCGGCAACGTGCAACACAACCAAAGTACTTTGCCCCAACGAAACAGTGAGGTTGTCAATCTCACCGGCTTGCTGTAACAAAGGATTAACCGTATTGTGTGGAAGATGATTGTTTGCGAAAACAGTAAGAACAAGTATTGCAGTAGATTGTATTTCAGTATAGAGAATTGGACCGGGGTCCACAGTTCACTAGAGGTGTCTCTCCCATAAGATAAACAGCATGTTGGGTGAACAAATTACAGTTGGGCAATTGAAAAATAAAGAGGGCATGACCATGCACATACATATTATGATGAGTATAGTGAGATTTAATTGGGCATTACGACAAAGTACATAGACCGCCATCCAACTGCATCTATGCCTAAAAAGTCCACCTTCGGTTATCATCCGAACCCCCTCCAGTATTAAGTTGCAAAGCAACAGACAATTGCATTAAGTATGGTGCGTAATGTAATCAACAACTACATCCTTAGACATAGCATCAATGTTTTATCCCTAGTGGCAACAGCACAACACAACCTTAGAACTTTCTGTCACTGTCCCAGTATCAATGTAGGCATGAACCCACTATCGAGCATAAATACTCCCTCTTGGAGTTACAAGCATCTACTTGGCCAGAGCATCTACTAGTAACGGAGAGCATGCAAGATCATAAACAACACATAGACATAACTTTGATAATCAACATAACAAGTATTCTCTATTCATCGGATCCCAACAAACACAACATATAGAATTACAGATAGATGATCTTGATCATGTTAGGCAGCTCACAAGATCCGACAATGAAGCACAATGGGGAGAAGACAACCATCTAGCTACTGCTATGGACCCATAGTCTAGGGGTAGACTACTCACACATCACTCCGGAGGCGACCATGGCGGCGTAGAGTCCTCGGGAGATGAATCCCCTCTCCGGCAGGGTGCCGGAGGCGATCTCTGGATCCCCGAGATGGGATCGGCGGCGGCGCGTCTCGAAGGTTTTCCGTATCGTGGCTGGTACTGGGGGTTTCGCAACGGAGGCTTTAAGTAGGCGGAAGGGCAGGTCAAGAGGCGGCACGAGGGCCCCACACCACAGGCCGCGCGGCCAAGGGGGGCCGCGCCGCCTAGGGTGTGGCCACCTCGTGGCCCCACTCTCTCCTCTTCGGACTTCTGGAAGCTTCGTGGCAAAATAGGACCCTGGGCGTTGATTTCGTCCAATTCCGAGAATATTTCGTTACTAGGATTTCTGAAACCAAAACAGCAGAAACTCGGCACTTCGGCATCTTGTTAATAGGTTAGTTCCAGAAAATGCACGAATATGACATAAAGTGTGCATAAAACATGTAGATAACATCAATAATGTGGCATGGAACATAAGAAATTATCGATACGTCGGAGACGTATCAGCATCCCCAAGCTTAGTTGCTCGTCCCGAGCAGGTAAACGATAACACAGATAATTTCGGAGTGACATGCCATCATAACCTTAATCATACTATTTGTAAAGCATATGTAGTGAATGCAGCGATCAAAACAATGTATATGACATGAGTAAACAAGTGAATCATATAGCAAAGACTTTTATGAATAGCACTTCAAGACAAGCATCAATAAGTCTTGCATAAGAGTTAACTCATAAAGCAATAATTCATAGTAAAAGCATTGAAGCAACACAAAAGAAGATTAAGTTTCAGCGGTTGCTTTCAACTTGTAACATGTATATCTCATGGATATTGTCAACATAGAGTAATATAATAAGTGCAATATGCAAATATGTAGGAATCAATGCACAGTTCACACAAGTGTTTGCTTCTTGAGGTGGAGAGAAATAGGTGAACTGACTCAACAATAAAAGTAAAAGAATGGTCCTCCATAGAGGAAAAGCATCGATTGCTATATTTGTGCTAGAGCTTTGATTTTGAAAACATGAAACAATTTTGTCAACGGTAGTAATAAAGCATATGTATCATGTAAATTATATCTTACAAGTTGCAAGCCTCATGCATAGTATACTAATAGTGTCCGCACCTTGTCCTAATTAGCTTGGACTACCGGATCATCACAATGCACATGTTTTAACCAAGTGTCACAAAGGGGTACCTCTATGCCGCCTGTACAAAGGTCTAAGGAGAAAGCTCGCATTGGATTTCTCGCTATTGATTATTCTCAACTTAGACATCCATACCGGGACAACATAGACAACAGATAATGGACTCCTCTTTTATGCATAAGCATGTAACAACAATTAATAATTTTCTCATTTGAGATTGAGGATATATGTCCAAAACTGAAACTTCCACCATGGATCATGGCTTTAGTTAGCGGCCCAATGTTCTTCTCTAACAATATGCATGCTTAACCATAAGGTGGTAGATCGCTCTTACTTCAGACAAGACGAACATGCATAGCAACTCACATGAAATTCAACAAAGAGTAGTTGATGGCGTCCCCAGTGAACATGGTTATCGCACAACAAGCAACTTAATAAGAGATAAAGTGCATAATTACATATTCAATACCACAATAGTTTTTAAGCTATTTGTCCCATGAGCTATATATTGTAAGGCGAATGATGGAGTTTTAAAGGTAGCACTCAAGCAATTTACTTTGGAATGGCGGAAAATACCATGTAGTAGGTAGGTATGGTGGACACAAATGGCATAGTGGTTGGCTCAAGTATTTTGGATGCATGAGAAGTATTCCCTCTCGATACAAGGTTTAGGCTAGCAAGGCTTATTTGAAACAAACACAAGGATGAACCGGTGCAGCAAAACTCACATAAAAGACATATTATAAACATTATAAGACTCTACACCGTCTTCCTTGTTGTTCAAACTCAATACTAGAAATTATCTAGACCTTAGAGAAACCAAATATGCAAACCAAATTTTAGCATGCTCTATGTATTTCTTCATTAATGGGTGCAAAGCATATGATGCAAGAGCTTAAACATGAGCACAACAATTGCCAAGTATCACATTACCCAAGACATTATAGCAAATTACTACATGTATCATTTTCCAATTCCAACCATATAACAATTTAACGAAGAAGAAACTTCGCCATGAATACTATGAGTAGAAACTAAGGACATACTTGTCCATATGCTACAGCGGAGCGTGTCTCTCTCCCATAAAGTGAATGCTAGGATCCATTTTATTCAAACAAAACAAAAACAAAAACAAACCGACGCTCCAAGCAAAGCACATAAGATGTGACGGAATAAAAATATAGTTTCAGGGGAGGAACCTGATAATGTTGTCGATGAAGAAGGGGATGCCTTGGGCATCCCCAAGCTTAGACGCTTGAGTCTTCTTGATATATGCAGGGGTGAACCACCGGGGCATCCCCAAGCTTAGAGCTTTCACTCTCCTTGATCATGTTGCATCATACTCCTCTCTTGATCCTTGAAAACTTCCTCCACACCAAACTTAGAACAACTCATTAGAGGGTTAGTGACAATAAAAATTAACATGTTCAGAGGTGACACAATCATTCTTAACACTTCTGGACATTGCATAAAGCTACTGGACATTAATGGATCAAAGAAATTCATCCAACATAGCAAAAGAGGCAATGCGAAATAAAAGGCAGAATCTGTCAAAACAGAACAGTTCGTATTGACGAATTTTATCGAGGCACCAGACTTGCTCAAATGAAAATGCTCAAATTGAATGAAAGTTGCGTACATATCTGAGGATCACGCACGTAAATTGGCATAATTTTCTGAGCTACCTACAGGGAGGCAGGTCGGAATTCGTGACAGCAAAGAAATCTGAAACTGCGCAGTAATCCAAATCTAGTATGAACTTTTCTATCAACGACTTTACTTGGCACAACAAAACACTAAACTAAGATAAGGAGAGATTGCTACAGTAGTAAACAACTTCCAAGACACAAAATAAAAACAAAGTACTGTAGGTAAAAACATGGGTTGTCTCCCATAAGCGCTTTTTTTAACGCCTTTCAGCTAGGCGCAGAAAGTGTGTATCAAGTATTATCGAGAGACGAAGTGTCAACATCATAATTTGTTCTAATAATAGAATCAAAAGGTAACTTCATTCTCTTTCTAGGGAAGTGTTCCATACCTTTCTTGAGAGGAAATTGATATTTTATATTACCTTCCTTCATATCAATGATAGCACCAACAGTTCGAAGAAAAGGTCTTCCCAATATAATGGGACAAGATGCATTGCATTCAATATCCAAGACAACAAAATCAACGGGACAAGGTTATTGTTAACGGTAATGCGAACATTATCAACTTTCCCCAAAGGTTTCTTTGTAGAATGATCAGCAAGATTAACATCCAAATAACAATTTTTCAATGGGCAAGTCAAGCATATCATAAATTTTCTTAGGCATAACAGAAATACTTGCACCAAGATCACATAAAGCATTACAATCAAAATCTTTAACCTTCATCTTAATGATGGGCTCCCAACCATCCTCTAGCTTTCTAGGAATAGAGGCTTCGCGCTCTAGTTTCTCTTCTCTAGCTTTTATGAGAGCATTTGTAATATGTTGCGTGAAAGCCAAATTTATAGCACTAGCATTAGGACTTTTAGCAAGTTTTTGCAAGAACTTTATAACTTCAGAGATGTGGCAATCATCAAAATTCAAACCATTATAATCTAAAGCAATGGGATCATCATCCCCAATGTTGGAAAAAATTTCAGCAGCTTTATCACAGGCAGTTTCAGCAGTTTCAGGCAGTTTCTCGCGCTTTGCATTAGAAGTGGAAACATTGCTAACACCAATTCTTTTATTATTAATAGTAGGAGGTGCAGCAACATGTGTAGCATTAGCATTACTAGTGGTGGTAATAGTCCAAACTTTAGCTACATTCTTCTCTTTAGCTAGTTTTTCATTTTCTTCTCTATCCCACCTAGCACGCAGTTCAGCCATTAATCTTATATTCTCATTAATTCTAACTTGGATGGCATTTGCTGTAGTAACAATTTTATTATGATGATTTTCATTAGTCATAACTTTCGATTTCAAAAGATCAACATCAGCAGCAAGACTATCGACTTTAGAAGCAAGTATATCAATTTTCCCAAGCTTTTCTTCAACAGATTTGTTAAAAGCAGTTTGTGTACTAATAAATTCTTTAAGCATGGCTTCAAGTCCAGGGGGTGTGTTCCTATTATTGTTGTAAGAATTCCCATAAGAATTACCATAGCCGTTGCCATTATTATAAGGATATGGCCTATAGTTGTTACTAGAATTGTTCCGGTAAGCATTGTTGTTGAAATTATTATTTTTAATGAAGTTCACATCAACATGTTCTTCTTGTGCAACCAATGAAGCTAATGGAACATTATTAGGATCAATATTAGTCCTATCATTCACAAGCATAGACATAATAGCATCAATCTTATCACTCAAGGAAGAGGTTTCTTCGACAGAATTTACCTTCTTACCTTGTGGAGCTCTTTCCGTGTGCCATTCAGAGTAGTTGATCATCATATTATCAAGAAGCTTTGTTGCTTCACCAAGAGTGATGGACATAAAGGTACCTCCAGCAGCTGAATCCAATAAATTCCGCGAAGAAAAATTTAGTCCTGCATAGAAGGTTTGGATGATCATCCAAGTAGTCAGTCCATGGGTTGGGCAATTTTTAACCAGAGATTTCATTCTTTCCCAAGCTTGAGCAACATGTTCAGTATCTAATTGTTTAAAATTCATTATGCTACTCCTCAAAGATATAATTTTAGCAGGGGGATAATATCTACCAATAAAAGCATCCTTGCATTTAGTCCATGAATCAATACTATTCTTAGGCAGAGATAGCAACCAATCTTTAGCTCTTCCTCTTAATGAGAAAGGGAACAATTTTAATTTTATAATGTCACCATCTACATCCTTATACTTTTGCATTTCACATAATTCAACAAAATTATTAAGATGGGCAGCAGCATCATCAGAACTAACACCAGAAAATTGCTCTCGCATAACAAGATTCAGTAAAGCAGGTTTAATTTCAAAGAATTCTGCTGTAGTAGCAGGTGGAGCAATAGGTGTGCATAAGAAATCATTATTATTTGTGGTTGTGAAGTCACACAACTTAGTATTTTCAGGGTTGGCCATTTTAGCAACAGTAAATAAAGCAAACTAGATAAAGTAAATGCAAGTAACTAATTTTTTTGTGTTTTTGATATAGCAAACAAGATAGCAAATAAAGTAAAACTAGCAACTAATTTTTTTGTATTTTGATTTAGTGCAGCAAACAAAGTAGTAAATAAAACTAAGCAAGACAAAAACAAAGTAAAGAGATTGAGAAGTGGAGACTCCCCTTGCAGCGTGTCTTGATCTCCCCGGCAACGGCGCCAGAAATTTGCTTGATGCGTGTGGTTGACACGTCCGTTGGGAACCCCAAGAGGAAGGTGTGATGCGCACAGCGGCAAGTTTCCCTCAGTAAGAAACCAAGGTTTAATCGAACCAGTAGGAGTCAAGAAGCACGTTGAAGGTTGATGGCGGCGGGATGTAGTGCGGCGCAACACCAGATTCCGCCAACGTGGAACCTGCACAACACAACCAAAGTACTTTGCCCCAACGAAACAGTGAGGTTGTCAATCTCACCGGCTTGCTGTAACAAAGGATTAACCGTATTGTGTGGAAGATGATTGTTTACGAGAAAACAGTAGAACAAGTATTGCAGTAGATTGTATTTCAGTATAGAGAATTGGACCGGGGTCCACAGTTCACTAGAGGTGTCTCTCCCATAAGATAAACAGCATGTTGGGTGAACAAATTACAGTTGGGCAATTGACAAATAAAGAGGGCATGACCATGCACATACATATTATGATGAGTATAGTGAGATTTAATTGGGCATTACGACAAAGTACATAGACCGCCATCCAGCATGCATCTATGCCTAAAAAGTCCACCTTCAGGTTATCATCCGAACCCCTCCAGTATTAAGTTGCAAAGCAACAGACAATTGCATTAAGTATGGTGCGTAATGTAATCAACAACTACATCCTTAGACATAGCATCAATGTTTTATCCCTAGTGGCAACAGCACAACACAACCTTAGAACTTTCTGTCACTGTCCCAGGTATCAATGGAGGCATGAACCCACTATCGAGCATAAATACTCCCTCTTGGAGTTACAAGCATCTACTTGGCCAGAGCATCTACTAGTAACGGAGAGCATGCAAGATCATAAACAACACATAGACATAACTTTGATAATCAACATAACAAGTATTCTCTATTCATCGGATCCCAACAAACGCAACATATAGAATTACAGATAGATGATCTTGATCATGTTAGGCAGCTCACAAGATCCGACAATGAAGCACAATGGGGAGAAGACAACCATCTAGCTACTGCTATGGACCCATAGTCCAGGGGTAGACTACTCACACATCACTCCGGAGGCGACCATGGCGGCGTAGAGTCCTCCGGGAGATGAATCCCCTCTCCGGCAGGGTGCCGGAGGCGATCTCCTGGATCCCCCGAGATGGGATCGGCGGCGGCGTCTGGAAGGTTTTCCGTATCGTGGCTCTCGGCATCGGGGTTTCGCAACGGAGGCTTTAAGTAGGCGGAAGGGCAGGTCAAGAGGCGGCACGAGGGCCCCACACCACAGGGCCGCGCGGCCGGGGGGCCGCGCCTCCTAGGGTGTGGCCACCTCGTGGCCCCACTGTCTCCTCTTCGGACTTGGAAGCTTCGTGGCAAAATAGGACCGGGCGTTGATTTCGTCCAATTCCGAGAATATTTCGTTACTAGGATTTCTGAAACCAAAAACAGCAGAAAACAGAACCGGCACTTCACATCTTGTTAATAGGTTAGTTCCGTAAAATGCACGAATATGACATAAAGTGTGCATAAAACATGTAGATAACATCAATAATGTGGCATGGAACATAAGAAATTATCGATACGTGGAGACGTATCAACAAAGACAGTCTAGAACCATGGCAAGACAAGCACAAGCAGTGAGCGCAGAAGATGCCTAGCCCAGCACGACGCAGCAGCTAGCACAGCACCAGGGCTGGCATAGCGCAAGGCCACATAAGCGTAGCAGCAGCAACACATCGGCATGGCAAGCATCTCCACAGGGAGAAGCAGGCCAGTGGCCGAGCTAGACGAAGGGGAGGAGAAGAGAAGAAAGTAGAACAGGTAACAGAGGAGGAAGGAGGAGGAGTAACTTACCGCGAAGCGATGAGCACGACCATGGCGGCACGGCACACGCCGGGCGAACGGCGGCGCCAGGCCAAGCCAAGCCTGGTCACCACATCGCCGCAATGCCGCATCACCACGGCGGCGCCACGGCGCCAGGGACGCACGAACGGCGGATCTTCACAGATCCGTGCGCCGAGGCGCGACGCGTTGGGGGCGAGTCGAGGAGGACACGAGTGTCAGATCGGCGCGGACCACCATGTCCGCCGTCGAGAGGCGGTCCAGATCCACACCATTTCGTCGCCGGTGATGGCCGGAGACGGCCGGATCAAAGCGGCGACGGCGGAGGCGATTTCGGCGTCGCGAGTCGAGAGGGGGATTAGGGTTAGGACACCGCGAGGAGATGACGGCGACGGGTCGGTTGGACCGAGCACAGTGGGCTGGTCCAACCTAACCAGCTCGGCCGCCGACGTGGGCCCGAGGGGTATTTTGATATTTCAAAATACCCATTTAAGTGAGTATTTCTAAGAATTTTATAAAATAGAATATAGCTCTAAAAAAATAATTAAAAATATGAAAATGCTCAGCATAAAATTCTCTATCGAATAAAATATCAAAAGGAATTTTTGAAGACAACTAAGAATAAGTCCTAATTTGATGATTATAATAATCATTTAAATCACACTTTATATTTTCAATAATGAAAATAAGTCCATAAATTCTTTTGGACTTGAAAAACACCTTGACAACATTTAAATGTTGTATTTTACCCTCAACTGAGTATCCCTAAATTGTTCTTAGTAATTACCTCTCACATAAAATGATAAGACATCGGAAGGGGGGAACAAACCCTAAAAATGGAAAGCATGCATAATTGCTTCTTTAACCATTGCCCTTATCGGACAATGATGCTATTTTTCAGCAACAGAGGACAAGGGTCAGTCCACACCATCCAACTGCAACACTTTGCAGTGTTCAGGCAAGTTCATCACTTGCTCATGTCATTTGAGTATCTTTATCAAATTACTTGCAAAGTACTATGGTTATCGCTATTGCATAAAAACCAAAACCACTATTTTCATAACTATGAATATGACTATGTGGTGGGCAATGGAACCATGGATTGTGTTGAAATGGTGGAGGTTCCATTGCAAGGGTTTATATCCATCTAGGATTAAACAACAAATGTCGTCCAGTGATTCTTGTGCCGTAATACCCGTGTTAACCATAAGATCTGGAGTGGGACGGAATAGTCAATCGTATTTCCACCTCTTGTACATCAACGGATGCGCTTACCGTAGCAGTTGTATCTTGCGAGAACAACCGGAGGGTGGGGATCCCATTCTAATTCCCCACGGTAATGCGGTCTATGATGGGTTGCAGCTACCGGCGAAGGAGTTTATGGTAGAGCCCAGAACTGTTGTCGTGGTCGGGGTCCACCCTGAAATTACGGGAATAATGGGACCGGCGAGGACCCAGGGTCGGGGTTTGCAACAAAGGGTGGGTGTGCGAGGTAGCGGAGGAATATGATTGGCTATGACCTTATACCGGGCCTCACACCATAGGAAGTGTGGACGGGAAAGCTGCCCGGTTGGCACCAAGGTTAAGATCTCTTATGGGTAAAGCAACACACCTCTGCAGAGTGTAAAGAAACGTGACCTGTCACTCCCTGTTCCGGGATATGGTACTGCGAACGCGGTCGGAAAGGAGCTCCATGAAGTTCTAGTAAACCGGTGAAGGCTAACAGACATAGCTCTTTGATATAAAAGCAATCTCTTGAAGAAATGTTTACCAAAACCTGCATTGGTATTTGATGCGTGTGGTTGACACGTCCGTTGGGAACCCCAAGAGGAAGGTGTGATGCGCACAGCGGCAAGTTTCCCTCAGTAAGAAACCAAGGTTTAATCGAACCAGTAGGAGTCAAGAAGCACGTTGAAGGTTGATGGCGGTGGGATGTAGTGCGGCGCAACACCAGAGATTCCGGCGCCAACGTGGAACCTGCACAACACAACCAAAGTACTTTGCCCCAACGAAACAGTGAGGTTGTCAATCTCACCGGCTTGCTGTAACAAAGGATTAACCGTATTGTGTGGAAGATGATTGTTTGCGAAAAACAGTAGAACAAGTATTGCAGTAGATTGTATTTCAGTATAGAGAATTGGACCGGGGTCCACAGTTCACTAGAGGTGTCTCTCCCATAAGATAAACAGCATGTTGGGTGAACAAATTACAGTTGGGCAATTGACAAATAAAGAGGGCATGACCATGCACATACATATTATGATGAGTATAGTGAGATTTAATTGGGCATTACGACAAAGTACATAGACCGCCATCCAGCATGCATCTATGCCTAAAAAGTCCACCTTCAGGTTATCATCCGAACCCCCTCCAGTATTAAGTTGCAAAGCAACAGACAATTGCATTAAGTATGGTGCGTAATGTAATCAACAACTACATCCTTAGACATAGCATCAATGTTTTATCCCTAGTGGCAACAGCACAACACAACCTTAGAACTTTCTGTCACTGTCCCAGGTATCAATGTAGGCATGAACCCACTATCGAGCATAAATACTCCCTCTTGGAGTTACAAGCATCTACTTGGCCAGAGCATCTACTAGTAACGGAGAGCATGCAAGATCATAAACAACACATAGACATAACTTTGATAATCAACATAACAAGTATTCTCTATTCATCGGATCCCAACAAACGCAACATATAGAATTACAGATAGATGATCTTGATCATGTTAGGCAGCTCACAAGATCCGACAATGAAGCACAATGGGGAGAAGACAACCATCTAGCTACTGCTATGGACCCATAGTCCAGGGGTAGACTACTCACACATCACTCCGGAGGCGACCATGGCGGCGTAGAGTCCTCCGGGAGATGAATCCCCTCTCCGGCAGGCCGGAGGCGATCTCCTGGATCCCCCGAGATGGGATCGGCGGCGGCGTCTCTGGAAGGTTTTCCGTATCGTGGCTCTCGGCACGGGGGTTTCGCAACGGAGGCTTTAAGTAGGCGGAAGGGCAGGTCAAGAGGCGGCACGAGGCCCCACACCACAGGGCCGCGCGGCCAAGGGGGCCACCTCGTGGCCCCACTTCGTCTCCTCTTCGGACTTGGAAGCTTCGTGGAAAAATAGGACCCCGGGGCGTTGATTTCGTCCAATTTCGAGAATATTTCGTTACTAGGATTTCTGAAACCAAAAACAGCAGAAAACAGAACTGGCACTTCGGCATCTTGTTAATAGGTTAGTTCCAGAAAATGCACGAATATGACATAAAGTGTGCATAAAACATGTAGATAACATCAATAATGTGGCATGGAACATAAGAAATTATCGATACGTCGGAGACGTATCAGTATTAGACTTTCTGGTCTAATATCGTAGCTAGTGCATTAAACACCTCTTATCTATAATGAACTTGTTGAGTACGCTCGTACTCATCCCACTCTTAAATCCCTTGCTTAGATTGTCTGAATCATCTGGAGGAGGACTACAACAACCCTGAAGGAGCCGAGATCATCGGCTACGAAGAACCAGACCTCTCGGGAGGTATTGAAGGCGTAGACTACCTCATAGTCTACGGAACCAGGGAGGCTTCCGGAGGAGATCAAGCCTAGAATCATCTAGTAGTAATAGTAGCCGAGCAGCCCGAACTCTTAATACTAGCTGCTCGAGGGAATAAATGTATAACTTAATGAGACTTCTATATTGTAAGCTAAGTTGGGTTCGCCTCGAACCCAGGAGTATCCCTCTTAGGACCCAAGAGGAGCTCCGAGACGATATGTGTAATATGCTTGTAATAATAAATGAATGAGTTATGGACCTGCTATGTTCTGTTGTACTACTCTAAGGGATGTAATATTTGCGGAATGGTACTTCGTGAATGTTATGTCAACGACTGGCATACTACAACATGCAGTGGTATGCAGGGTCACCACAGTTGGTATCAGAGCAAAAGCTTTGACCTTAGGTTGGAACCTAGTAAATGGGACCGAACGTTAGGAGTCAAATAGGACTAGTAAAGAATTCTCTAAAAATATGGTGTATATTCAATTGAGAATACAACAATCATATATTTTAGTGCGATAATTCTTTATTATCTCTATTATGATGCATTATTACTAATCTTATATTCTTTCTATTTCTACAGCCAACAATGGCAAGTTCACGTCCGGGACGAAACGTGAAAGTGATGGATTCCACACTGAGTGAATATGAAGGAGGACTTGCAGATATTCTACGAGCCATGTTACTTGAATTTGGGTGTGATCCCCAGATCCAAGTAAAGAAATACATGTACTATGATGGTACTGTATTGGCAAAGTGTAGGGTAGGGCTACGACTTCCCGAATCTTTGGGAATGAGCGTAGTAATGCCAGCAGGTGAAGCCAGAACTATCAACACAGCCTACCATATAGCCGTTATGAGAGCCATAACCGATATTCGGGAGCATAAGACGAAAGAGCTTATGGGTTCCGAATTCACCCACATTCCTCATATGGAGGAGGAAGATGATCCCATGCTTAACCACTTCAAATATGCAAAACGCAAACCAGTAGAAGCTGCAAAATACATGGATAATAGCCGCAACTTACTATCATTGCTCTTTCAGTTGAACCATCATTTGACGGGAGCAATTGATACGATGCTAGAGGAGTTTACTGAACCCAAGGAGGAGACTAGGGGGAAAGAACCTATGGAGAATGTGGTGCACACACCAGTTTACTCAGCTGGTGACTACATTATTATTGACCACCTTGATCGAGAAACTACACCTGTTACACCGGGGAACTATTTTAATAGTTCCTATAGAGGCTATGAGGGTGGAGAGGAATCCGGAAACAATCAGCATTCCGAGACTCCTATAGAAAACTCCACGGGTTGGCGTTGGGGGTCTGATACTGGAACTCATAGTACTTCAGTGTATTATGACGGAGAGATGAATGAGGACGCCACGACCCAGAACCAGAGTTATCCAGGTAATGGGGGAGTTGATGGAGAGTATCCGATACAGGTTGAGTCGGATACAAATGTTGGAAACACCTATGGTGGAGCTACAGGGGAGTACACCCGATGGGTGGACTATGATGCACTCAATGACCAGTTTGTGAACACTGATTTCTCCCTAGGATCATCATCGATTCTCGACTACCAGCCGAGGGAAACCTTATGTTCCAGGTTCTATCAGGAGGACGACACGTTCGACCGGATGGAAGCCTGGGATGTACCGGGAGTGAAGCACGACTAGAGACCACCAAGGGAGGCGAGACTATAATACACAAGTACCACGTGTATTATAGTATGTAATATTTGTAGAAATTTGTACATATACTTCAATAAGTGAGTTTGCATACTCACAACGTCACTGAGTATTGTAATAAGACCACTTAAGTATGTATATACATGGTATATGTTTTGTATGATTTGGATTTGCTTCTTGATTTCCATTGCGTGACTAGTTCTGTGCACAAAGTTGAGCTCAGAAAACTTGCGCATGGAGTAATTATGAGTATCATCTTGTGTTGCAGAACTAGGGGGATATGTCGGGACCGGTAGGAGAGGAGACCGAAGCGCATGGAGCGCGAGGCGAACAGAAGGAAGAGGCTGAGGAAGCAGCCAGGAATCAGTTTCCACCACCACCACCACCCATGACGCAGCAGAATTTCGTCCAGTATATGCAAATGATGGAAGAGAGACAACGGGTAACGTTGGAGCAGCAGAATAAATTCTTCCAGGAGCTGCTGCAACAGAACATGGTGGAGAGACCCGAGAATCAGGGAGTCACTTTATCAGACTTCCAGAACACCAAGCCTATATCTTTCGCATACGCGCCCGAGCCAATGGACGCGGAGGATTGGCTTATGGACACCGAGCGAAAGCTCAATACTGTTGGTTGCAACGACCAGGAGAAGGTTCGATATGCTACACATTTGTTGTGTGGACCTGCCGCATCATGGTGGGACAACATCGTAGCCGTTTATCCGGCTGGAAAAGTGTTTACCTGGGAGGAGTTTGCGAGGAAGTTCAGGGAATCCAATGTCCCTGAAAGCATTGTGGAACTGAAGCGTCGAGAATTCGAAAGTCTCGAGCAGAAGGATAAGGCCATCCTGACTTATGTCAGGGAATTCTCAAAGCTGTCCCGGTACGCTGTTGAAGAAGTCAACACCGAGGACAAGAAAAAGAAGAGGTTCTTGAGGGGTTAAGTCCCCAGTTCAAGGTACAGCTCCGTATGATGAGAGCGACGAGTTCCAAGAGTTGGTGGATGCAGCCATCACTCTTGAAGATGACTTTAAACAGCTGCAAGAGGAGAAGAGGAAGAAGGCCAAGTTTGAGCCTAAGAGGTTTGTCAGTAACAAGCCCAATACCAGCTTGAGTATCAAGCCAAGATACAACAACAACAACAACAACAACAACAACTACTACGGTAGCAGGAAGAACCAAGCATTCCAGACTGCAAATCAAATAGTTTGCAGAAGCTGTGGATTCACAGGACATTTTGCCAAGGATTGCAAGAAGCCAAGGATCATATGCTTTGGTTGTCGTCAGGAGGGGCACATGCTGAAGGACTGCCCCAAGAGAAATACGGAGGAGGTCAGTCAGGAGGAGGAGGAAGCCGTGGAGGAAACAACAGAGGGAATTGGAAGAACAAGAAACCCTTCGGCAAATTGAACTGCACCAGCCTGGAGGAGGTGGTCAACTCTGATCAGGCAGTGATAGGTACGCTCCAGATACTCACTCATCCTGGCAAAGTACTTTTTGATACTGGTGCAACTACATCATTCATTTCTCAGCAATTCATCATCAAACATGGGATTAGTTGCACTAAGTTAGATACACCCATAACCATACTTTCCGCGGGGGGAACGATAGTAGTAACCCATACCAAACAAAAACAAGTCATCATGATCAATAAGTGCGCGTTTGACGCAGACCTGTTCATTTTACCGATGAAGGACATTGATGTCATTCTTGGTATGAACTGGTTAGAAGCTAACGGAGCATTGATCGACTGTGTGAGCAAGACGTGTCTTTGAAAAGCCCCGATGGAAGTAGAATGATCTACCAAGGAGACAAGCATACACAGATAGAAGTCGAGCTACAGCTGAACAGCATGAAGGAGGTGAAATTGGAAGATATACCTGTAGTAAATGAATTCCAGGATGTGTTTCCTAAGGAATTACCTGGAATGCCACCAGATAGGGAGATAGAATTCACTATCGACCTAATTCCAGGAACAGCTCCGATTGCTAAAGCACCATATAAGATGGGGCCTAAGGAGTTGAAAGAACTTAAGGAGCAATTGGATGACTTGGAACAAAAAGGATTCATACAAGAAAGTGTTTCACCATGGGGATCACCTGTGATATTCGTAGATAAAAGAGATGGAGGTAGAAGGATGTGCGGAGACTACAGGAATTTGAACAATGTCACAATCAAGAACAAGTATCCACTTCCAAGAATACAAGATCTATTCGATCAAGTTAGAGGCGCGGGAGTCTTTTCCAAAATTGATCTAAGATCCGGTTATCACCAGATAAAGATCAAGAAGGAAGACGTTCCGAAAACTACCTTTGTTTCAAGGTATGGACATCATGAATACCTTGTAGTGCCTTTTGGATTAACCAATGCCCCAGTAATTTTCATGAATCTCATGAATAAGATCTTCATGCCATATCTAGACAAGTTTGTCATCGTATTCATTGATGATATCTTGATCTATTCCAAAGACAAGGCCGAACATGCTGAACATCTGAGGTTAGTATTGCAAACACTAAGAGAACATCAACTCTATGCCAAGTTTAGCAAGTGTGAATTTTGGCTAGATCAAGTGGAATTTCTGGGTCATGTCATTAGCAAAGATGGAATAGCTGTTAACCCGAGCAAGGTAGCAGCAGTTCTAGAATGGGAAGCACCCAAGACTGTCAAGGAAATCCGAGGATTCCTAGGAATGGCAGGATACTATCGGAGATTCATTGAAGGATTCTCCAAGATAGCAGGACCAATGACAAAGCTGTTAAGAAAGAACACACCATTCGTGTGGTCAGAGGAGTGTGAGAAGAGTTTTCAAACTCTGAAAGAGAAACTCACCACAGCAGCGGTTCCTGAAGTTGGCAAGGATTACACCGTGTACTGTGACGCATCCAAGCATGGATTGGGTTGCGTACTTATGCAAGATCAGAAAGTGATATCTTATGGATCGAGGCAACTCAGACCTCATGAAGTGAACTATCCAACACATGACTTAGAATTAGCAGCAGTTGTATTTGCACTTAAAACATGGAGACATTTTCTCTATGGAGCCAAGTGTGAGCTCTATACAGATCATAAGAGTCTCAAATACTTCTTCACTCAGAAGGAACTCAATATGAGGCAGAAAAGATGGCTTGAACTGATCAAGGATTATGATTTGACCATCAATTATACTCCAGGAAAGGCCAATGTTGTAGCAGATGCCTTGAGTAGGAAGAGCACCGGAGGAGTGGAACAAGAGTTATCACCGGAGTTGAGGAAGGAAATAAGTCAAGCCCAGATACAACTTTGGGAGAAAGAAGCTCATGAAGGACTATCGGCTTTACAAGTAGCCGATGAGCTAAATGTCAACCTGAAGAATGAGATAATGATGGGTCAGTTGGACGATCCATTCATCGTGGAGGAGATGAGAAGGATAGATGAAGGAAGACCATCAGAATTTCATCGAGGAGAATCGGGATCATTATGGTTCCAGAAGAGGATTTGTGTTCCGGATATTGCTAAAATCAAGGAAGTAATACTCCGGGAAGCCCATCAAACACCATATTCCATTCATCCGGGAAGTACAAAGATGTACATGGATCTAAAGGAGCTATTCTGGTGGAACAACATGAAGAGAGAAATAGCACAGTATGTGGCGGAATGCCATACCTGCCAAAGGGTGAAAGCTGAACACCAGAGTCCGGCAGGAAAGTTACAACCTTTACCCATTCCAGAATGGAAATGGGAGGAGATAGGAATGGATTTCATCACCGGACTACCCATGACCAATAAAAAGAAGGACATGATATGGGTAATCGTGGACCGGTTGACGAAAAGTGCACACTTCTTAGCGGTAAATCAGCAAGATAAAGGAGAGAAACTCATCGATCTTTACATCAAAGAGATCGTGAGTAAACATGGAGTGCCCAAGAAGATCGTGTCGGATCGAGGATCCGTGTTCACGTCAGCATTTTGGAAGCAACTACACGAAGCTTTAGGATCCAAGTTGGACTATAGTACCGCCTATCATCCCCAGACAGGTGGACAAACCGAGAGAACTAACCAGATCTTAGAGGATATGCTTAGGGCTTGTGCCCTAGACTTCGGAGGATCATGGGAGGAGCACCTACCATTAGCAGAGTTTTCATACAATAATAGCTATCAAAGCAGCATCAAGATGGCACCGTTCGAAGCTCTGTATGGAAGGAAGTGTAGATCACCCATATGTTGGTATGAAGCTGGAGCAAGCAAAGAGTTCAATCCTGATTATGTCAAGGAAAAGCAACAAATCATTGACATCATAAGAGATAGGTTGAAGATAGCTCAAAGTCGGCAGAAGAGTTATGCCGATCAGAAGAGAAGAACATGGGAGCCACAAGTTGGAGACATGGTATATCTTAAGGTGAGCCCGATGAAAGGACTTCAAAGATTTGGAGTAAAGGGAAAGTTAAGCCCTAGGTACATCGGACCTTTCAAGATTCTGAGTCAAAACCGAGGGTTAGCCTTTGAATTGGAACTACCGGGAAGGTTATCTCAGGTTCACAACGTATTCCATGTGTCGCAACTCAGAAAGTGTTTAAAGACCCCAGATGAACCAGTATCACATGAAGAGCTCGAGTTACAACCAGATTTGACTTACATCGAGAAGCCAGCGAAGATTCTCGAGGAGAACTGGAAACAACTCAGGAATCGAGCTATAAAGTACTGCAAGATACAATGGAAGCATCATCCCGAGAGGGAGCCACCTGGGAAAAGGAGGAAGACCTGAGGAAAACATACCCCGAACTCTTCAGGTATTACAACCACAACTTCGGGACGAAGTTTTCTTTAAGGGGAAAGGCTGTAATATCCCAGGTTTAGAGACGATCGAGGGGTAGATTTTAGAAAGGGATGTGCATTGCATTGTAAATTACGGGGAAATTTCGCGCTTTTAAAACAAAACTGCATCGAAGGGGAACATGTTTCTCTCTCGACACCTTACAGGGTTAGGGTTTCGAGAGTGCGACAAACTTGTTCCTACTGAACTAAATTAGGGTTTTGGAGAAGAGAGAAGAGATATTGCATTATAAACTTAAGTTGCATGATTGAATTCAAATTTAAGTTGCATGATTGAATTCAACTCCAAAGTTGAATTTGAATTTCAAATTCAAACATTAAATAAATAACCATAATTCAATTATGAGGAAATTCATCTAGTCAAATGTAAATAATATACATTATGAACAATACAAATAAGAAGACAAGCTCATTAGAGAAAAACTTGAGCTTTATTGATATTCACACAAAATACAATGTCAATTACAATATCCAGAATTGAAATATGAATTTACAACACATTACAAGAATTGAAGAAATAGAAAAAGAAAAAGGAAAATTACAAGTTAATGAAATGTCCTAAACTACACAAAATAATCTTCTTGAAAGGCTTGATCCAGATGATCTTGATCTTCATCTTAATCATCTCATTGTTCCCTGCACAAACATGAAACAAACAAAGTATTATGCCAAGTGGCATTGCCACTTGGCAGGTTAGCAAGAAAATGAAAAGTTGAGAGGATATTATCAAGATCAGCCGAGCTGATCCACCAAATGGCCCAAGTCCCAAGCCACACACACAGGCAGCACACAAGGACTACTGCATGGCTAACACCACACAAGGCCAGGGAGAGTCACCAAAGTGACCAAGCAAGAGCTGTCGACCAAGGGAGCAAGGTGGGCTAGGTATAAAACCTTTTCACCAAGCCAAAACCCTAGCATCTCCATCGACAGAAGCTCAAAGGGTAAGAACACCAAGAACAGCAAGAATAGGAAGAACAGCCAGAGCTGTTCAACCCATTCCATACATCACCAGAAACAAATCAAGCATCACAAGCCAGCAGGAGGAGCAGGGCAAGCTTCACACATCATCCAGAAGCAAACCCTCTACACCAACACATTTCTAGGAGCTGGAGTGAGGTATACACAGATGATCATGGGCAAGCAATAGTTTTGCTCATAAATAAGCATAAGCATCAATCACAGAAGAAATGAAGGGTAGAAACCCTGTTTGGGTCATCATCTGGCTACCAAGCCAGTTGGTGCAAGCAAATAAGGGTGAAGCAAATAGGAAATCACCAAGGGAACACTGGTTAACCAGAACAATGGCTTAACCAAGGAAATCCAGCAAGGAAATGATCCTATCCAATCAACCAAAGTCACCTAGCACCTAAGACTTAGCACACCATCAGACAGATAGACAACTGGTGTCTATTCTTGTTTGTCAACAGCAAAGATCACTGGAAATCCAACAAGGAATTAACCAGTGAGGTATTCACTAAGCCACAGCAAACCAACTGAGGTGGGAGCTTCCTGAACAGCAAGGAATTGCTGTTGAGGCCACCTCAACCACACAACTAGTCCAAACAGTTAAGCCTTGCACAGATATCATCACCCAGATGGTTCAAAGGGGGCTAGGGTACCCAACCAAGGGTTGGCATCCATCTAGCTCTATCAAATTCATTGAAATGATCATTACTGCACAGCAGTTCACATCATTTATCCATCCAATAAAGCAAGGTAATACAGATAAATGAATTACACAAGTAATCAACGCACCAGAACCTTGCACATGATCCAGAGGATCACTGCAAGTATCAACTGATGCTTGAGCAAGCACCAGCACATGTCTGTGACACACACATACACAGAGATAAGCAACAGCAAGGCACAGACAGCAGGTAAGCAATCCACTAACCAGCAGCTGATGATCATATGATCATCAGAGCTTGCTATAGCATGCCAGTGCATGTTAGAGCATCACTGAGCAGCAGAGCATGGACCAGTTAATTAAATAGCCACAGATAAGCAACAATTGTATCACAGATAATCATACAAACCATTTTATGATTGTATCCAGAAGCACTCCATCAAGGGATGGAGCTGTTAATTCAACAGCTAGGCTCAATTGAGCATGTCCAAGAATTAGAATACAAATACTAGCACATCAGGAGCACTGGCTCTTGCAAATTGCATGGATGACACACAGTCATCAGGCCAGAGGCAAGTAATTGCACACACAGGAGAGGCAGGAGCAAGATAACAACACCAGTAACAATTAAATGAGCTTAGCATCACAGTATGCTCATGAGCAAGAGCTCATGAGTTGCAACAGCAAGTAATGGAGAAAGAACAGCACAGCACAGCAGCCTAGAACCATCGCAGTACAAGCACAGCAGCAGTAGCGCAACAGCATGCCTAGCCCAGCACGACGCAGCAGCTAGCACAGCACCAGGGCTGGCATAGCGCAAGGCCACGAAGCGTAGCAGCAACACATCGGCACGGCAAGCATCTCCACAGGGAGAAGCAGGCTGGCCGAGCTAGACGAAGGGGAGGAGAAGAGAAGAAAGTAGAACAGTGAGGAGGAAGGAGGAGGAGTAACTTACCGGCGAAGCAGATGAGCACGACCATGGCAGTACGGCACACGCCGGGCGAACGGTGGCGCCAGGCCAAGCCAAGCCTGGTCACCACATCGCCGCAACGCCGGCATCACCACGGCGGCGCCACGGCGCCAGGGACGCCGATGAACGGCGGATCTTCACGGATCCGTGCGGCCGAGGCGCAGACGCGTTGGGGGCGAGTCGAGGAGGACACGAGCGTCAGATCGACGCGGACCACCATGTCCGCCGTCGAGAGGCGGTCCACATCCGCACCATTTCGTCGCCGGTGATGGCCGGAGACGGCCGGATCAAAGCGGCGACGGCGGAGGCGATTTCGGCGTCGCGGGAGTCGAGAGGGGGATTAGGGTTAGGACACCGCGAGGAGATGACGCGACTGGGTCGGTTGGACCGAGCCCATGGTCCAACCTAACCAGCTCGGCCGCCTGATAGGTGGGCTCGAGGGGTATTTTGGATATTTCCAAAATACCCATTTAAGTGAGTATTTCTAAGAATTTTATAAAATAGAATATAGCTCTTAAAAAATAATTAAAAATATGAAAAATGCTCAGCATAAAATTCTCTATCAGAATAAAATATCAAAAGGAATTTTTGAAGACAACTAAGAATAAGTCCTAATTTGATGATTATAATAATCATTTAAATCACACTTTATATTTTCAATAATGAAAATAAGTCCATAAATTCTTTTGGACTTGAAAAACACCTTGACAACATTTAAAGGTTGTATTTTACCCTCAACTGAGTACTCCTAAATTGTTCTTAGTAATTACCTCTCACATAAAATGATAAGACATCGGAAAACAAACCCTAAAAATGGAAAGCATGCATAATTGCTTCTTTAACCATTGCCCTTATCGGACAATGATGCTATTTTTCAGCAACAGAGGACAAGGGTCAGTCCACACCATCCAACTGCAACACTTTGCAGTGTTCAGGCAAGTTCATCACTTGCTCATGTCATTTGAGTATCTTTATCAAATTACTTGCAAAGTACTACGGTTATCGCTATTGCATAAAAACCAAAACCACTATTTTCATAACTATGAATATGACTATGTGGTGGGCAATGGAACCATGGATTGTGTTGAAATGGTGGAGGTTCCATTGCAAGGGTTTATATCCATCTAGGATTAAACAACAAATGTCGTCCGTGATTCTTGTGCCGTAATACCCGTGTTAACCATAAGATCTGGAGTGGGACGGAATAGTCAATCGTATTTCCACCTCTTGTACATCAACGGATGCGCTTACCGTAGCAGTTGTATCTTGCGAGAACAACCGGAGGGTGGGGATCCCATTCTAATTCCCACGGTAATGCAATATGATGGGTTGCAGCTGCCGGCGAAGGAGTTTATGGTAGAGCCCGAACTGTTGTCGTGGTCAGGGTCCACCCTGAAATTACGGGAATAATGGGACCGGCGAGGACCCAGGGTCGGGGTTTGCAACAAAGGGTGGGTGTGCGAGGTAGCGGAGGATTATGATTGGCTATGACCTTATACCGGGCCTCACACCATAGGAAGTGTGGACGGAAAGCTGCCCGGTTGGCACCAAGGTTAACATCTCTTATGGGTAAAGCAACACACCTCTGCAGAGTGTAAAGAACCGTGACTGTCACTCCCGGGATATGGAACTGCGAACGCGGTCGGAAAGGAGCTCCATGAAGTTCTAGTAAACCGGTGAAGGCTGACGGACATAGCTCTTTGAAATAAAAGCAATCTCTTGAAGAAATGTTTAACAAAACTTGCATTGGTATTAGACTTTCTGGTCTAATATCGTAGCTAGTGCATTAAACACCTCTTATCTATAATGAACTTGTTGAGTACGCTCGTACTCATCCCACTCTTAAATCTCTTGCTTAGATTGTCTGAATCATCTCGGACGGACTACAACAACCTGAAGGAGCCGAGATCATCGGCTACGAAGAACCAGACCTCTCGGGAGGTATTGAAGGCGTAGACTACCTCATAGTCTACGGAACCAGGGAGGCTTCCGGAGGAGATCAAGCCTAGAATCATCTAGTAGTAATAGTAGCCGAGCAGCCCGATCTCTTAATACTAGCTGCTCGAGGGAATAAATGTATGACTTAATGAGACTTCTATATTGTAAGCTAAGTTGGGTTCGCCTCGAACCCAGGAGTATCCCTCTTAGGACCCAAGAGGAGCTCCGAGACGATATGTGTAATATGCTTGTAATAATAATTGAATGGGTTATGGAACTGCTATGTTCTGTTGTACTACTCTGAGGGATGTAATATTTGCGGAATGGTACTTCGTGAATGTTATGTCAACGACTGGCATACTACAACATGCAGTGGTATGCAGGGTCACCACAAATTTCTAATTTAAACATTTTTTGAATTTAAACATTTTTAAAACTTGATATTTTTCAAATCTAAAAATTTAAAAGAAATAAAAAAAATATAAAAGAAACATAAAGAAGAAGAATAAGAAAAGAAAAGCAAAATGGGCCAACCAGGCCAACCCATACCAGGTGCGGGGGTGTGAGGCATGCTGCATCGGCCGATCTGGTCGGCATATAGGGTTTTAAGCCTATAGGGCTTATGTTCCTGTGCATCGGATGGGCTAGGCTTGCAAGCATGGTTGAATGGATGGAAAGTGACAAAAGGCCAAGAGGTTCACCAGTCCCATTCATTTTGAGAACGCATGCTCACGGATGCAGCTAGAAGGTGTTTTTAAGATAAAATGATCCAGGTAAAAATTCTAGAATTCTGAAAGGGAAAATAAATTTCCGAAGGGTCAAGAGGTTCACCCCGTTCTTTCGAGAACGCCTGCTCACAAATTGCTGTACTTAGGGCATGCATGGTCATGTTTCAGTTCCATGGGAATGTGCCTAAGCAAGTGAGCTCCAATCCTGAATTCCGACATATTTAACAAAGGTTTAAGTGATCTCAATTCGTATTTTCATTGCTTTTGATGCAACTCTTTAGGTTTATTCACAGAAATCTGGAATGTAGACAAGACACAACACGAGCCATGCGCTTGATAGCACGAAGGAAATCAACTCAATTTTTAGATGATGTAAATTATACCATGATATCATGAACATGCATGTAACCTAAACCGCGCAGCAGCAACTACTAGATCCTCTAGACTGCGATGACCTTAACAGAAGACTATTCTAATCTTGTTATCTTGGAACCAAAACCGCAGACCAGCCTTCTCTTGTACTGCGCACATAGACAAGACACCGCAGGAGCCATGCAGTTGCCCACATTAACACAGGATCACACATAATGCAGACACATGAGACACGCCACTGGCACGACGTACGAACGTATACAACTACTGACTCCACATACCCTCTCACAGATGTCACATTATCTGGGCCCCGCCTTGAAACATCATGCCGCCGACCTGTGCCGCCGTCGGCGCGGAAGAGAACTCCGGCGCCCACATGGACATGGCACCCGCCCCGCCGCCGGACATCTTCCACGCGTCCATGCTGCCGTTCTCCAGGAGCCCGGCTGGCCAGAGCAGCGATGCCGACGACGTCCCAGCTGCCGCTTGGCCGCCGCCCCTGAGGCCGAGGGAGTGCAGTCCGAACTCCACCTGGCCCAGCCCTGGCAGGCCTAGACCGAGGTCGAACCCGACGCGGCCCTCGAGGAGCGGCGCCCCGCCGAGCGCGAAGAGCGAGCCGAGAAGGCCACCTTGCTGCTGCTGGGACTGGTGAGAGTGGGCCTGCTGCGGCTGCGGCGCCGGCATCGGCGGCGGAGGAGGCGCGCCGAAGTGGACGGCCGGGCGGCGGAACGCCTGCTGCGGCGCCGGGCGCAGGCGCTTCCGGGTGGAGCCGCCGATGGGAACGTTGCGAAGGGAGCCCCCGAGCGTCCAGTAGCGGCGGCAGGCGCGGCAGAAGTGGCGCGGCTGCGACGTGTTGTAGTTGTTGTAGTAGCAGAACTTAGTGTCGTGGGACGCGCACCGCGGGCACTGCTCGCGCGCTCCCGACGGCGTGTTCGGGCTCGGCACCGGCGGCGGCATCATCTGCTGGTGCTGCTGGTGCTGGTGCTGTTGGAGGCACGCCATGTCCGTCGCCGCCATGGTCGCCGCGGCGTCGTGCTTGCAGCTGGGAGGATGGGCGAGCATGGCGTGTTGCATGGGTGGCAGCTGGTGCAGGGGAGCTTCCATGGCGATCCGGCCTGGCCTGCAAGTATGTATGGATGCTCCTATGGCAATGGTAATTGAGCTAACTTGGATACCAGTGAGTTTTGCTGTGTTTAGGATTGAAGTGCGAGCGTGTATATATACACCGCGCGCGCGAAGCAGACTGAGCGACCGAGCTTATTAGAAAGAGATGGTGCTCTGTGTGGGCTGTGGGCTGTGTTGGATAGGCGTTGTAGGTGATGGTACGATAGGTGACAGAAGGCTGAGGAGATGAGTACGTAGGGGTGCAGCGCCTGACCATGTAGAGTTGCTTTCGATCTTTGCAGGACACAAGGAATCCCTGCTTGCTACTACCTGAATGCTGACGTGTGTGTCTCACACCAGACAGATTTAAAACCCCACATTCCTTGCTTGAATATTTTATCTGTGATACATTTTCTTTACCAAATTACTCTTACAAGCTTAGGGATCTCCAGCGGGCCGACCGACGTATTTTGGACGTCCGAAATTTTCGTTTGCGTTGGCCGGCGGACGCGATGTGGTCCGGACCGTTTGCGTCTGGGTATCTCCAGCGGTGCGGACGCATTTTTTTAACCAGGGACAGCGTCAAGCTCGCTAATGGCGTTTTACGTTCCGTCGATGACTGCCACCGGCGATTAAGTGTTCCCGCGCGACGACGATCGTTCCCGCGCTTGCCCAATACATTGGCAAGTTTCGTCGGCGTTTCGCGCGTGCGGGAAACGCCTGCGCGCCAACGTCATTTCCCGTCCCGCCGTGGCTATATATGGTGGACACCGGCGGGGGCGACCGGCACACCTCAAGCTACCATCCATCCATGGCCGACCACATGAATTGGGAGCACGTTGTTCACATGTGCCGCCAGCTCCACCCGGAGGAGGAGGAGGAGGAGGTAGCCGCCGCCGGCGTTGAGGCCCAATAGATGGACCTGGAGGTGGTGGCGGCGGCGGAGGCGGAGGTGGCAGAGCGCGCGGAAGGGCGCCTCGCGGCGACCAGGGTGGAGATCGCCAACGCCATGGCCGAGCTCGCCGACGCCAGGGCCGAGCTCGCCGAGGCGCGGGTCGAGTAGGAGAACCGCGAGCTGGAGGCCGCCATTGCTGCCAGGGACGAAGCGGTGGCGGTGGCGGCTAGGGACATGGCCCGCTTCGTCGCCGACGTGGCGGCGATCCAGGTGGCAGCCCAGGCGAACGAGGACGCGGCGGCGGCGCTCCAGGCGGCGGCGGAGGAGGAGGAGGCCCAGGCGGCGGCGGAGGCGGCGGCTGCCAAGGTGGCGGAGGCCCAGGCGGTGGCCCTGTGGGACAGCACCCTGGCCGAGGCCCTCGAACGGCGCAGGCGGCAGGACGAGATGTCCGTTCGCCGCCGTGCGCGGCGCGCGGAGTGCGCGAAGCGCTCCCGCTTCGACGACGGCGCCGGCCCTTCCGGGCCAGTAGTAGGGCGCGAGACTGCGAGTAACCGAGGCCGGTGTAGGCCGCGCGACGGCGAGTAGGTACGACCGTTGTAGATTTAGGTTAACTCGACTAACCATCTCTGTGAAGATGGTCATTTTGGCCAATCAATATTAATGAAAAATCTTTTGCTTACCTACTCACTGCCGATCGGGCCCGGATGCACCCAAGGCAGACGGATTTCGCGACCGCCGAGCGTCCGCGGACGCAAAACCTGCGCGTTGATGCTCTCGGGCGTCTCACCCGGTGGATTAAAACCCCACATTTCCGGTCACGACGGACGAAAACGGTCGCTCAGCGTCCGTTTACGTCGCGCCGCTGGAGATCCCTTACTGTTAGTACCTAGGTAAGGGCATGTAGAATACTCTCTTCATCTTTAAACAAGTGTTCTTCTAGATTTGACCAAACGTATAGAAAAGATTAGCAATATACCACCTCCGTCTATAAAAGGATCTTTTAACAAGTTTATCTAAATTTAGATGTATCTAGATTTTTTTAGTATACAATACCTTTGAATTTAGATAAATCTTCGATATTTTTTTATGTACGAAGAGAGTGAGTATACGACATTCTATTGGCACATTTTTAAAACTGCATTCTAAATAGGATGAAGTGGCACTAATTTGGTGTAATAAATGTGGCTGCATTTTCAGTAAGTTGATCAAATTTAAAATTCTTTGACGTAAGAAAAAATGTAAAAGTACAATATTTATTTTATGCATCTAAAGATATTGAGTTGATAAATTATACAAAAACATGTGAGTATGATAAAACATCCTGTACAATACGGCGAAAATGTTTTATCGTATCTTACTCATACTAAGAGTGTCTCTTAGCTAAGAGATGATATTTCTTATTTCTCTCTCGTCTAACTTAACAATTATGCTAGGTAACATTGCTAAGATAAGATCTTTTTTTCCGAGAATTCTAAGATAAGATCCTTGTACATGAACTAAGGGGCCTAATAGAGGCCATCAAATGGACAGATTGTGTCTGAAGCTATCCGTGAAGTCTAATGGCAAGGTCTAACAACAAACAACAAACGAACTAATGGGCCATTTCTGTTCATTTGGCCCCCATTTACAGCCCAAGTTTGGGCTGGTTTTGCGGTGGTTGCATGCAACGCGCTTCCTAGGCCCGCACATAAGCAACAGAAGAAGATGAACCGGCCGGCTCCGCGTGGTCACACTCCTATTGTTCCTTCTTAATTGGGACTCGTCGGTCTTCCGAGGCCACATCCACATCTGCGCCAGAGTCCACATTCCCTAACATTCCACAAACCCTAAGGCAAAACCTTGGCCTCGTCGTAATGGCGAAAGGCCACCAGTGGTTCCACCCTGGCCGCAACGACCACAATGTAGGGCCCTCCTCCTCCGACAGCGGCCGTTGCTGTTTCTTTCGAGCGTGTGCATGTGCCGGCCATCCCCACGAGCAACCCGACTCGCCATTGTGATATCCTGCGGTACCGGGCCTCCACTGGTAGAAAAACAGGCTTCCGGTGAGCCCCATAAGTCGCGAAGCTGTAGGAACCGCGACTAATGGGACCTTTAGTCGCGGTTCGGGAGGCGAACCGCGACCAAAGGCTGGGCCGGGCGCTCGGTGGCCGCCGGTGCAGCCAACCGCGACTAAGGTGCCCGAAGGCCTTTAGTCGCGTTGCCAGTGCCAACCGGGACTAAAGCCCCTCCCCTATATATACCCATCCAGCCCAACACTTAGCCATTTGGTGCCATTCTCTTCACAAACTTCACAAGTGGGTGTTAGGTTTGCTTTTGGTTCCTCTTATGCACATAAGGTGTTTGATGAAATGCCCCAAGAGCATGAAACAAACATGATATGAAGTGTTGGAGCCACACTTGAGCTTTCTCATTTATTTTTTCCTCCTCGATCGCGGTTAGCAACTTGAACCTTTGATGTGTTGTTGATAAAATGTGCATGTGTGTGTAGTTCATTGTTTAATTTATATTGTTTGTAGCTAGTTAGTTTAACAAATGCATGATGGTTAATTATATATTTTATATTATAATAATGCAGATGAATCGACAATGGATGTACGGTAACCGACTCTCCGGCGAGTTCAGTACGGGTTTGAAAGATTTCCTCGTAGTGGCTAATGCGAACAAGCAGGGGGGTTTTGTTATCTGTCCATGTGTTAAATGTAAGAATCAGAATGGTTACTCTTCCTCAAGAGATGTTCACATGCACCTGCTTCGGCACGGTTTCATGCCAAGCTATAATTGTTGGACCAAGCATGGAGAAAGAGGGGTTATAATGGAAGAAGATGAAGAAGGGGATGATTTCATCGATGAAAGCTATCTTGCTCATTTCGGTGATACTTTCATGGAGGATGCTGAAGGTGAAGGGGAAGGTGAAGGGGAAGGTGAAGAAGAGGCACGTGATGATCCCGTTGATGATCTTGGTCGGACCATTGCTGATGCACGGAGACGCGCGAAACTGAAAAAGAGAGGGAGAATTTGGATCGCATGTTAGAGGATCACAGGAAGGCGCTGTACCCCGGATGCGATGATGGTCTGAAAAAGCTGGGCTGCACACTGGATTTGCTGAAATGGAAGGCACGAAGGTGTAGCTGACTCGGCATTTGAAAACTTGCTGAAAATGTTGAAGAATATGTTTCCAAAGAATAACGAGTTGCCCGCCACTACGTACGAAGCAAAGAAGGTTGTCTGCCCTCTAGGTTTAGAGGTTCTGAAGATACATGCATGCATCAACGACTGCATCCTCTACCGCGGTGAATACGAGAATTTGAATGAATGCCCGGTATGCACTGCATTGCGTTATAAGATCAGAGGCGATGACCCTGGTGACGACGATGTTGAGGGCCAGAAACCCAGGAAGAGGGTTCCCGCCAAGGTGATGTGGTATGCTCCTATAATACCACGGTTGAAACGTCTGTTCAGGAACAAAGAGCATGCCAAGTTGTTGCGATGGCACAAAGAGGACCGTAAGTCGGACGGGGAGTTGAGACACCCCGCAGATGGAACGCAATGGAGAAAGATCGACAGAGAGTTCAAAGATTTTGCAGCTGACGCAAGGAACATAAGATTTGGTCTAAGTACGGATGGCATGAATCCTTTTGGCGAGCAGAGCTCCAGCCATAGCACCTGGCCCGTGACTCTATGCATCTACAACCTTCCTCCTTGGTTGTGCATGAAGCGGAAGTTCATTATGATGCCGGTGCTCATCCAAGGTCCGAAGCAACCCGGCAACGACATCGATGTGTACCTAAGGCCATTAGTTGATGAACTTTTACAGCTGTGGGGCAGACCTGGTGTCCGTGTGGATGAGCACAAAGAAGAGGAATTTGACCTACGAGCATTGCTTTTCGTAACCATCAACGATTGGCCTGCTCTTAGTAACCTTTCGGACTGTCAAATAAGGGATACAATGCATGCACGCACTGCTTACATGAGACTGAAAGTGTACATTTGCCAAATTGTAAGAAGAACGTGTACCTTGGGCATCGTCGATTTCTTCCGAAAGGTCATCCAGAAGAAAGAAAGGCAAGCATTACAACGGCAAGGCAGATCACCGGCCGAAGCCTGCGGAACGCACTGGTGCTGAGGTATTTGATATGGTCAAGGATTTGAAAGTCATCTTTGGAAAGGGTCCTGGCGGACAATCAGTTCCGAAGGGAGCTGACGGGCACGTAGCCATGTGGAAGAAGAAATCTATATTCGGGAGCTAGAATATTGGAAAGTCCTAGAAGTCCGCTCTGCAATCGACGTGATGCACGTTACGAAGAATATTTGCGTGAACATCCTAAGCTTCTTGGGCGTGTATGGGAAGTCAAATGATACAAAGGAAGCACGGCAGGACCAGCAAAGTTTGAAAGACCCTGATGACCGGCATCCGGAACGGTTTCAAGGTCGTGCCAGCTACGCTCACCAAAGAAGAGAAGATCATCTTTTTTGAATGCCTGAGCGTATGAAGGTCCCGTCAGGATTCTCGTCCAATATAAAGGGAATAATAAACATGGCGGAGAAAAAGTTCCAAAACCTGAAGTCTCACGACTGCCACGTGATTATGACGCAATTGCTTCCGATTGCTTTGAGGGGGCTCCTGCCGAAAATGTTCGAGTAGCCATTGTGAAGCTATGTGCATTCCTCAATGCAATCTCTCGGAAGGTAATCAATCCAGAAGTTCTACCACGGTTACAGAACGATGTGATCCAATGTCTTGTCAGTTTCGAGTTGGTGTTCCCGCCATCCTTCTTCAATATTATGACGCACCTCCTGGTTCACCTAGTCGATGAGATTTCCATTCTCGGTCCTGTATTTCTACACAATATGTTCCCCTTCAAGAGGTTCATGGGAATATTAAAGAAATATGTTCGTAACCGTGCTAGGCCAGAAGGAAGCATCGCCAAGGGCTATGGAAATGAGGAGGTAATTGAGTTTTGTGTTGACTTTGTTCCTGACCTTAAGCCGATTGGTCTTCCTCAATCGCGGCACGAGGGAGACTAAGTGGAAAAGGCACGATCGGAAGGAAATCAACGATATGTATGGATGGCCATTCTCTGACTGAAGCACACCACACAGTTCTGACCAATTCCAGCTTGGTGGCTCCGTACTTTGAGAAACACAAGAATATTTTACGCTCGGACAACCCTGGGAAGCCTGAATCCTGGATTAGGAAGGCCCACATGGAGACTTTCGGCAGTTGGTTGAGAAAACATTTAATGAGTGACGATAAGGTTGTAGATCAGCTTTACATGTTGGCCAAGACACCATCTTCGACTATAACGACTTTCCAAGGGTACGAGATAAATGGGAATACATTTTACACGATCGCCCAAGATAAAAAGAGCACCAACCAAAACAGTGGTGTCCGCTTTGATGCAGCAACCGAGAATGGGCAAAAGGTCACATATTATGGTTACATAGAGGAGATATGGGAACTTGACTATGGACCCTCCTTTAGGGTCCCTTTGTTCCGGTGCAAATGGTTCAAGCTAACAGGAGGTGGGGTAAAGGTGGACCAGCAATACGGAATGACAATGGTGGATTTCAACAATCTTGGTTACCTTGACGAACCATTCGTCCTAGCGAAAGATGTCGCTCAGGTTTTCTATGTGAAGGACATGAGTAGCAAACCGAGGAAACGGAAAGATAAGAAAACGATCACATCATGCGATGATCCAAAGCGCCACATTGTTCTTTCGGGGAAAAGAAACATCGTGGGAGTGGAGGACAAGACAGACATGTCAGAAGATTATAATATGTTTGCTGAAATTCCGCCCTTCAAAGTGAACACCGACCCAAGCATTAAGTTAAATGATGAGGATGCTCCATGGATACGGCACAATCGTAAGCAAGCAGGGACACAAGGGAAGAAATGATGTGTAATAATTTATTGTACCAAACTTTGTTGAATGAATCATGTGAATTATATTACCCGTGATGTGTTTGGTGTCCATTTTCGAATGATTCAATTGACTCGAGATAGCACCGATGATACATGAAATTTGGAGTGACTAAGTCATACTCCTGCATACATGAAATTTGGAGTGACTAAGTCATACTCCTGCATACAAGAAATTTGGAGTGACTAAGTCATACTCCTGCATACATGAAATTTGGAGTGACTAAGTCATACTCCTGCATACATGAAATTTGGAGTGATTTAGTCATACTCCTGCCTAGGCGTATAATATGCATACTCGTAGTCTTCATAGCCGCCGCCGTTGTACTGGTAGTCGTCGCCTTCTAAGTTGCCGTCGTCGTCGTCGCTTGTCGTCGGCTGTCGCGGCGCTCGTGGCTCGAACTCGAGGGTAGCGCAGCGGGGATATCGCCGGCCGTGATGTAGTCCATGACGCTCGAGTCCGGCCGTACCACCATAGCCGACGGCCGGCCTCGTGGAAGTTTCCAGGAGGCAGACCGTCCTCCTCATACCTGGCGAGCGCCCTCTCACGCCGATTGATGAAGAAGGCGTCCCAAGTATGCTGGTTATCGGGATGCCAGCGGGATTCATCCGCTGCTCCGGCGTGAGGTCGAGGTAGTAGTTGTTCGTGATGGCCGCCGGCGCGCACTGAGGGACGGGAGGGACCGGACGCGCCGGCGCTTAGGCTCCAGCCGAGGACGCGGTAGCCGGAGGGCAAGGGTAGTTCGAGGCGCAAAGCTCCTCCACCTGCTGGTAGGTTAGAGTGGGTGCGGTGGAAGCCATGAGAGAGTGATGAGAGATTGTAGAGATGTGATAATGCTGGCCAAGCCGGGCTACCTATATGTAGTGACAAATGGCGGGAAAAATGGGAGCGGGAAGACAGGAGGCGGGAAGAAAGAGGCGGGGAGAAAGTGGCGGGAAGAAATTGGCGGGAAAAATTGGCGGGAAGAAAGAGGCCGGAAGAAATTGGCGGGAAACAATTGGCGGGAAGAAAGAGGCGGGAAGACAGGGAAGAAATGGCGGGAAGACGAGGAGGGAAGAGGGGGTCGGCGGAAAGAGGCGGAAACGAACTTTTGAATTGAATTAGTTTTATTTTTATGAATTTTTGATAATTTGTATTTTTAAATTTTTGAATTGAATTAGTTTTATTTTTCTTAATTTTTTGATATATTATTTGTATTTTTAAGATTTTGAATTGAATTAGTTTTATTTTTATGAATTTTTTGATATATTATATGTATTTTAAATATTTTGAATTGAATTAGTTTTATTTTTCTTAATTTTTTGATATATTATTTGTATTTTTAAGATTTTGAATTGAATTAGTTTTATTTTTATGAATTTTTTGATATATTATATGTATTTTAAACATTTTGAATTGAATTAGTTTTATTTTTCTGATTTTTTTGATATATAATTTGTATTTTTAATATTTTGAATTGAATTAGTTTTATTTTTCTGAATTTTTTGATATATTATTTCTATTTTTAAGATTTTGAATTGAATTAGTTTTATTTTTCTGAATTTTTTGATATATTATTTGTATTTTTAAGATTTTGAATTGAATTAGTTTTATTTTTCTGAATTTTTTGATATATTATTTGTATTTTTAAGATTTTGAATTGAATTAGTTTTTTTTTAAATTTTTTGATATATTATTTGTATTTTAAAGATTTTGAATTGAATTAGTTGTATTTTTCACATTTAATTTCGAAATAATTTCGAAAAAGGCCTTTAGTCGCGGTTGGCGCAACCGCGACTAAAGGTCGTTTTCCGTGAACCGCAAATGGGGCGAAAAATGGGCTTTAGTCGCGGTTGGGGTCACCAACCGCGACTAAGGTTACTTCGCGGTTGGTGTCCCCAACCGCGACTAAATCGCGAATAAATGCGCGCGCCGAACCGACGCGCCATTCTCTTCTTCTCGCGCGAACGAACTCGGATCGACGCCGTCACGCGCCCATCGCCGACCGCCGCCTCGACGCCTCGCGACGCCGCGCGCGCTCGCTGCCCGCGCCTCGCCATCGCGCCACGCGCCCGAACCACCGACGCCCGCCGCCCGCCGTATACGCGCGTCGTCGTCGTCCTTTCCCGCGCCGCGCGGCGCGCGCCGCGCCACGCAGACGGGGAGAGGCCGCCCTCGCCGACCCTGCCCGCCTCTCGAGAGATGCGCGGCCGCCGAGAGAGAGAGAGAGAGCGCCGGCCACGGAGAGAGAGAGAGAGGGAGGGAGGAGAAGGAGAGAGGGAGAGGGCCGGCCGGTTTTTTTTCTTTTTTTGTGTTTTTTTGTTCTTTGTAATTTTAAATAGTTAATTAGTTTAACAAAAACGGTAAAATAACTTAAAACTTGTATAACTTAATATTTGTATAACTAATTAAGTTGTTTTTGTAACTAATTAAAGTTTAAATTTGACTTAAACGAATTAACTTGTTGTTAATTAAAATTGTAAACTAAAATTTTGACTTAACAAAATTTAACAAATATGTACTCCCTCCGTTCAGGAATATAAGACGTTTTTGGTCCGCACGTTCACTTTCTCCACCGCTTACCGAAATTACGAGTTTCCGGAACTACCCCTACCGAAACCAGTCCCGCACCACCGAAAGCGACAGCCTCACTCGCTCCCTCTCCCTTTCTCCCTCGCTCGCACGCTAGATCTCTTCGGGGCCTCGCGCCGCTGCCCCTCGCCAACGCATTCTTCCTCTCTCTTGCTCTCGCCGGCTTCTCCGTGCTCCCAGCAGTCACCTTCTCCGAAGTTGATGGGAGCCGGTGAGAAGGCGATGTCGTCGGCAAGAAGGCGAGCTGGGGGCGTTCCCTCCTGCGCAGCCAGTGGGTTGGGGATGATCTGCCGGAGTGGCCTGGCTAGATAGGCGCTGCTGGCGAGGTTAGGACCTGCTTAACAAAAATTTACTTAACAAAAATGTGTTAGGTTAACAAAAATTCTACTTAACAAAATTTAGACTTAATGATCAAAATTTTAACTTAACAAAATTTTATTTGGGATCGAGAGGGGGCGGCGAGGGTTATGTGTCCTCGGCACCGCCACCGCCCTCTCGGTCACCGCCACACCGGTCTCTCGGTCACCGCCACCGGTCTCTCGGTCACCGCCACACCGGTCTCTCGGTCACGCGGTCACTGCGTCCTTTCGCCACCGCCACCGGTCTCTCGGTCACGCGGTCACCGTGCCCCTTTCGCCCTCTCTATATGTAGAAGAGATGTGATAATGCTGGCATATACACAATTAATTTGTTTTGACTACATGTTTTCAGGACTGACATATGGCGGACGATAGAGCTGACCCGATTCTGGACAACTATGATCCGGACGCTGAAGACCATATGTTCGGCATCATAAAAGGCGATATTCTATATGTGCCGACCGGACAAGAAGAAGATGATATCTCTTCTTATCTGAACCTTGAGGGTGAAGATGAAGGGCGCCGTCAGCAAGATGATGCCGAAGAAACGTCGATAAACGACGATCTTCAATTGGAAGTAGCAACCACCTCCGGCGAGGTATATATATATACATATTGAGCGTCTGGTGATACAAACTAACTGATTTGAATAAATGTGTGTGTACTAACGCGCGCGACTCTCTTTCTTATTTTAGCCCTCGGCCGGATCGTCGAAAAAATCGAGTACGTCGTCAAAGCGTGGCGCAACCAAGACGATGAAACCAAACGAAACATGCACCATCGATGTTGTCGATGAAGAAACCGGCAGGCCGCTGGAGCCCAGCAAGAACGCCACCAAGTTTGTCAGCCAATGCGGAGCCGTTGTTAGAGACAACGTCTCGATCACCGTCCAGGAGTGGAATGAGCCAAAGAAGGCACGTCTTGGTTTCACTTTTGTCGATAAGAGAACAAAAAAAGATTGCTTCAAGAAGCTTATGGAACATTTCGTTCTACCTCCGGAATACCGCAAATACGATGAGGCGGGTAACAAGATTCAGGAAAACAAGGAGAGGTGCAAGCTAGTCAAACAGTTCGCTCTTTCTAAGATGGCCAACGCATTCCGGAAATACAAGCAAAATCTAGCCCATGACTTTGTCAAGCAGGGCAAGACTCCGGATTTCAAAGGACAATATGAGAAACTGCAACATGATTGGCCAGAATTTGTGAAGCAAAAGAAATCGGAGCAGTTCCTTGAAATATCCAAAAAAAATAAGGAGAATGCGGCCAAGAAGGAGTACAATCATATTATGGGGCCAGGAGGGTATCGCTTTTGGCAGCCTAAGTGGGAGAAGATGGAGAACGAGCTGAGGGCGCGAGGAATCCGTCCAGGTACGGAGGGATGGGACCCAAGGGCCAAAAGCTGGTGGTACGGGCATGGGGGATCGCTGAACCCGGAGACAGGGGAGTGTGTTTATCAGGGCAAAATAATTACACCCACCCAAAAGCTTATTGAGGCAATGAGGGATGCTCAAGAGGGGAGGATCAAGTTCAACAGAGAGAACGACGCCCTGACAAAAGCCCTCGGGAATCCTGAACACGGAGGACGTGTACGAGGCATGGGGCCCATTCCGTGGAAAGTAGGGTTCCCCAGAACGATGACCCGTACGGTTACAGAAGCCGTAAGAGAAAGATGGATCGGGATGCAGATGTTGTGGCGAAGTTGGTAACGGAAATGGATGTGATGAAGAAAACCGTGAGTGTACTAGTAGCCGAAAGAGATGCAGCTCGGGCGCAGCATGAAGATCATCCAATGGATCTCGGAAGCCAGCAGCGGAGAAGAAGCAGCGTGGCTTCCACGGAGGCCTCACCGGCTGGTGCACCGACGATCGAAATTACTGCACCGGAGCCTCTGGTGGTCGAAATTACTGCACCGGAGCCTCCTCGCTACCCCGTGGACGATATAAAGGAGATGAAAGCATGTCATCTGTATTATCCTATCGGGAACATGTCCATGAAGGTAGCCATCGGCAGTGCTTTACCACCTGGAGCACTCCACCACAACAACCCCATTCAAGATGGCTATGCTCGTGTCACGGTGGAGGAGATAGTCCAAGGGTTTGAGGACCTGGACATTGACATTGCTACACCTGAAGGGGTGAAAAGACTTGGAGATGTCAAGCGCCAGTTCATTCTATGGCAGAAGAAATTTATCAAGTTTCCAGGCGAGGCGCCAACAAGTCCACCCCCGTACGGTGGTGGTGGTGGCGGTGGCGGTGGCGGTGACGGTGGTGGTGGCGGTGGTGGTGGTGCTTCACCTACACCTCCTTCACGTCAGCCGACGCCGCCCCCCAATTCACCTCCGGCGGGTAAGCAGACGCCGCCCCCCAGTCCTCGTCCGGCGGGTGATCAGCGGACCCCCCCAATCCACCTCCGGCGAAGAAGCAGAAGCAGTCCTGGGTTATTAACCCGGACCCTTATGTACCTAGAACCACAAAGATACCAGAGCCATCACTGAAGCCTCTCCCCACAAGGCCTTGGGAACGTAGTGCCGAGGAAGTCGACTCACGCGCGGCTGCTGAATATGAGAAATGGAAGGCGGACTGCAAGAAGAAAAGAGAGCCCGAGCCCAAGCAAGTATTTTCTGACAAGGAAAAGAGCTGGGCTAAGTCATTTTTGAACACACCGTCCCAAGCCGCGAAGAATCTGCCTGACGACTATTTACGTGAACTTCGTAGGCAAGCACTCGCGTTCAAGAGGAACCAAGAGTTGGCGGAGAAGAAAGCCTTGGAGGAGGAGGCCGAGAAAAAATTAGAAAGGGGGAAAGAAGTTGCCCAGCTCGGGGAACAAAGTAAACAATCGATCGCCCCGCTCATAGTGCAAGCCGCCGGTCCGGATGCCCCCGATATCATAGCAGCTGCGGCAGCACATGGATTGACTGTAACGAGTGCCAGAGAACAAGCGGCCGACTTAGGTATCACTCTTCGTGCACTGTTAGGCCTTGATGAGGCGCCAATGAAGGACGTAGTATTTACATATGTGAAGAATGGCCCTCTCGTCGAGCCTGCGCAGGAAGAGGATCTACCTCAACAAATGAAAGGTCTGCTAAATTGGTACAAGGGTTACATAAAACATAAAAACGCCAAAGACTATATCTATGCGGAAGTTAGATATGAGCATCACTTCAAACATTACTATGTACAAATTCATCTGAGTGAATTGTTCCAGCTGTTCAATCTGCGCGACCTCGACAAATCTATCATCAGTTGCTACGTTCTGTAAGTGATTTATTAATTTCTACCCCATCTCGTTCATTGCCTGCACTATATATATATCTTTACTATTAGATGTCAATGCGACCGTGGTACGTTCATGGCTGAACGAGCGAGAAAACCAGTTCGTCGCCTCGATGGAAAGTAAAAAACCGTAAGTTAGCCTCGCGCACGCGGACGCCGGGCACGGGCAGAACCATCATACCGTTTCTCCGCTGCTTGTTTCCAAGCGACCAAGCCAGAAGCCCTCCATACATCCCCTAGGATACCGCCGCCGGCTAAGATATAGGCGACCTTGGGCGGCCTCTTCCATGCCGCAGGCTCGGGACACAACATCTGGCCGTCCGGCTCCTCCTCCAGCTGGATCCTGGCTACCGGAGGTCCCCTCCTCACTGTTCCACCAGTAGCCCCGTCCCCATCCCCTGTGTTCTGATGCCGGCTGGGGGCGTCACATGGACGAGCATGGCGGCGGAGACGCAATGGTCGTCGGCGGAAGACACATCGCGGGTGACAGATGGGTCGGCGTCGAGGAGCACACGGCTGTGTTGCGCAGGAAAGTTGGTCAGCTAAGGTGTACGGGGCGCGCGGCAGCGCAGGTGAGGCAGACGTTGGTCAGGGCAGGCGACTAGGGGAGCCTGCCGGCGGAGCGCAAACGCGCACTGGGAGTACCGGCGCGATTTCTTGCCTCCTTGGTCTGGATCGGGCACGAGGGAGTGAGGCAACGCTTCCATATTTCTCATGCCTCATGTGTGAGGTCTGAATTTTTCGCTAGATAGTGGACTACAGATATTTGTGCAGCTACAACTGAGGTGATTCACTAGCAATTGAGTGATCCCTCTAATTTAATTTAGTTTGATTTCAAAGAACAGAATTAGAACAGCAAATTGCCACGAGGTTTGTTTATTTGCTAATCCTGAATTGCTGGTTTTGTCAGAATTGCTGATATCCCTGGCGTGAAACTGGAATGTATCTCATTCCGCTTACAAGTCTCCTCAGTTCATACTTCATACATATGCAAAGGTTAAGGACTTAAGGTACGTACACTTAGCCTTGGAATTAAGAGATTAATGAAACGGATAAATGTGGAGAGCGATGCTACTTTGGCAGATGCACGTGTGGCAAAAGTGGCAGTCCATGTTGGACCTGGAAACTGGGCTTTAGGATTTCAGAACTAAAGTGAGAAAGATAGATGTTTGTGTCGAAGTTTGACTAAGATTCAGTAATTTATTATGTTTTGTCGAAACTATATACACGTGCTTCAGTTATCTAGGAGACCTTTCTTATTTGTTTGTCTCTTTTCATATTTAATGCAATTAAATGACTAAGTTTTTGGAACAGTAGGGTTGATCCATGTTTTGAAAAGGTGGATGTCGAACCTCACTGTCTTCCTCAACCCGCCGTGTTACTATAACAACGCCGAATTCCTCGAGTATGAAGGCCCGCATGTCACACATTGCCACACCTCCCGGACCTCGTCGTGGTACTACCTCAACTTCCACCATCCCACCATGCGCGTCGCTTCGGCACCGCCGCTTGGTAGTCATGTGTGCTTTGTGCTCTCACAGATTTGTCCAACTTCCAATCCTGGCACAATTCTTCCACGCCTCCATGGCCGACGACCTCGACGTCTTCCTCAACCAAGTGCCGCCAAGTCGCCTTGCCATCCATCCGGTCAAAGCAATGCCTCATGGACATGTTGACCACATCGTCCCGTAACATAGGTTTTTCCCCCGATGCAATGCATGGGTATTGTCCTAACTATCTTGTTGTGTACGCTATTATGCAGAATGAAGAAGCGGGAAATGCGAATAAGGAACATCCATGATGTTGGGTTCATTGACCCACAAATCGTTAATTCATATGTGTTAGAACACCACCCCGCCGACGTGGAGGATGACCTGTGGCGGTTTATTAGAAAACAGAAACTCAAAAGTGATATTCTATTTCCTTACCATTTTGGGTGAGTGTTTCTGTCTTGAGCACATTCTCTTTTGTTTACTCCATGCATGGTATGTGGCTAATCGATGAGTTATGCATGACTGTGCATGTATCGTGTCCGCAGGTTCCACTGGATTCTTATGGTAATTCAAGTTCAGACCTCCTCAGTTCTCGTCCACGACTCTCTGAATATGGATCCGGCGCTTTGGGGCGACATGAGAAAAATGATGCAAAAGTAATTATTTTCATTCATTTGCGCTCTATATCGATCGGCCTATTTCGTTCATCATTTCCTAATATCAAGTAACTAATTAATAACTCTCTTGTTCATTTAATTTTCTTTGCCTCGTAGGGTTTGGAGACGGTTCGTAGATACCAAGGTCGGTGAATTCAAAAAAGAGCTACATTTTAAAATGGCAGTGCGGACGACTGGGGATATTCAGCCACCGGGGACCAATATATGTGGATACTATGTTTGTGAGAGGATTCGGAGATACTGCAATGAGCGGGACCAGCAGTGTGAGAACAACATCCTGAGGAATAACCTCCGGAAGACGCTTAGTCCAGAAGCTCGCTTCCGACCACTTCAAGAGGAACTAGCTGGATGGTTGGCGAGGGAAGTCATCGATCCTAGAGGAGAACACTATTACGATGACGTAGAACTTTATATGCACTAAATTATGGATGGAAACTTGTTCAAAATTGTATATGGTCATCCGATATTGAATATATATTGTATATGGTCATCCGATATTGAATATATATTGTATATTCCTCTTGAATTCTTTTTGGTTCTAATTTCAAATTTGTTTGAAATTGTACATTCATATGCATGTATGTAGTACCGTAGAATATGTGAAACTCCTTCAAAATTAAAACCCAAAAGAAATAAAACAATACAAATTAAAAAGAAACCAGATTTAGGGGAGGGGGGCTAAAACCCTAAACCGCGGAGGCCTTTAGTCGCGGTTGGCCGAAGAACCGCGACTAAAGGTCCTCCGCCCCGGCGCTCGCCTGCGGCCCACGTGGACGGGCCTTTAGTCGCGGTTCGTAAGGAACCGCGACTAAAGGGGCCTTTAGTCGCGCTACTTTGGTCGCGGTTGGCGCAACCCGACCGCCGTTTAATCCTGCAGTACCGGGCTCCCCATGAGTGTAATGTGGCCTTTTGTGATCCTACATGTAATTTTATTTGGATTTTTTTATTTCGTGCTTTTTTGCGGGTTACTCTTTGGTGCACAACCACCTCAAAATGGACATGAGCCATTGGCCTATTCTTGAGCCACCAGAAACGAACTGTTTTAGAGACAGTTTTGATATATGGAATACGGTAAATACGATAAGACTTTTGCAAGTGCTATTCCAACAACATTAGCATGCCGCTACTAAAACTACTCACAACAGAAATATCATGCATTTTATGTATGCAAAAAAACTGACATGTCACCATCATTAATGATGAGCGAGAGCATAGTTGTATCACAGGTCTTGTATATCACACATAACTAGAAAAATCAATATTGAATAGATCTTGTATACACTTTTCACATTAAGATTCTACGTATTAATAAATATAAGTAAATTATGATACTAAACCATAATATCATGCATTGCAGAGATGGTATCATACAATACTATCATAAATCATATATATGATACTATTACAGCCTTGCAACTTTGCAGCGTGCTTTTTGCCGCTTGCTTTTACAGAACCGTAGATTAGCACGCTGGAAGTCTGGAAAAACTACGGTAATGGTGAAAAGTAACCAGAGTATTTGAACGCTTTTCACGTTGTTCAGCTGCTGGCTTTGGGTCCGCCGAGAATCCGAGATGGCAAAGGAAGGAAGGAAGGAAGAAGATGCATGTGATCACCTAGGGAAGAGAGCACGTACAGGACAAGGGTCCCTAAACCGAGGCGGCGGCAAACAGGCGCCTATCTACACCCATAGCCCTGGCCCTAGCTCAGCTGATGTGTTCTTGTCGCTGCCATGCCATGCCGGTGCCCCCCGGCGACCGCGACCGGCAAGACTACTCCCTACGTCCGTCTACTCTACCGCTCCCGTCGCATGCGGTCAGGCAGGCCCAGCGTCGCGTCAGTGCCGCCGCAGCCTTTGACGCGCCCCGTCCCATCTGATCGGCCGGCGACTCGTCTCGTCCCTCTCCCGGGCCACGCCACGCCGGGACAAGCCAGGAATACGCCGCCCGGCGCCGACTCCGATGTGCTCGCCGGTCTCCATCGCGCTTGCGTGCCTGACCGCCGACAAGTATTCCAGCTCGCGGGGCCGGCGCTCTGGCTCCTGCATGGACCGGTCGGCATGCGGGGCGAGCCGCCCGGCCTTGGCCCCTTGCGCTTGGATCGAACCGCAAGCATACGTCGTAGCATTGCTGCTATGCACGATGTTCCTTCTTCCGTGTACATAATGCCGAGTGGCGACTGCATGCGTGAACAGCACTATGCACACGACATTCGCTGTAGTACGTCGGAGGATGTCACGTTACATATTTTACTGTTGCTCCTGCTACGCTACTGCATGCGTGAACAGCACTATGCACACGACATTCGCTGTAGTACGTCGGAGGATGTCACGTTACATTTTTTTTTTTTTTGGGGGAAACTTGAGAGATTTTATTCAGCTAAAACTGACCCCTCACTATCAGCCAGAAGGCTAACGATCAGGAAATCAGGGATACAATCGAGCCAACTGCTCGTCACAACCAGCGTACAAGCAAACTTAGCACACAGGTGTGCCGGAGTGTTTGCAGCCCTAGATACAAGCTGAATAACAAAAGTAGAAAAACATGAGACTAGCTCTCCTATTTCTTGCAGAATTGGTGCCACAGTTGAACGGGAACTGTAGCGAGAGTTCCAGAGATTAATCATCTCCAGCCAATCCGTCTCCATCACTACCTTGAAATAGCCCCGAAGCTTTGCGAAGATCACTCCATCACGCACAACTAAGGATTCAGCAACGAGAGGGTCAGAAACCCCAGAGTAGGGTTTACTCCATGCTCCCAAGTAGGAAGAGTGTGAGCGTGCCACACCTCCAGCACCACCTTGACGAGCATCCAGAGATAGTCCTCCATCAGTGTTAATTTTCACAACACCTTCATCCGGAGGGCGCCAACCATGACCAGGAAGAACAGTAGCACAACTCCTCGGAATATTTAGGATCGCCAGTGCATCCGTAGCCATTTTAACAGAATGGGCTTGGTCATAAGCCCCCCTATCATGTGTCCAACTGTTTCTCGAGTTCCAAATGGCCCACATAATCGTAATTATCTTTGATCGGTCAGAACTTGACAACATATCATCACAAGTAATGTCACAGGTCCAAGTACGTGGGTGTAGCTTTGGCAAGGTAAATTGTAACCAATCTTGTGCCTCCACCCAAAACCTCTTCGCATGATCACATGAGATCAACGCGTGTAGTAGATCTTCATCTGCTGCCAGTCAGATTTTGCATCTACTAATATTGGCAATATGTCTATGCTTCAAAGTGGCTTCCACTGGAAGAATTCCTCGCAAAACCCTCCACCAAAAAACTCGAACTTTTGGCATAACATTCAATTTCCAAAGAACTGTCCACAACTGCTTTTCTGAAGTTGAAGTTTTGGTAATCGTCCCTTCGTCTAGAGCAAGAAGCTCGTTGCGACTCACTAGAGCACGATACACAGATTTAACAGAGTAGTTACCCGTTCTTTCCAAAGACCAGACCCAGAAATTGCCTCCCCCACCATGGCGCAGCGGAATATTCAACACCGCATCAGCCTCCGGGGCGATAAATTTGCTTCTAACCACATCCACCTTCCAGCATCCAGCATCATGATCAATTAGCTCTGATACTAAGGTAACATTGTCTGTACCAAGTTGCACCGATGGCTGCATCGTTCGGATACCAGGAATCCATCTATCATTCATTCATTCATAACAGACACTGTCGATCCATCACCAATCCGTTTCAGCAGCCCCAGTTGGAGAGCATCCCTCCCTGCCACAATTGCCTTCCACGCCGCCGAAGCGCGATGCGGCACAGATGCTTGCAAGAAGGAGGAGTTAGGGAAATACCTCCCCTTCAAAACCCGGGCACATAATGAGTCATGGTTAATCATGAGTCTCCAGCCATGTTTTCCCAACATCGCTAGATTGAACAGTTCTAGATCCCTAAAGCCCATACCGCCCTTGACTTTCGGAGATGCAAGCACATTCCAAGAGACCCAATGCAGATTACTGTTGCTCCTTCTACGCTATCCCGCTGAATGGGGCAGGCCCATTTCAAGTCAAGGGTATTCAGTTGAATACCCAAAGATTTTGAACAAAAACTAGGTATATACGTTAGATAGTACACATATGTATGCAAATAAATACGGAAATAAGAGAGGAGACAGAGAATTCAGGTCACGCAAAAGCCCACGTCTCCCCTCCATCCGTCCATCCACCCTCCTGTATAGGCCTAAGTAACTAATTGGCCCATTTAGCTCCATCGCTCGGCCGCTCACCGATCAGTATTGCCGATCAATGTTCCTCATCCACGTCTCCCCTCCATCCGTCCATCCACCCTCCTGTATATACGTTAGATCAGTGTTGCCGATCAATGTTCCTCATCCCTTCCACAGTTTCCCTACTCTAGATGACTTCAGGTGCTACAGAAATTTAGAAAATATTCAGATGGAATTTGTCTCAAATTCACGAGACCTATGAATAGGTTGCATAGGTTTCTTATTTTGGGCCAAATATACTTGAATGATTGATTGATTATATTCATTGACAGGAAATTCTTCTTCAAGTTGAGGATGCGGACATAGTTACTAGTTTTCAAACTTGAAGCTTTGGAAAATTATACTCAAATTTATTAGCATTCCTATATTTTTTCTATTTTTTATTCTCTGTATATCTCAGGTGTTGCTTGTTGTGATATGTTAAACAATTGGTACTTATATACTTTGAATAATTTCAAGTTACAACATGTTATATGAATCTATGATATTACGCTCAGATTATAGCTTCTCCATAATATACATTTGGAACTATATGATTCTATTATCAATTATACATGCCGAAACTAGACTTTAGACTGTAAAAAAATTGTATCCTTTGAAATTTTGAATACACACTCTCAAAATCCTAGGCCCGCCCCTGCCGCTTATGCTGCGCATATATACGAGCTAGAAACATAGTATAGCTCAAATGTTTGAGACGGCTCATGGGTTAGTCCTGTTCACGACATGCAATATTCTCTTTCGATAAAAAATATTAATATCACGATGATACCAGCTATATTTAGCATTACAATAAAATAATTTTTTGGTAAGTCTACAGATTAAAGATGTACACAGCCTGAGAACCAACCTGAGGTTGGGTGGTTAGGTGGATGGTTGTATCCCCAGCCCACCAGAGTTCAAACCCCAGGTTTGACATCTGTGTGTCTCATAAAAGGCGGAATATTCATTCAGTGGGAGGCGACGTTCCCGTCGATAGCGAGGCGCTTATGGTGACTTCGTCAATTTCAAGATCCAATCCGCCGGCTCAGTCTTCCGGAGGAGCTCATAGGGGTAGGGTGTGCGTGTGTGTGTTCATAGGGGTGAGTGTATGCACGTGTATGTGAGCGCCTGCGTTTGTACTGTGTTTCTCAAAAAAAAAAGATGTACACAGCCGGAAAAATAGAAAAAGGAAGATAAAGAACATAAAATCCTAGTCAAAACAATCAAAGACTTTGTCCCAGCAAGAGCTCCGCTAGTGGTGACGCCACCTATACTCTAGAAAAAGGTTTTCCAAAACGACTCGTCCACGAAGGAAACTGTGTACAAACACCGTCGTCCAGTGCCACCAGTGTGGTCAGATTTTAAGAGCATCTCTAGCTGCGTCCTTCAAAGCGTCCCGGCGCCGGATCAAGCGTTTGAGTGACGTGTTTTGTTCGTGTCGCGTTTGGAGGACGTTGCTTTCCAGCCGCATCCTCTAAACATCGCCCCCAAAAAAATTATAGAATTTTTGAAAACACAACCATTTATTAAACATAGCATACAAATAAATATGTTTGCCAAAATTGTTTTCAAATTAAAATACAACAAACAATAAAAAAAACTAAACAAATGTAATAAATGGGGCTAGATCAAGGTGCCACCGCATTTGCTGATAATCTTTTGATCCTCCATATATGCTCAATGAGATCATTTTGAAGTTGCTCGTGAAAATTGCTGTCACGGATCTCTGCGTGCATGGCGAGGAAATCAGCAAAATCTGCAGGCACCTCATGACCAACCTCCGCAAGAGGGCCCTGACACTCATAGGGACCAACATGTCTCCTGACATGATTCTTGCGGTCATCCTCGATGATCATGTTGCGCATGATCACACAAGCCTGCATCACCTCCCACATTTGATCGTGAGATCAGCTTAGTGTTGGAGATATGCCCAAGAGGCAATAATAAAGTGGTTATTATAATATCTTTGCGTTTATGATAAATGTTTGCATACCATGCTATAATTGTATTAACCGAAACATTGATACATGTGTGTTATGTAAACAACAAGGAGTCCCTAGTAAGCCTCTTGTATAACTAGCTTGTTGATTAATAGATGATCGTGGTTCCGTGATCATGAACATTGGATGTTATTAATAACAAGGTTATGTCATTGGTTGAATGATATAATGGACACACACCCATATGAGCGTAGCATAAGATCAAGTCATTAAGTTCAATTTGCTATAAGCTTTCGATACATAGTTGCCTAAGTCCTTCGACCATGAGATCATGTAAATCACTTACACCGGAAGGGTACTTTGATTACATCAAACGCCATTGCGTAAATGGGTGGTTATAAAGATGGGATTAAGTATTTGGAAAGTGTGAGTTGAGGCATATGGATCAATAGTGGGATTTGTCCATCCCGATGACGGATAGATATACTCTAGGCCCTCTCGGTGGAATGTTGTCTAATTAGCTTGCAAGCATGTGACTGGGTCACAAGAGATGACATACCACGGTACGAGTAAAGAGTACTTGTCGGTAACGAGGTTGAACTAGGTATGGAGATACCGATGATCGAACCTTGGATAAGTAAAGTATCGCGTGACAAAGGGAATCGGTATCGTATGTAAATGGTTCAATCGATCACTAAGTTATCGTTGAATATGTGGGAGCCATTATGGATCTCCAGATCCCGCTATTGGTTATTGCTCGGAGAGGAGTCTCGACCATGTCTGCATAGTTCACGAACCGTAGGGTGACGCGCTTAAGGTTCGATGTCGCATAAGTAGATTTGGAATATGAGATGGAGACCGAAATTTGTTCGGAGTCTCGGATGGGATCCAGGACATCACGAGGAGGTCCGGAATGGTCCGGAGAATAAGATTCATATAAGGGAAGTTAATTTCTAGGTTTCGGAAAAGTTCGGGATTTTTTCGGTGGAAGACCGGAAGGTTCTAGAAGGTTCCGGGGTCCCAGTGGGCCCACGACCCTAGGAGGCCTAGCATGGGCCGAGGGGATGCTCCCTAGCCTAATGGGCCAGGGGCACAAGCCCCCAAGGCCCAGCCGGCCAAACCCCTAGGGTTTCCCCAAAACCCTAGGGGGATCAACTTGGGGGGAAGATTTCTCTCTTCCCCCCACTTGTCCGCCGGCCCCCAACCCTAGATGGGAAAGGGGGCCACCCCAACCGACCTGGCCCCCTATATAAAGAGGGGAGGGGGTGGCCGGCCACACCACCCCTTGATCAAACCCTGGCCGCCCCGCCTCTCCTCCTCCATACGCTGCTCCGGCTTAGGCGAAGCCCTGCAGTTCCTCCTCCTCCACCACCACCACCACGCCGTTGTGCTGCTGGGATTCGGAGGAGATCTACCACACCTCCGCTGCCTGCTGGCGTGTAGTTGACGTGGGAGTTACAAATCTCTGGGGTGTAACAACGGCGCCAAAAATATGCTTGATGCGTGCAATTAACACACGTCCGTTGGGAACCCCAAGAGGAAGGTGTGATGCGTATAGAAGCAAGTTTCCCTCAGAAAGAAACCAAGGTTTATCGAACCAGGAGGAGCCAAGAAGCACGTTGAAGGTTGATGGCGGCGAAGTGTAGTGCGGCGCAACACCAGGGATTCCGGCGCCAACGTGGAACCTGCACAACACAACCAAAGTACTTTGCCCCAACGTAACGGTGAGGTTGTCAATCTCACCGGCTTGCTGAAAACAAAGGATTAAACGTATTGTGTGGAAGATGATGATTGTTTGCGAAGAACAGTAAAGAACAATTGCAGTAGATTGTATTTCAGATGTAAAGAATAGGACCGGGTCCACAGTTCACTTGTGGTGTCTCTCCCATAAGATAAATAGCATGTTGGGTGAACAAATTACGGTTGGGCAATTGACAAATAAAGAAGGCATAACAATGCACATACATATATCATGATGAGTACAATGAGATTTAATCAGGGCATTACGACAAAGTACATAGACCGCTATCCAGCATGCATCTATGCCTAAAAAGTCCACTTTCAGGTTATCATCCGAACCCCTTCCGTATTAAGTTGCAAGCAACAGACAATTGCATTAAGTATGTTGCGTAATGTAATCAACACAAATATCCTTAGACAAAGCATCGATGTTTTATCCCTAGTGGCAACAGCACATCCACAACCTTAGAACTTTCTGTCACTGTCCCAGATTTAATGGAGGCATGAACCCACTATCGAGCATAAATACTCCCTCTTGGAGTTACAAGTATCAACTTGGCCAGAGCCTCTACTAGCAACGGAGAGCATGCAAGAACATAAACAACTCATATATGATAGATTGATAATCAACTTGACATAGTATTCAATATCCATCGGATCCCAACAAACACAACATGTAGGATTACAAATAGACGATCTTGATCATGATAGGCAGCTCACAAGATCGAACATGATAGCACAATTAGGAGAAGACGACCATCTAGCTACTGCTATGGACCCATAGTCCAGGGGTGAACTACTCACACATCAATCCGGAGGCGATCATGGCGATGAAGAGTCCTCCGGAGATGATTCCCCTCTCCGTAGGTGCCGGAGGTGATCTCTGAATCCCCGAGATGGGATTGGCGGTTGCGTCTCGGAAGGTTTTCCATATCGTGGCTCTCGGTACGGGGGTTTCGCGACGAAGACTATATGTAGGCGGAAGGGTAGGTCGAGAGGGCGTCACGAGGCCCACACAGGCCGGCACGCCAGGGCTTGGGCCGCGCCGCCTATTGTGTCGCCACCTCGTGGCCCCACTTCGTTTCCTCTTCGGACTTCTGGAAGCTTCGTGGAAAAATAGGCCCCTGGGCGTTGATTTCGTCCAATTCCGAGAATATTTCCTTACTAGGATTTCTGAAACCAAAAACAGCAGAAACAGAACGCTCTTCGGCATCTCGTCAATAGGTTAGTGCCGGAAAATGCATAATAATGACATATAATGTGTATAAAACATGTGAGTATCATCATAAAAGTAGCATGGTACATAAGAAATTATAGATACGTTTGAGACGTATCAAGCATCCCCAAGCTTAGTTCCTACCGCTCGAGTAGGTAAACGATAACAATGATAATTTCTGAAGTGACATGTTATCATAATCCTGATCAATACTATTGTAAAGCATGTGTAGTGAATGAAGTGATTCGAAGCAATGGTAAGACAATGATTAAACAACTGAATCATATAGCAAAGACTTTTCATGAATAGTACTTTCAAGACAAGCATCGATAAGACTTGCATAAGAGTTAACTCATAAGGCAATAAATTCTTAGTAGAAAGCTTTGAAACAACACAAAGGAAGATTTAAGTTTCAGCAGTTGCTTTCAACTTCAACATGTATATCTCATGGATAATTGTCAACACAAAGTAATATGATGAATGCAAATAAGCAAATATGTAGGAATCAATGCACACAGTTAACACAAGTGTTTGCTTCTAAGATGGAAGGAAATAGGTAAACTGACTCAATATAAAGTAAAAGAATGGCCCTTCGCGGAGGAAGCAGGGATTAAATCATGTGCTAGAGCTTTTCAAGTTTTGAAATCATATAGAGAGCATAAAAGTAAAGTTTTGAGAGGTGTTTGTTATTGTCAACGAATGGTAATGGGTACTCTAACTACCTTATCAACCAGACTTTCAAGAGCGGCTCCCATGAAGGACGTTATTTCTACCACCGTGGTAGATCATCCCTCTTCTCTTTTGTTTACACATGCATTTATTATTTATGGATGACACTCCTCCCCACCTTTCCTTTCTCAAGCCATGGCTAACCGAATCCTCGGGCCTTCCAACAATCTCATACCATGGAGGAGTGTCTATATTTTTTTCTTTTCTTTTTCTTTTTCTTTTTCTTTTTTTCTTTCTTTGCAAAATTAAGTTGCTCACTGATTGATCAGGGCAAAGCATGTGAAGAGAATTATTAATGCAAGTTAATTAATCGGGGCTGGGAACCCCATTGCCAGCTCTTTTTGCAAAATTATTGGATAAGCGGATGAGCCACTAGTCCATTGGTGAAAGTCTGTCCGAAGTAAATGACAAGATCGAAAGATAAAACACCACATACTTCCTCATGAGCTATAAAACATTGACACAAATAAGAGGTAATAAATTTTGAATTGTTTAAAGGTAGCACATGAAGTATTTACTTGGAATGGCAGAAAATACCATGTAGTAGGTAGGTATGGTGGACACAAATGGCATAGGTGTTGGCTCAAGGTTTTGGATGCACGAGAAGTATTCCCTCTCAGTACAAGGCTTTGGCTAGCAAGGTTATTTGAAGCAAACACAAGTATGAACCGGTACAGCAAAACTTACATAAGAACATATTGCAAGCATTATAAGACTCTACACTGTCTTCCTTGTTGTTCAAACACCTTAACCAGAAAATATCTAGACCTTAGAGAGACCAATCATGCAAACCAAATTTCAACAAGCTCTATGTAGTTCTTCATTAATAGGTGCAAAGTATATGATGCAAGAGCTTAAACATGATCTATATGAGCATAACAATTGCCAAGTATCAAATTATTCAAGACATTATACCAATTACCACATGCGGCATTTTCTGTTTCCAACCATATATCAATGAATGAGGTAGTGCAACATTCGCAATGAACATTAAGAATAAAGCTAAGAACATATGTGTTCATACGAAACAACGGAGCGTGTCTCTCTCCCATATAAAGAATGCTAGGATCCAACTTTATTCAAACAAAAACAAAAACAAAAACAAACAGACGCTCCAAGTAAAGCACATAAGATGTGACTGAATAAAAATATAGTTTCACTAGAAGAACCTGATAATGTTGTCGATGAAGAAGGGGATGCCTTGGGCATCCCCAAGCTTAGACGCTTGAGTCTTCTTGAAATATGCAGGGATGAACCACGGGGCATCCCCAAGCTTAGACTTTTCACTCTTCTTGATCATATTGTATCATCCTCCTCTCTTGACCCTTGAAAACTTCCTCCACACCAAACTCAAAACAAACTCATTAGAGGGTTAGTGCATAATTGAAAATTCACATATTCAGAGGTGACATAATCATTCTTAACACTTCTGGACATTGCACAAAGCTACTGAAAGTTAATGGAACAAAGATATCCATCAAACATAGCAAAACAGGCAATGCGAAATAAAAGGCAGAATCTGTCAAAACAGAACAGTCCGTAAAGACGAATTTTACAGAGGCACTTAACTTGCTCAGATGAAAATGCTCAAATTGAATGAAAGTTGCGTACATATCTGGGGATCACGAACGTAAATTTGCAGATTTTTCTGAGTTACCTACGGAGAACCCTTCCCAGATTCGTGACAGCAAGAAATCTATTTCTGCGGAATCCAAATCTAGTATTGATTTTACTATCAAAGACTTTACTTGGCACAACAATGCAATAAAACAAAGATAAGGAGAGGTTGCTACAGTAGTAACAACTTCCAAGACTCAAATATAAAACAAAAGTGTTGTAGTAAAAACATGGGTTGTCTCCCATAAGCGCTTTTCTTTAACGCCTTTCAGCTAGGCGCAGAAAGTGTGAATCAAGTATTATCAAGAGATGAAGCATCAACATCATAATTTGTTCTAATAATAGAATCATAAGGTAATTTCATTCTTTTTCTAGGGAAGTGTTCCATACCTTTCTTGAGAGGAAATTGATATTTAATATTACCTTCCTTCATGTCAATAATAGCACCAACGAAAAGAAAAGGTCTTCCCAATATAATGGGACAAGATGCATTGCATTCAATATCCAGGACAACAAAATCAACGGGGACAAGGTTATTGTTAACCATAATACGAACATTATCAATCCTCCCCAAAGGTTTCTTCGTAGCATTATCAACAAGATTAACATCCAAATAACAATTTTTCAATGGTGGCAAGTCAAGCATATCATAGAGTTTCTTAGGCATAACAGAAATACTTGCACCAAGATCACATAAAGAATTACAATCAAAATCATTGACCCTCATCTTAATGATGGGCTCTCAACTATCTTCTAACTTCCTAGGAATAGAAGTTTCAAGTTTTAGTTTCTCTTCTCTAGCTTTTATGAGAGCATTTGTAATATGTTTTGTAAAGGCCAAATTTATAGCACTAGCATTAGGACTTCTAGCAAGTTTTTGTAAGAACTTTATAACTTCAGAGATGTGACAATCATCAAAATCTAAACCATTATGATCTACAGCAATGGGATCATTGTCCCCAATGTTGGAAAAATTTCAGCAGTTTTATCACAAGCAGTTTCAGCAGTTTTAGCAATTTCAGGCAGTTTTGTACGCTTTGTACTAGGAGTAGAAACATTGCCAACACCAATTATTTTACCATTGATAGTAGGAGGTGTAGCAACATGTGAGGCATCAACATTACTAGTGGTGGTAATAGTCCAAACTTTAGCTACATTATTCTCTTTAGCTAGTTTTTCATTTTCTTCTCTATCCCACCTAGCACGCAATTCAGCCATCAATCTTATATTCTCATTAATTCTAACTTGGATGGCATTTGCTGTAGTAACAATTTTATTATCAATATCCTTATTAGGCATAACTTTCAATTTTAAAAGATCAACATCAGAGGCAAGTCTATCAACTCTAGAAGCAAGAATATCAATTTTATCAAGCTTTTCCTCAACAGATTTGTTAAAAGCAGTTTGTGTACTAATAAATTCTTTAAGCATGGCTTCAAGACCAGAGGGTACATTCCTATTATTGTTGTAAGAATTCCCATAAGAATTACCATAACCATTACCATTAGCAGAAGGATATGGCCTATAGTTGTTACCAGAATTATTCCTATAAGCATTGTTGTTGAAATTATTACTTTTAATGAAGTTCACATCAACATTTTCTTCTTGAGCAACCAATGAAGCTAAAGGAACATTATTAGGATCAACATTAGATCTACCATTCACAAGCATAGACATAATCACATCAATATTATCACTCAAGGAGAGGTTTCTTCAACAGAATTTACCTTCTTACCTTGTGGAGCCTTTTCGTGTGCCATTCAGAGTAATTTATCATCATATCATCAAGAAGCTTTGTAGCCGCCCCCAAAGTGATGGACATAAAGGTACCTCCAGCAGCTGAATCCAATAGGTTCCGCGAAGAAAAATTTAGTCCTGCATAGAAGGTTTGGATGATCATCCAAGTAGTTAGTCCATGGGTTGGGCAATTCTTTACCAAGGATTTCATTCTCTCCCATGCTTGAGCAACATGTTCATTATCTAATTGCTTAAAATTCATTATGCTACTTCTCAAAGATATAATTTTAGCGGGAGGATAATATCTACCAATAAAAGCATCCTTACATTTAGTCCATGAATCAATACTATTCTTAGGCAAAGATAGCAACCAATCTTTAGCTCTTCCTCTTAAGGAGAAAGGAAACAATTTTAATTTTATAATGTCACCATCTACATCCTTATACTTTTGCATTTCACATAGTTCAACAAAATTATTAAGATGGGCAGCAGCATCATCAGAACTAACACCAGAAAATTGCTCTCTCATGACAAGATTTAGTAAAGCAGGTTTAATTTCAAATAATTCTGCTGTAGTAGCAGGTGGAGCAATAGGTGTGCATAGGAAATCATTATTATTTGTGTTTGTGAAGTCACACAACTTAGTGTTTTCAGGAGTATTCATTTTAGCAACAGTAAATAAAGCAAACTAGATAAAGTAAATGCAAGTAACTAATTTTTTGTGTGTTTTTTATATGGAGAACAAGACAGTAAATAAAGTAAAGCTAGCAACTAATTTTTTTGTGTTTTGTTTTAGTGCAGCAAACAAAGTAGTAAATAAAATAAAGTAAAGCAAGCAAGACAAAAACAAAGTAAAGAGATTGGAAGTGGAGACTCCCCTTGCAGCGTGTCTTGATCTCCCCGGCAACGGCGCCAGAAAATATGCTGCTGGCATGTAGTTGACGTGGGAGTTACAAATCTCTGGGGTGTAACTTTTCTTCAGATCCCCGGCAACGGCGCCAGAAAATATGCTTGATGCGTGCAATTAACACACGTCCGTTGGGAACCCCAAGAGGAAGGTGTGATGCGTATAGAAGCAAGTTTTCCCTCAGAAAGAAACCAAGGTTTATCGAACCAGGAGGAGCCAAGAAGCACATTGAAGGTTGATGGCGGCGAAGTGTAGTGTGGCGCAACACCAGGGATTCCGGCGCCAACGTGGAACCTGCACAACACAACCAAAGTACTTTGCCCCAACGTAACAGTGAGGTTGTCAATCTCACCGGCTTGCTGAAAACAAAGGATTAAACGTATTGTGTGGAAGATGATGATTGTTTGCAAAGAACAGTAAAGAACAATTGCAGTAGATTGTATTTCAGATGTAAAGAATAGGACCGGGGTCCACAGTTCACTAGTGGTGTCTCTCCCATAAGATAAATAGCATGTTGGGTGAACAAATTACAGTTGGGCAATTGACAAATAAAGAAGGCATAACAATGCACATACATATATCATGATGAGTACAATGAGATTTAATCAGGGCATTACGACAAAGTACATAGACCGCTATCCAGCATGCATCTATGCCTAAAAAGTCCACTTTCAGGTTATCATCCGAACCCCTTCCAGTATTAAGTTGCAAACAACAGATAATTGCATTAAGTATGGTGCGTAATGTAATCAACACAAATATCCTTAGACAAAGCATCGATGTTTTATCCCTAGTGGCAAAAGCACATCCACAACCTTAGAACTTTCTCACTGTCCCAGATTTAATGGAGGCATGAACCCACTATCGAGCATAAATACTCCCTCTTGGAGTTACAAGTATCAACTTGGCCAGAGCCTCTACTAGTAACGGAGAGCATGCAAGAACATAAACAACTCATATATGATAGATTGATAATCAACTTGACATAGTATTCAATATCCATCGGATCCCAACAAACACAACATGTAGGATTACAAATAGACGATCTTGATCATGATAGGCAGCTCACAAGATCGAACATGATAGCACAATTAGGAGAAGACGACCATCTAGCTACTGCTATGGACCCATAGTCCAGGGGTGAACTACTCACACATCAATCCGGAGGCGATCATGGCGATGAAGAGTCCTCCGGGAGATGATTCCCCTCCGGCAGGGTGCCGGAGGCGATCTCCTGAATCCCCCGAGATGGGATTGGCGGCGGCTGCGTCTCTGGAAGGTTTTCCGTATCGTGGCTCTCGGTACTGGGGGTTTCGCGACAAAGACTATATGTAGGCGGAAGGGTAGGTCAGGGGGCATCACGAGGGGCCCACACAACAGGCCGCGCGGCCAGGGCTTGGGCCGCGCCACCCTATTGTGTCGCCACCTCGTGGCCCCACTTCGTTTCCTCTTCGGACTTCTGGAAGCTTCGTGGAAAAATAGGCCCCTGGCGTTGATTTCGTCCAATTCCGAGAATATTTCCTTACTAGGATTTCTGAAACAAAAACAGCAGAAACAACAACGGCTCTTCGGCATCTCGTCAATAGGTTAGTGCCGGAAAATGCATAATAATGACATATAATGTGTATAAAATATGTGAGTATCATCATAAAAGTAGAATGGAACATAAGAAATTATAGATACGTTTGAGACGTATCACTGCCCGCTGGAACGGGGAGAGGACGAGCTTCATCGACACCGTACGCACGACCGAGTACGGAAGTGCTGCCGGATTGCAGCACGAACGATCGACTACATCAACAACGAGATCTATCTCGTAGGCTTTGGAATCTTCGAGGGTTAGTCTCGCAATCTTCTCGTTGCTTAGATCTTGGTAGATTAGATCTTGCTTCTTCCTAGATTGGATCTTGGTTTTTGTTCATGTTCACGGTAGAAATTTTTGTTTTCCATGCAACGAACCCTTCAGTGGTATCAGAGCCGTGTCTATGCATAGATCTGTTGCACGAGTAGAACACAATGGTTTTGTGGGCGGTGATGCTTTTGTTGTTTTTACTTAGTGTACATTGCATCTTGCGGGATGGTGGGATGAAGCGGCCCGGGCTAACTTTACATGACCGTGTCTCATGAGACTTGCTCCACGCTTGACATGCAACTTGTATTGCATAAGTGGCTTTGCGGGTGTCTGTCTCTCCCACCATAGTGAAGATTCAATTTGCTCTTTCTATTGACAACACTAGTATCACCGTTGTGGTTCATGTTCGTAGGTAGATTGGATCTCACTCGAAAACCCTAAACCACGTAAAATATGCAAACCAAATTAGAGGCGTCTAACTTGTTTTTGCAGGGTTTGGTGATGTGATATGGCCATGTGATGATGATTATATTTGATGTATGAGATGTTCATTATTGTATTATGGCAACCGGCAGGAGCCTAATGGTTGTCTTTAATTTTTGTTAAAGACCTGCGTGTCTAATCATCATGTAATAGCTTTATTTCAAGTAGTTGTTATAGTAGCTATAAGTGATGGATAACCATGAAGCGGCGCCACTGACCTTGACGCCATGCTGGTGATGATGGAGATCATGTTCGTGCTTTGGAGATGGAGATCAAAAGCACAAGAAGAAAGGCCATATCATATCACACATTATGAATTGCATGTGATGTTAATCCTTTATGCATCTTATTTTGCTTAGATCGCGACGGTAGCATTATAAGATGATCCCTCTCACTAAATATCAAGATAATAAAGTGTTCATCCTTAGTATGCACCGTTGCGAAGACTTGTTGTCTTGGTGCTCCTCGGCAATGCCCTCCGATAGGGGCTTAGGGTTGATGGAATCCTGCAAGCTGACACGAGACATCGGTTCACAGACAAGCGGGGAGAGCGATTTACCCAGGTTCGGGGCCCTCGGTGAGGTAAAACCCTTACGTCCTGCCTGTCTGTTCTTGATTATGATGATAACAGGTTACAATGGGGTGCCGAATAGTTCGGCTGTGATCTCGTCGAGATGGCTAATTGCTAGGGTAACCTAGCTCTAAGCTTCTATTGGCTAAGATCGCTAAGATTGATTGTTGTTGTCCCTCGATAGCCCCTCTCCTGGCCTTTATATAGGAGACCAGGTCTCGAGAGGTCTAATCAAGTACGACTAGGTTTACAGTAGATCTATCTCTAAACTTTCCTTGTTCGGCTCCTTCCGTGTCTTGTACTTCAAGGAACCTTCCGCTGCACCGTCCTAGTGGCCCATCTTGCCGTCGAGTACCTTCATGGGCCTCCAGCTGGTCCGTTTAGGGTAGAGCAACGTCGGTTACCCGAAGGGTAGTGCCCACGTCAGTAGCCCCCGAATGTCTAGCCGAACATAGTTCGGGTAGAGACTAAAGCATGTCTTCTTCCGACGTCCTTCTCCTTGATCGTTCTTGCTTTCCTTCTGTCTGCATCATCTTCTTCCGTTGGGTGCGCGTCAGCGCTCCCGATGGGAGTAGCCCCCCGAGTCTAGGTACGGATGCTTGCAATCCGTGCGTAGACTCAAGTTGTACCACTCGAACATTTTCCTCTGCCGAAGTTTTTCTGCAAGTCTTTGTAGGTCATCCGATATATTTTCCTTATGCAAGGGATAATGAATAACGTGCCCAACTTTTGTTGGTTAACTGCCGAGGGCAAAACAACGTTACCCTACAGAATCAAGTCCCCGGGCATGATCCTGGAGTGCGAAAAAGTTCTGTCGGGTGCGCGTCCAGCGCTCCCGATGGGAGTAGCCCCCGAGTCTGGGCACGGGCGCTTGCGTCCGGGTGCAGACTTGAGTCAAATTTTTCCTTCGAGTCCTCATTCTGTCGGGTGCGCGTCCAGCGCTCCCGATGGGAGTAGCCCCCGAGTCTAAGTGCAGATGCTTTGCAATCTGTGCATAGACTCAAATTGACCATCCGATAGCTTTTTATCTCTTCGTATGCAATCATTCCACATGACGTCATTGATGACGTTTTTCTGACACCTTGATTCTGACTGATAAGACGCGACCCGCCGGCCCTTTTTTCGAGCAATTCCTGCTCCTCTTACACAGTTACCGAGGCACCTCCTCGATTTCTGCAACCATTAACTGAAGAAAATGTCCACTAGCAGTACGGGGCCTTCCTTAAATCTTCCAAGGGATAGAAATCCCTAATCTTTTCCTTCATTCATCCCTTCGTTGTTCTTCCTCTTCTCCCTTTCACAACTGCTGCGCCGCCACCACTGCTTTCCAGTTTTCCCAGATCTCGCGATGGTGAAGAAGAAGAACCCTAGCGCCGCCGCCAGCTCCACGAGCGGTGGCGCCGCCGCCAAATCTTCCTCGATTCTTCCGAAGGAGGGTGCCCCAAACGCTCCTCCCCCAGCTCCGGCGCCGCCGGCTCAGTAGCCAGGCCCGGAGATTGGATAGCGTCGACCGTCACCAAGCGTGACGAGAAGAGATCCCGAAGCCTGGGATTGATCTCCTCCGATGAGGGGAATGTGATCTTTCCAGGTGCGATTTCTCGGCCTAATCCCCCTGCTGGCTTTACCGTGATGTTCTTGTCGTTCTTATATCGGGGTCTTTCGCTTCCCGTTCATGAATTCCTCCTCCACCTCTTGCGAACTTACGAGATCCAATTATGGCAACTCACTCCCAACTCAATCCTCCACGTTGCTGTGTTTATCACCCTTTGCGAGGCATTTCTGGGCATTGAGCCTCATTTTGGGTTGTGGAAAAAGATCTTCTATGTGAAGAGATACAGCAGCAGTAATGGATCCTTTGTCACCGGAGGAGTGGGATTTGTAGCTCGTTCGGATGTCAACTACTTCAATTTCCCAATGAGAGAATCCGTGCAAGGATGGAGATTGAAATGGTTTTACGTCAAGGACTCCTTGTCACCCGAATCCCAGCTTCCTTGCTTTGTCGATGTCCTTGAAGCCAAGCCTAAGAATTCCTGGAAGAATATTCTCTCTCCCGATGAAAGAGTAGCAGCCGATGAATTATTTGCCAAATTTCTTCGGATCAAGGAAGCTGACGGCCAAACCATGGTCGGCACAGAGGTGGCGGCAGTGTTCCTGAAACGTCGAGTCCAACCAGTCATGGCCAGAGTTCGCCCGATGTGGTTGTATTCAGGTCCGAAAGATGAGACTCGAATTAATGCTGCCGAATTGTCGGAAAAGGAACTGCTTGATGAAGTCCGTCGCCTCACTTTCTTTAGCCAGGAAGACTCGATCCCATTGATGTCTTCGTACACTCCTTTTGATGCCGAACATCCACCACCAGAGGTAACTTCCCTTTTCAAATTCTTATTATGCTACTCTTATTTAGTCGACATAATTACTATTGTTCTTATCTATTTTTTCTTCAACAGACCCTCATAGCCTCCGGGGATTTGCATGACTCGCCAAACGACATTTCTGAAGGGAGAGGCTCCTCAGTACCCGTTGATTTTCAAACTGTCGAGCACACAAGCCCAGAAAACGATTACGATGATCCGATTGATTCAGAAACTGTTCACACCAATCTTCCCCCTTCAGCCGATGACGCTTGCGACGCAGAGGGATCAGTGCGTGTTGATGACGCTGATCATGATGCCTTTGTTAATGCAGCTGTGGAGGAGGCCAGGGCTTCAACCGTGAAGAGATCGATCGGCGGCTTTGCTGACGAAGACGATCTTCTTGATATGTAAATACCTTCTTCTTTTTTACTATATTTTGTCTTCTTGTTTCTCGCATTCTCTGCATAACTTCTGTCGACCGTTTCCTTTTTTTAGTGACGAAGGCTTCATCGAGCCTCCGTCCAAGAAAGCCAGGTCCGATGTTGTTCTGCCGGCCGCTGCATCTTCCGAAGCTTCGGCTCCTAAGGCAACTCCTGCGGCCCAGGCATCGACTGCTTCTTCCCTTTCCAAGGGGAAAGACATTCCTGTCGCCACCACGATCCCTCCTTCAGTAAGCCCTTCTTGAATACAACACGAATCCTTTGGAGTATGCCTTGCCTAATTATTCTTTGTAAAACATTTTTTCTCTTAAGGACCTGCGAGGTGTGATATCCTCTTTAGAGGCCTTTGCCTCTCAATTTACCTCTCTGGAGGCGGACAAAGTTCGACTGCGGGAGGAAGTTAAGTCTTCCTCTTCAAGGTTGGATGGCGCCATTAAAAAGGCTGCCATAGCTCGCCAGGAGGTCGACTCCCTAAAAGAGGAGCTGAGCAAGCTGAAAGAGAGGCTGAAGGAGGAGGAAGCTCGGGCAGCTGAAAAGGATGAACTCCTTCGTCAATCTGCTTTGGCTCTACTTGGTAAGCTCTTTCATACATCTCTGTTGATTATTACTCTTATGGATCCATTTTTTCATCAATGATTTTCTCCAATTTGATTTCTTGCAGAGGCCGCCAGCATCCCTGGTGCTACCTTGGACAAAGTTCCGAACAACTCTCCGGCAAATGGTGTGTCGATGGCTCTCGCCTCCCACCAGCTTACCCGAGAGCTTCTTAACAAGGGAAAGGGTGCCCTGGCGCGGATGCATTCGATGATTTTTCCCAAGATCAAGCAGGACAAAACTCTGGGGCAGCTGATCGATGCCTTCGCGGTTGACACCAAGGAGGTTATCGAGGTATTCAAGCGTACTTCGCGCACCTATGGTGCCCTTCTTGCCTTCCAACTTACGATGGGTTACGACTTTAAGGCTGACATCGAAGAGATGACTAAGGAGCTGCCGAAAGAGCAAGATGGGCGATTTGTTGACTTAAGCGCCTTTACAGTATCTGCCCGTACTTGTGCTCGCCAGCTCCTTGAACTAGTTTCGTCAGGAAAGACATCGGCTGGTCCCAGTCTATCGACTCAGACCCAAGCTCCTTGATTGTTGTAACAATTTTATCCTCGGGCTGATGTGAAACATTATTCTGTTGCAAAACTTAAGTTTGTAATGAACACCGTGCTGGCGATGTTGCCAGCACACCTTTATCATGATATTCCCACTTGTACTTCTCCCGATAGGAATTACTTGTACTTCTCCCGATGGGAGTTACGTTGGATGCTCAGTTTGACCATATCCGTCATCCTTTTTAACGCTGTTTCCTGCAGGTTTTCCCGGTGCCCTCATTTGTCGACGACTCTTCGGGTGTTCTTCCCGAAGGTGATCGGATCCAGCGGATGAAGGATCGGATCACCCAGATGGAAAAGGATCTGCGCAGCACTTACGCCTTAGCTGCTATTGTCAATAAGAAGAGCGAGATTGCAGCCGACGTGGAGCGGTACGCTCTTACTGAGCTGCATAAAGCTACCGAGAGTTTGAACTGTGAGTTTCTTGATCCCTGCGCCCTTTTGTCGATAACGCCTTATCTGATCCTTCATTTATTTCTTTGTCAGTCATAGCTCTGAACCGTGCGGAAGAGAACAATTGGATTCACGAGCGTGTGCATGCATTAACCCAGCTATCCTCAGCCGAAGAAATTTTCTGGCGGGAGCACTCGAAGGCATCGGCTGTCGCGCAATTTCAGGATCGGGTTCAGCAAGTCCACCACTTCTTCGACAAGTGTTACAAGGCTATGAGGGTGGTTTGGAAAACGATGTTCCCTTTGAACGCAGTTCCCCCCACGCTCCTTGCTTTGATGTCTGAGTTTGGTAATGCCAAGAAGATCCGGGACTTGGTGCGTGCGCAAGTTTTTGCAGGGGCCAGGTTTACACTTGCCCTTGTACTTGCCCGTTATCCCTCGGCAGGTTTGCTGTCGATTGCCAACGCAACTGGAGACTTGGAGGCACTGTATCCGAAGGTATTGTTGCCCGCCAATATAATTGTCGACAGACTTGAGGAGGACTCAAAGGTACCTGAGGAAAGAGGAACTCCGCAAGGGTGATTTCAGGGATTAAGGTTTGTTTTGTAAATAGATAATTTGGCTACTTCATCCAAGCGTTTGGATTATGTAATGAGGCCCTTTTGTTCGGTATATACATGCATATGTACTTTTACCGTGCTAATGCCGTTGGCAATTTTTGACTGAGCGAATCTGAGTTGCTCGTTTAAATGTATGTGTATTGGTTGGTTAGCAAATCATTTGAGTGATCAGCTCGTGTTGCAGGTTTTGCTAAACCTGTTGTATGCGCAACTTTGCTTTCAACCGATGTATGTTTCGGCAGTCACTCCCGAATATTTCGGGTGTAATGATGCTGCCGATGAGCCCGTTGTCCATTGATATTTCCATAAGTAAAATATCGAACGTGGGTTGTATTTATATGTATTTCCGAACTCTTGCTATTTACGGCACTCGTAGAGGCATCTATAGCAAAGGGAAAGGTTAATGTCTTTTAGCACTCGTAGAGGCTTTTCTTTTGGAGCACGATCTTCTGCCTTGTACTATGTTTGCATAGTGATGCGGCTTAGTCGTTTTGAATTACTGCAATGCTTTAACAAAGAATCGAAGCTTAAAATCTTATTGATAAGGTAAGCATGAGACTAGAGGGCGAAAAAAGGAAGGCCCTGTTTAAAATAAAGGGAAAAAATTAAATGCTGATAAATTGCTTAAGCAAGGAAGGGGTTCTTCTCTTCTTCTGGCTTCTTCACCACGTTAGTGGTTGCTGCAGCGTTGTTGGTTTCACCAGGGATTTGGGCAGTGGTTGCCAGCGTCTTGCTGTCTCCTATGCCTTCTGCGCCATCAACTGCCGAACCTTTTGCTGCCGAGGCTTCTGCTGCCGAAGCTTCTGCTGCCGAAGCTTCGGCTGTCAGAGCTTTAAGGACAGGGGCAGCTGGCTTCTTCTTGGTTTCCCTGACATCTTTTTCCTCCTTGATTTCACGTAATGACAGCTTGGGTAGAGGGTCGACGATTTCTTGCTGTGACCCGAACTTCGCAGCAATCCTCTGAAAGTCGCGATCACAATTGTCCGAGCGTGAAAAACTTCCATAGACTGTGATGTTTGTCCCGTTGTTCCCAGGCATTTTCAGCTTGAGGTATGCATAGTGCGGCACAGCCATGAACTTGGCATAAGCTGGTCTCCCGAGTATAGCGTGATACTGTGACTCCCAGTTCACTACTTCAAACTCGATCTTTTCCTTCCTGAAATTGTCGGCTTTGCCGAAGACGACATTCAGGTAAACTTTGCCAAGAGAGTAGCCCGGTGCGGTTGGAAGGATCCCATGGAAGCAAGTGTCTGTTTCTTCTAGCATCCTCATGGTGATCCCCATACTTCTGATTGTGTCGACGAATATCAGGTTTAACCCGCTTCCACCATCCATGAAGACTTTGCTCATCTTGAACCCCCCAATTTGTGCTTCGACTACTAAGGCAGCGTGTCCTGGTTTTGGTATGGTCATCGGGTGATCTGCTCGACTGAACGTAATGTTCTGAGAAGACCACTCGACATACTCGGGGATGTTTGCCATGATGCTTTCTGCCAAGTTGATCTCTCGGGTGAGCTTCTTCATCTCTCTTCTCGAGACACCTGTCCTATGGATCATGCTCATCTGCCCACGTGGTGGTGGAAACGCCTCATTGGGTTGATGAGGTTGAGCCTGCTGAACTTGATGCTGCGGTGGAGGTGGAGGTGGCGGTGGTAGCTGTTGCTGACCTGACTGCTGGATGAGTTTGTGCATGTCAAGGAACTGCCGACAGTCCCTGAGCAGGTGACTCGACTTCGTTTTGCCGTCCTTGGTATCGACATACGAATGCAGGTAACAGGGGGCGTTGATCTGCTCAGCGTAGGGTAATTCGGGAGTCATCTGCTGCCGTGGTTTATAGTTGCCACGGTTCCCAGAGTTGTTCCGATTACCGTCCTGTCGATCGTCTCTTCTCTCGTCGTATCGATCGTCCTGCCGATCGGAATATCCTGCGGCTACCAGGTTGTTATCATCATAGTTGCGGTTCTTCCTTCTCTTGTGACGATCCCTTCGGCCACCCGAGTCGTGCTTCGGCTGGTCATCGTCTTCGTCGTCACTGCGCTGTCGTGGCCTTCGTACATTGTCCTCACCATCAGCCCAACTGTTGGCGATTTCCATTAACTTGGTTATGGTTTTTGGCTTTTTGCGCCCGAGTTCTTCTATGTAGCTCTTGCGCCGAACGCCATCGCTGAAAGCGTCGATTGCTCTGTCGACAGATACGTCTTCAGCAGCGTTCAGGAGTTTGGTGAATCTCCCGATGTATGAGCGCATCGACTCCTTCTGCTTTTGCTGGCAATTCCGTAACTCTTCAATCCCGACGGGTCTCTTGTATGTTGCTTGGAAATTGGCAACGAAGGCATCTACTAGGTCGTCCCATGATTTAATGGAACCTTTCGGCAGCCCTCTTAGCCAGGCTCGCGCTGAATCCTTCAAGTAGAGCTGCAAGCACTGCATTGCTGCTATCTGGTTTCCCTTGTGCAGGATCACAGTCTGCAGGTAGTCGTCTATCCAAGATCTTGGTTCCTGCTGCCCATCGTACTTGGCAGCATCGGTAGGGGTAGGCTTGAACTTTTTGGGTGGCATCGTCTCACGGATTTTGTAACTTAGACAGTCGGCTCCCCTGAGTTCGCCGTCGTACTCCTGATCTTCATCCGAAGAATCGCTATCGTTGTCCTTTCTAGCGGCGCGTCGTCGCCTTGCTTTGTCGATCTTGCTCTGGGTGATTTCATCCCGAGCATCTCTCGCATGATGTTTTGAACCACTGCCTTGCACCGTGGTCTTTTCCTTTTGCGGGACTAGGTTGTTTCCCAATATCGCGAGACTCTCCAGGGCACCTCGATGAGCTTGAGCCATGGATCCTTCGGGGCGCTGGTTGATGAGGTATGCGGCGAGGTTGGCCGTTGCTCCTGCAACGGTTTTCGGCCGTGGCATGCCCGCGGTATCCGTAGTCATAAAGGATTTAGTCAGGTTCGACGTTATTTCTCTAGCGTCATCTTCCGAAAGCCTGGATAGTCTCGACCGGTGCTTGCCTGCTCCCTGAGTGTTTCGGGAGGCACTTCGTCGTTCACTGGATCGATCTGCCGCAGATAGGCGTCTCTCGAGGGTGGCTTGCTCTTTCGACAGGTGCTCCCGGTTTTTCTCTAGTATAGAGCGATAAGCATTGAGGGTTCCAACCGAAGTTCCTGCGGGGAGCGGTGTGTTGTTGAGTACTGCTGCCCTGGCTGCTGCCCACTCCTCGTCCGTGATGGTGTAGTCGCTATCGCGGTTGCTGGCGCTGTTTTCAAAACTTGCCCTTCTACTGGAACGGGGAGTATGGTCCCCATCTCCTCTGCGCCTTGTGTTTCCCGTGTTATTGGCGACATAAACCTGATGGTGCGCCGTTCTTCGGGTGGTTCCCTGGACGATGCTGTCGATACTGTCCTCTCCCGATGAATACTGGGCATTGCAGATGAACGGCGTGTCGCTCGATCCCAGCCCGTGCCTGGTGTCGCAGTTCAAGCAGTAGTACGAAGTTAATTCCGAAGATGTGGGATCGTCGGATCCTACCGACATGGAAGACACCGAGCGGGGAGTCGAGGGCACGGGTGAACAAATCGATCCTGTCAAACCAGCCGATAGGTCGAGTGACGATGACGCGCTTGGGCTCGTTGATCCGGAAGTGGGTGATTCCAGCAATCGAAGGATTCCTTCCGCGTTGACGTTGTAGTGGACGCTTGATGACCCACAAGTATAGGGGTGTATCGTAGTATTTTCGATAAGTAAGAATGTCGATCCCAACGAGGAGCAGAAGGTGTTGACAAGCGATGAAGGATTCACTGTAATGCTCACAGACAAGTATTCGGGGGTTTTGATGTAACAGTTGAATAAAGTATGAGTAAGTAAAGTGCGAGAGTAACAATTGCAGCGAGTGGCCCAATCCTTTTTAGCACAAAGGACAAGCCGGTTTGTTTACTTATAATGACCAAACGTTCTCGAGGACACACGGGATTTTAGTCTAGTGCTTTCGCTACATACGGCTAAATAATCTTCATTGTTATGATAAGTGTTGTGTGGGTGAACCTATGCTAATGTACCGCCCTTCCTAGGACTAATACATACTTGTGATTATACCCCTTGCAAGCATCCGCAACTACAAGAAAGTAATTAAGAATAAATCTAACCACAGCCTTAAACTCTGAGATCCTGCTATCCCTCCTGCATCGATATACCAATGGGGGTTTAGGTTTCTGTCACTCCGGCAACCCCGCAATTGGCAAACGAATACAAGATGCATTCCCCTAGGCCCATAAATGGTGAAGTGTCATGTAGTCGACGTTCACATGACACCACTAGAAGAATAACACCACAACTTAAATATCATACCATTGAATATTACTCAACCATAGTTCACTACTAACATTTAGACTTCACCCATGTCCTCAAGAACTAAACGAACTACTCACGAGACATCATATGGAACATGATCAGAGGTAATATGATGATGAATAACAATCTGAACATAAACTTGGTTCAATGGTTTCACTCAATAGCATCAACAACAAGTAGAGATCGATACCGGGAGAGTTTCCCCTATCAAACAATCAAGATCAAACCCAAATTGCTACGGCGATGATGGTGTCCAGCGGTGGAGACGGCGGTGATGATGGTGGAGATGATGATGATGGTGATGGAGATGATGTCCAGCTCGATGACGGTGACGATGGCGTCGATTTCCCCCTCCCGGAGGAATTTCCCCGGCGGATTCCTGCCCGCCGGAGAGCTCTTTCTCTCTGGTGTTCTCCGCCCCGCAGAGCGGCTGTAACTCTTCGCGAGGTACCCTCTGTGGCTTAGGTTTTCGGGACGAAGGATTTCGCGAAGAAAAGGAGGCGAAAGGGGCTGTGGGGCCCCCACACCACATGGTGGCGCGGCCAGGCCATGGGCCGCGCCGCCCTGGGCCCACCTTGGGTCTTCTCAGCTCCTCCTTCTGGCTTCCTTCGTCATCTTGAAAAATAGGATTTTTGGTATAATTTCCTTCCACAGTTGATCTTCCGAAATATTGCGTTCGACGGTGCTTTTTCCAGCAGAATCCTGGCTCCGGTGCTTGATCCTCCAATAATGATGAAACATGCAAAATAGATGAAATAACATAAGTATTGTGTCCCAATATGAAATATATCAATGAATAACAGCAAATTATGATATAAAATAGTGATGCAAATTGGACGTATCAACTCCCCCCAAGCTTAGACTTCGCTTGTCCCCAAGCGAAACTGAGCTCGATAAACAGGACCACATGTTTATGGAGTGAAGAGTCGATAAATAAAATACGGACAAGAAGCATCATATTCATTCACACAAGACATTATAGTAAACAACTTCCTCATATAACTCAACTTGAAGCAAGTATAAGGTAATCACAAATAAAGGTGCATAAGAAATCATAATTGGTGATGGCAAACTTTGTTCTTGGTCAGGGAACAATTAACAGATTATATTTATCTCATTGAGCAGCGCTCCCATGTTAAAGTTTATAAGGCACAACTTGCATACTCAATCATAATGGTCTCTTCATGATCATTGATAACTTGCAAAGCTATATTCATTCAGATAAAACTTGTACTAAACAAGGAAGAATAAAAGACATGATGAAGCAAATCACAATATAATGGTTTGATCACAACTACTCAAATGCTTGCTTGAGATGGAGGGAAATAGGTTTACTGACTCAACATAAAGTAAAAGACAGGCCCTTCGCAGAGGGAAGCAGGGATTAAATCATGTGCTAGAGCTTTTTCAGTTTTGCAATCATATAAAGAGAATAAAAGTAACATTTTGAGGGGTGTTTGTTGTTGTCAACGACTGGTAGCGGGTACTCTAACCCCCTTGCCAGACAACCTTCAAAGAGCGGCTCCCATATTATTTTCATTTTGTGTGGCACTCCTTCCAACCTTTCTTTCACAAACCATGGCTAACCGAATCCTCGGGTGCCTGCCAACAATCTCATACCATGAAGGAGTGCCTTTTTATTTTAGTTTTATTATGATGATGACACTCCCCCCAACCTTTGCTTACACAAGCCATGGCTAACCAAATCCTTCGGGTGCCGTCCATCAATCACATACCATGGAGGAGTGTCTATTTAGTTTAATTAATTTGGGACTGGGAATCCCATTGCCAGCTCTTTTTGCAAAATTATTGGATAAGCGGATGAAGCCACTAGTCCATTGGTGAAAGTTGCCCAACAAGATTGAAAGATAAAACACCACATACTTCCTCATGAGCTATAAAACATTGACACAAATAAGAGATACTAAGTTTTGAATTGTTTAAAGGTAGCACATGAAGTATTTACTTGGAATGGCGAGAAAATACCATGTAGTAGGTAGGTATGGTGGACACAAATGGCATAGGTTTGGGTTAAGGTTTGGATGCACGAGAAGTATTCCCTCTCAGTACAGGTCTTTGGCTAGCAAGGTTAATTAGCAAGCATAAGAGTTGAGGGAAACAAACAAATATACATGTGATAGAAACAATCATGCATCTTCCTTGTAAGCACAAACAATTTTAACTTCAGAATAATAAGCTATGAGCTAACAAGAAAGAAAGACAATGAAACATCTACATGTATTTCTCTTTTCTACTTAAACCTCAAAGTGTTGTTGCTATTGACCAATGCTAAGTTTGCCAACACCAAATAGATTTATTCAATGCTCCCAAAGTGATACCAATACTAATGACAAGGTAAATCATATAATAGAGATTGCAAACTAGAATAAGGCGTGCAATATGTAAATGATAAGACTTCTCATTAATATTCCATAACGATAACTCACACCAAGGGATACATAGATAACCAACTAAAGGAGAGATACTTCCAACGCAACCCATCTTATATGATAACTTCCCTACTCATGATATGACACTACTTGACAATAAAAAGTAAAAGGTAGTGATGATGTGATACCGCGGCACTCCCCCAAGCTTGGAACAAACCAAGGGGATGCCAATACCGATGATGAATTACTCCTTCGGCGATGGTGGTGATGAATTCCTGACAAGCTTCTCAATAAGCTCCTGAAGCTCATCAATCCTGTATGTGAGATTGCGAATCATCTCTGAATTGTGCTCGACGCGGTTAAGGAGTCTGTCCGACGGCGAGTCCCAGCTCTTGGAGTTATTTCCCCACTCTTCAGCCTCAGGCTCCCTCCTTCCTGCAGTGTTAGAGCGATCTATATCCCACTTGCTAGGCAATGCTGCCTTGGGAGTCCCTTCAATTTGATTATTGAAAATTAGATTGTGGAAGGGGTGATGAGTGCCTGATAAGGATGTCTTCGGAGCTAGGTAATGACGTGGAACCGCTCCTCCAGTGCGAATTCTTGCGCTCTTGTTTGCACTAAAAGGGTTGTCCACCACCTTGATGCTTGCGATGGTAGCACGCGGGTGTGCGCGCGAATCTTCCTCCATCTCTTCTTCATCCTCTTCCTTGACGTCCTTGTCTTCCTCTTTCCACCCAAGATCTCGATCATCTTCATCCGAAAACTCCTTGCCCTTGTTCTTGGAGACCATGGTGCTTCTAAACTGAAAACAGAAACAGCTCGAAACAAAACACGTCGAGAAAACGATATACGGACCTCCAGGGGTCCGGGGGATTATATAGCAAAAATTTTTACGACAAAAGGGAAGTACCAGATCGAACCAGAGTCGGAAAGGGCGACGAGGCGGCCAGACCATAGGTCGGCGCGGGCCCAGTCAGGCGCGCCGCCTATGGTGGCACCCCCTCGTGCGTCCTTTCCACTCCGTTTCGAACTCGTAATTTTTCATATTTTCCAAAAACAGCAAAAATATTGTTCGGAAAGTAAATTGCGTACTTTTCATTACCAGTACTGTTACCTATTCAAAGTCGAGTTCTGGCGGACTGTCAATTCGCCCTTTGATAAAAGCTTCTGGTGTTTCTTCAATATTTCCAATAGCCTTTCTTCCTCAATCTCTGAAAGCTTAGAACTAATAATAACAGGATATATTTTCTTATCATCAATATGAGCATATTTAAGATTATCAGGCAAAGGCTTTAATTCAAAAACAGGATCTTCCTTTGGTGGCGGTGTTGTACCCAAATCTTCCACCGGTAAATCATGCTTGAGAATAGGTTGGCGAAGAAAAATTTCCTCAAGCTCATCTCTTTCTTTCCTAAAAACTTCACTCTCGCTATCCTCCAAATGTTGCTGCAAAGGATTATTAGGAACAAGAACAATAGATGCACACTGTTCCATTTTAAAATCATCACTAGGCAAATTAGCTTTATAAGGAGTTTTGGTAAATTTAGAGAAGTTAAACTCATAAGATTCACCAGCAAATTTAGTCAAAATTTTCTCTTTCTTGCAATCTATAATAGCTCCACAAGTATTTAGAAAAGGTCTACCAAAAATAATAGGACAATAATCACTAGCAGCAGAACCAAGTACCAAAAAGTCAGCAGGATATTTAATCTTACCGCATAAAACTTCCACATCTCGAACAATACCAATTGGAGAAATAGTTTCTCTATTAGCCAGATGAATAACCACATCAATATCTTCAAGTTCACAAGAATCAATTTCGTGCATAATCTCCGTGTAAAGCTCATAAGGAATAGCACTAACACTTGCACCAATATCACATAATCCATAATAGCAATGATCACCAATTCTAACAGATAGCATAGGAACACTAGCTTGTTTGTGTTTATTAGGATGTGAAACAATATTAGAAGCATCTTCACAGAAAATAATATGACCATCCTCCACATTTTCAGTCACAAGATCTTTAACTATTGCAACAGCAGGTTCAACTTTTATTTGTTCTTCAGGTTCTATGGGTTTCTTTTCACTTTTATGAACCGCACTATTTATAATAGAGTACTCCTTCATTTTAGCAGGAAAGGAGTTTTTTCAATATAAGCTTCAGGAATAACATGATCAGCGGTTTCAACTACAACGCATTTATTAATAGATGAATCAATTTTATCTTTATACGGTTCATGATACTTATCAAAATTCTTCTTTGGCAATTCATAATGAGAGGCAAAAGCTTTATAAATATTTGCAGCAACTTGAGAATCAAGACCATATGTAGCACTCATATTACGAAATTTATCAGTATCCATAAAAGCTTCAATGCATTTATAATCATAAATTATACCTGATTCTCTATCCTTGTCGTTCTCCCAACCTTCAGTATTTTCTTGGATCCGATCAAGAAGGTCCCTTTTAAACTCTTCTTTGTTGCGTGTAAATGATCCAGAACAAGAAGTATCCAGCAAGGTCTTGTCTTGAAAAGAAAGTCTTGCATAGAAATTATCAATAATAACATTACCAGGAAGCTCATGAATGGGGCATTTGAGCATTAAAGACTTCAATCTCCCCCAAGCTTGGGCAATACTCTCTCCATCATGAGGCCAAAAATTATATATGCGATTCCGATCCTTGTGAATTTCACTTGGAGGATAGAACTTAGAATAAAACCGGGGCACAATATCATTCCATTCAAGAGAATCCCCATTATCCAGTAATTTATACCAATGCGCCGCTTTACCAGACAGCGATAAAGAGAATAGTTTCTTCCTCACTTCATCCATAGCAATACCTGCACACTTGAATAAACCGCATAATTCATGTAAGAACAATAAATGATCTCCGGGGTGGACAGTTCCATCCCCTTCATAGCGGTTATCCATAACACGTTCAATAATTTTCATAGGTATTTTATATGGTATCACTTCCTCACCTGGCGCCTCATCCACTACCGTTGCAGTACTAGTAGATTTCCCAAATAAAAATTGAAGAGAAGATCTCTCCATAATGACTTATAGCATCAGGCAGAAATAAAATCAGCACAAACAGTAAAGGTTTTCCTTACCAATTCCACTTACCAATAGCGCTTCACTCCCCGGCAACGGCGCCAGAAAATAGTCTTGATGACCCACAAGTATAGGGGGTGTATCGTAGTATTTTCGATAAGTAAGAATGTCGATCCCAACGAGGAGCGAAGGTGTTGACAAGCAGTTTCGATGAAGGATTCACTGTAAATGCTCACAGACAAGTATTCAGGGGGTTTTTGATTGAATAAATAAAGTATGAGTAAGTAAAGTGAGAGTAACAATTGCAGCGAGTGCCCAATCCTTTTTAGCACAAAGGACAAGCCGGTTTGTTTACTTATAATGACCAAACGTTCTCGAGGACACACGGGATTTTAGTCTAGTGCTTTCGCTACATACGGCTAAATAATCTTCATTGTTATGATAAGTGTTGTGTGGGTGAACCTATGCTAATGTACCGCCCTTCCTAGGACTAATACATACTTGTGATTATACCCCTTGCAAGCATCCGCAACTACAAGAAAGTAATTAAGAATAAATCTAACCACAGCCTTAAACTCTGAGATCCTGCTATCCCTCCTGCATTGATATACCAACGGGGGTTTAGGTTTCTGTCACTCCGGCAACCCCGCAATTGGCAAATGAATACAAGATGCATTCCCCTAGGCCCATAAATGGTGAAGTGTCATGTAGTCGACGTTCACATGACACCACTAGAAGAATAACACCACAACTTAAATATCATACCATTGAATATTACTCAACCATACTTCACTACTAACATTTAGACTTCACCCATGTCCTCAAGAACTAAACGAACTACTCACGAGACATCATATGGAACATGATCAGAGGTAATATGATGATGAATAACAATCTGAACATAAACTTGGTTCAATGGTTTCACTCAATAGCATCAACAACAAGTAGAGATCGATACCGGGAGAGTTTCCCCTATCAAACAATCAAGATCAAACCCAAATTGCTACGGCGATGACGGTGTCCAGCGGTGGAGACGGCGGTGATGATGGTGGAGATGATGATGATGGTGATGGAGATGATGTCCAGCTCGATGACGGTGACGATGGCGTCGATTTCCCCCTCCGGGAGGGAACCCCGGATTTCTGCCCGCCGGAGAGCTCTTTTCTCTCTGGTGTTCTCCGCCCCGCAGAGGCGGCTGTAACTCTTCGCGAGGTACCCTCGTGGCTTAGGTTTTCGGGACGAAGGATTTCGCGAAGAAAAGGAGGCGAAAGGGGCATGGGGCCCCCACACCACATGGTGGCGCGGCCAGGCCATGGGCCGCTGCCCTATGGTGTGGGCCCACCTGGGTCTTCTCAGCTCCTCCTTCTGCTTCCTTCGTCATCTTGAAAAATAGGATTTTTGGTATAATTTCCTTCCACAGTTGATCTTCCGAAATATTGCGTTCGACGGTGCTTTTTCCAGCAGAATCCTGGCTCCGGTGCTTGATCCTCCAATAATGATGAAACATGCAAAATAGATGAAATAACATAAGTATTGTGTCCCAATATGAAATATATCAATGAATAACAGCAAATTATGATATAAAATAGTGATGCAAATTGGACGTATCACGCTGCCGAAGGTCATCTCCATGTTCCCTTGTAAATCTGAAAAGTTCGAACGGGAGGAATCGCTGTGCGGAGTAAACTCGTAGGAGCCGAATCGAATCGGGCTTCCCAGGATTGGTGATGGTGGTGTCGATGAAGTCGCCGGTGTCGTGATTGGATCTGCCGATGACCGATCTTGTGCCGACAGGGTTCCCACAGACGGCGCCAATTGTCGAGGGTGCTCCTCGGCAATGCCCTCCGATAGGGGCTTAGGGTTGATGGAATCCTGCAAGCTGACACGAGACATCGGTTCACGACAAGCGGGGAGAGCGATTTACCGGTTCGGGGCCCTCGATGAGGTAAAACCCTTACGTCCTGCCTGTCTGTTCTTGATTATGATGATAACAGGTTACAATGGGGTGCCGAATAGTTCGGCTGTGATCTCGTCGAGATGGCTAATTGCTAGGGTAACCTAGCTCTAAGCTTCTGTTGGCTAAGATCGCTAAGATTGATTGTTGTTGTCCCTCGATAGCCCCTCTCCTGGCCTTTATATAGGAGACCAGGTCTTGAGAGGTCTAATCGAGTACGACTAGGTTTACAGTAGATCTATCTCTAAACTTTCCTTGTTCGGCTCCTTCCGTGTCTTGTACTTCAAGGAACCTTCCGCTGCACCGTCCTAGTGGCCCATCTTGCCGTCGAGTACCTTCATGGGCCTCCAGCTGGTCCGTTTAGGGTAGAGCAACGTCGGTTACCCGAAGGGTAGTGCCCACGTCACTTGTCATTTCGAAGCATCATGTGATGATCAGGTGTGATAGATTCTACATGTGCATACAACGGGTGCAAGCCAGATTTGCACACGCGGATACTAAGGTTGCCTTGACGAGCCTAGCATGTACAGACATGGTCTCAGAACACGGGATACTGAAAGGTAGAGCATGAGTAGTAGGAATGATATGATGAAAACTTTGAGTGTTCGCCTTTGAAGCTACATCTTTTCTCGTGAAGATCGGACTTGGTGTAGTGGATTTGGTTCGTGTGATCACTAAGACAATACGAGGGATGTTGTTTTGAGTGGGAGTTCACCTAGTTAATTTAAGAATTAAAATTAAACTCAATTTATCATAAACTTAGTCTAAACTCTTTGCAAATATGTTGTAGATCATGGTGCCCCCCTCCATCAGTTCTAACCAGTTCCTAGAGAAAGAAAAACGTAAAAGCAATGGTAGCAACTTCACTGACTGGTTCCATCATGTGAGAATTTTCCTCAATTTCTGCAATATGTGCTCGATGCACCGCTAGGTCCCCCACCACCTGCAGTATCCGAGGACGAAAAGAATGTTTACAAGACTCGGGTTATTCGGTACTCTCAAGTTCAGTGTGCCATCCTGTGCAGCCTAGAGGCGGAGCTCCAAAAGCGTTTTGAGCACCACAACCCTTATGAGCTGGTCAATGAGTTGAAAACTATCTTTGAAACTCATGCGGCCGTGGAAAGCTATGAGGCCTCGAAACACTTCTTTGGATGTATGATGGAAGAGGGCAGCTCCGTTAGTGAGCACGTGCTCACTATGTCCGGGCATGCGAAGAAGCTCAGTGACTTGGGGATAGTGATTCCTAACCAGCTGGGTATTCATCGTGTCCTCCAATCACTGCCACCTAGTTACAAGAACTTCGTGATGAACTACAACATGCAGAACATGAACAAAGAGTTACCTGAACTCTTCTCCATGCTGAAATCTGCTGAGGTTGAGATAAAGAAAGAGAACCAAGTGTTGATGGTCAACAAGACCACCGGTTTCAAGAAGCAGGGCAAGCCTAACAACAAGGGCAACTTCAAGAAGGGCGACAAGAAAGCTGTCGCGCCTCCTGAGAAGCCTAAGGCTGGCCCTATGCCTGATACAGTGTGCTATTACTACAAGGAGAAGGGGCACTGGAAGCGTAACTGCTCCAAATACTTGGCTGATCTAAAGAGCGGCCTCATCAAGAAGAAAGGTATATTTGATATACATGTTATAGATGTCTATCTTACTGGTTCTCGTAGTAGTGCCTGGGTATTTGATACTGGTTTGGTTGCTCACATTTGTAACTCAAAACAGGAGTTGCGGAATAAACGAAGCCTGGCGAGGGACGAGGTGACGATGCACGTTGGAAATGGATCCAAGGTCGATGTGATCGCCGTCGGCACGCTCCCTCTACATCTACCTTTGGGATTAGTTTTAAACCTTAATAATTGTTATTTGGTGCCTGCGTTGAGCATGAACATTATATATGGATCTTGTTTAATGCAAGACGGTTATTCGTTTAAGTTAGAGAATAATGGTTGTTCTATTTATATGAATAATATCTTTTATGGTCATGCGCCTGAGATGAATGGTTTATTCTTATTAAATCTCGATAGTAGTGATACACATGTTCATAACATTGATGCTAAGCGAATTAAATTGAATGATAATTCTACTTATATGTGGCACTGTCGTCTTGGTCATATTGGAGTGAAGCGCATGAAGAAACTCCATTCCAATGGACTTCTTGAGTCACTTGACTTTGAGTCACTTGATAGATGCGAAGCATGTCTAATGGGAAAAATGACTAAGACTCCATTTTCTGGTACAATGGAGCGAGCTACAGACTTGTTGGAAATCATACATGCCGATGTGTGCGGACCAATGAGTAGCATCGCGCGGTGGTTATCGTTATGTTCTAACCATCACGGATGATCTGAGTAGATATGGATATATTTACTTTATGAAACATAAATCCAAAACTTTCGAGAAGTTTAAGGAATTCCAAAGTGAAGTAGAAAATCGACGTAACAAGAAGATTAAGTTTCTGCGTTCTGATCACGGAGGCGAATATCTGAGTTATGAGTTTGGCATGCATTTAAAGAAATGCGGAATACTTTCATAGTTGACACCGCCGGGAACACCACAACGTAATGGTGTGTCCGAACGTCGTAATCGAACTCTCTTGGATATGGTTCGATCTATGATGTCTCTTACTGATTTGCCGTTATCGTTTTGGGGTTATGCATTAGAGACAGCCGCATTCACTTTAAATAGGGCACCATCTAAATCCGTTGAAACGACACCGTATGAATTATGGTTTGGGAAGAAACCTAAGCTATCGTTCCTTAAAGTTTGGGGTTGCGAAGCTTATGTAAAACCTGACAAGCTAGAACCCAAAGCAGAGAAATGCGTCTTCATAGGACACCCTAAAGAAATAATTGGGTACACTTTCTATCACAGATCCGAAGGCAAAATCTTTGTTGCCAAGAACGGATCCTTTCTTGAGAAGGAGTTTCTCACTAAAGAAGTGACTGGAAGGAAAGTAGAACTCGACGAGGTTATTGAACCTTCTCTCGTAGATCAGAGTAGCGCAGATGTTCCTGTGCAGCCTGCACCGATAGGAGAGGAAGCAAATGATGATGATCATGAAACTTCGAACGAGGACACTACTGAACCTCGCAGATCGACGAGGGAGCGTACCACTCCTGATTGGTATGATCCATGTCTAAATGTCATGATTGTGGACAACAATGATGAAGACCCTACGACGTATGAAGAAGAGATGATGAGCCCAGATTCCAACAAATGGCAAGAAGCCATGAAATCCGAAATGGGATCCATGTATGATAACCAAGTATGGACTTTGGTAGGCTTACCTGATAGCCGCAAGGCTGTTGAGAATAAATGGATCTTCAAGAGAAAAACAGATGATGGTAATATTACTGTCTATAAAGCTCGACTTGTCGCAAAGGGTTTCCGACAAATTCAAGGAGTTGACTACGATGAGACTTTCTCACCTGTAGCGAAGCTAAAATCTGTGAGGATTTTGTTAGCAATAGCTGCATTTTTCGATTATGAGATTTGGCAGATGGATGTCAAAACGGCGTTCCTTAATGGTGATATTGAGGAAGAGTTGTATATGGTACAACCCAAAGGTTTTGTCGATCCTAAAAATGTTGACAAGGTATGCAAACTTCAGCGTTCCATTTATGGACTGAAGCAAGCATCCCGGAGTTGGAACCGACGCTTTGATAAGGTGATCAAAGACTTCGGGTTTATACAGACTCATGGTGAGGCCTGTATTTACAAGAAAGTGAGTGGGAGCTCTGTAGCGTTCCTAATATTATATGTAGATGACATATTATTGATTGGGAATGATATAGAACTATTAAGCAGTGTTAAAGGTTATTTGAACAAGTGTTTTTCAATGAAAGACCTTGGTGAAGCAGCGTACATTTTAGGCATCAAGATTTATAGAGATAGATCAAGACGCCTAATAGGGCTTTCACAGAGTACATACCTGGACAAGATTGTAAAGAAGTTTAGAATGGATGAAAGCAAGAAAGGGTTCTTGCCTATGTTGCCAGGTAAGGTCTTGAGTAAGACTCAAGGTCCGGCTACGGCAGAAGAAAGAGAGAGGATGAATAAGATCCCCTATGCCTCGGTAGTAGGCTCTATCATGTATGCCATGCTGTGTACTAGACCGGATATCGCACATGTTGTTAGTTTGACCAACAGATATCAGAGTGATCCAGGAATGGAACACTGGACAGCGGTCAAGAATATCCTGAAGTACTTGAAAATGACTAAGGATATGTTTCTTTGTTATGGCGGTGACCAAGAGCTCGTTGTAACCAGTTACACTGATGCAAGTTGGAACACTGATCCTGAAGACTCTAAGTCTCAGTCTGGGTACGTGTTTATACTGAATGGAGCTGCAGTAAGCTGGATGAGTTCCAAGCAGTGCATGGTGGCGAAGTCTTCAATTGAATCGGAATACATAACGGCTTCGGAGGCTTCATCGGAAGCGGTATGGATGAAGAGGTCCATTGTTGAGCTTGGTGTGGTTCCTAGTGCATTGGACCCATTAATCATTTATTGTGACAAGATGGGTGCCATCGCCAATGCACAAGAACCAAAGTCACACAAGGAGCTAAAGCATATCAAGCTGCGTTTTCATTCGATTCGCGAGTACATCGAAGATGGTGAAGTAAAGATTTGCAAAGTACACACAGATCTGAATGTGGCAGATCCGTTGACTAAAGCTCTCCCTAGGGCAAAGCATGACCAACACCAGAATGCCATGGGTGTTAGGTACCTTACAACGTAATCTAGATTATTGACTCTAGTGCAAGTGGGAGACTGTTGGAGATATGCCCAAGAGGCAATAATAAAGTGGTTATTATAATATATTTGTGTTTATGATAAATGTTTGCATACCATGCTATAATTGTATTAACCGAAACATTGATACATGTGTGTTATGTAAACAACAAGGAGTCCCTAGTAAGCCTCTTGTATAACTAGCTTGTTGATTAATATATGATCATGGTTTTGTGATCACGAACATTGGATGTTATTAATAACAAGGTTATGTCATTGGTTGAATGATATAATGGACACACACCCATATGAGCGTAGCATAAGATCAAGTCATTAAGTTCAATTTGCTATAAGCTTTCGATACATAGTTGCCTAAGTCCTTCGACCATGAGATCATGTAAATCACTTACACCGGAAGGGTACTTTGATTACATCAAACGCCATTGCGTAAATTGGTGGTTATAAAGATGGGATTAAGTATTTGGAAAGTGTGAGTTGGGGCATATGGATCAATAGTGGGATTTGTTCATCCCGAAGACGGATAGATATACTCTGGGCCCTCTCGGTGGAATGTTGTCTAATTAGCTTGCAAGCATGTGACTGGGTCACAAGAGATGACATACCACGGTACGAGTAAAGATTACTTGTCGGTAACGAGGTTGAACTAGGTATGGAGATACCGATGATCGAACCTTGGACAAGTAAAGTATCGCGTGACAAAGGGAATCGGTATCGTATGTAAATGGTTCAATCGATCACTAAGTTATCGTTGAATATGTGGGAGCCATTATGGATCTCCAGATCCCACTATTGTTTATTGCTCGGAGAGGAGTCTCGACCATGTCTGCATAGTTCACGAACCGTAGGGTGACGCGCTTAAGGTTTGATGTCGCATAAGTAGATTCGGAATATGAGATGGAGACCGAAGTTTGTTCGGAGTCTCGGATGGGATCCAGGACATCACGAGGAGGTCCGGAATGGTCCGGAGAATAAGATTCAAATAAGGGAAGTTAATTTCTAGGTTTCAGAAAAGTTCGGGATTTTTCGGTGGAAGACCGGGAAGGTTCTAGAAGGTTCCGGGGGTCCCACCAGTGGGCCCACGACCCTAGGAGGCCTAGCATGGGCCGAGGGGATGCTCCCTAGCCTAATGGGCCAGGGGCACAAGCCCCCCAAGGCCCAGCCGGCCAAACCCCTAGGGTTTCCCCAAAACCCTAGGGGGATCAACTTGGGGGAAGATTTCTCTCTTCCCCCCACTTGGCCGCCGGCCCAACCCTAGATGGGAAAGGGGGCCACCCCAACCGACATGGCCCCCTATATAAAGAGGGGAGGGGGTGGCCGGCCACACCACCCTTGATCAACCCTGGCCGCCCCTCTCCTCCTCCATACGCTGCTCCGGCTTAGGCGAAGCCCTGCAGTTCTTCCTCCTCCACCACCACCACCACGCCGTCGTGCTGCTGGGATTCGGAGGAGATCTACCACACCTCCACTGCCCGCTGGAACGGGGAGAGGACGGGCTTCATCGACACCGTACGCACGACCGAGTACGGAAGTGCTGCCGGATTGCAGCACGGACGATCGACTACATCAACAACGAGATCTATCTCGTAGGCTTTGGAATCTTCGAGGGTTAGTCTCGCAATCTTCTCGTTGCTTAGATCTTGGTAGATTAGATCTTGCTTCTTCCTAGATTGGATCTTGGTTTTTGTTCATGTTCACGGTAGAAAATTTTTGTTTTCCATGCAACGAACCCTTCAGAGCAGGATACCGGACAATTGCAAATTGAGCTGAAGCACGAAAACACAAATCCTTCACGAAGCAAAGTGACAATTCTTGATCTGATGGAGCCGGGATTATTTTGACAAAAGTGGCCCATTTTGGATAGTCTTTGGTATATTGGTGGCCATTAATCTCATAGTTGCATGGTGGAGCATGACCTTTCACTAGTTTGCTGAACACCGGAGACTGCTGCAACACGTTGATACAATTGTGTGATCCCGTCATGCCAAAGAAAGAATGTCAAATCCACATGTCATAATCTGCCACAACTTCAAGCACCACACTACAATATCCATGACGCCCTTTGTATATACCTTGCCAAGCAAACGGACAGTTCTTCCATGACTAGTGCATGCAATTGATGCTTTGAAGCATCCCAGGAAATTCTCTCGCAACATTTTGTGTCATGATCCTTGCAGTCTCTTCTTCAGTTGGCCCTCTCAAGTAGTATTTGCCAAATTTTCCCACCACAGCTCGGAAAAACTTGTACATGCACTCAATGGCAGTAGACTCACTCATGCGAAGGTAGTCGTCATGTGTATCAGCAGGTGCTCCGTATGCAAGCATCCTCATGGCGGTGGTGCACTTCTGAATCGACGAGAACCCGGCAACGCCTACAGCGTCGTGCTTCAGCTTGAAGTAGGGGTCGAACTCTCGAACGCCATGGAGGATATTCATGAACAAACCCTTGCTCATCCTATACCGGCGCCAAAAATTGTCGGCATGTGTTACGTCATCTGTGAAGTAGTCGGTGTGCAGCATGATATGCCTCTCCATCCTCTGCTGGGGCTTCGACTTCTTTCTCCCCGGCATTGATCCTCCGGGGCGATGACGCCTGGGTGCCTGACACTGATACGTTGCAAACGTATCTATAATTTTATGCTCTGTGCTTGTTTTACACCAATTTCTATATGTTTTGTTTACACTTCGTGGCATTTTTATGCATTTTCTGAAACTAACCTATTGACAAGATGCCACAGTGTCAGATCCTGTTTTATGCTGTTTTTGTATTTCAGAAAAGTTATACAAGAAATATTCTTGGAATGACGAAATGAAAGCCGAAGTTCCCATTTTACTGTCACGAAGATGGAGTCCAGAGGAGAGACGGAGAAGAGCCAAGAGGTGGCCGCACCATGCCTAGGCGCGGGACCCTCCTGGCCGCGCAAGGGGTGGTGTGGGCCCCTCGGGCGCCCACCGACCTCGCCCTTCCGACTATATAATCATCTGATCGGGAAAAACCTAAATACCCGAGCTTCCATCCATGAAAAGTTTCATCGCTGCCGCCATAGTCGACCCTAGCTCGGGAGGGTTCTGAAGCTCTTCCCGGCACCCTGCCGGAGAGGGAGATCATCACCGGAGGCCTCTACATCGCCATGCCCACCTCCGAAGTGATGCGTGAGTAGTTCATCTCTAGATACGGGTCCATAGAAGTAGCTAGATGGTTGTCTTCTCCAGTTTATGCTTCATGTTTAGATCTTGTGAGCTGCCTATCATGATCAAGATTATCTTTATGTAATGCTACGTGTTGTGTTTGCTGGGATCCGATGAATATTGAATACTATGGTTGAGATTGATTATAGACTTGTTATATGTTATTTGTGATCTTGCATGCTCTCCGTTGCTAATAGATGCTCTGGCCAAGTATGTGCTTGTGACTCCAAGATGGAATATTTATTCTCTATAGTGGGTTCATGCCTCTAGTAATCTGGGAGAGTGACAATAACTTCTAAGATTGTAGATGCGATGTTGCTACTAGGGAGAAAACAACAATGTTTTATCCAAGGATAATTCTATTGTTTACTTTACACGCTTTACTTAATGCAATAATCTGTTCCTTGCAACTTAATACTGAAAGGGGTGCGGATGCTATCTGGAAGGTGGATTATTAGTCATAGATTTAGTTGGATTACGGTCTATGAATCTTGTTGTAATGCCCAAATGAATCTCATAGTAATCATCTTGTCATGTATGGTCTTTATTCTGTCAATTGCCCAGCTGTAATTTGTTTACCCATCATGTTATTTATCTTTATGGAGAGACACCTCTAGTGAACTGTGGACCCCAGTCCTTTATTTTACACATATAAAACCATCTACTGCAAAGCACTGTTCTCTTTATTTCACTGCAAACAAACATATTTTTCCACACTATACGTCTAATCGTTTGTTTTTAGCAAAACCAGTGACAACCTCACTGTAAGTTGGGGCAACGTATTTTGGTTGTGTTGTGTGCAGGTTCCATGTTATTGCTGACACCGGTAGTGCGCCCTACCAAAGTCAGCCAGCAACACCTTCAGAAGTGATTTCTTTCTCCTACTGGTCGATTAAACCTTGGTTTCTTACTGAGGGAAAATTTGTTGTTGTGCTCATCATACCTTCCTCTTGGGGATTCCTAACCGCGTGCTTTACACACCATGAAGCTCTTTTTTCTGGCGCCGTTGCCGGCGAACTGAAGAAAAGTTAAACCATAGAGATTGCCAACTCCCACGCTGGCAACTCTTTTTCTGGCGCCGTTGCCAGGAAGAAAGAGGATTTCTGCAAGGGGAGTCTCTCATCTCCAATCTCTTTACTTTGTTATTGTTTAACTTAGTTTATTTTACTTTGTCTTGTTTGCTTCTTTTTATCAAAAACACAAAAAATTAGTTCCTTTTATAGTTGTTATTTTGTTGCTTTATTTTTAGCTCATTATGTTGATCCATAAGTAAGTTCTGAAACACTTATCAATAGGTAGTGGTTCTATAATTGGGAGAGATAACATTGAAGAATTCTTTAATCATGTTAGTAAGCACAAAGATATTGAGGATAGATCCTTAGTAGAACTTGCTCCTAATTATGAAACTGCTGCAGCTTATTTAGTTCAAATGTTGGAGGCTAGGTTTGTTAACCTTAACCCCATAATGCAGCAAATGTTTCTTAAACTTCATGAAGTTGAGGATGATGAAAAGAGAGATTTTATTCTGGAAACTTTGCTTAAAGAATTTAGAGATGTTGTTATAGAAGCTAGAAAAGTCTTTGATCGATTTAAGATGCAAGGCTCATGTGTAGATGTTATTGGTACACTTGAAAAGATAGACAAAACCAAACCTAAAAATAGGGAGAAAATCAAAATACCAATACATTTCAAACTCATAGGAATGCATGAAGCTTTGGAAAAGAATTTTGATTGAATTGTTCCTGAAACCCCATTTGATGAAAGTAGTGAACCCAAGAGTGTTGAGAGAGGGTCTTCTAAAACTTATATGGATGAAATAAAATTCCTTGTTGAAAATACTTCTAGCATTGATCCCGATGCTTCTTCACTTGAAAATACTTGATTCAAGCTTTCTGCGCCTAGCTGAAAGGCGTTAAAGAAAAGCACTCTTGGGAGATAACTCATGTTTTATTTCTGTAATTTTTTATAGTGTTGAGTCTTGGAAGTTTTTACCTCCGTAATTACCTCTCCTTAACCTTTTTATTTCGTTTTTGTGCCAAGGATAGCCTCTAATAGGAAGAAGGTAAGATTTGGGGAAGTTGATGTACCGAAACAGATTTTGTGCTATCACAAAAAAAATCGTATTCTCGGACAGAACATCGTATTGATCTAAAATTTTTTAAACATATGCCCCGGGTTATTATCTAACTTTCATTAATTCTGCGCTTTTCGATTTGGGAAACAGAGGATTTTCTAAAAAAAATCGATCTTTACCTGTTGTTCTATTTTGACAGATTTATGCCACTATTTGCATTTGCCTCTTACTCTTTTTATTTTTGAGTTCCTTTAATATAAAGAGCCTTTAAAAGAAGTTGATACAGTAGCTAATGTTTTAATGGATGTTTGAATTGTGGTAGAACTTAACCAAAGTGGATTTGTTATTTTAATTGCACTAATGTTGCTAATAAAAATTGTGTGAATTGTATGAAGGAAGTTTTCAAGTGTAGGGAGAGAAGAATGATATGATGAGATGAAGTGATGCAGCCCCGCTCACGGACGACACTACATCATGGCCATCTTATCCCCCAAGTGAGCCAAGGACTCGAGCCCAAGTGCAAGCTATACATGATAAGGTGAATTCACTCCTTTATACACTTGAACTCGACACAACCTTGGACGGATTGCTACCTCATATCTATGTCTATGTGTCATTAGGTACCAATCTCGCCAAGGACCCGAAGGGAGCGTCAAAGAGCCGAGGAGAGGGAAGCCACATGGTTCAAGGAAGAAGAAGGGAAGACCGAAGAGAAGAAGAAGAAGGGCTCCAGCCGCCGGCCACAGCACCAGGCCGGCACTGCCGCCCTGGCCGGCACTGCCGCCCAACCAAGGCCGGCACTGCCGGTGGACGCACCCCGGCACTTCCGGCTTCCCCGGCCGCGGCCTCACCGGCACTGCCGCCCCGCACGCCGGCACTGCCGGCCCCATCAAAGTCAACTTCATCCCAACCGTCTATTTATCATCTATGGTCAGAAATACTTTATTGTAATGCCCCTTCTACCCCTGGACGGATCTGGGCCTATATATATCTCATCCCCCACCTCAATTAGGGTTTAGACAAGATTTGGCTTAAACTACTTTGAGCTTTGTCTCCCTAGAACTATGTTCTTTGTATCAAGGCACTCTTGAGGGATTTCTACTCTTCATGGATGATTCAAGGCTTCTACCTCTTTCATCCAAGTTCTAGTTGGATCTCCATCACCAATCTCTCACTTCTTAGATTCTACCCAAGGGTCTCTCTAAGAAGTGGTTCTATTGGCTTGGTCTAACCTACCAAGGGAGTAAATTTGGTTTGTGTTGGGTTGTGTGTGTTTTGATTTGTGTTTGTGTGTGTTCTTCCCCTTTCCCATCTCTCCCATCCACTCACTTGGTCAAATTCGTGGGATCTGGGCACATCCTAGCCCTTAGGCCACATCAAATGGTATCAAGAGCTCTTGGTTAGCACGGATTTGACACTCCATCCACCAATTTCGCCCCAAAATTTTTTCCAAAAAACTTCCCCAAAAAATAGCCCTAAAATTGCCTTTGGTTAGATCTGCGATTTTGTTGAGTTTTGAGTGGTTTTGGTCCATGGATTTCGTGTTCCTATGGTAGATCTACATCCCCTCCAAATTTCGCTGTCAAATTCCTTCTATAACTCCGCGAATCGACGTTTTTGTGCCAATTTTTCCGCTCCTGTGACGAACAGATCGAGCAGTTCGTCGGTCCCGGCACTGCCGGCCGGACCAGAGCGGCACTGCCGGCCAACCGGCACTGCCGGCCAGGCTTCGGCGGCACTGCCGCTGCGCCTCCTTCCTCACGCGCCTCGCCCACAACCACCAGCAGCGCCCTGATGTCTACGTGTGCTTCTATTCTTGTAGACAGTGTTGGGCCTCCAAGAGCAGAGGTTTGTAGAACAGCAGCAAGTTTCCCTTAAGTGAATCACCCAAGGTTTATCGAACTCGGGAGGTAGAGGTCAAAGATATTCCTCTCAAGCAACCCTGCAATTAAGATACAAGAAGTCTCTTGTGTCCCCAACACACCTAATACACTTGTCGGATGTATAGGTGCACTAGTTCGGCGAAGAGATATTAAAACGCAGGTGGTATAGATGAATATGAGTGGTAATAACAATCTGAAATAAATATGGCAGCAAGTAAACATGCAGTAGAACAGTAAGTAAGCGGTGTTTGCAGTATTGGAAACAAGGCCTAGGGATCCTACTTTCACTAGTGGACACTCTCAACATTGCAATCATAATTGAGTATAAATATAAGCACTTCATTATGCTATTCCGAATTACTCTCTGGCGGGATAACGAACACTAATTCACCGTGTAGGGCTGCAAAGCAAACCTTAAAGATGTATTCCCAAGTACTAATAAACACCCCACGCTGTCACTTTGAGCATTCATAGGAGGTACTAACACACCACAATTTCATAGAGACATCCAACTCAAATCATAACCCAGTGAACAAGTATTCTGTGAAATATAGCCTAAGAGACCCACACGGTGCACACACTGTCACCTTTACACACGTGGGACAAGGAGTCTCCGGAGATCACATAAGTAAAATCCACTTGAATAGCATAAGACATCTAGATTGCAAAGCTCACGATCACATAGATGAACAAATAAGTACTACTCTCAAACACTCTCTTGTTGGATGACAAACACCATTCATTGTGTAGGGCTATAAGAGCTCCCTCAAGCCGGAGTAAACAAGCTCCACAACATACGGAGTTCATATTTAAGTAACCTCTAGAGCATAATAGACAAGAGTAACATCTACACATTCATATAGATCACATCATGGGAGAGAGAGATGAACCACATAGCTACCGGTAGAGCCCTCAACCTCGGGGGAGAACTACTCCCTCCTCATCATAGGAGACAGCAGCGGCGATGAAGATGGCGGTGATGTCGATGGAGATGGATTCCGGGCACTTCCCCCTCCCGGCGGCGTGCCGGAACACACTCTGTCCCCGAACTTGACTTCGCGATGGCGGCGGCTGCGTAACTTTTCTCGTCCCGTGGCTTATGTTTTTAGGGTTTTCGAGGCGGAGACAATATATAGGCGGAAGGGCAGCCTCGGAGGAGCCAGGGGTGGCCCCCCCATAGGCTGGCGCGCCCTCCTTGGCCGCGCCGCCATGTGGGGTGCGCCCCGGGGCTCCCCCGGGTCCCTCCGGCTCTCGGAACCTTCCGTGAAATATAAGATCGTGGGCTTTTGTTTCATCCAATTCCGAGAATATTTCTGTGTAAGATTTCTGAAACCAAAAATAGCTGAGGAACGCGCCCGGCATCTTGTTAATAGGTTAGTTCCGGAAAATGCATAAAAACATCATAAAGTATGAACAAAACATGTAGGTATTGTCATAAAACTAGCATGGAACATACAAAATTATAGATACGTTTGAGACGTATCACGCCCCACCCGCTCGCCCACTGCGCCCAGCCCCGCACAGGCCCGCACCACGCCCCATCATCGCATCATCGCAAGTTGTGTGTTCCGACACCGCCTAACATATTCATCTAGGTATAACTTGCCCCCACCTTGTAACCCCTCTTCCTTTTGCGATCTATCCTATCGAGCATTGCTTATCAAGTGTTGCGAGACATTGCACGTGGCCCCGATTGTGAGGTGTGTGTGTAGTGTGGAGTCAAGCTTATAAGCAAGGACTCGTGAGTGGCAAAATAGCAAAAGCGAGGCTAACGCTAACATAGTGCGAGAAAAAGCGAGAAAAACACAAAAAAAGTGCAAGTGCCACCATAGATACAAAAGAGTGCAAGTACCACCATACATACAAAAGAGTGCAAGTGCCACCATAGAGACAAAAGAGTGCAAGTGCCACCATATACAAAAGAGTAAAAAGCTTTTAAGCAAAAGAGAGAAGAGAAGAGAGGCCGCGTGTGAATCTTGTTGTCTCTCAAGTTGCAACCAAAGCTTTGATCTCTTCTTGTGTTAGTGTGACACCGAGCACCACCTTGCATATAGGTTCTTGTTTTTCCGCTCATTCCTTGGTCGCACTAACCCCAATCATCTCGTGTGTGTGTTCCACATCATTCGTGTTTCCGTGATCACCATTTGGACATTTGATTTTTGGAGCTTACCCACTCTTAACAACAAACTTGATTTCAGATTTTGACTTTTGGCTTTCCACCATCCTCACCTACCACCATATTTGCTAACTTTTGCGTGTGTTTTTGTGTGTGTACCCAACACAAATTGAATTATCTCTTGGTTTAGTTAGTTGACCCAATTCTATCACTTCAAGGTGAGACTTGACGGTAGTTTCTTCCACTAACATCCACCATATAGCTTTTGTCGTGCTAACATGGATAGTGAAGAAGAGGATATGGAGGACTACATGGACTACTTCGAGGAGGATACCTCCGCAAGCACCGCGGATGTGGAAGAGCATGTGGAGCTCGACACCAACTATGGCTCCACAAGCACCGCGGATGAGGAAGAGCATGTGGAGCTCAACACCCACTATGGCTCCACAAGCATCGCGGACATGACCGACATCGAGGAGCTCTACATCGACAATGGCTCAACAAGCATGGACGACATGGTGGAGCACCACCACGAGGACGACATCGACTCCACCATGAACAACACCGGTGCTCCCAAGTACCCCCGCTTGGCCAATGGAGCTACATATGAAGATAGAGGATCCTCAAGATGGCGCCACCAAGAAAGTGCCTATGCACATGATCATCTACATCGAGCTTGTCATATGGATCATCAAGAGCATCCCCAACATGATCGTCATTGACACTCCTCTCCAAGCTCAACAAGGCGCCAAGAACATCATGCCAAGGCAAGTGAGCCATCTCCTAGGCATGCCGAGGACCGTCATCGACTCACACCATCACATGATAGTCGTCGACCACTACCACCTCATGGTCTCCATCGACATACGTCCCCACATGACCTTCGCCGACACAAGCCACCTCATGATCGCCATCGTCCATCATCTTCCAAGGATCTTCGACGACACCCATCAAGACATGGTGATGAGGCACGAAGATGAGAGCCTCGACATGAAGGCGACAAACACCATCATAGGGTGTCTACCACTCCAAGGGTGGAGAGGGCACATCAAGAGGACCTCCCTAGTAAGGCGACTTATACCTCTTGTGCCACCACCACAATGGCCCCTACCTCGTCATATGCCTATGGACTCCGATGCTACAAGTGCAAGCAACAAGGCCACCTTCCACGGTAATGTCCCAATCTCCTATGTGATGTGTGCAAGGCCAAGGGTCACATGGCATGGCAATGCACAACACCTAGCGCCGAGATGCTCCACTCCTACGAGCTACATGTCCAAGCCACCAAGAAGTCTATGGCGCCCACACTTCAAGATGAAGATCGACAAGGCCAACTCAAGGGTGAAGTTGATCCGAGCATAGCTCTCAACGACACTATGGAGCTACCGCTTGAGGACGACTTGGGAGGCGATGGAGTTGAGATGGTTGAGCATGGGAATTTCCCTTCAACCAAGGAGGCGCATGGAGATGAGAAAGTCGAGCCTACTCCTAGATGCGTGCATGATGAGTTGGTACCAATCCCATGTGAGCATGAGCGCCACTTAGCCCACTTGAGTGAGAGAGATAGTGAGTTGAGTGACTTCCACCTCATATGCGAGATTGAGTGCTTCCATTTGGAGGACATGAGTGAGACACCGAGCGAGTTGCGAGAGGTAGTTGATAGGTCCATGGAGGACATCACATTTTCTAACACATTAACCTCTCCCTCTATGGTGTCTTCTTATGTTGCACTAGGTTCCATGGATGTTGGAGCGCCGATGATGGACAAGAAGATGTACATGGTGCAAAAAGATCACATCACACCATGCTTCGATGACGATGCCGATGTCAACCATGTGGAGCATACAACTACCACAATACCTACATCAAATGAGTCGGACTACCAAGGTAAACCCAAAGGTATTGATGAGACCATGGTTCCCCTCGTGGACATGAAAAATGATGAATTGTTTCCTCTTGCTTGCGATATGAGGACTACTTGCTCTTTCACATGTGTTGTTGACAATGATGACATTAGCTTCCGCATGCTTTGCCCAAAATGCTTGCACTATTCCACGATCCTTGCATCCAAGATTGTGAACAATTGCTCTTTCTTATGCTTGGATGAGAATGATCCCACTAGTGGACATGAAAAATGATGAATTGTTTCCTCTTGCTTACAATATGAGGACAACTTGCTCTTTCACATGTGTTGTTGACAATGATGACACTAGCTTCCGCATGCTTTGCCCAAAATGTTTGCAATACTCCATATTCCTTGCATCCAAGATTGTGAACAATTGCTCTTTCTTATGCTTGGTATGCAAGAATGCTTTTTTCATTGTTAATGAGAGGGCCCCCATAGCCTTCTCTATTTTGGAAGATTCAAAGTTACCACATGCCACAAATGCACCATCATGCCATAGGCACACTCGCCATGCATTTTACAAAATCTTGATCGACACTAATGGTGATGTGCACAAGACATGGCACATCATGATGGATGATGTGTTCATCTACCATGCAGACACACTCTTTATTTTGCCTATTGTGTGTATAGGTACAAGAATGGCAATATCAACCTCTACGGAGCATCAGCTCACGACACGAGCAGTAGAGAGCTACCCCAACAAGGATTTCAACAAGAAGATCGAACACCGCACCGTACTCATACTAACCGGTCACCACACCAAACCCGATGGCAAGGACGAGATGCATCATCCAACTTATGATATTCATGCCAACGGGTATGTTCCTAATTAAAAGCCTTCACCCATGTGTGTTTCCGACAATTCTTGGCATGTTTGCGGTTTGTTCCAATGTTCCGCCGCCCCTTTTGCGTCTTATGCAACATATCTTGAAACATCTTGTTGGCACAATGGTTGTTATATGTGTTGATGATATCATCATACACTCCAAGAATCTCAAGGACCATGTTATACATGTGAGAGACACCTTATGCACCTTGTGCCACTCTTCACACAAAAAGTTGCTCTCCTTTGAATTTGCCATTTCATCTACGGCAATTGAAATGGATTCTTTGAAACTTGAGGATACTCATACACGGCTCACGCCAACCATAATTTCCCAAGCTAGAAGTTTCCGTACCTTTGCCATTGTACATAGAAATTTTGAGAAAATTTTGGTCACCATTACTTGCCTCTTGAATGTTCCATTTGTTTGGGACAATGCTACATACCACGTTTTTGACAACTTGCAAAGGAAACTTTTCCATGCACAAACTTCCGATCTACCAAATTTTGAATACACCGACACTCTTTTTGTCCCCATTTTTGCCAAGTGTCCCCTTGAGAAAGGACTTGATGCTTCCTATTTGCATGCGAGCTTATTTTTCATCGATAACAAAATTTGCAAACCCAAGTTTTCCATTCGAGATTTGCTTTTACCCGAATTCTCCTTTGGACGCGACTCTCTCTCTATCTCTCCACCCACTTCATGGGAGAACCGTCATGGACTTCAACAAGGACGCCCGCACCACGATGAACATCCATAAGGATACAAGGGCAACGATACACGCACAAGTTCTTTGCCAAGCTACAAGGATCTACGCCTACATCATCGACAACAAAAATTCCAAGTACTTGGTGAGCATGACATTCACCATCGCGGTTCTTTCACCACATCATGGAGATGAGGAGGAACAAGAGTCGAGGACGACTCTTCCCCAAGGGGGGGAGATGATGCAGCCCCGCTCACGGACGACGCTACATCATGGCCTTCTTATCCCCCAAGTGAGCCAAGGACTCGAGCCCAAGTGCAAGCTATACATGATAAGGTGAATTCACTCTTTTATACACTTGAACTCGACACAACCTTGGACGGATTGCTACCTCATATCTATGTCTATGTGTCATTAGGTACCAATCTCGCCAAGGACCCGAAGGGAGCGTCAAGGAGCCGAGGAGAGGGAAGCCACATGGTTCAAGGAAGAAGAAAGGAAGACCGAAGAGAAGAAGAAGGGCTCCAGCCGCCGGCCACAGTACCAGGCCGGCACTGCCGCCCAACCAAGGCCGGCACTACCGGTGGACGCACCCGGCACTGCCGCCTTCCCCGGCACTGCCGGCCTCACCGGCACTGCCGCCCCGAGCACGCCGGCACTGCCGGCCCCATCAAAGTCAACTTCATCCCAACCGTCTATTTATCATCTATGGTCAGAAATACTTTATTGTAATGCCCCTTCTACCCCTGGACGGATCTGGGCCTATATATATCTCATCCCCCACCTCAATTAGGGTTTAGACAAGATTTGGCTTAAACTACTTTGAGCTTTGTCTCCCTAGAACTATGTTCTTTGTATCAAGGCACTCTTGAGGGATTTCTGCTCTTCATGGATGATTCAAGGCTTCTACCTCTTTCATCCAAGTTCTAGTTGGATCTCCATCACCAATCTCTCACTTCTTAGATTCTACCCAAGGGTCTCTCTAAGAAGTGGTTCTATTGGCTTGGTTTAACCTACCAAGGGAGTAAATTTGGTTTGTGTCAACACCCGGATTTTTAAGTCCAGATGCCTATTATGTCATTCATCGCAATCCCAGGATAATGTTGTTGCGAGGCATAATAGTCGAATATCACAGTCATCATTTATTACAAACCATATTGTCTTACAACTTGAATCACATGATCCATATTACACAAATAGTTGATCTATCGATCAACGAACAAACACAAGTTCAGCGGAAGCGTAAAGATAAAGGGACTCTCTAGTCCACAGGCCAACGCTTGACGTCAGAAAGCTCCTAGTTGTCATAGGCGTCCTGCTGGTCATCGTCTTGGTAGTTCTGTTCATCATCATACTCTGGCCATTTGAATAGCCAGGGACAAAGCCGTAAGTACTTTAAGTACTTGCCAACCAACACTAAAATAAGTGCAATCTCTTTGAGTAAGGGTGCTAAGCTCTAGTTTAATTTGCATAAGCCACATTTTTAGTTCACAAGTATTTGATCATGTGCTAACTAACTCAAGTGGGAACATTAGTGTCATTCCCACAACATTTGTTGTAAATCAACAAGTCACCAAGTCACCATTCATTTCATCAACATTTTCAAAATCTGACACCGGAAACTGTATGGCCTTTCCAACCGTCCGTAACCGTGGACACGGCTATTCGAATAGATTTACACTCTGCAGAGGTTGCACACTTGTGCCACAACATTTGATTTCATCCGTCGGAATAACTTTGAATCATCGTAACACAGTACGCGGATCATCAACCATAACCTTTCACTTACACATCATAGTATGAGCACCTCTCCCCATGAGCTTGGCCTCCCAGTGAAAACCAACTGTTAACCTGGGAACTGCACAGGGCTTGGCCGTACAATTCACATCATTTCTCGACAACGGAGGCAGCCTCGGCATAACCCCTATGATGTGTGTTCAGAGGGAACCCATACTAAAGTGTATAAACTTCCAGTTAAGCCCTACCCATAATCAGGTATTGTGGGGGTACTTAATATTGGAAAGGTATCGCATTCAAACCAATATCAGGGTTTTATCAAAAATCACTATCTTCTCTTGTTCACCATCAACTTCAAATCATTCAATGGAATGACTCATCATTCCAAGGTTTCAAATTCAACAAGTCATATGTTCCCATCTAGAGTAGTCAAGTTTTAGTATTTTAGCACTAGCACTAATCATGAGGGGTGCTACATTGCTTTGCTATCTTTGAGACTAACTTTGCTACTCTAGTAATGTTATTCACCTAGACCAATTTAAATCAACTCTTTGAAACACAACAAGTAAAACTTGTATGGTGTAAATGTAGGATAGACTTGTGTTAAGAAAGATAAGAATCATGGTGCCTTGCCTAAAGAGGGCTTTGCACTTTGCAAGAGTATTAGCTTGCCTTGGTAGTTCTCAAGGTTTTCTTCTTCCTCCTCTTGGTAGAATCCTTCTTCCTCTTGGTATTCTCCGATGCTAGCGTCTAAATTTGAATACGAGGTATAATCACTTAACTAATTCAATGGCTATTCCAAACATCACATATATTCACACAAACTATGCTAAGCACACAAGTAATTCAACTAGGGTGCATTGGTGGTGTTATTTGAGGAAAAATAACTTCCTCTCATTACATATGTAAATGATAGTTTCCATAGGGTGCTTGAGGAATAATTTCCTCTCATTGAAATCTTCTTAAGATTTAATTTCTCAAACAATCATACATGAATTTATATTGACCTAAGTCAACTATTCATTATCATCATTTGAGAAAATGATTTAAATGAGGTAGATCACCTCATACCATTTAGGAATCCTACACATGATTTAAATCTCCAAGTATTTCATATAAGAGTGTTTGGACCAGGGGTGCAAACATCACATGAATTCATTTGGGACAAGATTTAAATGAAGTAAAATACTTCATATGCTTTACATAATAGTTTTGGACAATATCACTTAACTAAACTAGCCATATTGTCCATTAATTAAACTAGGGCATGATCATTCAAAGTGACCACACCATTTTCTTGCAGAAACAATTAGTGTAAGTCAAATGTGAGCTATAGGAGTTGGAATTAATTAAATATCTATTTTGGTTGATTTTTAATAATTATTTGAATATGAAAAAGTCCCTGCCTTCTTCTTTTTATCATTTTATTTCTACAACAGATCTTGAGGTGGGACCAGTGGCATGTTGTAGAACTTTTCTGTGGCTTTCCAACAATATAAGATTTGTTAAATTTGGCCAAGCCAAACAGATTCTATGAATTTTCAAAGTTGGGTCCAGTATTGAATTTGAATGGAAATTAAATTCGAAATTTGAATTAAATGGGCCGGCGGGAAACATAGTTGGGCCTAATTGGTTTAAAACGGCCCAAGGCCAGCCCACCACGCATCCACGCACGCGCGGGCTGCCTGACAGTGGGCTCCACCCGTCAGCGACTCTTAACAGCCGAAGCGGTATGAGCTAACGTGAGGCGTTGGATTAAAACGCAGATCGACGGCTCACGCACTACAAGAAAAGTTCTGATAGACAACGTCTCAAAATCGTCCGCTAAGGGGTATTTTTCGTCGCCTATGGGCCTAACCCGACGATATGGGTTCTGTTGTGGAAACTGCGTCAGCAAAGTCCAACGACTTTTTTTCGGTCCGTCGCGCTTGGGCGCCCTTCCGCCACGGAAAATCGGACCGTTGCGCAAGTGTTTCCGGGAGCCGTTGCTGCGACGTCATGCAAGCGACACGTGGCGACGCCGTTAGCGCGATTAACGCGTTGCGGCTGAAACCCGTGGTAGATGGTAGGCCCACATGAGGCCTGCCACGTCTTAAGCGGGCCGGGCCAGCTGACATAGTTTGACCGGTCAACTATATAGTTGGGCTGGTCCATTAGTTACGTGGGCCGGGCCTAACCTCTAAGGTTGACTGGTCAAAACTTAAATGGGCCAGCCCATTTAACATGTGGGGTCCACCTTACGCAAGGGCGGCCCAAGAAGCAAGTGGGCGGGCCAAAACACGTGGGTCCCACTTTCTGTTAAAGGGCCGGCCCATTTAGTGTGTGGGGTCCACCATATAGCAAGTGGGCCGGCCCAAAAGATAGTGGGTCCACTTTCCTGTTAAAGGGTGGCCCATTTAGTATGTGGGGTCCACCATATAGCAAGTGGGCCGGCCCAACAAGATAGTGGGCCGGGCCAAAACATAGGTGGGTCCCACTTTAAAGGGCCGGCCCATTTGGTGTGTGGGGTCCACCATATAGCAAGTGGGCCGGCCCAACAAGATAGTGGGCCGGGCCAAAAGCACAGGTGGGTCCCACCTTCCTGTTAAAAGGCCGGCCCATTTAGTATGTGGGGTCCACCATATAGCAAGTGGGCCGGCCCAACAAGATAGTGGCCGGGCCAAAAACACGGGTGGGTCCCACCTTCCGGTTAAAAGGCCGGCCCATTTAGTATGTGGGGTCCACCATATAGCAAGTGGGCCGGCCCAACAAGATAGTGGACGGGCCAAAAACACAGGTGGGTCCCACCTTCCTGTTAAAGGGCCGGCCCATTTACCATGTGGGACCACCATATAGCAAATGGGCTGGCCCAACAAGATAGTGGGCCGGCCCAATAAGCATGTGGATCCCACTATCGTGTAACCGGGCCGGCCTACTAAAGAAGTGGGCTGGCCCAAAATGAAAGTGGGTCCCACACTACTGTAAGTGGGCCGGCCCAATCTGTTGTAGTGCCCTACTTGTTTGACTAGTCAACTTGCATTAAATTTCATGAGCCTAAAATCTGATATCAATGATACACACAATTACATACACAAATAAAACAAGTAGGAAAATTACAAGGCAATTAATGTGCCCAAACAAAAAAATTACATAGAATCATTGAGGACTTCTATTAGCATCATCAATAACACGTTGACATTTGGCAATCGCCTTGATTGAATCTTGTGTACTCTTTGTCAACATATCAGCTACAGATCTTAAAGCAGCAATACCATGTCTTTTATAAAGTACAGCCTTGAGATATTTACTGTTTGATGAAAGCAATGGTCTAGGTTGACGGCTATGAGAAGATGCATCAGAAGAAATATCAGAACTTTTTGTGGGCCTCACTTCTAATGAAGATTGCTTCATCACAACTGCATTCTGATAATAATGCAAAAAGAGTTAAACGATGAACTATGCAAACATTTATTATGCAATGTAGATATAAGATAATAACAAGTTGCATAAATAAGACAATGTATGGAACTTGTACTAAGCACAAACTTACATCATAATGTTGCACAGGGTCGCTACAGATCCTTTTTTGGCGACTATCTTCTAATGATGACTGCTTCATTAAAACTGCATTCTGGTAACATTGCAAACATAGTTACAACAATTAACTATTCAAACATGTATTACGCAATGTAGAGATCAGATAACAGCATGTAGCAGAAATAAGCACAAGATAAGATAAGATGCATGTACTAAGCACATACTGGCTCGCTGCAGGTCCTTCTCTTGCGTGCACTAGTCGTGGTCAACATGCCTGTCATTTTAGGTTCAGCCATCAAGTGAAATGCTAATCCTCCTGCTCCATTGTCCTTAATCTGTGTTTAGATATCACATTTAAGACCAAGTCAGCTGGTTTCAAATAACAAAAAACTTGAGCTGCCAAATGAATAAGCCAATATTTACCAGATATCAGATTAAAACCAACTAGATGTTGCTTTGCATGAGATACGAATTTCAGACATTCAGATTTAGAGTAGGGTAATGCCAAGGTTTTCCACATAAAGTAAACTGGCATTAAGAATGACCAAATGTCAGGTTCAAATCACCTTCGCAGTTTCTCCAAGACAAGCATATCAAATAGGCAGAAACATAGTAAAGCATGAATGGCATTGCTATGGCAGGGTTCCAAGTGTTAATCTCTTGCATAAGGAACAATGCATATAGGTTATAGATAATAACGGAAGTAAACTGCCAAAATTACCAACCAAGAACTCAGATTCCAACCTTCCCTAGCGTCCCCGCTGTTAATGTTGGATGTTCTAATAAGTGGTTCGCATGATCAATCCCTAGGAAAAATAACATTGACAAGTCAGTCTACGATAATACAAAGACCAGACATGCACGCAGCAATAACTATATAAGCTAAAGACGAGGTATAAGAGCAAGCAGATTGGAAATGCACATAGCATGATTATAAAAGCAGTGTGAGAATAGCAGACACGAGAAAACAGCTAGCGGCTAGCGGTGAGCTAATGACGTGGTATAAGAACAAGCAGATTGGAAATGCCCATAGCATGACTATAAAAGCAGTGCGACAATAGCATGCAGTACAAAAACAGTTGGCAGCAAATGAATGGGTATAAGGCTATAAATATGTGGATGCACACAGGTGTCAGTAGAATGAACAGGATGGTAGCGACCGGATAATGCTTTTGTACTGTACAATATTTAAACAAACTTCATGCGAAGCAACACATCAAGAAAGTTAACGGCATATGAGATCTGCAAATAACTACACAAAACATGGCTAAAGAAACACCGCGATCTAACGGGCCAGCGTACTAACCAAGCTGCGGCGGGGTGGACGGGGGCGGCAACTTGCATTCCAGCGGCGGCGAACGCGGGAGACGATGAATCGACCTTGTTTCAGTAGAAGCGGGCGTTAGTGAAGCGGATCTGGTTGGCTGGCAAGGGATTCGGTGAAGTTGATATAGCCGCTGCGCCGAGGTAGTCGGTGGCGAGGTCGGTGGTGAAGCAGATCCGTCGGTGGCGAGGTCGGCGGTGAAGCAGATCCGTCGGTGGCGAGGTCGGTGGTGAAGCAGATCCGTCGGTGACGAGGCGGCGGGGAGCGGATCAGGTGGGTGGACAGCCAACACGATCAAGGCTACGCCGTGGAGGAGTATGCCGGCGGCGAAGCAGATCTAGTACTGTAGAGAGTCAGAGCTTTGGCGTGTGAGAGTATTTTTGAGCTAATGGGGCGAATGGTTGGTGGGTGGGTGTGGGCCTGTGGGGAGGGTTCGGGATCTAGGCAAGATATTTCATTGTTACCGAATGAGCCCTCCATGGTCGGTGGGTTGTAGCTTCCGGACCAGGGTTAAAAGGGTAAAACTGGTCACGGGATTTTCGAATGGATGCGGCGGGATGATTTGGCGCGCGGCCGAAATTTTCAGTTTCAAGCTACGAGCAGAACGACAAAAATAATGTTCTTCCCCAGGGAGCTCTCATTTCTTCCTCTTCTCTTTCTCTCTCGAGTCTCTCCCACTCCCCCGGCTCCTCTCCCCCTTCTCTCCGGCGGCCTCGCCGGCCGGAGACGAGGCCGACTTCTCTCTGTATATTGTACACCCTCCGAACTAAATTAATTGATTCAACTTTCCTTAGACGTGTATGTATCTAGAGTAAAAACATGTGTGGATACATCCATATTTAGATAAGCAAAGTTGAGTCAGCTAATTTGGATCCGAGGGAGTTAGTGTTGTTGTAAGCTTAGATCCAGTGTTTCCCATGAGCAGAATGGCGCAATGGAGTCGGGGATCTCGTCATCGGCTTCAGATCTGGCCTATGGTGAATCTGGCGGATCTTGCCGGCCAAACCCCGATCTGGTGCCATCAATGTGATGGCGCTAACGGTGAGGCTTGCTTTGGTCAGTGCTTCAGATCTGGCCAATGGGGAAGTCAAGCTGCTAAAGTTCACAAGCTCGGGGCATACGACGGCGTCATCCGTCTTGCCCGTGCACATCTTGGCCTTTCAGCGGCCCTTCTCAGAGCCAATATGCCGTTGCTGAGGCCCTTCTTCTCCTTCGTCCTGGCGACTACCGGCGACACCGTCCCAAGTGGTGCGTCCCCGGCGACGGAGTTGCTGGAAAGGATGCGGAGCAGAGATCTGATGTGCGGTCGAGAAGGACTCGATTGATTTTCTTCTATATGTTTTGGGGTCCTTTTTGTAAAGTTGCAGGTTCTATTAGTTATTGTCTAGTACTTTTGGTCCTCTATGTAATTTTTTGGACTAGTTTCCATTGGCACTGATAAACTTGAATTTTGACAAGTTCACGGGGAAAAAATTCCTTTGCACATATGGCCTATCATGTATAAACATTCTTGAGATTTAAACTATATGTAATGTGCCATGCATTAACCCTAAACCATATATATGTAACTAACCCTAGCTGATCAAACCCTACTTAATTAAAACAAATAACCCTAAACTATACGCATGCACTTTATGCGCAAAGGCGCGGGTGCCTCTAATAATGTGTGTGCGCACTCGATCGATGATCCCTAAACCTTATACAACCCTAATCCCTAATCCCTAAACCCTAAACACCCTAAACACTAAACCCTATACCCTAAATCCTAACCCTAACCCTAAACCCTAATTAAACCCTATATATAGGCCAACGACACTTAATTGTGCATCAAGCAGGCCAGGGGTGCCTCGCGGTCCTCTAATTAAATTAAATGTGCCATGCATTAACCCTAAACCATATATATGTAACTAACCATAGCTAATCAACCCTACTTAATGAAAACACATAACCCTAAAGTATACTAGCTATAACCCGATCTAATAAAAACATGCTCTATATATAGCAGCTAGCTAGCAAACCTTAGATTAACACCAATTAATATATACATGGCCTATATCGATCATGTTGTATAACATATCCCTGAGATTCATTAATTAATTATATAATTATCGTGATAAATTAATTAACTCTAATTTTGACAAGTTCTCTCGAATGAAAACACATTTGATTAAGTTGCCTCATAATATATATATAATTAGTGTGCATGCATGGCCTACCATGCATTCGTGCATATATTTTAATGTATATTTGAACATATTCTTGGGGATTTCAATCTCTCTCTCGATCATCTATATATCGTTGGTGGCCAAAAAACACACATATATATGCATGCAATTTATGCGTAAAGGCGCGGGTGCCTCTAATAATGTGTGTGCGCACTCGATCGATGATCCCTAAACCTTAAACAACCCTAAAACCTTAAATCTCTAATCCCTAATCCCTAAACCTAAACACCCTAAACACTAAACCCTAAACCCTAGACCTTAAACCCTAACCCTAACCCTAACCCTAACCCTAAACCCTAGCTAACCCTAAACCCTAATTAAACCCTATGTATAGGCCAACGACACTTAATTGTGCATCGAGCAGGCCAGGGGTGCCTCGCGGTCCTCTAATTAAATTGAATGTGCCATGCATTAACCCTAAACCATATATATGTAACTAACCCTAGCTAATCAACCCTACTTAATTAAAACACATAACCCTAAACTATACTAGCTAGCTATAACCCGATCTAATAAAAACATGCTCTATATATAGTAGCTAGCTAGCAAACCGTAGATTAACACCAATTAAAATATACATGGCCTATATCGATCATGTTGTATAACATATCCCTGAGATTCATTAATTAATTTTATAATTATCGTGATAAATTAATTAACTTGAATTTTGACAAGTTCTCTCGAATGAAAACACATTTGATTAAGTTGCCTCATAATATATATATATAATTAGTGTGCATGCATGGCCTACAATGCATTCGTGCATATATTTTAATGTATATTTGAACATATTCTTGGGGATTTCAATCTCTCTCTCGATCATCTATATATCGTTGGTGGCCCAAAAAACACACATATATACGCATGCACTTTATGCGTAAAGGCGCGGGTGCCTCGATCTAATAATGTGTGTGCGCACTCGATCGATGATCCCTAAACCTTAAACAACCCTAAAACCCTAAATCCCTAATCCCTAATCCCTAAACCCTAAACACTAAACCCTAGACCCTAAACCCTAACCCTAACCCTAACCATCTGCCCTAGCTAACCCTAAACCCTAATTAAACCCTATGTATAGGCCAACGACACTTAATTGTGCATCGAGCAGCCCAGGGGTGCCTCGCGGTCCTCTAATTAAATTAATTAAATGCGCCATGCATTAACCCTAAACCATATATATGTAACTAACCCTAGCTAATCAACCCTACTTAATTAAAACACATAACCCTAAACTATACTAGATATAACCCGATCTAATAAAAACATGCTCTATATATAGCAGCTAGCTAGCAAACCGTAGATTAACACCAATTAAAATATACATGGCCTATATCGATCATGTTGTATAACATATCCCTGAGATTCATTAATTAATTATATAATTATCGTGATAAATTAATTAACTTGAATTTTGACAAGTTATCTCGAATGAAAACACATTTGATTAAGTTGCCTCATAATATATATATAATTAGTGTGCATGCATGGCCTACAATGCATTCGTGCATATATTTTAATGTATATTTGAACATATATATTCTTGGGGATTTCAATCTCGATCTCTCTCTCTCGATCATCTATATATCGTTGGTGGCCCAAAAAACACACATATATACGCATGCACTTTATGCGTAAAGGCGCGGGTGCCTCTAATAATGTGTGTGCACACTCGATCGATGATACCTAAACCTTAAACAACCCCTAAAACCTTAAATCCCTAATCCCTAATAATCCCTAATCCCTAAACCCTAAATACCCTAAACACTAAACCCTAAACCCTAAACCCTAACCCTAACCCTAACCCTAACCCTAACCCTAACCCTAACCCTAAACCCTAGCTAACCCTAAACCCTAAACCCTAGACCCTAACCCCTAGACCCTAAACCCTAACCCTAACCCTAACCCTAACCCTAAACCCTAGCTAACCCTAAAACCCTAATTAAACCCTATGTATAGGCCAACGACACTTAATTGTACGTGCATCGAGGCCAGGGGTGCCTCGCGGTCCTCTAATTAAATTAAATGTGCCATGCATTAAACCTAAACCATATATATGTAACTAACCCTAGCTAGCTAATCAATCCTACTTAATTAAAACACATAATTCTAAACTATACTAGCTAGCTATAACCCGATCTAATAAAAACATGCTCTATATGTAGCAGCTAGCTAGCAAACCGTAGATTAACACCAATTAAAATATACATGGCCTATATCGATCATGTTGTATAACATATCCCTGAGATTCATTAATTAATTATATAATTATCGTGATAAATTAATTAACTTGAATTTTGACAAGTTCTCTCGAATGAAAACACATTTGATTAAGTTGCCTCATAATATATATATAATTAGTGTGCATGCATGGCCTACAATGCATTCGTGCATATATTTTAATGTATATTTGAACATATTCTTGGGGATTTCAATCTCTCTCTCGATCATCTATATATCGTTGGTGGCCCAAAAAACACACATATATACGCATGCACTTTATGCGTAAAGGCGCGCGTGCCTCTAATAATGTGTGTGCGCACTCGATCGATGATCCCTAAACCTTAAACAACCCCTAAAACCTTAAATCCCTAATCCCTAATAATCCCTAATCCCTAAACCCTAAACACCCTAAACACTAAACCCTAAACCCTAAACCCTAACCCTAACCCTAACCCTAACCCTAACCCTAACCCTAAACCCTAGCTAACCCTAAACCCTAAACCCTAGACCCTAAACCCTAGACCCTAAACCCTAACCCTAACCCTAACCCTAACCCTAAACCCTAGCTAACCCTAAAACCCTAATTAAACCCTATGTATAGGCCAACGACACTTAATTGTGTGCATCGAGCAGGCCAGGGGTGCCTCGCGGTCCTCTAATTAAATTAAATGTGCCATGCATTAACCCTAAACCATATATATGTAACTAACCCTAGCTAGCTAATCAACCCTACTTAATTAAAACACATAACCCTAAACTATACTAGCTAGCTATAACCCGATCTAATAAAAACATGCTCTATATGTAGCAGCTAGCTAGCAAACCGTAGATTAACACCAATTAAAATATACATGGCCTATATCGATCATGTTGTATAACATATCCCTGAGATTCATTAATTAATTATATAATTATCGTGATAAATTAATTAACTTGAATTTTGACAAGTTCTCTCGAATGAAAACACATTTGATTAAGTTGCCTCATAATATATATATAATTAGTGTGCATGCATGGCCTACAATGCATTCGTGCATATATTTTAATGTATATTTGAACATATATATTCTTGGGGATTTCAGTCTCGATCTCTCTCTCGATCATCTATATATCGTTGGTGGCCCAAAAAACACACATATATACGCATGCACTTTATGCGTAAAGGCGCGGGTGCCTCTAATAATGTGTGTGCGCACTCGATCGATGATCCCTAAACCTTAAACAACCCTAAAACCTTAAATCCCTAATCCCTAATAATCCCTAATCCCTAAACCCTAAACACCCTAAACACTAAACCCTAAACCCTAGACCCTAAACCCTAACCCTAACCCTAACCCTAACCCTAACCCTAAACCTAGCTAACCCTAAACCCTAAACCCTAGACCCTAAACCACCCTAGACCCTAACCCTAACCCCTAAACCCTAGCTAACCCTAAACCCTAATTAAACCCTATGTATAGGCCAACGACACTTAATTGTGCATCGAGCAGGCCAGGGGTGCCTCGCGGTCCTCTAATTAAATTAAATGTGCCATGCATTAACCCTAAACCATATATATGTAACTAACCCTAGCTAATCAACCCTACTTAATTAAAACACATAACCCTAAACTATACTAGCTAGCTATAACCCGATCTAATAAAAACATGCTCTATATATAGCAGCTAGCTAGCAAACCGTAGATTAACACCAATTAAAATATACATGGCCTATATCGATCATGTTGTATAACATATCCCTGAGATTCATTAATTAATTATATAATTATCGTGATAAATTAATTAACTTGAATTTTGACAAGTTCTCTCGAATGAAAACACATTTGATTAAGTTGCCTCATAATATATATATAATTAGTGTGCATGCATGGCCTACAATGCATTCGTGCATATATTTTAATGTATATTTGAACATATATATTCTTGGGGATTTCAATCTCGATCTCTCTCTCGATCATCTATATATCGTTGGTGGCCCAAAAAACACACATATATACGCATGCACTTTATGCGTAAAGGCGCGGGTGCCTCTAATAATGTGTGTGCGCACTCGATCGATGATCCCTAAACCTTAAACAACCCCTAAAACCTTAAATCCCTAATCCCTAATCCCTAATCCCTAAACCCTAAACACCCTAAACACTAAACCCTAAACCCTAAACCCTAACCCTAACCCTAACCCTAACCCTAACCCTAACCCTAACCCTAAACCTAGCTAACCTAAACCCTAAACCCTAGACCCTAAACCCTAGACCCTAAACCCTAACCCTAACCCTAACCCTAACCCTAAACCCTAGCTAACCCTAAACCCTAATTAAACCCTATGTATAGGCCAACGACACTTAATTGTGCATCGAGCAGGCCAGGGGTGCCTCGCGGTCCTCTAATTAAATTAAATGTGCCATGCATTAACCCTAAACCATATATATGTAACTAACCCTATCTAGCTAATCAACCCTACTTAATTAAAACACATAACCCTAAACTATACTAGCTAGCTAGCTATAACCCGATCTAATAAAAACATGCTCTATATATAGCAGCACTAGCTAGCAAACCGTAGATTAACACGAATTAAAATATACATGGCCTATATCGATCATGTTGTATAACATATCCCTGAGATTCATTAATTAATTATATATTTATCGTGATAAATTAATTAACTTGAATTTTGACAAGTTCTCTCGAATGAAAACACATTTGATTAAGTTGCCTCATAATATATATATAATTAGTGTGCATGCATGGCCTACAATGCATTCGTGCATATATTTTAATGTATATTTGAACATATATATTCTTGGGGATTTCAGTCTCGATCTCTCTCTCTCGATCATCTATATATCGTTGGTGGCCCAAAAAACACACATATATACGCATGCACTTTATGCGTAAAGGCGCGGGTGCCTCTAATAATGTGTGTGCGCACTCGATCGATGATCCCTAAACCTTAAACAACCCCTAAAACCTTAAATCCCTAATCCCTAAACCCTAATCCCTAAACCCTAACACCTAAACACTAAACCCTAAACCCTAGACCCTAAACCTAACCCTAACCCTAACCCTAACCCTAAACCCTAGCTAACCCTAAACCCTAAACCCTAGACCCTAAACCACCCTAGACCCTAAACCCTAACCCTAACCCTAACCCTAACCCTAACCCTAAACCCTAGCTAACCCTAAACCCTAATTAAACCCTATGTATAGGCCAACGACACTTAATTGTGCATCGAGCAGGCCAGGGGGTGCCTCGCGGTCCTCTAATTAAATTAAATGTGCCATGCATTAACCCTAAACCATATATATGTAACTAACCCTAGCTAATCAACCATACTTAATTAAAACACATAACCCTAAACTATACTAGCTAGCTATAACCCGATCTAATAAAAACATGCTCGATCTATATATAGCAGCTAGCTAGCAAATTAAACGGTAGATTAACACCAATTAATATATACGACATGGCCTATATCGATCATATGTTGTATAACATCTCCCTGAGATTCATTAATTAATTATATAATTATCGATGATAAATTAATTAACTTGAATTTTGACAAGTTCTCTCGAATGAAAACACATTTGATTAAGTTTCCTCATAATATATATATAATTAGTGTGCGCACTCGATCGATGATCCCTAAACCTTAAACAACCCTAAAACTCCCCTAAACCCTAAACACCCTAAACACTAAACCCTAGACCCTAAACACCCTAAACACTAAACCCTAAACCCTAGACCCTAAACACCGTAAACACTAAACCAAACCCTAAACCCTAAACACCCTAAACACTAATTAAACCCTAAACCCTAGACCCTAAACACCCTAAACTAAACCCTAGACCCTAGCTAAACACCCTAAACACTAAACCCTAAACCCTAAACCCTAGCTAACCCTAAACCCTAATTAAACCCTATATATAGGCCAACGACACTTAATTGTGCATCAAGCAGGCCAGGGGTGCCTAGCTCGCGGTCCTCTAGTTAAATTAAATGTGCCATGCATTAACCCTAAACCATATATATAACTAACCCTAGCTAATCAAACCCTAGTTCATTAAAACACATAACCCTAAACTATACTAGCTAGCTATAACCCGATCTAATAAAAACATGCTCGATCTATATATAGCAGCTAGCTAGCAAATTAAACGGTAGATTAACACCAATTAATATATACGACATGGCCTATATCGATCATATGTTGTATAACATCTCCCTGAGATTCATTAATTAATTATATAATTATCGTGATAAATTAATTAACTTGAATTTTGACAAGTTCTCTCGAATGAAAACACATTTGATTAAGTTTCCTCATAATATATATATAATTAGTGTGCGCACTCGATCGATGATCCCTAAACCTTAAACAACCCTAAAACTCCCCTAAACCCTAAACACTAGACACTAAACCCTAGACCCTAAACACCCTAAACACTAAACCCTAAACCCTAGACCCTAAACACCGTAAACACTAAACCCTAAACCCTAAACCTAAACACCCTAAACACTAATTAAACCCTAAACCCTAGACCCTAAACACCCTAAACTAAACCCTAGACCCTAGCTAAACACCCTAAACACTAAACCCTAAACCCTAAACCCTAGCTAACCCTAAACCCTAATTAAACCCTATATATAGGCCAACGACACTTAATTGTGCATCAAGCAGGCCAGGGGTGCCTAGCTCGCGGTCCTCTAGTTAAATTAAATGTGCCATGCATTAACCCTAAACCATATATATAACTAACCCCTAGCTAATCAAACCCTAGTTCATTAAAACACATAACCCTAAACTATACTAGCTAGCTATAACCCGATCTAATAAAAACATGCTCGATCTATATATAGCAGCTAGCTAGCAAATTAAACGGTAGATTAACACCAATTAATATATACGACATGGCCTATATCGATCATATGTTGTATAACATCTCCCTGAGATTCATTAATTAATTATATAATTATCGATGATAAATTAATTAACTTGAATTTTGATAAGTTCTCTCGAATGAAAACACATTTGATTAAGTTTCCTCATAATATATATATAATTAGTGTGCATGCATGGCCTACCATGCATGCATTCGTGCATATATTTTAATATATATTTGAACATATTCTTGGGGATTTCAATCTCTCTCTCTCGATCATCTATATATCGTTGTTGGCCAAAAAAACACACACATATACACATGCACTTTATGCGCAAAGGCGCGTGTGCCTCTAATAATGTGTGTGTGCGCACTCGATCGATGATCCATAAACCTTAAACCCTAATTAAATAAACCCTAATCCCTAATCCCTAAACCCTAAACACCATAAACATTAAACCCTAGACCCTAGACCCTAAACCCTAACCTCCTAACCCTAAACCCTAAACCCTAATTAAACCCTATATATAGGCCAATGACACTTAATTGTGCATCAAGCAGGCCAGGGGTGCCTTAGCGCGGTCCTCTAATTAAATTAAATGTGCCATGCATATATATATGTGTTTAATTTGGGGATTTCAATCGCTCTCTCGTATGTAGATCTCTCTCTCTACCTCTCTCTCTCTCTCTCTCTGTCTCTCTCTCTCTCGTTAATTGGTGGCCAACAACACAACTTTGTGCGCAAAGGCATGCGCCTCTAATAATGTGTGCGCAGTCGATCAATCTAGTTTTGATTAATCATAGCACACAAATAAAGAAGTTGTATTTGAATCCACACAACCTAATCTAAAACACATAACCCCTAACATGGCCTAATTAATTAACCCCTTCTCTCTACCTAATTAGTGGAAATTGCACAAAATCAAAAGGGGTCCCTCACTAATTGTGCATATCTGCTAGATTGTGATAAACTTTTGCCCCATATATATTTGGTGGATGGGTGCATCTTGGCATGTAAAACAATTAGTGTTTGCAAATGGCGTTGTCAAAATTTATGTACAAATGATTTCTTTCCATCCAAAGTGCATAAAATGGGAGTTTTAATGAAGAAAGTACAAATAAAACAGCTCAACATGCTTCCACACCCCGATTTCCACACGAAGTAGAGCATATTTAAAGGATAATTCCAGAGTTTTACTATTTTTCAAGCAACTTTGCTAATTTTCCCCCACTCACATGACTTTATGTCGATTTAACGAAAATATGGTGAATTTAAACTACATGGGCGGGATAGTTTGAATTGTGCGCGCGGCAAAGGGAACCGCCTATTCCTCAACCTTGTGCACGACAAATTACACACGCAACTCCATTAAACGCCACCTACCGACCTTAATTATCACCCCGGCGGCCCGGCCGCATGACCCCCCACCCACCCCTACACAACTTATCCCCGTCCGTGCGAAGAGCTTCCCCTCCCCGTCCCGTCCGTGCGAAGAAGAAGCTTCCCCTCCCCGTCGTTCTTCTCGAGACGCACCGGCGGTCAAGTTGATCCACGGTAGGGCTGCTATCTCTAGCTCAATCATGTATCGGGCAAGACGGCCTAACGATTTATATTTTCTTGATGCTGCTAAAAAAATTCGTCAGTATGCTCGAACTAATTGGCACTTTATAGTTTTCCGCTCGATTTGTCATCGATCAATTTGTTCATTTGCGTGGGCATATAGAGTCAGTTCTGCACTCGATCCGTTAATTTGCTGAAATGCCATGGCAGAGTTTTGTACACGATCTGTTTGCTAAAATGTCGATGGGCATTTTTTGTTTTGTACTCGACATGATTGCTGAAATGCATAATCATGTAGTATAGTTTTGTACTCGATGGATATACATTTCCTACTTCGCCTTAAATTAATCACCAACCACTGTATCTCATAATTAAACAGATGGACAGAACTTGGATACTGCATGGACACTTATGTTCCCCTTCATATATAAATGGTGTTCAACCCTTTATGGGGTTTATTAGAGCTCATGAAGGTCACAACCTGGACGTGTATTGCCCGCGCTGCACATGTATGAATGGTGAGAAGAGGCCTCACCCTGTAGTGGCAGATCATTTACACATTTTTGGGATGGACCGCACATATGTTAGGCGGGTTTAGCATGGTGAACCATATAATGATCCTTTAGCAGGAGAAGCAGATCTTGCTCACACTGTATGTGTGCTGGCATATGTAGTTAATTATTTATATTGATGCTGCCGCTGTTTCAATCAATAGTTTGCATTGCTGTGCAAGGTTCTGTACTCAAATTTAACTTGTTGCAGATGGATGGACGGGAAGGAGAGAAAAAGCGCTTGCTTCAGGAAACGGGTTTCAGCTCTGGGACATGTGCTGTGCCAGATGAGAAGGTAAATATGTAAAACGGCATTTGTTCAGGTTGCATCCCTTAGATGTTTGTCTAATCGGTTGATGTACTAATTGCAGAAGCATAGAGTTGAAGAGGTCTCTCAGTTTGATGGGAGATTTGAAGATGAATCTCAGTTTGATGCACCTGTGGATGGTACTGATGACGAGCCTTTCATAGACGAAGGTCCTGCACCTGAGATTATCCAGCCTACAGAAGGAGGCCGTGGACCGAGTACACAGCTTTGCGTTGAAGTGGATGCACGCCCGGAGATCATCAGGGGCGTCCGGGTAGTCTCAAGACCACCCAGCCCTGATGCACCTGTGGATGGTACTGATGACGAGCCTCTCATAGACGAAGGTCCTGCACCTGAGATTATCCAGCCTACAGAAGGAGGCCGTGGACCGAGTACACAACTTTGCGTTGAAGAGGATGCACACCCGGAGATCATCAGGGGCGTCCCGGTAGTCTCAGGACCACCCAGCCCTGATGCAAAATGTTGAGCTACTTTATGATTCGTACTCTTATGTTCTGGTGCTGTAGTATGTTATGATTTGTACGCCTTTGGCGCTAGATTAAGCATTCAGTGGATGATCGCGTTGCAAAATTCGACACCCACACAATCAGTTCATCGTATGAGTAGTAGCACAATTACTTCTACAGCGATTCCTGCCAGCGCATTAGTTGGTAGCATGAAACACTTTCAGGTACTCCCCTCTGATTCATATTAATTGACTCAATTCTGTCTAGATATGGATGTATCTAGATGCATTTGTTAACTAGACTAACAAACTTGAGTCAGTTAATATGAATCCGTGTAAACCGCCCAGTCCTCGAGCAGCTAGTTTATTGACTCTGGACTCCAAGCCTCTCGCGGCAAGCCATCGACGAAGCTTTGACCAGATCTTGGCCCGCAATTTTTTGTGTGTGGCGAATAGCAAAGCTTTGACCAGTTCCTCTCGGGATGCAGCACGCCGGTGAGCTTGCACGGTTGCCATGAGCACTTTCCGGCGGAACTTCCTCTTCAGCGCCCTCAAGCCGCTGCTGCGAGACAGCACGCAGTGCCTCGAGGTGGACGGAATTCTGGATCTCAGGGCGGGTGGTCCGCATCGTCCGGGAACGATCTCCAGCGGGTTAACGAGGACATGCATGGCGGCCAGGGGATTTGTTTTTTTTTTTGGTTTGAGCTTGGGATTTGGGGTTTTTCGGATAGGGGAGGAGGAACCGAGGAAGAGGAAGGAACAGCCGCGTGCTTGGCGCGTGGCGGTGTGCTTGAATTTCGAATTTTTGTGAAATGTTTCATTTCCCCGCTACAATTCGGGGGTTTCTTGACGCGCCAATGCGTCCCGCCGGGCAGCTTCAAGTGAATTTGGGGTGCCACGCTATGGGCCCTAGTTTCAGTGAGACATGTAATGACTAGTCACATCAGTAAGTTCACTGTGTAATAAAATATGTTACCCCTCCCCTTTATGTAGCACCCCTTCTCTCCCGATCGAGTGCCGATTGCCGACGGATGCAAGCCGCTAGCTCGATCCCCTCCTTTCGCCTCCACCGTCCAGGCATCCAGCTTGGAGGGGCAAGCTGCATCTAGACCAAGCGGATTAGGTAGGACTAGTAATGTTCTTTCCTTTCTCGAGATCGGTTCTTTTTTCCTCTCCTCGATATCTTGCGCATCTCTTTCCTATTCTGGGCGAAGGGGTGTCTTTCTGGTCACCCTCGAGCTGGGAGTGATTGATGGGGGTGGGGGCGGGGGCTACCTTTGCTTGGATTGGGGTGTTCTTCCTTTATTTGTCGACATTTGCAACCTTTGTAGTTTCTGCTGATCCTCACTGTATCTTTTGTCAGCTTGTACAGGAAAGGTAAGACCTCGGCGGTGGGGGCAATGGAGCGTAAGGCCACCACGCATGTGGGCAGTTGGCTGAGCCTGAGCTGCGTCCCCAGCCCCGCGAAGTAGGTACTCCGTTTGCTTATCCACTCTTTACCTTTTAAGTGTCTCTCTGCATCCTCAATCTGTTCCTGTTCTGGAATATGCTTAAAGTAGCACATGTCTTCAGGTGTTTGTGCGTAAAGCCTCTGTGACACCATGCTCTATATTCTCTGTATCAGGTTGGTACCTCCAGGTTCCGTGCTGAGGCTATGGGGAACGAGAATAGCGCCCCACCTGCTGCAGGAGCATGGCCCGATCTGCAGCACAAGAAGCGAAATGCCACTGCCGAGCTGGGCAGGGACCGCCCAGGGGTAATTTTTTTAACCAACTTACCATGATGTAGTCTGAATCTGATACTCCCTCAGATCCAAATTAATTGACTCAACTATCTGTAGATACGGATGTATCTAGATGTGTTTTAGCTCTAGATACTACTGCCTCCATCCCAAAGCTTTGGGCTTATATTATTTTTAGAAAGTCAAACTATACCATGTTTGACTAAGCTTTTACCAAAAATCAGTAACATGCAAAATACAAAATTAATATCATTAAATAGATAATAAAATATATTTTCCTACGGTATCTACACAGTATTATATTTGTTGATAGAATGTTCTAAAATTTTGGTCAAACTTTGCTTGTTTTGATTTCTCAAAAATAAATAAGGCTTAAGCTTTTGGATGGTGGTAGTACATTCATATCTAGACAAAGCTGAGTTAACTAGTTTTTTGTCTGTCCATAGCTAGTGTTCACGCTGCAAAAGGCTAAGAGCATCCACTATATGCATCAGTCTATCTCATACAGTAATTCAATATCACTGCTGAGGTCTGCCTTTTGTTTTGCTATTCATATGCAGACTGAAACTTTAGGGCCTTTACTCAAAAGGAAGATCAAAACTGCGGCTGATCAGGCTGCCAGTATGTTGATGCCGCCCCCATCTTCTAAATGCCTCTACAAGCACAAGGCCACGCGCCAGCTGGGTGGTGATCTTTTAATGAATATGGTATATTTTCTTAATCCACAAAACATGCCTTGATTTTTCTCTGTTTATTGTCGGTTTTTTCTATGCTTGCCAAAAGTTTACAACAACAACAACAACAACCAAGCCTTTCAGTCCCAAACAAGTTGGGGTAGGCTAGAGTTGAAACCCATAAGATCTCGAAGCCAAAAGTTTAGAAACACCAAATTCGTTTGCTTACAATCATCATACAGTAATGTTCATCTACTCCAGTTCCCCTAACCCAACAAAAAATGATGTTAATTACGATTTTTAGATTAAAAGAGCACCATTAGGCGCTGTTAATTACGACTTTGAGATTAAAATGTCATTTGCAATTGTTAATTACAATTTTGAGACAAATGGTTAGTTTAACCTCGATCTCTTCTGCTCTCCATTTATCCCAACCGAACAAAAATTTAACCATTCCATTCCTCTGAAATGGAACCATTCCATTCCATTCCACGCTGTTTCAGAACCGAACACACCCTTGCATTGTTGTGAACTGTTGTCCATACACGGCCATACCCTTCCACTTACATCCAGCACTATATGCATCAGTCTGTCTCAGAGTCATTCAATATCACTGCTGAGATCTGTTCCCATTCTTATGCAGGCTGAAACTGCTGCGCCTTTACTCAAGTGGATGCAAAATGAGGCTAATGAGGCTGCTGTGAGGACGATGGTGCCGGCACCATCTTCCGAAAACCTCTACAAGCACGAGGCCATGGGCCAGCTGGGTGGTGACCTTTTAATGAATCTGGTATATTTTCTTAATCCACATACATGATTTCATTATTATCTGTTTAATTACTGTTGGCTTTGTCTAATGCTTACCAAAAGTTCAGAAACACTGCGTTTGCTTACAATCATCATACACTAATTTTTCACTTTTCAGTCTGTCTCATCCAGTATATAAACTGTTGATTTCCATTGGCTTCTTTTGTAATCATTTGCATTGTTGTCGACTGTTCTCTATGCACAACCCTATTCTTCCACTTACACCCGCACTATTTGCATCAGTCTATCTCATAGATTTATTAAATATCAATGATGAGTTCTGTTGCTATTCATATGCAGGATGAAACTTCTGTGCCTCTACTCAAATGGATAAAAAATGATCCTGATGAGGCTGCTGTGAAGACGATGGTGCCGCCACCATCTTCTGAAAACCTCCTCAAGCACAAGGCCACGGGCCAGCTGGGTGGTACCCTTTTCAGTAAGCAGGTATATTTTCTTAATCCTCATACATGATTTGATTTTTGTCTGTTTATTGCCGGCTTTGTCTAATGCTTACCAATAGTTCAGAAACACACACACCTATTCTTACACTTACATCCAGCACTATATGCATCAGTGTCTCATAGATTCATTTTATATATCACTGCTGATGTCTGTTGCTCTTCAATTTTCATATGCAGACTGAAACTGCTAACCCTTCATTGGTCAAAAGGATTGCAACTGCTGCTGATGAGGCATCTGCAGAGGCTGCCACCAAGTTACTGTCAGCCCCACCTTCTGGATGCTTATATAAGCTCAAGTCCAAGGACCAGCCGGGCCGTAACCATCCAAGGGTTCGGGTATATTTTCTTAAGCCACATATACATGCCATGATTTATGTCTGATATTATCACTGGCTCTGTCTAATGCTTTTTGGAATTCGGAAACACCAAATTAGCATGCTTATATTCATCATACACTAATTTTTCACTGTTCAGTTTGTAACATAGTGTTATGCACTCGCTTGTCAACATTTGCATTGCTCTGAACTATGCACTTTACACAACCTAATTCTTCCACTTACATTCAGCGCTACGCACCAGTAGTACCTCCCATGTTTCCTTCACCATCCCGATGCCGAGCTTGCGGGAATATGGCGGGCCCATGTACATACCCCGCATATAACACCTCCTATGGCTCTATCTACCTTTCTAGTAGCTCCTTCACAGAGTTACAGGTATGTATTCTCAGTGGTTTAGCATGAATTGGCATATAGTAAAGTCTTGTTTTTAGTCTTCCTGCTTCTTACATTTGTATCAATTTTCACATGCAGACTGTACCTTGTGAACTTCGTCCAATGATTAACCAGATGTGTCCGCATGAAGGGTCTTTCACTATGCATGGCAATGGCAAATTGATGAACACCTACACGGTCTATGAGGTGTATGTCTACAAGACGCAGGCCATCACATATTTGTATGGACATGATTGGAGAAAGTTTGCTTTTGACTACGGTCTGAAGAAGGGCGACGAGCTGAGGATCAGAAACTCAAACGGGCAGATATACGTAACTGCTTACAGAGTTGGAGACACTTCCAAATATATAATATGTAACTTTTTCTACTCATATCTTTTGATAACTGTTCTGAGCAGTTGTTCTAAACCATTCCCTCTGTTCTAGCTTGCTGGGTTTAACATGATCAAAGCTGCAGATCCCCTGATGGAACATGAGCGGATGTCACAAAGGGCAACCACACCAGCACCGGCACCGGCTTCCCACTCTCCTGCATCAGCACCGGTTCCTGTACCAGCTCCGTTTACTGCATCTACCCAGCAGTCCCCTACATCAGCATTGGTTCTGTAGAGGCCCCATATACTACACACCCGACTCTGCATCAGCACTGGTTCCTCTAGCTGCACCGTTCTGCACCTGCCAGTCTCCTGCATCAGCACCGGTTCCTCTAGAGGCACCGTTTACTGCACCTGCCAGTCTCCTGCATCAGCACCAGCTCATGTACCAGCCCAGGCTCTGCACCTGCCCCAGCCAGATCTCGCTCATGGCCACCCGTGTGGTGACCAGGACGCATCTGAAGGCTATGTTCGTGAGTATATGACAGCATAACTGCTCTTATCTTGATGTCTTCTCTGCTCAAAGTCTCACATGGTTCAGTGCATTGGTGCCATTGACTAATTTTTGGTGGTATCTCTTGCTTTGAATCAGAAATTGCCTAAAAGTATCTCCAAGGATCTCAATGCTGGCCGAAGGGGCAAGATATCCCTCGTCATGGAGAGTGAAGGTCTCACCGTGGAGGGACGGTACTCCGTCAGTCCCACAGATGGCCGCTTGGCTGTTACTTCCAGGTGGAAAAAGTTCATTGATGGTGCCAAACTTCGCATTGGATCAAAGTTGAAGGTCAAGATCTTTCGATGCCGCTGTGACATGCTGGTCATAAAGTTCGCGGTTGTCTAGTTCTGTTGCCCCATGAGCCCTTAGCAAATGCATTTGTAGTTATACTTATATAAGGTTATCTTATCTGAACTGCTAATTAATTATATGGGTGGTAAAACTCTGGCAAGCTTTTGCTCTTAGCAAGTATGTATGTATGATCAGCTATTATGATAACTAATGTTTGTGTTCATCTTAATTTGCATTTCCGTTTTAGAAAAAAACTTAATTTCTATTTTGGCTGACCTGTTAGAGAACTATCAGATTGAACCCACAACATGATTCAAATAGATTCATTACACCGAGCCACATGTCTTGACCTTGCTATACACTACTTCCATTAATCAGTGCAAGAAGGCTTACCTGAGCTGCCTGAACCATGGCAGATTCGAATCCACCTTATCTATCTAGAAATACAACCTTTGCAGAAAGAGGATTTGCAGTATGGGGAGGCTGACATTGGGGACCCATGAGCCAGCAGCGTCGTCAACGTTTTAAAGGTGGCAGGAGATCGAAAGAAAAATAAGCCAAAAATCAGTTGGTAAACAAATTCAAGAAAAGAAACATTTACCTTTCTGAGAGGATGACATGCGGGACCCATGAGGCAGCAGCATCCTCAACTATTTCAAGGCGGCAGGGGATCAAAAGAAAAAGGAAATAGCCAGAAATTAATTAGGGTCAAAAATAAATCCATCAAGGAAACTTTTATTGTTCATAGAGGATGACATGTGGGACCGACTTGCCAGCTGCGTCGTCATCGTTTCAAGGGGGGCAGGGGATCAAAAGAAAAAGGCAAATAGCCAGAAATTAGGGGAAAAAAATAAATCCAACAAAGGAAACTTTTATTGTTCATAGAGGATGACATGCGGGACCCATGAGCCAGCAGCTTCCTCAACGTTTCAAAGTCGGCATGAGATTGAAAGAAAAAGGCAAGTGACATAATATCAGGAGCCAAAAATCCAAGAAAAGAAACTTTATTGTACATAGAGGATGACATGCGGGTCCATTTTGTAGCAGCGGTCTCAACGCTTCCAAGGCGGCACGGGACCGAAAGAAAATGAAGTAGCCAGAAATCAGGGTGTGAAAAAAATCCAAGAAAAGAAAGATTTCAATTGGGCTGTATCTGGACATCTGGGCCTTCGAACTATCCTGCTGGGCCTTTTGACTCGTACAATTTCAGCCCACTCCAAAACAGGAAAGGTCGGATTTTCTCAAAAAAAACAGGAAAGTCCTATGCTTCGCAAAAACAAAAAACAAGGAGATTCAACATATAAGTTTGTTTATGTAGATATAAAGATTTAATTTATCCGTTTGCAATAGCTCAGAGCGAAATACAACGTTTATTGTCTGCAAAATAAAATATCACATGTTTCTTGTACGGGAGGCTGACATCGGGGACCCATGAGCCAGCAGCGTCGTCAACGTTTCAAAGGCGACAGGGGATCAAAAATAAAAAAAGCCAAAAATCAGTTGGTAAAAAAACAAGAAAAGAAAACATTTATCGTTCTGAGAGGATGACATGTGGGACCCATGAGGCAGCAGCATCCTCAACGTTTCAAAGTCGGCATGAGATCGAAAGAAAAAGCCAAGTGACATAATATCAGGAGCCAAAGATAATCCAAGAAAAGAAACTTTATTGTACATAGAGGATGACATGCGGGTCCCATTTTGTAGCAGCGGTCTCAACGTTTCCAAGGCGGCACAGGACCAAAAGAAAAATGAGGCAGCAGCATTCTCAACAATTCCAAGGCGGCAGGGGATCAAAAGAAAAAAGGAAATAGCCAGAAATTAATTAGGGGTCAAAAATAAATCCACCAAAGGAAACTTTTATTGTTCATAGAGGATGACATGTGGGACCGACCTGCCAACAACGTCCTCATCGTTTCAAAGGGGGCAGGGGATCAAAAGAAAAAGGCAAATAGCCAGAAATTAGGGGTCAAAAATAACTCCAAGAAAGGAAACTTTTATTGTTCGTAGAGGATGACATGCGGGACCCATGAGCCAGCAGCTTACTCAACGTTTCAAAGGTGGCATGAGATCGAAAGAAAAAGGCAAGTGACCAAATATCAGGAGCCAAAAATAATCCAAGATTTATTGTACATAGAGGATGACATGTGGGTCCCATTTTGCAGCAGCGGTCTCAATGTTTGTAATGCGGCTTGAGATCAAAAGAAAAAGAAAGTAGCTAGTAATTAGGGGGTGAAAAAAAATCCAAGAAAAGAAAGTTGATGGACATAGAGGATGACATGCGGGTCCCTTGAGCCAACAGCTTACTCAACGTTTCAAAGGGGGTCAAAAGAAAAAGGCAAGCCAAAAATCAGAGGGTGAAAAAAAATCCAACAAAGGAAACTTTTATAGCACATAGAGGATGACATGCGGGTCCCATGAGCCAGCAGGTTCCTCAACGTTTCAAACGTGGCATGAGATCGAAAGAAAAAGGCAAGTGACCAAATATGAGGTGCCAAAAAAACTCCAAGAAAAGAAAGTTGATTGCTCATAGAGGATGACATGCGGGTCCCATTTAGCAGCAGCGGTCTCAGAGGCGGAGGATCGAAAGAAAAAGGCAAGTGACCAAATATCAGGAGCCAAAAATAATTCAAGAAAAGAAAGTTTTATAGTCCATAGAGGATGACATGCGGGTCCCATTTAGCAGCAGGGGTATCACCGTTTGAGAGGCGGGGATCGAAATAAAAAGGCAAGTGACCAAATATGAGGTGCCAAAAAAAAATCCAAGAAAAGAAAGTTTTATAGTACATAGAGGATGACATGCGGGTCCCATTTAGCAGCAGCGGTATCACCGTTTGAGAGGCGGCAGGGATCGAAAGAAAAGGCAAGTGACCAAATATGAGGTGCCAAAAAAATCCAAGAAAAGAAAGTTTTATAGTACATAGAGGATGACATGCGGGTCCCATTTAGCAGCAGCGGTATCACCGTTTGAGAGGCGGCAGGGGATCGAAAAAAGGCAAGTGGCCAAATATGAGGTGCCAAAAAAACTCCAAGAAAAGAAAGTTGATTGCACATAGAGGATGACATGCGGGTCCCATTTAGCAGCAGCGGTCTCAACGTTTCCAAGGCGGCAAGGGATCAAAAGAAAAAGGAAGTAGCCGGTCAAAAAATTCCAATAATAGAAAGAATTTTGGTTCATAGAGGATGACATGCGGGACCCATGATCCTGCATCGTAAACGGATCGATCGGAGAACGTTGAACGAGATGGCGCGATCGAGAAAAAAAACAATGCCAGAGAGGCTGCCATCTGGGCCCTACATCCCTCGGCGGTGCGGATTTGCGTTGACTCGGCCGGCGAACCCGAGATTTCGAGATGCACCACGTCCCGGGCCACCATACGCGATGTTTTGGCCGCTTTCGTCGGGCTAGGTGGCCTCAAAAACGAGAAAAAAAAAGTTTTGACATGCACCACGGAGGGACCCAAAATCGTCGGCCATGGTACACAACCAACCACGGCGCGACTTCAACTTCGTCGGCCATGGCAACTTTTCTTGTAGTGACGCTCGTCGTCGTCGACGGCGAGAGAGGAGCTCGCCGGCGGCTCGGGTAGGGGGTCGGAGGGCTCACCGTGGCTCCAGCTAGGGTGGGCAGTGTGCTCGGTGAAGTTGTGAACGACGGCGAAGCTCCTGGTAGCAGTGGCGTCTCCTGGGGCGGCCTCCTTCTCCGGCGATCGTCGGCTACTGTGGGCGGCGGCGATCTAGCAATTGGGGGCGTCTGGTGGCTAATCGAGCATGGCGAGGTGGCGAGGAAGTCGAGGAAGGAGAGGGGAGTGTTGCGGTGTGAAGGATCGTCGAGGCGATGCCTCCTTTTATAGGCTCGAGGTTGCCGTGGGTGCTGCGGCAAGGTCGACAAGGGCGCGGCCGCTCCGGTGGGCTAGAGGGCTAGGCGACGACGCGGTCGTGTTCACGACGTCATGGCGAGGCTATGAGCGTGAACGGCGCGGCAAGGGGGTGCCTAGGGTGGTCGGGTCCTTGCTCGTACTGGCGCGGCCATGGTGGGCGCGCTCGTCCTCTCCGGCGACCGTGGGCATTAAGGCATGACGCCAGCTTGTCCGACGAGCTCCGCGTGGCGAGGAGGGTACTAGGGTGCGCGGAGATGGTCGGGGTACGACGAGGTACGGCGAGCTCCGCGTGGCCGTGTCGCGTGCGTCCGTGCGCGGGTGACGTCGCCATGCCGCTGGCGGCGTACCTGGAACGTACTGGGCGCGCGTCGTCCGGGTCTTGTCGGCATCCTCTCGGTCAATGGCGAGTACGGGCGATCTCTGGAGATCATCGGCGACGCGTTTGGCAAGGTGGTGAGGGCTGGAGAGGCAGGGAGAGAGGGATGCTGCGTCGAGGTGGAACAGGGCCGGCATGGCCATGGCCAGCCATGTTCTGGTCGTGTCCATGTCGGTTTCTTGCATGGGCTAGGTGTGGTGGTGTCCAGGGGTCAAGGCTAGGGCAGGTGGTGGTCAAGACTTGGCTTGGTTTGATCACAATTTAAAAATTGGGAATGTTGCATTTGATTCAAAGTCTCATCTTTACTTGATCATAACTCTTGATCCAAAATGAATTTAGTATGATGGTCTTTACAAAAGTTGTTCATCTTGTTGTGTACTTGGATGACATGCAAAGATTTGAATTTGTTTAGTTTAGAAATCTTGAAATATAGAGGTTCAAAGTGGTGACCAGAATGTAATTGTCAAAAATGACCATTATCTCATGTGATCATATTTTGATTTTTGAATTTGGTTTAAATGGTATTTCTTTGATTCTCAAAGTTGTAATAAATCTTTAATATCATATTGCAAATAATGGTGGACATCAAATGGGTTTAGGATCAAATTTGCAAAGATGGAATTTGCCATATGTTAGGGTTTTTAGGGTTTTATTCCTATTTGAATTCTTTCTCTTTTTGATTTATTTATTTGATGATCTTCACTTGATCACTTTAGGGTTTTAGAGTTCATCACATACACAAAATAACAATCATCATGGCATATCACTCAAAATGCACATGTCCTATGCAGGACACTATATGCAAATTTAAAAGTTTTTGTTGGTTCTCAAATTTGGATCTCTGGAATTCTTCTTCTTCCTTTTATTGAAATTTGGGATGTTACAAACCCTTCCCCCTTACAAAAGATCTCGTCCCGAGATCTTAAAGAAAATTAGGTACTAAAGAGATCTGGGTACTCCTTCTTCATGTCTTCCTCTCGCTCCCAAGTGGCTTCATCTTCAGTATGATTGCTCCACTGTATCTTCAGAAACTTGATGCTTCGGGTGCGGGTGGTTCTGTAAGCTTCCTCCAAGATGCGAATCGGCACTTCGCGGTACGTCAGGTCTTGGTTGATATCTACCGATCTATGATCAATGTTCTTGAACACTTCGGTCTTCTCAGGGACTTCAAGGCACTTCCGGAGGAGTGAGATGTGAAACACGTCGTGCACAGCCGACATTTCTTCAGGTAACTCCAGTTGATAGGATACTTCTCCTCGGCGACTCAGAACTTTGAAGGGTCCGACATATCGGGGTGCAAGCTTTCCTTTCAGCTGAAATCTCTGCATTCCTTTCAGGGGGATACTTTGAGATAGACAAAATCTCCGATCTCAAAGGTCATCTCTCGGCGTCTCTTGTCGGCGTAACTCTTCTGCCTTAATTGTGCCGTCTTGAGGTATTCGCGGATCTTGTGCACCTTTTCTTCAGCTTCACGAAGAACATCAGGTCCAAAGACTTGACTCTCTCCGACTTCCGACCAATTCGAAGTGCAGCACTTCCTTCTGAGCTTCAAAGGGAGCCATCGTAAGCGGCAGGTAACTGTTGTTGTAAGAGAGCGTAAGGCAGGCAGTCTTCCCACTTGGATCCATATTCCAGTACACATGCTCTCAGCATGTCCTCCAATATCTGGTTGACTCTTTCAGTCTGTCCATTGGTCTTCGGGTGATAGGCGGTGCTGAAGTTCAGGCGGTTTCCTAGTCGTTCGTGCACCTTCTGCCAGAATCTTGAGGTGAATTGTGATCCTCTGTCTGACACTATTGACTTCGGGGTTCCGTGCAGGGCGACTATTCTGGAGATGTACAGCTCAGCTAACTTTGGGCCTTGGTAGGTGGTCTTGACAGCGATGAAATGGGCTACCTTGGTCAATCTATCAACAACTACCCATATCGAATCATTTCCTTTGCTGGATTTGGGCAAACCTGTGATAAAGTCCATTCCTACGGAGTCCCACTTCCATTCTGGAATCTGTAGTGGTTGCAGCAGTCCTGCGGGTCGCTGATGTTCCGCCTTGACTCGCTGACAGATATCACACTTGGCGATGTAGCTTCCGATCTCCCTCTTCATTCCATGCCACCAGAATTGTTCCTTCAAGTCTTGATACATCTTGGTACCTCCGGGATGAATAGAGTATAAGGTGTCATGGGCTTCCTTCAGAATAACTTGCTTCAACTCTGAGTCTGACGGTACACACAGGCTTCCGTTGTACCAAAGAACTCCTTCTTCATCTACGGTGAATCCCGGTGCTTTTCCGCAGCTATCTGGTTCTTGATTCCATCAATGTTGGCATTTCCCTTCTGAGCTTCCTTGATCTGTCCAATCAAGGTGGGTTGTAGCTCTATGCTGGCTAGGAATCCTTCACTGACTAACTCCATTCTAAACTGCCCAAACTCCTGGTATAGGCTAGGTTGTTCTTCTGCTATCATTGAGTTCAGCTGGCACGGCAGTCTACTCAGAGCATCCGCTACCACGTTGGCCTTGCCGGGGTGATAGTGAATCTCCATATCATAGTCCTTGATCAATTCTAACCATCTTCTTTGCCTCATATTCAGCTCCTTCTGGGTGAATATATACTTCAGGCTCTTGTGATCCGAATAGATCTCGCAGCGATTACCCATGAGGTAATGACGCCACACCTTCAGTGCTAAAACTACGGCTGCGAGCTTGAGGTCATGAGTTGGATAATTCTGCTCATGCTGCTTCAGTTGCCGGGACAGATAAGATATCACTTTGCCTTCTTGCATCAACACACATCCAAGACCAATCTTGGATGCATCGCAGTAAACATCAAAGGGTTTGGTGATGTCCGGCATGATCAGAATTGGGGCTGAGGTCAGTCTAAGCTTGAGTTGTTGAAAACTCTCTTCACATTTGTCCGTCCATTCGAACTTCTTGTCCTTCTTCAGCAATTGGGTCATTGGTCGAGCGATACTCGAGAAGCCTTCTACAAATCTGCGGTAATATCCGGCTAATCCAAGAAAAGCGCGGACCTCGGTCTGGGTGGTTGGGGCTTTCCATTCTGCAACAGTCTTGATCTTGGCGGGATCTACGGCAATTCCTCCTGCAGACAAGATATGTCCCAGGAATCCTACTTCCTTCAGCCAAAACTCACATTTGCTGAACTTAGCATACAGCTTATGCTCTCTAAGGGTCTCCAGGACAGCTTCTAGGTGTTGCTCATGTTCTTCTTCGGACTTGGAGTAGATTAGGATGTCATCGATGAAAACGACAACAAACTTATCCAGAAAGTTCATGAAGATCTTATTCATGAGGTTCATGAAATAAGCGGGGGCATTGGTCAAACCAAATGACATGACATTGTACTCGTACAATCCATATCTGGTGGTAAAGGCAGTTTTGGGAATATCTGATGCACGAATCTTCAGCTGGTGGTATCCAGTCCTGAGATCAATCTTTGAGAATACTATGGCTCCGGTCAGCTGATGAAACAGGTCTTCTATCTTCGGCAAGGGGTATTTGTTTTTGATGGTGACATCGTTAAGCTTACGATAGTCTGTACATAAACGACTGGCACCGTCCTTCTTGTCCACGAACAAGACTGGGGATCTCCAAGGCGACGCACTTGGTCGAATCAGACCTTTGGCTAGCAGTTCATCCAGTTGCTTCTTCAGTTCCACTAGCTCTGCTGGGTTCATGCTATAGGCTCTCTGGGCTATAGGTCCGGTTCCGGGGATTAACTCGATGATAAACTCGATATCCCGATCTGGGGCATACCGGGTAAACCATCAGGAAACACATCAGGGTATCGACAAACGACCCTGATCTGATCCAAGGTTGGCTTGGCTACACTCTGGTTGCAGGTAAACTTTCTGGGTAGTCTTTCAGAGACATGTTCTACTATGATACCGGTGCTACTGGTCATGGTGATGGCTTTCTTGGCACAGTCAATCATTCCATGATGTTTGGCCATCCAATCCATACCCAGCACTATTTCCAAACCTTTGGTTCCCAGAATAATCAGATTGGCATAGAAATCTACTTCATGTATTCTGATGGGTACATTTTTACAAAATTTTCTGGCTTTAGTGGTTGATCCGGGAATTTGAACTATCATGACATGTTTCAAACTGATAGGTTGAATTTTACTTGTTGATGCAAAGTCTTCAGTGACAAAAGAATGAGATGCTCCGGAATCAAACAACACTCTGGCAGGTACTAAGTTGACACGAAACATACCCAGTACAACATCTGGTGCTTCCTGGGCTTCTTCGGCGTTCATGTGGAAGAGGCGACCATTGCGGTTATTGGGGTTGTTGGGGGCGAACTTCTTTCCGGTGGAGACGCGGCGTTGCTGCTGAGCAGGTGCAGCGGTGTTGCCGGCGAGCTTGGCGAGCCTCTTGGGGCACTCGTTGGAGTAGTGTCCCACTACACCACACTCATAACAAGTGATGGTGGACTTGTCCTTGGTTGCAACGGGAATAGCGTTGCTCCCAGTCCTTGGAGCGGTGTTGGTGTTGTTGTTGTTGGGGTTGGGGGCTCGCATTGGGGCGCGGTTGAAGTTGTTGGTGTTGTTCTGGTAGTTGTGGTTGTTGTTGTGGTGGCCTCCTCGCCTGGGGTTTCCTCCACTCCGGTTCTGAAAACCGGGGCGTGAAGTCTGCATCTGGGGCTTGTTGTTTTGGGGGCAAAACCTCCGCTTGAGCTGGGGCGATACTTTGGAGTATTGCTGGGCCCACTCTGGTGCATCATGCGGCGTTTGCGGTTCTCATTGGCTTGGTTCAACTTGCCTTCCATCTGAATGGCGGAGTCCACTAGGGCTTCAAGGTCTGCGAAGGGGATGTTGACGAGGACAGTCTGCATCTCATCATGCAGTCCGTTCAGGAATCTCTCCTGCCTCTTCTCAGTGGTGTCGGTCTCGTCGGGGGCATACCTTGACAGTGTAAGGAACCTGTCGCGGTATTCTACCACCGTCATCCTTCCTTGCTTAAGTTCGCGGAACTCATCCCGCATCTTCTTGATAAGACCTGGGGGCACATGGTACTTGCTGAACTTGAGCTTGAAATCTGCCCAAGTCATGACTTGACCTCCGTTCATGGCACGGGTGCTGGTCCACCAGGCTCGGGCTGGTCCGGCAAGATAGTGGGTTGCAAACAAGACCTTCTCGTTGGCTTCAACTCCGGCTACTTCCAAGTTGTTCTCCATGGTCTGGATCCAGTCGTCGGCGTCGAGGGGTTCTTCAGTCTTGCTAAACATCGGAGGGTTGGTGTTCTGGAAGTTCTTGAGCTTGGATCCGGGATGATCATGATTCCCATGGCCTTGGTTAGCAAGGTTCTGCAGTGCGACGATGTTGGCTTGACGTTCAGCTCTTTCATTCTCCCTGTCGGCCAGCAGGGTTTGCAGCAGTTGCATCATGGCGTTGTCGCGATTGGGAGGGGCCATCTGGATATACAGAAGATTATAAGATAAGAGGGAATTTCTATGGTTTATTTTGAGTGAGTTCAAAAACTTGTAAAACTTGAATGCTTTGGATGACACACACAAACATTCATTCATTCAACATAACACATTACAAACTAACATACCACACTTCCATGGTTTTAAGAACCATTCTCATGCTACGATACAAGGGACGGGATACAACTCACACCTACATAAGTGATCAAGTGCAGCTACCCTCATCCTCAATGTCGATGGGAACGACATCGTCAGGTCCTGGCTCCAGGAACTCCTCCTCCTCAGTGAACTCGTCCTCCTCAAAGTCGTCATCGTCACTCAGGAAGGCTCCTCCTCCCTGAATATCGATACCGGCTTCGTCTTCCTCCATCTCTCTCAGCTGATCCTCCTGGGCCTTGACAGTGGCCTCTAGTGATGCTATCTGGGCGCGAAAGCGCGTAATAGTAGCATCCTTCTTCGCACACCGCAGGCGAAGCTTGTTGCGGTCCTTGGACAGCATCTTGATAGCATCGCCATGAGTGGCCAGTGCAAGGTGAGTCTGGTTCGCGTACGCACGGGCATTGTCCAGATCCTGCTGAGTGTGATACAGCATGAAATCCAGATGCTCAGCGTGGTGCCTCAACTCAGGGTGAGACTGCAGAGCCATGGGTACTCCTGCGGCATCACGCTTCACAAGGTGAGCGAAGCGAGACGCAAGTAGGCGCACCGCGTTCTGTCCACAGAGGCGCGCAAGTGCCTCCTGAAGGCCACGTGCGAGTCCATCGAGCCAGTTGCTCTCACGGAAGGAGAAAAGGATTCTCTCCGAGGTGGGAGACTCCATGTTTCCCCTCAGATCTGCGGTGATGATCCACTGCAACTCGCCGCCAGGCTGATCATTCACCTGGATCCCATGGAACTCGGGGTGGAGGCGTCCCAGAAAGTTCGAGACAGCGGTGAGGTCGTGCTCGAAGATCAAACTCCCTCCGTTACCAAGTTGATAAAACTTGGCGTTGATGGGTGCATTCGGCTCCATCTGAAAGCGAATTGGGAGAGTAAGTTAGAGAGTGAACAAGTGTGGCAAAATTTTAAGTAGATACAATAAGAAAGAGCATGATTCATCAAATTTCGAAAAAGCCTCAAAGACAAGAGTATGAGTAAATTTTCATAAATATCCTCTTCATTTTGATTTCAAAGTTAGGTTTTTATGAACGCCCATTCTAACTAAGGTTTTCTAAGGTCAAACAATGGCTCTGATACCAACTTGTCAACACCCAGATTTTTAAGTCCAGATGCCTATTATGTCATTCATCACAATCCTAGGATAATGTTGTTGCGAGGCATAATAGTCGAATATCACAGTCATCATTTATTACAAACCATATTCTCTTACAACTTGAATCACATGATCCATATTACACAAATAGTTGATCTATCGATCAACAAACAAACACAAGTTCATAGCGGAAGCGTAAAGATAAAGGGACTCTCTAGTCCACAGGCCAACGCTTGACGTCAGAAAGCTCCTAGTTGTCATAGGCGTCCTGCTGGTCATCGTCTTGGTAGTTCTGTTCATCATCATACTCTGGCCATTTGAATAGCCAGGGACAAAGCCGTAAGTACTTTAAGTACTTGCCAACCAACACTAAAATAAGTGCAATCTCTTTGAGTAAGGGTGCTAAGCTCTAGTTTGATTTGCATAAGCCACATTTTTAGTTCACAAGTATTTGATCATGTGCTAACTAACTCAAGTGGGAACATTAGTGTCATTCCCACAACATTTGTTGTAAATCAACAAGTCACCAAGTCACCATTCATTTCATCAACATTTTCAAAATCTGACACCGGAAACTGTATGGCCTTTCCAACCGTCCGTAACCGTGGACACGGCTATTCGAATAGATTTACACTCTGCAGAGGTTGCACACTTGTGCCACAACATTTGATTTCATCCGTCGGAATAACTCCGAATCATCGTAACACAGTACGCGGATCATCAACCATAACCTTTCACACATCCTAGTATGAGCACCTCTCCCCATGAGCTTGGCCTCCCAGTGAAAACCAACTGTTAACCTGGGAACTGCACAGGGCTTGGCCGTACAATTCACCTCAATTCACATCATTTCTCGACAATGGAGGCAGCCTCGGCATAACCCTTATGATGTGTGTTCAGAGGGAACCCATACTAAAGTGTATAAACTTCCATTAAGCCCTACCCATAATCAGGTATTGTGGGGGTACTTAATATTGGAAGGTATCGCATTCAAACCAATATCAGGTTTTATCAAAAATCACTATCTTCTCTTGTTCACCATCAACTTCAAATCATTCAATGGAATGACTCATCATTCCAAGGTTTCAAATTCAACAAGTCATATGTTCCCATCTAGAGTAGTCAAGTTTTAGTATTTTAGCACTAGCACTAATCATGAGGGGTGCTACATTGCTTTTCTATCTTTGAGACTAACTTTGCTACTCTAGTAATCTTATTCACCTAGACCAATTTAAATCAACTCTTTGAAACACAACAAGTAAAACTTGTATGGTGTAAATGTAGGATAGACTTGTGTTAAGAAAGATAAGAATCATGGTGCCTTGCCCAAAGAGGGCTTTTCACTTGCAAGAGTATTAGCTTTCCTTGGTAGTTCTCAAGGTTTTCTTCTTCCTCCTCTTGGTAGAATCCTTCTTCCTCTTGGTATTCTCCGATGCTAGCGTCTAAATTTGAATACGAGGTATAATCTCTTAACTAATTCAATGGCTATTCCAAACATCACATATATTCACACAAACTATGCTAAGCACACAAGTAATTCAACTAGGGTGCATTGGTGGTGTTATTTGAGGAAAAATAACTTCCTCTCATTACATATGTAAATGATAGTTTCCATAGGGTGCTTGAGGAATAATTTCCTCTCATTAAAATCTTCTTAAGATTTAATTTCTCAAACAATCATACATGAATTTATATTGACCTAAGTCAACTATTCATTATCATCATTTGAGAAAATGATTTAAATGAGGTAGATCACCTCATACCATTTAGGAATCCTACACATGATTTAAATCTCCAAGTATTTCATATAAGAGTGTTTGGACCAGGGGTGCAAACATCACATGAATTCATTTGGGACAAGATTTAAATGAAGTAAAATACTTCATATGCTTTACATAATAGTTTTGGACAATATCACTTAACTAAACTAGCCATATTGTCCATTAATTAAACTAGGGCATGATCATTCAAAGTGACCACACCATTTTCTTGCAGAAACAATTAGTGTAAGTCAAATGTGAGCTATAGGAGTTGGAATTAATTAAATATCTATTTTGGTTGATTTTTAATAATTATTTGAATATGAAAAAGTCCCTGCCTTCTTCTTTTTATCATTTTATTTCTACAACAGATCTTGAGGTGGGACCAGTGGCATGTTGTAGAACTTTTCTGTGGCTTTCCAACAATATAATATTTGTTAAATTTGGCCAAGCCAAACAGATTCTATGAATTTTCAAAGTTGGGTCCAGTATTGAATTTGAATGGAAATTGGAAATTCGAATTTGAATTAAATGGGTCTGGCGGGAAACATAGTTGGGCCTAATTGGTTTAAAACGGCCCAAGGCCAGCCCACCACGCATCCATGCACGCGCGGGCTGCCTGACAGTGGGCTCCACCCGTCAGCGACTCTTAACAGCCGAAGCGGTATGAGCTAACGTGAGGCGTTGGATTAAAACGCAGATCGACGGCTCACGCTCGTCGTTGTTGACGGCGAGAGAGGAGTTCGCTGGCGGCTCAGGTAGGGGGTCGGAGGGCTCACCGTGGCTCCAGCTAGGGTGGGCAGTGTGCTCGGTGAAGTTGTGAACGACGGCGAAGCTCCCGATGGCGTCTCTGGGCGGCGGCGATCGAGTGAAAAGCGTAAAGAATACAAAATACACTAAGGAAGATTTCAATGCTACTAAACATGGTAGTGAAAGAGAACCTTGGGTGCAAAAACCAATGCCTTTTCCTGATAAGAAACATAAATCGAAGGAGGAAGAACATTATAATAAGTTCTGTGAATGGATGAAACCTTTGTTTTTGCAAATTCCTTTGACTGATGCTATTAAATTGCCTCCTTATTCAAAGTATATGAAAGATATTGTCTCTAATAAAAGGAAGATTCCAAATGAGGAAATCTCCACTATGCTCGCTAATTACTCTTTTAATGGTAAGGTTCCAAAGAAGCTTGGTGATCCAGGTATACCCACTATTCCATGCTCCATAAAAAATAATTATGTTAGAACTGCTTTATGTGACTTGGGAGTAGAGTTAGTGTTATGCCATTTTCTCTCTATAAGAGGCTTGATCTAGAAAAATTAATACCAACTGATATATATTTTCAAATGGGTGATAAGTCTACTACTATTCCTCTCGGTATATGTGAGGATGTTCCTGTTCAAGTTGCTCATCATTGTATGATATTAACTGACTTTGTTGTGCTAGAAATGCCTGAAGATGATAATATGTCTATTATTCTTGGGAGACCTTTTCTTAACACTGCAGGGGCTGTTATTGATTGCAACCAAGGAAAAGTAACTTTCAATGTCAATGACAAAGAGCATAGGGTTTATTTTCCCAAGAAGATTGATGTGAATTATGGTCTAAACTCAATTATTAATGTTGACACTATCCAAATTGGGGAATTTCATTTTCCTTTGCCCAAGCCAAAGAGAATAATATTGTCATGATAGGAACTATTCCCGTCGAGATTGAGGTAACATAATCATTGTGTGAAATGCAAAGTTTTGCTTCATATAAAATTGTTTTGATAACAAGACTTGATCAACCTTGTTAGCAAAGTAATTTTGAATGAATGAAACTATGTTTTCACCTATGTACCATTGATTAACTTTATATTAGAATGTCTTAGAGTTGATGTAGATTTGGTTTTGATTTGGTTTTTCATCGTTCCATATTCATTTTCCTGCGATAGATTCATTATTCAAATTCTGAAAATTGCCCAAAAATAAAGTTTCTCGAAAAATTCCAGAAAATGTATAGAAAATTTTTACGCATGAAAAGGGGCAGAGAGGCACCTGGGGCAGCCCAGGGGGACCCACCAGCCGACCACACCATGTGGTAGCATGGCTGACCCCCTGGCCGCGCCAAGTGCATGTTTGGGGTGATGACCCACAAGTATAGGGGATCGCAACAGTTTTCGAGGGAAGTAAAACCCAAATTTGTTGATTCGACACAAGGGGAGCCAAAGAATACTTATAAGCCTTGACAACAAAGTTGTCAATTCAGCTGCACCTGGAAAAGCACTAGCAACAGGGTGATGTGAAAGCGTTAGTAATATGATGCGGCCGGAAAATAGTGGGTACTACTTTGATGGAATGTTGACAGGGAAATGTGATGCGGCAGTAATATGAGAGCAATAGTAACACAGTAGCAGTAACACAGAGGAGATGGCACTGGAAAATATCCCAGCGCGCAGTTGATTGAAAAGCAATGATGATGAAATAAAGGACCGGGGTTCCCGACGATCTACACTAGTGGTAACTCTCCAGATAACAAGTGTTGGGTGAACAAATTACAGCTGGGCAATTGACAGAATTGAATTTAGCATTAAGACAAAATATTCAGTCTATTAATATCGTAGGCATGTTTTCCATATATAGTCATACGTGCTCGCAATGAGAAACTTGCATAACATCTTTTGTCCTACCAGCCCGTTTGCAGCGGGGCCTCAAGGGAAACTACTGGTAATTAAGGTTGATGGCGTGTAACTCACACGTTCGTTGGGAACCCCAAGAGGAAGGTATGATGCGCACAGCAGCAAGTTTTCCCTCAGAAAGAAACCAAGGTTTATCGAACCGGAGGAGCCAAGAAGCACGTTGAAGGTTGATGGCGGCGGGATGTAGTGCGGCGCAACACCGGGGATTCGGCGCCAACGTGGAACTGCACAACACAACCAAAGTACTTTGCCCCAACGAAACAGTGAGGTTGTCAATCTCACCGGCTTGCTGTAACAAAGGATTAACCGTATTGTGTGGAACATGATTGTTTGCGAAAAAAGATGAAACGATGTGCAGTAGATTGTATTTCGAAAGAGAATTGGACCGGGGTCCACTTCACTAGAGGTGTCTCTCCCATAAGATAAACGCATGTTGGGTGAACAAATTACAGTTGGGCAATTGACAAATAAAGAGAGCATGACCATGCACATACATATCATGATGAGTATAGTGAGATTTAATTGGGCATTACGACAAAGTACATAGACCGCCATCCAGCATGCATCTATGCCTAAAAAGTCCACCTTCAGGTTATCATCCGAACCCCCTCCAGTATTAAGTTGCTAACAACAGACAATTGCAAGTATTGCGCGTAATGTAACTAGTGACTACATCCTTGAACATAGCACCAATGTTTTATCCCTAGTGGCAAAGCACATCCATAACCTTAGAGGTTCTTGTCACCCCTCCAGATTCACGGAGACATGAACCCACTATCGAGCATAAATACTCCCTCTTGGAGTTACTAGCATCAACTTGGCCAGAGCATCTACTAATAACGGAGAGCATGCAAGATCATAAACAACACATAGACATAACTTTGATAATCAACATAACAAGTATTCTCTATTCATCGGATCCCAACAAACGCAACATATAGGATTACAGATAGATGATCTTGATCATGTTAGGCAGCTCACAAGATCCGACAATGATAGCACAATGGGGAGAAGACAACCATCTAGCTACTGCTATGGACCCATAGTCCAGGGGTAGACTACTCACACATCACTCCGGAGGCGACCATGGCGGCGTAGAGTCCTCGGGGAGATGATTCCCCTCTCCGGGGTGCCGAAGGCGATCTCCTGGATCCCGAGATGGGATCAGCGTTGGCGGCGTCTCCGGAAGGTTTTCCGTATCGTGGCTCTCGGTTGGGGTTTCGTCACGGAGGCTTTAAGTAGGCGGAACGGCAAGTCGGGAGGCGGCACGGGGGCCAGACCATGGCGGCGCGGCGGGGTGGGGCCGCGCCTAGGGTTTGGCCACCCGTGGCCCCTTTTCGTTCATCTTCGGACTTCGGAGCTTCGTCGAAAAATAGGCCCCTGGGCGTTGATTTCGTCCAATTCCGAGAATATTTCCTTACTAGGATTTCTGAAACCAAAAACAGAAGCAACTGGCACTGGCATCTTGTTAATAGGTTAGTTCCAGAAAATGCACGAATATGACATAAAGTGTGCATAAAACATGTAGATAACATCAATAATGTGGCATGGAACATAAGAAATTATTGATACGTTGGAGACGTATCAGCATCCCCAAGCTTAGTTCTGCTCGTCCCGAGCAGGTAAAACGATAACAAAGATAATTTCTGGAGTGACATGCCATCATAATCTTGATCATACTATTTGTAAAGCATATGTAGTGAATGCAGCGATCAAAACAATGTATATGACATGAGTAAACAAGTGAATCATAAAGCAAAGACTTTTCATGAATAGCACTTCAAGACAAGCATCAATAAGTCTTGCATAAGAGTTAACTCATAAAGCAATAATTCAAAGTAAAGGCATTGAAGCAACACAAAAGAAGATTAAGTTTCAGCGGTTGCTTTCAACTTGTAACATGTATATCTCATGGATATTGTCAACATAGAGTAATATAATAAGTGCAATAAGCAAGTATGTAGGAATCAATGCACAGTTCACACAAGTGTTTGCTTCTTGAGGTGGAGAGAAATAGGTGAACTGACTCAACATTGAAAGTAAAAGAATGGTCCTCCATAGAGGAAAAGCATCGATTGCTATATTTGTGCTAGAGCTTTGATTTTGAAAACATGAAACAATTTTGTCAACGGTAGTAATAAAGCATATGTATCATGTAAATTATATCTTATAAGTTGCAAGCCTCATGCATAGTGTACTAATAGTGCCCGCACCTTGTCCTAATTAGCTTGGACTACCGGATCATCACAATGCACATGTTTTGACCAAGTGTCACAAAGGGGTACCTCTATGCCTGTACAAAGGTCTAAGGAGAAAGCTCGCATTGGATTTCTCGCTATTGATTATTCTTCAACTTAGACATCCATACCGGGACAACATAGACAACAGATAATGGACTCCTCTTTTATGCATAAGCATGTAACAACAATTAATAATTTTCTCATTTGAGATTGAGGATATATGTCCAAAACTGAAACTTCCACCATGGATCATGGCTTTAGTTAGCGGCCCAATGTTCTTCTCTAACAATATGCATGCTTAACCATAGGGTGGTAGATCGCTCTTACTTCAGACAAGACGAACATGCATAGCAACTCACATGAAATTCAACAATGAATAGTTGATGGCGTCCCCAGAAACATGGTTATCGCACAACAAGCAACTTAATAAGAGATAAAGTGCATAATTACATATTCAATACCACAATAGTTTTTAAGCTATTTGTCCCATGAGCTATATATTGCAAAGGTGAATGATGGAATTTTAAAGGTAGCACTCAAGCAATTTACTTTGGAATGGCGGAAAATACCATGTAGTGGGTAGGTATGGTGGACACAAATGGCATAGTGGTTGGCTCAAGTATTTTGGATGCATGAGAAGTATTCCCTCTCGATACAAGGTTTAGGCTAGCAAGGCTTATTTGAAACAAACACAAGGATGAACCGGTGCAGCAAAACTCACATAAAATACATATTGAAAACATTATAAGACTCTACACCGTCTTCCTTGTTGTTCAAACTCAATACTAGAAATTATCTAGACCTTAGAGAAACAAAATATGCAAACCAAATTTTAGCATGCTCTATGTATTTCTTCATTAATGGGTGCAAAGCATATGATGCAAGAGCTTAATCATGAGCACAACAATTGCCAAGTATCACATTACCCAAGACATTAATAGCAATTACTACATGTATCATTTTTCAATTCCAACCATATAACAATTTAACGAAGGAGAAACTTCGCCATGAATACTATGAGTAGAAACTAAGGACATACTTGTCCATATGCTACAGCGGAGCGTGTCTCTCTCCCATAAATTGAATGCTAGGATCCATTTTATTCAAACAAAACAAAAAAACAAAAACAAACCGATGCTCCAAGAAAAAGCACATAAGATGTGATGGAATAAAAATATAGTTTCAGGGGAGGAACCTGATAATTTGTCGATGAAGAAGGGGATGCCTTGGGCATCCCCAAGCTTAACGCTTGAGTCTTCTTGATATATGCAGGGGTGAACCACCGGGGCATCCCCAAGCTTAGAGCTTTCACTCTCCTTGATCATGTTGCATCATACTCCTCTCTTGATCCTTGAAAACTTCCTCCACACCAAACTCGAAACAACTCATTAGAGGGTTAGTGCACAATAAAAATTAACATATTCAGAGGTGACACAATCATTCTTAACACTTCTGGATATTGCATAATGCTACTGGACATTAGTGGATCAAAGAAATTCATCCAACATAGCAAAAGAGGCAATGCGAAATAAAAGGCAGAATCTGTCAAAACAGAACAGTTCGTATTGATGAATTTTAAAATGGCACCAGACTTGCTCAAATGAAAATACTCAAATTGAATGAAAGTTGCGTACATATCTGAGGATCATGCACGTAAATTGGCTTAATTTTCTGAGCTACCTACAGGGAGGTGGACCCAGATTCGTGACAGCAAAGAAATCTGGAACTGCGCAGTAATCCAAATCTAGTACTTACTTTTCTATCAACGGCTTTACTTGGCACAACAAAACACAAAACTAAGATAAGGAGAGGTTGCTACAGTAGTAAACAACTTCCAAGACACAAAATAAAAACAAAGTACTGTAGGTAAAAACATGGGTTGTCTCCCATAAGCGCTTTTCTTTAACGCCTTTCAGCTAGGCGCAGAAAGTGTGTATCAAGTATTATCAAGAGACGAAATGTCAACATCATAATTTGTTCTCATAATAGAATCAAAAGGTACCTTCATTCTCTTTCTAGGGAAGTGTTCCATACCTTTCTTGAGAGGGAATTGATATTTTATATTACCTTCCTTCATATCAATAATAGCACCAACAGTTCGAAGAAAAGGTCTTCCCAATATAATGGGACAAGATGCATTGCATTCAATATCCAAGACAACAAAATCAACGGGAACAAGGTTATTGTTAACGGTAATGCGAACATTATCAACTTTACCCAAAGGTTTCTTTGTAGAATGATCAGCAAGATTAACATCCAAATAACAATTTTTCAGCGGTGGCAAGTCAAGCATATTATAAATTTTCTTAGGCAGAGATAGCAACCAATCTTTAGCTCTTCCTCTTAATGAGAAAGGGAACAATTTTAGTTTAATAATATCACCATCTACATCTTTATATTTTTTCATTTCACATAATTCAACAAAATTATTGAGATGGGCAGCAGCATCATCGGAACTAACACCAGAAAATTGCTCTCGCATAACAAGATTCAGTAAAGCAGGTTTAATTTCAAAGAATTCTGCTGTAGTAGCAGGTGGAGCAATAGGTGTGCATAAGAAATCATTATTATTTGTGGTTGTGAAGTCACACAACTTAGTATTTTCAGGGTTGGCCATTTTAGCAACAGTAAATAAAGCAAACTAGATAAAGTAAATGCAAGTAACTAATTTTTTTGTGTTTTTGATATAGCAAACAAGATAGCAAATAAAGTAAAACTAGCAACTAATTTTTTTGTATTTTGATTTAGTGCAGCAAACAAAGTAGTAAATAAAACTAAGCAAGACAAAAACAAAGTAAAGAGATTGAGAAGTGGAGACTCCCCTTGCAGCGTGTCTTGATCTCCCCGGCAACGGCGCCAGAAAAATAGCTTGATGGCGTGTAACTCACACGTTCGTTGGGAACCCCAAGAGGAAGGTATGATGCGCACAGCAGCAAGTTTTCCCTCAGAAAGAAACCAAGGTTTATCGAACCAGGAGGAGCCAAGAAGCACGTTGAAGGTTGATGGCGGCGGGATGTAGTGCGGCGCAACACCGGGATTCCGGCGCCAACGTGGAACCTGCACAACACAACCAAAGTACTTTGCCCCAACGAAACAGTGAGGTTGTCAATCTCACCGGCTTGCTGTAACAAAGGATTAACCGTATTGTGTGGAAGATGATTGTTTGCAGAAAATAGTAGAACAGTATTGCAGTAGATTGTATTTCAGTAAAGAGAATTGGACCGGGGTCCACAGTTCACTAGAGGTGTCTCTCCCATAAGATAAACAGCATGTTGGGTGAACAAATTACAGTTGGGCAATTGACAAATAAAGAGAGCATGACCATGCACATACATATAATGATGAGTATAGTGAGATTTAATTGGGCATTACGACAAAGTACATAGACCGCCATCCAACTGCATCTATGCCTAAAAGTCCACCTTCAGGTTATCATCCGAACCCCCTCCAGTTGCTAACAACAGACAATTGCATTAAGTATTGCGCGTAATGTAACTAGTGACTACATCCTTGAACATAGCACCAATGTTTTATCCCTAGTGGCAACAGCACATCCATAACCTTAGAGGTTCTTGTCACCCCTCCAGATTCACGGAGACATGAACCCACTATCGAGCATAAATACTCCCTCTTGGAGTTACTAGCATCAACTTGGCCAGAGCATCTACTAATAACGGAGAGCATGCAAGATCATAAACAACACATAGACATAACTTTGATAATCAACATAACAAGTATTCTCTATTCATCGGATCCCAACAAACGCAACATATAGGATTACAGATAGATGATCTTGATCATGTTAGGCAGCTCACAAGATCCGACAATGATAGCACAATGGGAGAAGACAACCATCTAGCTACTGCTATGGACCCATAGTCCAGGGGGTAGACTACTCACACATCACTCCGGAGGCGACCATGGCGGCGTAGAGTCCTCGGAGATGATTCCCCTCTCCGGCAGGGTGCCGGAGGCGATCTCCTGGATCCCCCGAGATGGGATCGGCGTTGGCGGCGTCTCTGGAAGGTTTTCCGTATCGTGGCTCCTGGGGGGTTTCGTCACGGAGGCTTTAAGTAGGCGGAAGGGCAAGTCGGAGGAGGCACGGGGCCCAGACCATAGGCCGCGCGGCCAGGGGTGGGGCCGCGCCGCCTAGGGTTTGGCCACCCCGTGGCCCCTCTTCGTTTCATCTTCGGACTTAAGCTTCGTGGAAAAATAGGCCCCTGGGCGTTGATTTCGTCCAATTCCGAGAATATTTCCTTACTAGGATTTCTGAAACCAAAACAGCAGAAAACAACAATGGCACTTCGGCATCTTGTTAATAGGTTAGTTCCAGAAAATGCACGAATATGACATAAAGTGTGCATAAAACATGTAGATAACATCAATAATGTGGCATGGAACATAAGAAATTATCGATACGTTGGAGACGTATCAGGTACTCCTTTTAATAGAGCATCGGAGCAAAGCACTAACACTTGGTAAAAACATGTGATCCTCATATAAAAGCCATCCCCTCCGGTTATCCCAATTCGAGATCACTTTGGGGCCTCGGGTTCCGGACAAAGACATGTGCATACAATTTGTAGATACAATCTAAGCAACAATTATAGAGCCTAGATCTAAGATCATGCCACTCGTGCACTAGTGACAAGCATTAAACATAACAATATTGCAGCAACAAATACTTCACAAACTTATAAGATATACTAAACATAATGATCAATCCATCGGATCCCAATAAACACAACACCGATTACATCATATGGATCTCAATCATGTAAGGCAGCTCATGAGATTATTGTATTGAAGCACATGGGAGAGAGTACCATCTAGCTACAGCCAAGAACCCATAGTCCCTGCGGGAACTACTCACAAACCATCATGGAGTTGAAGTGAAGGCGGTGGAGTCGATGGAGATGGCTCCGGGGGCACTTCCCGGTCCCGACAGGGTGCCGGAACAGAGACTGCTGTCCCCCGAAACTTGGTTTCGGAGATGACGGCGGCTACGGAACTTTTCGTGGACGGAGGGTGATATATTGCGGAGTTTTTAGGTCAGAGGGGTCTTATAGGAGAAGAGGCGACGCGAGGGGTGCACGAGGTGCCAGTACGTGGGCCAGGCGCGACCAAGGGTGGGGCCGCACCTGCCCTATGTACGGCCACGTGGCAGCTCTCTGGCGTGTCCTTCTGGCTCCGTCTTCGTCCCGAAAAAATAAGACTCTGGGCTTTTGTTTCGTCCAATTCCGAGAAAACAACTTTTCTGAAACGGAAAGCAGCAGAAAACAGGAACTGGCACTGCGGCACTGCGTTAATAGGTTAGTCCCAGAAAATGCTAAAAAGTGTGGAAAAGTGCACATAAAACATATAAGAATTGTAACAAAACAAGCATGGAGCATCAAAAATTATAGATACGTTTGGGACGTATCAACATCCCCAAGCTTAACTCCTGCTCGTCCTCGAGTAGGTAAGTGATAACAAACAAATAATTTTTGAAGTGACATGCACCTTCAAAGTTCAAAGGATGACTAAATACAAATAATTTAAGAACAAGTAATAACACATTCATGATTCAATCAATAATAATTTTGGAACCATGCACATAAAACTAAGAATGACAACTATGCTCTCTTAATGGTGCATGAACTTAGAAGATAAAGACTCAACATAAAAGTAAAAGAAAGGCCCTTCGTAGAGGGAAGCATGGATTACTCATGTGCTAGAGCTTTTTATTTTGAAAGCATGGAAACAATTGTGTCAACGGTAGTAATAATTCATATGGGTTATGTATAAAACTTCCTATAAGTTGCAAGCCTCATGCATCGAATACTAATAGTACCCACACCTTGTCCTACTTAGCTCGGATTTACATGGATTATCATCGCATTACATATGTTTCAACCAAGTTTCACAAAGGGGTACCTCTATGCCACATGTACAAAGGTCCAAGGAGATAAATCGCATTTGATTTCTCGATTTTGATAGATCTCAACTTAAGGACATCCATACCGGGACAACATAGAAAACAGATAATGGACTCCTCTTTTTAATGCTTTAAGCATTCAACAATAATAATATTCTCATAAGAGATTTTGAGGATTTGAGTGTCCAAGCTGAAACTTCTACCATGATACATGGCTTTGGTTGGCGGTCCAATGTTCTTTTCTAACAATATGCATGCTCGAACCATTTCAACTCATGGCAAATCTCCCTTACTTCAGATAAGACGAACATCCATAGCAACTCACATGATATTCAACAAAGGTTTGATAGGTTGATGGCGTCCCCAGATAACATGGTTACCGCTCAACAAGCAACTTATAAGAACTAAGATACATAAGTGACATATTCCTTACCACAATAGTTTTTAGGCTACTTTCCCATGAGCTATATATTGCAAAAACAAGGAATAATTTTTTGAAAGGTTTTAAAGGTAGCACACAAGCAATTTACTTTGGTGTGATAAAATACCACATATAGGTAGATATGGTGGACACGATTGGCATTTTGGTTTTTGGGAGTTGGATGCACAAGTAGAGCTCATACTCAGTACAAATGAAGGCTAGCAAAAGAAAGGGGGCGACCGACTAAGAGAGCAATAATGGCCATAATCATGCATAGCGACAAAACTTATTAATCAAAGCATATGGTGATATTAAAAGTCAAAAACTAAATGATCATCAAGTCAACTCAATTGAAACATCAAAGGAGATCTTTCATTTGCATCACTATTAATATGAGACTTCTTACTCGTATCCAACACCAATTAACTTATTTGAAACAACTCTCGTAGATAATATTCAGTAGATATCAGAGAGATAAATTCACTTGCATATAGAAAACCAACAAGCTCTGAACATAATATGAATGAAAAACTAGAGCTTAAACGCAGTACTCGCAAAAATAGAACGCTCGTTGAACATATGAGTGAAAACTAGAGCGTTCATGCAATTAAAGCGGAGCGTGTCTCTCTCCAAAACAAATATGATGGGTCCAACTTTATTGAACAACAAACAAACAAAACACACACACACACAAAAATACGCTCCACGAATAACACATAATGCATGAAGCAATAAAAATATAGCGCACTGGAAAATGACCTGGTGCTTTTTACTGATGAAGAGGGGTTGCCCGGGCATCCCCAAGCTTTGACGCTTGAATCTCTTGGATATTTGTTGGAGTGTCCAGGGGACATCCCCAAACTTGAGATTTTATCCATTCTTCATCCTATGGCATCATTCTTCTCTCCCTACACTTGAAAACTTCCTTCACCCAAAACTCAACATAATTCATTAGCAATATTAGTGTAATCAAAATAAGAAATCCACTTGGTTCTGGTATGACATATGTAAAGCTTATATTAAAACATTAGCTACTGCATAAACTTCTTCGGAAAGCTCCTTCTTTCAAAAGAACTCAAAAAGAAAAAGATTAAGAGGCAAATGCACTAATGGCAGAAATCTGTCAAAACAGAACAGCAGTTAAAGATCGATTTTTTGAGACTTCTCCGTCGCTCAGATCGAAAAATGTTGAACTAATGAAAGTTAGATAATAACCTGGGGAACATGCTCATAAATTTTCAGCACATGGTGACATTCTGGTGATTTATGCGAATTTTTCTCGCGACAGTCCAGAAACAGAAACAGAATTGCAAATTCCCCAAATACTACTTTCTTACCATTAGAGGCTACTCTTGGCACAAAAACGAAAATAAAAAATGATAAGGAGAGGACATTACAGTAGCAATGACTTCCAAGACTCAACAAAATAGTAAAATAACAGAAATAAAAACATAATGGGTTGTCTCCCAAAAAGCTCTTTCTTTATAGCCATTAAGATAGGCTCAGTAATTTGAGAAGATGCTCACATATGTAATATGAATTGAAGCAAAAGAGAGCATCAAGAAGCAAATATGAAACACATTTAAGTCTTACCCACTTCCTGTGCATGGGAATCTTGTACACAAATAAATTCACAAAGAACAAAGTGACAAGCATGTGAAGGTAAAACAAGAGTAACTTTAAAATTTTCATTATGTAGAGAGGTGTTTTAGTACCATGTAAATTCCTACAACCATATTTTCCTCTCTCATAATAATTTTCAGTAGCATCATGAATAAACTCAACAATATAACTATCACATAAAGCATGCTTTTCATGATCTTCAAACACATAATTTTTATCAAGCTCAAAAATAGTAGGATTAAAACAATCAAACCCACTTTTAGCAATTTTATAACAAGATGATTGATCATTCTCAAGAGGTATGGGACTACTAGTAGCAATCCTATTTTCAGTAGCATTATAATTTATAGCATCAAGTAACATAGGACCATCATCTAGAGCTTTATCATAAACACTCTCCAAGCAAAATTCTTTAGTTCCATGCATTTCGAAATTAGGCACAAATAAAGGATTATCATGAGATTTATCAAAATAGCATGGATTATTATAAATAACAGTAGCATAATTATTCTCACAAGTTTTACTCACAGGGAATATTTCAAGAGAATCCTCATGAACATAACATTCGTCCTCCTTTGGTGAGCATGGAGGGCAATCAAATAATGTAAGAGATAAAGAGTTACTCTCATTAGAAGGTTGGCATGGGTAGCTAATCCATTATTCCTCCTTTTGTTCATCACTCTCCTCCTCTTTTTCATCTAATGAGCTTTCAGGTTCAGCAACTTCTTCTTCCACGGGTTCCTGCAAATTGTGGATACATTCTTGTGCATAATTGAGTCTCTCTTTATAATCAATGATATAACAATTATTGCTGAAATTTTCTGTGCAATAATCAAGGATAGAAGAGACATAATCTTTAAGGTCATGACAAGCAACACAAGTTTCATAATTTTTAGACATGAAGGATTCTATTTCAGAGGCTCCCATAAATAAGACAAATTGTTCTACTTCTTCGAATCCAAGATGAATATAGTTATTCCAATGATAGTTCGAAATTAAAACTTCTTCACTAAAACCACGTTGGAATTTAAGATGTTAGTATCTGTTTAGAGCAACAATTTATATCATGGCGTTTAAGCAAAATTTTAGCAATTGTATCCAACTTTTTTAACGTGCCCCCATGACTTTGCCCTTATATGATTCTCTATACTTCATAAATAATTCTGCAAGTTCCATAGAGTATAAAGCAGGTCCTTCCATAACAACAGTTTTTAGTTTTTTGATTTTTCAAATTTTTATGGATTTTTAGATATATAGGAAAAATAAAACAAGAAAAAAATAAACTAGACAAAACAAAATAAAATAAAAATAGCGAGAGAGGTGGAGTGTACTCCCCATGTGAACTTATAAGTAGAGCTATGCTCCCCGGCAACGGCGCCAGAAAATAGTCTTGATGACCCACAAGTATAGGGGATCGCAACAGTCTTCGAGGGAAGTAAAATCCAATTTTTTTGATTCGACACAAGGGGAGCCAAAGAATACTTATAAGCCTTGACAGCGGAGTTGTCAATTCAGCTGCACCTGGAAAAGCACTAGCAACAGGGTGATGTGAAAGAAGTGGTAATATGATGCGGCGCCAGAAAATAGTTGGTACTACTTTGATGGCGTGTTGACAGGGAAATGTGATGCGGCAGTAATATGAGAGCAATAGTAACATAGCAGTAGCAGTAACACAGAGGAGATGGCACTGGAAAATATCCCAGCGCGCAGTTGATTGAAAAGCAATGATGATGAAATAAAGGACCGGGGTTCCCGACGATCTACACTAGTGGTAACTCTCCAGATAACAAGTGTTGGGTGAACAAATTACAGCTGGGCAATTGACAGAATTGAATTTAGCATTAAGACAAAATATCCAGTCTATTAATATCGTAGGCATGTTTTACATATATAGTCGTACGTGCTTGCAATGAGAAACTTGCATAACATCTTTTGTCCTACCATCCCGTTTGCAGCGGGGCCTCAAGGGAAACTACTGGTAATTAAGGTACTCCTTTTAATAGAGCATCAGAGCAAAGAATTAACACTTGGTAAAAACATGTGATCCTCATATCAATGTCATCCCCTCCGGTTATCCCAATTCGAGATCACTTTGGGGCCTCGGGTTCCGGACAAAGACATGTGCATATAATTTGTAGATACAATCTAAGCAACAATTATAGAGCCTAGATCTAAGATCATGCCACTCGTGCACTAGTGACAAGCATTAAACATAACAATATTGCAGCAACAAATACTTCACAAACTTATAAGATATACTAAACATAATGATCAATCCATCGGATCCCAACAAACACAACACCGATTACATCATATGGATCTCAATCATGTAAGGCAGCTCATGAGATTATTGTATTGAAGCACATGGGAGAGAGTACCATCTAGCTACAGCCAAGAACCCATAGTCCCTGCGGGAACTACTCACAAACCATCATGGAGTCGAAGTGGAGGCGGTGGATTCGATGGCGATGGCTTTCCCCGTCCGGCAGGGTGCCGGAACAGAGACTTCTGTCCCCCGAAACTTGGTTTCGGCGATGACGGTGGCTACGGAACTTTTCGTGGACGGAGGGTGATATGTTGCGGAGTTTTTAGGTCAGAGGGTCTTATAGGCGAAGAGGCGACGCGAGGGGGTGCACGAGGTGCCAGTACATGGGCCAGGCGCGGCCAAGGGTGGGGCCACGCCTGCCCTATGTACTGCCACGTGGTAGCTCTCATGCGCGTGTCCTTCTGGCTCTGTCTTCGTCCCGGAAAAATAAGACTCTGGGCTTTTGTTTCGTCCAATTCTGAGAAACTTTCGTGTACAACTTTTCAAAAACACAAAAACAGAAACAGGAACTGGCATTGCGTTAATAGGTTAGTCCCAGAAAATGCTAAAAAGTGTGGAAAAGTGCACATTAAGCATATAAGAATTGTAACAAAACAAGCATGGAGCATCAAAAATTATAGATACGTTTGGGACGTATCATGCGGCCCCCTGGACCTCCACTTGCTTCCTCCTCTGCTATTCCCTTCTCTCCCCCGAAAAATCACCCCACCATTGCTCAAACCCGTGCTCTTGTTGTTCTTCGTCACGTATTTTCGATCTCCTTCCTTAGCAAATATTTCCTGCTGAAATTTGAAACATTTGCTCTCCGGTATGTGACTATTTCGATTATCCAAGTAGAATTTTGATTGGTGGAGTATATCTTGAATATTTTGCTGCTGTAGATAACATGATAAGTGAGCTTGCATGCTTGTATTATGATGGGATAGGTTGTTTTGATGCATGTTTAGTCCTCTTATAAGTCTCCATAGTGTTCTCCTTCATTTGTTTGTCTTAAAATCATTTTTATGAGGTTTGTTAAAAAATTCAGAGAACAAGGATGGACAACCACACATTTGGAGAAATCTTTGAGAGGGAAGCACCTGGACCAAGAAGGTCTTCAAGATCATGTACCCAATACATGCAATCTTACAATGAAGATCTCATTGCTCAAGATTTTGGTGAAAGGGAGGATGGAGATGCACATCCATCCACTTTTCCTTGCACTGACTTCATGATAGATGCAGGGATTCGTGATGATTTCTTATTCCTTGTTGACAGGGTTGGCTTAACCGATTACATGAATGATGAGAGTGAACAATATGCTTCGCTCACTAAAACATTTGTTGAGAGTTTCCACTTTAGCAACACTAAGTACAAGCCGAGTATTGCATTTAAGATCTATAACAAGTCTACAGGGACGGCGAAGAAGATTAAGGACGACCCCGCTGATTTGTTGGAACTCTACCGGGAGGTGACGAATGGTGATGACCACAAGGCCTAGCGTGGCAAGATAAGAAATATCCAACTCGCAGATATTAGATACTTTACCTATTACCTTGCCACTAGTATTCTTGGTAGGGAAAATACTAGTAACATTTCCCATTATCACTTGGCTTTTCTAGCTACTGCACTCTATGATAGTACTAAGTATAATCTTGGTTCTCTTATTGCTCGTCGCTTGTCTGATAAAGGACCCATTTATGGGGGAATTGTTGTTGCACGTGTTGTAGCTGCCTTGGATCTTACTATTGATCCAAATAATGTGTTGTTGGAACCACAAAGACTTGATCTTGCTGCTATGAAACACCATCAATTTGTTACTGCTAACTCTTGTGCAGGGAATTTAGTGTATAGAATGTTATTTGTTGATGGGGAAGAAAGGGAGGTTCCCCTACCACAATCTAGTTTGTTTAGTGTTCACAGGACACCGTGGTCTCGTTCAAAGGAGGAGTTGGACGAGCAGCTTCGACTGCTTGGATTCCATGGCCAGCAGCAGCAGGAGGAGGCGGCACTGAGGACTACACCGCGCACTATACCGGGCCATCCTCGAGTTCATACCAGGACGAAGGTGCCTCCTCATGATATTACGGGGGCAACATTTCTTTCGATGCTTGGTCACCATGGGTTCATCTCCACTTAGTCCAAAAGCCTAAGCTTGGGGGGAAGTATACCGGCATCTTGCTCATCTACATATCATATTTCGTCAGAACTTTGTATATACATGTTTCTCTTTCTTTTTATTCTTGTTAGTATATTTTTGTAATTTATCTTTATTTGAACCTTCGAAGTTGTTACTACTGTAATAACCTCTTCTTAGGTTATTTATTTCGTTTTTATACCAAGGATAGCCTCTAATAGGAAGGAGGTAAGAATTTGGGAGTTGCTGTCTAAAAACACATTCTATGCTGTCACCGTAAACATTTGTATAAATAGCCAGAATGGAATTTTGAGCTGCCAATTTTTGAGCATATTTCCCAGGTTGTTATCTAACTTTCGTTAGTTGAGCACTTTTCAAGATGAGCTACAGAACATTTTCATAAAAATCGATCTTTTCCTGCTGTTCTGGGTTGGCAGATTTCTGCCACTTGTTGCATTTGCGTGTTTATGTTAGTTTTCTTTATTTTTGTTGTTCTTGCTTTTGTTTCTACTTTACAAAACACAAAAAGACAAAAAAATATTTCTGTTGTTTCTCTTCATTTTCTTCTTAGTTTGCTTCATTTTCTCATTATGGTTTGCTATGCAAAAATTCAAAAGGATTTTGCTTTGTGTGTTGATTAAAAATCAAAAACCCAAAAATATTTGTTGTTCTTCTTCGATTTTGTAAAGTTGCTGCAGGGTTCAATGGTCTTCCGTGATTTCATTGGAGCTTGGTTATCATTTCATATCATTCAAGGTACACAAGTGAAGAGAAATAATGACGGTCACGACAATTCGAGTTGTGGTGAGAGGCTGGTATGAACTCTATTTGTTTTCATTTTTGTACATATACTCATTTATGTGGACATGCTTAGTTTGTTTGTGTAAGGTGTATGCTACTTAATGATGCTCATTAGTTTATGCTCTCTCATGATTAGTTCCAATTTACTAATATTAGGTAACATGTCATATAGATGTTTGCTTGCATTGCTCTATTCATATAACGGTATGACATTGTGGTATCCTCCTCTGAATGTTTCATTTGAATCGACTTGGCACATGCTCAAGCATGCATAAGACTAAAATAAAATTCATTTAAGCCTCGATGATTTATCTTGCCTCAGAGTTCTTGTATTACTTTTATGCTTTCGTTAATTTTATCCGTCGCAAGTATGATTATGATAGTTACTGCTTTTTTGATTATCGCTTCCCAGTATATTGCTAAGCATTCACTTGTACTGAGTATGAGCTCTACTCGTGCATCCAACCACCAAAAATCAAAGTGTCAATTGTTTCCACCATACATACCTATATGTGGTATTTCGCTGCCACTTCAAAGTGAATTGCTTGTGTGCTACCTTTAAACCTTCAAAATTATTATCACTTGTTTTGTGTAATTTATAGCTCATGGGAAAGTAGTCTAAAAAATATTGTGGTAAGTATTATGTCTTATGCATTGTTAGTTCTTATAAGTTGCTTGTTGTGTGAATTACTATGCATGCTCATCTTGTTTGAAGTAAGGGAGATTTACCATGAGTTGATAAGATTGGAGTATGCATATTGTTAGAGAGTAACATTTGGCCGCCAACTAAAGCCATGTTCACATGGTGGAAGTTTCAGCTGGACAGAAGTCCAAATATCGGTTATCCTTGTTTCCCCGGTATGGATGTCCAAAAAGTTGAGATTCATCAAAATTGAGAAATCAAATGAGATTAATCTCCTAGGACCTTTATACAGGAGGCAAGGATGTACCCCTTTGTGACACTTGGTCCAAAACTTATCTACTTTCCTGAACACTATTGTTGTTGTTTGCCCTCTATCTTATGTGTTTTGAATACAACTAATACGGACTAACGCTGTTTTCAGCAAAATTGCTCCGGTGTCTCGTTTTTGTGCAGAAATGAAACTTTCGGGAAAATTCCCGGAAAATATAGAAAAACTCATATTTCACCTGAAGACTCCCGGAGCCAGAAGACGAGACGGGGGGGCACGAGGGGCCCACACCTACCCTAGGCGCGGGCCAGGCCTTGGCCGCGCCTAGGGGTGGTCTGGCCGCCTCGGCCACCCCTCGACCTCTCCTTCGCACTATATAAGCCTCCTTACCTGAAAACCGAGGGGAGTTCGATGTTTTTCCAGAAAGAGTTTCGCTGCTCCGCCACCGCTAGAAACCCCAATCCGATACCAGAAACTCCGTTCTAGCACCCTGTCGGGACGGGGATTTATAGGAGATCATCACCATCGCCGTCGCCGACATCTCTCCATCAACCATCCATGACTCCCCCATCCATGTGTGAGTAATTCCCCGATGTAGGCTGTAGGGGATGGTAGGGATTGGATGAGCTTGGTCATGTAATAGCTATAAGATTGTTATGGGCATAGTGCCTAGTATCCGTTGTTAGTATTTTGAGATTGTTGCAACTTGTTATGCTTAATGCTTGTCACTTTGGGCCGAGTGTCATGATCTCATATCTGAACATGTTATTGATTCATGAGGATAATTATTGTTTTTGATCATACCTGCAAGTTGTATACACATATTGTTATCCGGAACCCGAGGCCCCAAGGTGAAGATAATTGGGATAACCGGATGGGATGGCTATGATGTGAGGATCACATATGTTCACGGAGTCTTAATGCTTTGCTCCGGTACTCTATTAAAAGGAGTACCTTAATTACCAGTAGTTTCCCTAGAGGCCCCGCTGCAACGGGCTAGTATGACAAAAGATGCCGTGCAAGTTTCTCATTGCGAGCACGCATGACTAAATAGGAACACACGCCTATGGTTATATTATGGTAGGATGATTATATCATTACTACTTGCAATGCCTATGTCTTGATATTATATGGACTCTCTCATTCATGCAACGCCCATTCATCTATCCATGTGCCTACAGTATTTTAATCATGCTGTCTACTGCAAGCATGGGTACTGCTATTTTTATTTCGCTACTGCTATTTTTATTTCGCTGCTAATGTTACTTCACTACTACCACTGCTATAAACTGTTACTACTGATAAACTGTTGCAAGCAAGTCTATTTTCAGGTGCAGGTGAATTGACGATTCACTTGTTAAAGCTTATAAATATTCTTTGGCCCCCCTTGTGTCGAATCAATAAATTTGGGTTTTACTTCCCTCGAAGACTGTTGCGATCTCCTATACTTGTGGGTCATCACCAATTGTGTCCACCATACCTACCTATTAGGTGGTATGTCACCGCCACTCCAAAGTAAATTTCTTGTGTGCTACCTTTAAACCTTCAAAAATTATTACCTGTTTTGTGTTCCCGTTTTAGCTCATGAGGAAGTGTTGAATGCTTTATTGTCTCATTCATATTTATTTTGGCTTCACACCTTGACTAGCATGCATAATGTTCTAGTCCCTAATATTGCAAAAAGAGCAGGCAAGCGGGTGCCTAGCCCACTAAATATAAATTAAACGCATAATCAAAATCTCCTAACACTATGGACTTGAGATATCATGAACTTAGCTTGTCCAAACAAAGGAGAAGAGGAACTTTTTTTTGAACCTTAAGAAGAGGAACTTTATTGTTCTCTCTATGGAAGCCGCTCTTGAAGCCATTAAACATGAAAGGATGATACATCATTTGATGCCATTCGTTGACATAGACATACATAGCTCTCAAAATATATTTTCAACACCTCTATTTTATTTAAAATAAAAATATCTAGCACATAAGTAATCTTGCCTCCCTCTGCGCAGGGCCTTTCTTTTACTTTTATGTTGAGTCTTCATCTTCTACCTTTTTGCACCAATTAAGAGAACATAATTGTCATCCTGAGTATAATGTGCATAGTCCCAAAATTTATTATTGATTGATTCATGATTCTGTTATTGCTTGTTCTCAAATTATTTGTATCTAGTCACCCTTTGAACTTTAAAGGTGTTCTAGCATTTATGTTTTGCTATTCCATGAAGGACAAGCTGAATACCACTTTGCTATGTTTCCTCTATGCTAAAAAACAAACAGTTGCTTTCAGTGCACTATTATTCATGATATTTTGTTTGAGTTACTTCTCATGTTGTAACAGAAAATAGTCTTGATGACCCACAAGTATAGGGGATCGCAACAGTCTTCGCGGGAAGTAAAACCCAATTTATTGATTCGACACAAGGGGAGACAAAGAATACTTGAAAGCCTTAACAGCGGAGTTGTCAATTCAGCTGCACCTGGAAACAGACTTGCTCGCAAGAGTTTATCAGTAGTAATAGTTTTATAGCAGTGCGTAGTGAAACAAAGCGAGTAACAAAGACAGTTAGTGATTATAGTAAACAGCAGGATTAAAATACTGTAGGCACAGGGATGGATGAACGGGCGTTGCATGGATGAGAGAAACTCATGTAACAATCAAAGTAGGGCATTTGCAGATAATAATAAAGTGGTATCCAAGTACTAATCAATCCATAGGCATGTGTTCCGTATATAGTCGTACGTGCTCGCAATGAGAAACTTGCACAACATCTTTTGTCCTACCAGCCGGTGGCAGCCGGGCCTCTAGGGAATCTACTAGATATTAAGGTACTCCTTTTAATAGAGTACCGGAGCAAAGCATTAACACTCCGTGAACACATGTGATCCTCACATCACCGCCTTCCCCTCCGGTTGTCCCAATTTCTGTCACTTTGGGGCCTCGGGTTCCGGACATGTGTATACAACTTGCAGGTAAGATCATAAACAATGAATATCTTCATGAATCAATAACATGTTCAGATCTGAGATCATGGCACTCGGGCCCTAGTGACAAGCATTAAGCATAACAAGTTGCAACAATATCATAAAATCACCAACAACGGATACTAGGCACTATGCCCTAACAATCTTATGACTATTACATGACCAATCTCATCCAATCCCTACCATCCCCTTCAGCCTACAGCGGGGGAATTACTCACACATGGATGGGGGAAACATGGCTGGTCGATGGAGAGGCGTGGCGATGATGGCGATGATCTCCTCCAATTCCCAATCCCGGCGAGGTGCCGAACGGAGTTTCTGGTCCCGAGACGGAGTTTCGCGATGGTGGCGGCGTGGATGGTTTCTGGCGACTTCGACTTCCCGTCTCGCGTTTTTAGATCGAAACCCTTAAGTAGTCCAGAGGAGGGCGTCAGAGGCCAGCCGAGGGGGCCACATGCTAGGGCGGCGCGCCCCCCTGATACGTCTCAAATGTATCTATAATTTCTTATGTTCCATGCTACTTTATTGATGATACCTACATGATTTATACACATTATATGTCATTATTATGCATTTTCCGGAACTAACCTATTGACGAGATGCCGAAGGGCCAGTTGCTGTTTTCTGCTGTTTTTGGTTCCAGAAATCCTAGTAAGGAAATATTCTCGGAATCGGACGAAATCAATGCCCGGATCCTATTTTTCCACGAAGCTTCCGAACACCCGAGAGCCACGGAGGGAGCCCTGGTGGGCCCAGATGATAGGGCAGCGCCGGGCCGGCCGCGCCCCCTGTTGTCATCGCCTCGTCGACCCTCCGACTCCGCCTCTTCGCCTATTTAAAGGTCCCTGACCTAAAACACGATACGGGAAAAGCCACGGTACGAGAAACCTTCCAGAGCCACCGCCATCGCGAAGCCAAGATCTGGGGGACAGGAGTCTGTTCCGGCACGCCGCCGGGGAAGTGCCCCAAGGCTTCTCCATCAACACCACCGCCATCTTCATCAACGCTGCTGTCTCCCATGAGGAGGGAGTAGTTCTCCATCGAGGCTCGGGGCTGTACCGGTAGCTATGTGGTTAATCTCTCTCCTATGTGCTTCAATACAATAATCTCATGAGCTGCCTTACATGATTGAGATTCATATGATGATGCTTGTAATCTAGATGTCATTATGCTAGTCCAGTGGATTTTACTTATGTGATCTCCGGAGACTCCTTGTCCCACGTGTGTAAAGGTGACAGTGTGTGCACCGTGTGGGTCTCTTAGGCTATATTTCACAGAATACTTATTCACTGTTATGAATGGCATAGTGAAGTGCTTATTTATATCCATTTATGATTGCAATGTGTTTTGTATAACAATATATCTGTGTGCTACTCTAGTGATGTTATTAAAGTAGTTTATTCCTCCTGCACGGTGTAATGGTGACAGTGTGTGCATCGTGTAGTACTTGGCGTAGGCTATGATTGTGATCTCTTGTAGATTATGAAGTTAACTATTGCTATGATAGTATTGATGTGATCTATTCCTCCTTTCGTAGTGTGAAGGTGACAGTGTGCATGCTATGTTAGTACTTGGTTTGGTTATGTTGATCTGTCATGCACTCTAAGGTTATTTAAATATGAACATTGAATATTGTGGAGCTTGTTAACTCCGGCATTGAGGGTTCGTGTAATCCTACACAGTTAGTGGTGTTCATCATCCAACAAGAGGGTGTAGAGTCTAGCATCTATCTATTTATTCTGTTATGTGATCAATGTTGAGAGTGTCCACTAGTGAAAGTATGATCCCTAGGCCTTGTTCCTAAATACGCTATCGCTGCTTGTTTACGTTTACGCATCTTTACTTCCCAATATTACTACCATCAACTGCACGCCAGCAAGCACTTTTCTCTGCGCCGTACTCGCTCATATTCATTCATACCACTTGTATTTCACTATCTCTTCGCCGAGTGCACCTATTAGGTGTGTTGGGGACACAAGAGACTTCTTGCTTTGTGGTTGCAGGGTTGCATGAGAGGGATATCTTTGACCTCTTCCTCCCTGAGTTCGATAAACCTTGGGTGATCCACTTAAGGGAAACTTGCTGCTGTTCTACAAACCTCTGCTCTTGGAGGCCCAACATTGTCTACAAGAATAAAAGCACCCGTAGACATCACCCCCCCTCCAGGCCGCGCCGGCCTAGTGTGTGGGGGCCCTGGGCCTCCCCCAGGCCTGCCCTTCTGGCTCCGTGAATCTTCTGGAAAAATAAGCCCTTCGACATAAATTCCGAGGATTTTCCTGAAAGTTGAATTTCTGCACAAAAACGAGACACCAGAGCAATTCTGCTGAAAACAACGTTAGTCCGTGTTAGTTGTATCCAAAATACACAAATTAGAGGCAAAACAATAGCAAAAGTGTTCGGGAAAGTAGATACGTTTTGGACGTATCAACTCCCCCAAGCTTAGCTTATTGCTTGTCCTCAAGCAATTCAGTTAACAACTGAGTGCGATAAAAGAACTTTCACGAACACATTTGTTCATATGATGTAAATATTTCCATGATATGGCAAGTACTTAAGCAATTCATAATAAGATACATGCAAATAAAATCATCTAATAGCTATGTCAATCATGGAAAAGGTACCAACAAATTAACAATAAGCATCATGAATCATGTCTATCAGCAGGATTGCAATGTTCATAAAATGATATGATAAAGTGGTATCTCGCTTGCCCGTATTTGTACAGCAAAACATAAATGCTCGGGCACCTTTGAAGTTTGTGGAAAGAATGGAAGTAGAGATTATCAAAGATAAAAGCATCAAAGTTATACCACAATTAATCACATTTTGGGACAAGCATATTATACTAAGAATGACAGTCGTGCTCTCAAGAAAGTACTCAAAGAAAGGATGGAGACTCAATGTAAAGGTAAAAGATTGTCCCTTCGCAGAGGGAAGCAGGATTAACATGTGCTAGAGCTTTTCATTTTTCTAAAGACAGAAGTAAAATGGTTTTGAGAGGTGTTTGTTGTTGTCAACGAATGGTAATGGGTACTCTAACTACCTCATCAACCAGACTTTCAAGAGCGGCTCCCATGAAATTTTATTTTTGGGTGACACTCCTTCCAACCTTGCTTTCACAAACCATGGCTAACCGAATCCTCGGGTGCCTGCCAACAATCTCATACCATGAAGGAGTGCCTTTTATTTTAGTTTTATTTAGATGACACTCCTCCCCACCTTTGCTTTCTCAAGCTATGGCTAACCGAATCCTCGGGTGCCGACCAACAATCACATACCATGGAGGAGTGTCTATTTGTAAATTTATGAAAGTTAATTAATTGGGGCTGGGAACCCCGTTGCCAGCTCTTTTTGCAAAATTATTGGATAAGCGGATGTGCCACTAGTCCATTGGTGAAAGTCCGTCCGGAGTAAATGACAAGATTGAAAGATAAACACCACATACTTTCTCATGAGCTATAAAACATCAACACAAATTGAGAAGCATTTTGAAGGTTTTAAAGGTAGCACATGAGAATTTACTTGGAATGGTTTGAAATGCCATGCATAGGTATTTATGGTGGACACTTTGGAATAACTTGGTTTTCAGGGGTTTGGAAGCACGAGCAGCGTTCCCGCTCAGTACAAGTGAAGGATAGCAATAGACTGGGAAGCGACAATCAAGAGAGTAGTAACTGTCATAATCATGCTTGCGGCAAAATAAATTGATGGAGGCATAAAAGTGATACAAGAACTCTGAGGTAAAGTAAATCATCGAGGCTTAATTAACTTTTGTTCAGTCATATGCATGCGTGAGCATGTGCCAAGTTGATTCAAGTGGATTATTCAGAGGAGGATACCACAATGTCATATCTATCTATGAATAAAGCAATGCAAGCAAATGTTTATGACATGCTACTTATATTAATAAATTGGAACTAAACATGAGAGACCATGAACTACTGGACTTTCTTAAATGACATATATCTCACATGAACCAACTAAGCATGCTCACATGGATGAGTATATGTACAAAAATGAAAACAAATAGAGTTCATACCAGCCTCTCACCACAATCAGATTGTCGTAGATCGTCATTATTGCCTTTTCACTTGTGTAGCTTGAATAATATGGAATGAAAACCAAGCTCCAACCACCGAAGACCACTGAAATCCATAATGAACTTTACAAAACCAAACAAGAACAGCAAATATTTTTGGTGTTTTCGAATTGGAAACAAGAACAAAAGGAAACAAGCAAACAAAGCAAAATCTTTTTGGATTTTCTTATAGCAAACCAACGATAGCAAATAAAGAAAAATGAAAGCAAGAAACCAAAATAAACAAATGGTGAAGAGAAACAACAGAAATATTTTTGGTCTTTTTGTGTTTTAGGAAAGAAACAAAACAAAAAACAAGAGAATGAAAACAGAAATCTGCCGAAACCTGACAGCAGTGCAGAAATCGATTTTTACAAAAATCTTCCGTTGCTCAGTTCGAAAAGTGCTCAACTAATGAAAGTTAGATAACAACCTGGGGAACATGCACAAAAATTTGCAACTCAAAATAACGTTCTGGCTGTGCGCACGAATATTTTTAGTAACAGACCAGAATCTGTTTTCAGGCAGCACTTCCCCAAATATCATCTCCCTCTTATTAGAAAACCACTTCAAGAAGCTAAACAAGTATATACAAGTATCCAGCAACTATAATATGCAAAGAATGAGTGATGCCGGTATACCTCCCCCCAAGCTTAGGCTTTAGCCTAAGTGGAGATCATTCCCAGCGAGGGTCAGGGTTCCACGCCGGCGAGTCGTACATGGCGTGATCATAATAAAGTCCTTGTGCAGAAGAATAGCGTGGAGGCTCCGTATGACCATAATGTTGATGCGAGGAGCTCGCTGCATCGGATGACGAGTCGAGGTGTTCCTCGGCCTCCTCCGTGCCGCCTCTTGCATGATGGCCATCTCCCTCCAAGTATGCATTCAGTTCACCTTCTGTGACTGACCAATTCTTCCTGGAATCAAAGTTAAACAGAACAGGTGCAGGCAATCCTACTAGTTTTTCAGTTTTCTTAGTTGTTCTCCAAGTTTTCTTATAAAATGTTATCTTGTAAGACATGTTACTCAAATTAGACGAATCAGAAACAAATTCATGTTTAATCATGGAGACTATGTCAAGTTTTTCTACGGAAAGCTGAATATCAAGATGGTGAGGTTCTACACCATGCATAGCTAATAAACGAGAGGCGATGAGACCTCCGCAAATTCCTCCCCTCTCACGGTTAGTAGCAAGTCTATAAGCTATCAAAGCTCCCAAGTTATAAGTCCTATCACCTTGTAATTCAGCAGCTAGAAAAGCTAAATCTTGGATAGATAACTTACTTGCATTCTTTCTAGCAAGAACGCACTTGGTGATGAAATAAGCAAAGTAACGAATAGCTGGGAGTTGAATACTACTGATTTTACCACCATCCTCTGAGAAGCTTCTTCCATGACAAATCATCTTGTAGAGATTCAAGAGCTCTTGCGGCGATCCCCTCATCTTCTCGCACGATCCCCATTGCGGCACTCTAATGGCTGCACAAAAATCATTGAAAGGCAAGTTGACAGTTTTATTATAAATTTTGTACCGAACCATGGGGTTAGATTGAGACCAATTGAATTCAAAATCCTGCACTACAGACATAGTCAATTTTGCATATTGGCATGGTTCACCAACAACAAAATCATCCAACCCTGCACGAGAAGATTAGATTCTGAACATCTCGCAAGATTCCTGCACTTCTCATAAAATCTGTGCACGGGTAGTAAGAGGGGTATACTCCCTCCTCGCGGTTAACTCTCATGACTTGTTGCACCTCCAATTCTTGTTGATTTAGTTGATGACTATTCCACTCCATTTTCTGAAATTTTTCAACAAACAATATAAAATTTGATTTGGTGACATATAATTGAGGGAAACTACTATAGGAACTTGCTAGAGTACTAAACATGCATCAAAACTAATTTTTACCACTTAGAACAAGCATGCAAGATCACTAAACATGTTACCTACAGCAGCAAAATATTTTAGATATACTCAACCAAACAAAATTCTACTTGGATAATCGGAGGAGTCACATACCAAAGAGCAAATGTGCCAAATTTCAGACAGAAATCTGGGCTGAGCAAAGAGATCAAGAAATCTTGAGCTCTTGAGCAGAAACGCGAGTGAGAGAAAGTGAGTACGAGTTTTTTCGGGAGAGAGAAGAGAATGCGAGGAAGAGATGAAGTGGTGGGGCAAGGAGGGCCCCACACAACAGGGTGGCGCGCCTTCCGGCCGCGCCGGCCTGTGGGGTGCCACCCTGGGGTGCCCCACTGGTCATCCCCAGGTGCTCCCGGGTGCGTCTTCGAAAAATAAGACCGACGGTATAATTTTTGTAATTTTTTGAAAACTTTGAAAAATGCACATTTCTGGGTGTCAAAATTATTATTACTGGGCAGAAAAGATTTTCAAACCTCTAAACAACTTAAGCATATTGCAAAACAAGTGGTACTACAGCAAGCAAAACAAGTGGAGGAAGAAAAAAATGTTGTTTAGTTCTTCTATGCATATAAAATATACTTGTTAACAAGGTTGATCAAGTCTTGCCACCAAATAATTTTACATGTCATAAGAAGAAATAAACCTCAAATCAATCATGTTACCTTATATTGTATTGATACGGATCCAATCACAATAGTTTGATATCCTTCTTTGAGATCATATATAGGACAATCAATAACTCCCACTTTGACGGTTCTTGAATTGGAAATTGTATTAACTCCACATATTTTATCAATCCTCTTGGGAAAATAGACAGTATGTTCCTTGTCATCAACATTGAAAGTAACTTTTCCTTTATTGCAATCAATAACAGCCCCTGCAGTATTAAGAAAGGGTCTCCCAAGAATAATGGACATATTATCATCTTCAGGCATTTCCAACACAACAAAATCAGTTAATATCAAGCAGTTTTGAGTAACTTGAACAGGAACATCCTCACATACACCAACAGGAATAGCAGTAGATTTATCAGCCATTTGCAAAGATATATCAGTCGGTATCAACTTATCTAAATAAAGTCTCTTATAAAGAGAAAAAGGCATCACACTAACTCCCGCTCCCAAATCACATAGAGCAGTTCTAACATAATTATTCGTGATGGAACAAGGAATAGTTGGTATACCTGGGTCGCCAAGCTTCTTTGGAACCTTGCCATTGAAAGAGTAATTAGCAAGCATAGTGGAAATCTCCTCATTAGGAATTTTCCTTTTGTTAGTGACAATATCTTTCATATACTTTGAATAAGGAGGCAATTTAATAGCATCAGTCAAAGGGATTTGCAAGAATAATGGTTTCATCCAATCACAAAATTTATTATAGTGTTCTTCTTCCTTTGATTTTAGTTTCTTAGCAGGGAAAGGCATTTGCTTTTGAACCCAAGGTTCTCTTTCATTACCATGTTTCTCAGCAATAAAATCTTCTTTAGTATACTTTTTATTCTTAACATGCTTTTCAGGTTCATTTTCAACCTCTTCTTTATCAGAAGCATCATTCTTATCATTATCTTTATCATGTTCATTACCACTTTCAGTTTCAGCATCAGAAATAGAAATACTATTAGGATCATTAACAGGTTCAGAGGATTCTACAACATTTTTATGTTTCTTTTTCTTTTTCTTAGAAGGAGCACTAGTTTCTTTAGTTCGTTGAGAATCTTGTTCAACTCTTTTGGGATGCCCTTCAGGATATAGAGGATCCCAGTAGAAACACCACCTCTAGTTGTTACTTCATAAGCATGTTTTTCTTTAGAATTATTTTTTAACAAGTCATTTTGCACTTTAGTGAGTTGATCAATTTGAGTTTGAACCATATGAAAATGTTTAACAAGCACCTTAACATCATTGGAGGTTCTCTCCACAATATCATGCAATTCACTAATAGCTCGAGAATTTTCCATTAAATGATTCTCTACTCTCATATTAAAATTATTTTGCTTAACAATATAATTATCAAACTCATCTAAGCATTGAGCAGGAGGTTTCGAATACGGAATATCTTCCCTAGTAAAGCGTTCAAGAGAGTGTACCTCAATCATGGATGAAGGGGAGTTATCTTACATAAATCTTCTATGGGAGGTAAATTCTTCACATCTTCAGGTTTAATACCCTTCTCTTTAAGAGACTTCTTAGCTTCCCTCATATCTTCATCATTTAATTTAATCATACCCCTCTTCTTCAATATCGGTGTCGGAGTTGGTTCAGGTGTAGACCAATCATCATGATTCCGGCCTATTTTAGCCAATAATTCTTCAGCTTCGTCTGGAGTTCTTTTCCTGAAAACACAACCAGCACAACTATCCAGGTATGCCCTAGACTCAATGGTTAGTCCACTATAAAATATATCAAGTAAATCATGGTTTTCCAAATCATGGTCAGGCCGAGCTCTAATAAGAGAGCAAAATCTCGCCCAAGCCTCAGGCAATTTCTCTCCATCTTCCTGATCAAAATTATAAATTCTCTGCAAAGCAATATGTTGAGCACTAGCAGGAAAGTATTTCTGGAAGAAAACATCAAGCAATTCTTTTGGACTATTAATAGAATCAGGTGGCAAACTATTATACCAGGTTCTAGCATCATCCTTTAATGAGAATGGAAAATTTTTAGCAACAAAATAAGTACGCTTCTTAACATCATCAGAAAACAAGCTACTCAGAGTAGACAGCTCAATCATGTGTTCAACAACACTTTCTTTTTCAGTACCACAAAAGGGTGTTTTCTCAACAATAGCTATATGAGATAGATCAAGAGAAAAATCATAATCCTTATCCTTAATGTTTATAGGAGATGTGGCAAATTTAGGATCGGGAGACAGTTTATATCTAACAGCATGTTCTGAAAGCAACTTTTTAATTTTTCTTGCATCAGTAGTAGCATTGCATTTTTCAATAAAATCATCATCAAGTTCCACATAATCTTCATCAAGATCATCACTAGAGTATTCAACAGACTCAGGTGAATTAACAGGTGTAGTTTTCATTAGGAGTTTCAGTATTTTCAATTTGTCTAGACCTAGCAATTGTAGCATCTAGAAAAGATCCTAACGAACCATCATTATCAAGCACAGCAGAAGCATCATCAAAATTATAAGAGGAATTTTCAGATTCAGCAGAAGTACCAGCATTTGAAGCTTGTGGTGGTGAAACAAGTTTACTTATCACAGATGGTGAATCAAGAGCAGCAGAGGTACTTAGAGTTGTACCTTTTCTTGTAGTGGATGGTAATATGGTGACTTTAGTATCGCGAGGTTTACCCATGATGGAGAATTTGCAGCGAACAATATCAATCCAAGTGAACTTCCAAATAAAGCTATGTTCCCCGGCAACGGCGCCAGAAAATAGTCTTGATGACCCACAAGTATAGGGGATCGCAACAGTCTTCGGGAAGTAAAACCCAATTTATTGATTCGACACAAGGGGAGACAAAGAATACTTGAAAGCCTTAACAGCGGAGTTGTCAATTCAGCTGCACTGAAACAAACTTGCTCGCAAGAGTTTATCAATAGTAACAGTTTTATAGCAGTAGAGTAGTGAAACAAAGCAGCAGAGTAACAAAGACAGCAGTAGTGATTATAGTAAACAGCAGGATTAAAATACTGTAGGCACATGGATGGATGAACGGGCGTTGCATGGATGAGAGAAACACATGTAACAATCAAAGCAGGGCATTTGCAGATAATAATAAAGCGGTATCCAAGTACTAATCAATCCATAGGCATGTGTTCCGTATATAGTCGTACGTGCTCGCAATGAGAAACTTGCACAACATCTTTTGTCCTACCAGCCGGTGGCAGCCGGGCCTCTAGGGAATCTACTAGATATTAAGGTACTCCTTTTAATAGAGTACCGGAGCAAAGCATTAACAAACAATATCATAAAAGCACCAACAACGGATACTAGGCACTATGCCCTAACAATCTTATGACTATTACATGACCAATCTCATCCAATCCCTACCATCCCCTTCAGCCTACAGCGGGGGAATTACTCACACATGGATGGGGGAAACATGGCTGGTCGATGGAGAGGCGTCGGTGGCGATGATGGCGATGATCTCCTCCAATTCCCCGTCCCGGCGAGGTGCCAGAACGGAGTTTCTGGTCCCGAGACGGAGTTTCGCGATGGTGGCGGCGTACTGGATGGTTTCTGGCGACTTCGACTTCCCGTCTCGCGTTTTTAGATCAAAACCCTTAAGTAGTCCAGAGGAGGGCGTCAGAGGCCAGCCGAGGGGGCCACACGCTAGGGCGGCGCGCCCCCCCCCCCTCCAGCCGCGCCTAGTGTGTGGGGGCCCTGGGCCTCCCCAGCCTGCCCTTCGGCTCCGTGAATCTTCTGGAAAAATAAGCCCTTCGACATAAATTCCGAGGATTTTCCCGAAAGTTGAATTTCTGCACAAAAACGAGACACCAGAGCAATTCTGCTGAAAACAGCGTTAGTCCGTGTTAGTTGTATCCAAAATACACAAATTAGAGGCAAAACAATAGCAAAAGTGTTCGGGAAAGTAGATACGTTTTGGACGTATCAGTAACATAGTTGCTAAGTTCTATTGTTAGAATTATATCGATCATGTTTATGTTTAGAGTACTTTGATCCCATCTCACAATGCTTTTACAATAACTTGATCAAGATTGTGTTGGTTGCATGTCACCTCAAAAAGTATTTTTGTTATCACTGACCTACTCGAGGACGAGCAGGAGTTAAAGTTGGAGATGCTGATACATTGCAAACGTATCTACAATTTTTGATGGTCCATACTTGTTTTACACCAATTTCTATATGTTTTGTTTACACTTCGCGACATTTTATGCATTTTCTGGAACCAACCTATTGACAAGATGCCACAGTGCCAGTTCCTGTTTTCTGTTGTTTTTGTATTTCAGAAAAGTTGTACAGGAAATATTCTCGGAATTGGACGAAACGAAAACCGAAGTTCCTATTTTACTGTCACGAAGACGGAGTTCAGAGGAGAGACGGAGAAGAGCCAGGAGGTGGCCACACCATGCCTAGGCGCGAGCCCCTCCCTGGTCGCGCCTAGGGGTGGTGTGGGCCCCTCGGGCGCCTACCGACCTCGCCCTTCTGCCTATATATTCATCTGATCGGGAAAAACCTAAATACCGGAGCCTCCATCCACGAAAAGTGACGTCGCCACCTCCATCGTCGACCCTATCTCGGGAGGGTTCTGAACCTCTTCTCGGCACCTTTCCGGAGAGGGAGATCATCACCGGAGGCCTCTACATCGCCATGCCCGCCTACAAAGTGATACGTGAGTAGTTCATCTCTAGAGTACGGGTCTATAGCAGTAGCTAGATGGTTGTCTTCTCCACTTTATGCTTCATGTTTAGATCTTGTGAGCTGCCTATCATGATCAAGATAATCTTTATGTAATGCTACATGTTGTGTTTGCCGAGATCCGATGAATATTGAATACTATGGTTGAGATTGATTATAGACTTGTTATATGTTATTTGTGATCTTGCATGCTCTCCGTTGCTAGTAGATGCTCTGGCCAAGTATTTGCTTGTGACTCCAAGAGGGAGTATTTATACTCGATAGTGGGTTAACGCCTCTACTAATCTGGGAGAGTGACAATAACTTCTAAGGTTGTAGATGTGTTGTTGCTACTAGGGAGAAAACAACAATGCTTTATCCAAGGATAATTCTAGAGAGTGGATTTTGTACACCCACGCATGGGTGTGGGTGTTTCCATCACCGTCCATTGTGCTTTGAGATTCGGATAAAAATAGGAGAGAGAAAAGAATGTTTCCATCTACCATGGTGGGCACGAATCTCGAGGAATAAATGGACGGTGACGGAAACATCCACACCCATGCGTGGGTGTACAAAAGTATTTCCGTAATTCTATTGTTTACTTTACACACTTTACTTAATGCAATAATCTGTTGCTTGCAACTTAATACTGAAAGGGTGTGGATGCTAACCGGAAGATGGATTATTAGTCATAGTGCAGTTGGATTACGGTATATGAATCTTGTTGTAATGCCCAAATGAATCTCATAGTAATCATCTTGTCATGTATGTTCTTTATTCTGTCAATTGCCAGCTGTAATTTGTTTACCCAGCATGTTATTTATCTTTATGGAGAGACACCTCTAGTGAACTGTGGACCCCGGTCCTTTCTTTTACACTGATAAAACCATCTACTGCAAAGCATTGTTCTCTTTATTTCACTGCAAACAAACATCTCTTTCCACACTATACGTATAATCCTTTGTTTTCAGCAAAATCGGTGAGATTGACAACCTCTTTGTAAGTTGGGACAAAGTATTTTGGTTGTGTTGTGTGCAGGTTCCATGTTATTGCTGACACCGGTAGTGCGCCCTGCCAAAGTCAGCCAGAACACCTTCGAAGTGATTTCTTTCTCCTACTGGTCAATTAAACCTTGGTTTCTTACTGAGGGAAAATTTCCTGTTGTGCTCATCATACCTTCCTCTTTGGTTTTCCAACTGCATGCTCTGCACAACATCAGACAACACGCTTGTCGCCGTGGTACGAGGATGCGCTGGCGCATGGCGGCTTCAATCCGAAAGCCGTGTTCTCCCCAACGTACGATGAGCAGCATCGCCAGCATGGACACGATGCGGATGGCCTTGCCTTCACTAGCTGCAGGGGTCTACTCCAATTTGAGGGCGCCGATGATCCGTTCGGAGAGGAGGACGCATCGCGCGAGGAGGAGGACGGGGAGGACGAGGAAGAGGACGACGACGAGGATGGCGAAGAGTACAGAAACAATGAAGACGAGGAGGAGGATCCCACGGAGGATGCAGAGGATCTCGTGGAGGTTGACTCGTTCGGCGTGAGGAAGAAGAAGAAGGCGACGGCCTTGGGCTCACGAGGCCCCAAGTGGAAGGTTCTAGAAGATCTGTGCCTCTGCGACTCGTGGGCGACGGTGAGCCACGACTCGGTCATCGACGCGAACCAAAAGTACGGGAAGTACTGGGCGAGGATCAAGACAGAGTTCGACGAGCACCAACTCATCGACAAAGATTACCGCACGATTCCAATGAAGAGGAGCCAAAAGGCAATGTCGACGCGCTGGGCCATCAGCCAGGCGTCGGTGAACATGGTCCATGGATTCCATTCCGATCTCGAGAAACGTCGGCGATTTGGTACGCCTCTTTCTACCACCAGTTTAGCACCTTTTTCAACCATGATCTGATAGTCTATTGCACTTCCTTTGAATAGTTCGACTACGCCATGGGGCGGTACTGTAAGAATTCAGAAGGGTTAGGCCTTTCGTGTTGCTGCATTGCTATAGCAAGCTCAAACACAACGAAGTGGCGGTTGATGCGTATTTCCTTGTTGGAGGGGAATGATGGCGCCTTTGATCTGGATGCGCCGCCCGCAACATCGGCACGGCGTCCTATCGACAACAAGGATGCCAAGGTCGCCTTGGCGGACGCAATGGCCATCGAGAAGACGCAGTCGTTGATCACCAAGTTCCTCGCCGAGGTCTTGTCGACCCTGCTCATCCGCAACAAAAAAAGGCCAACGAAAGGTGGGCGACACTGCTCAAGAGGCAAGAAGAGAAGATGGAGCTCAAGAATCGCAAAGGAGGACTTCTCCCAGTTGACCGCTTTGACATTTGGAATGGATCCCCGGACGCTAGCGGCGCACAACTACTACACAGGCATGTTCCTCGACAAGATCCACGCCAAAATGGTGGCGGCCGAGGCAGCGGAAGCAACCTCACCCCCGGAGGTAGCGGCGATACAAGTAGGCGCGTCGGCGACAATTTCTGCTAGTACACCTGCATCGACATCGGCATCAGCATCGGCTTTGGCCTCGGCATCGGCGATGGAGCAGCCAGACCGGGTAGAGCACAACGAGGTCGTCGTTCTCGACGGGCGTATGTCGACTCAGGATGTGCCGTTGACATTGATGAACTACTTCTTCTAAATTATGTTCAATTTGCACCCCTGATGACCCACAAGTATAGGGGGTGTATCGTAGTATTTTCGATAAGTAAGAATGTCGATCCCAACGAGGAGCAGAAGGTGTTGACAAGCAGTTTCGATGAAGGATTCACTGTAAATGCTCACAGACAAGTATTCAGGGGGGTTTGATGTAACAGTGAATAAAGTACGAGTAAGTAAAGTGCGAGAGTAACAATTGCAGCGAGTGGCCCAATCCTTTTTAGCACAAAGGACAAGCCGGTTTGTTTACTTATAATGACCAAGCGTTCTCGAGGACACACGGGATTTTAGTCTAGTGCTTTCGCTACATATGGCTAAATAATCTTCATTGTTATGATAAGTGTTGTGTGGGTGAACCTATGCTAATGTACCGCCCTTCCTAGGACTAATACATACTTGTGATTATACCCCTTGCAAGCATCCGCAACTACAAGAAAGTAATTAAGAATAAATCTAACCACAGCCTTAAACTCTGAGATCCTGCGATCCCTCCCGCATCGATATACCAACGGGGGTTTAGGTTTCTGTCACTCCGGCAACCCCGCAATTGGCAAACGAATACAAGATGCATTCCCCTAGGCCCATAAATGGTGAAGTGTCATGTAGTCGACGTTCACATGACACCACTAGAAGAATAACACCACAACTTAAATATCACACCATTGAATATTACTCAACCATAGTTCACTACTAACATTTAGACTTCACCCATGTCCTCAAGAACTAAACGAACTACTCACGAGACATCATATGGAACATGATCAGAGGTGATATGATGATGAATAACAATCTGAACATAAACTTGGTTCAATGGTTTCACTCAATAGCATCAACAACAAGTAGAGATCGATACCGGGAGAGTTTCCCCTATCAAACAATCAAGATCAAACCCAAATTGCTACGGCGGTGACGGTGTCCAGCGGTGGAGACGGCGGTGATGATGGTGTAGATGATGATGATGGTGATGGAGATGATGTCCAGCTCGATGACGGTGACGATGGCGTCGATTTCCTCCCGGAGGGAATTTCCCGGCGGATTCTCGCCCGCCGAGAGCTCTTTTCTCTCGGTGTTCTCCGCCCCGCGAGGCGGCTGTAACTCTTCGCGAGGTACCCTCTCGTGGCTTAGGTTTTCGGGACGAAGGATTTCGCGAAGAAAAGGAGGCGAAAGTCGTGGGCCCCCACACCACATGCGGCGCGCCAGGGCATGGGCCGCGCCGCCCTAGGGTGTGGGCCCACCCTGGGTCCTCCTGGCTCCTCCTTCTGGCTTCCTTCGTCATCTTGAAAAATAGGATTTTTGGTATAATTTCCTTCCACAGTTGATCTTCCGAAATATTGCGTTCTGACGGTGCTTTTTCCAGCAGGGCTCCGGTGCTTGATCCTCCCATAATAATGAAACATGCAAAATAGATGAAATAATGTAAGTATTGTGTCCCAATATGAAATATATCAATGAATAACAGCAAATTATGATATAAAATAGTGATGCAATTTGGACGTATCAACCCCCCCAAGCTTAGACTTCGCTTGTCCCCAAGCGAAACTGAGCTCGATAAACAGACCACATGTTTATGGAGTGAAGAGTCGATAAATAAAATACGGACAAGAAGCATCATATTCATTCACACAAGACATTATAGTAAACAACCTCTTATAACTCAACTTGAAACAAGTATAAGGTAATCACAAGTAAAGGTGCATAAGAAATCATAATTGGTGATGGCAAACTTCGTTCTTGGTCAGAGAACAGTTAACGGATTATACTTATCTCATTGAGCAGCGCTCTCATGTTAAAGTTTATAAGGCACAACTTGCATACTCAATCATAATGGTCTTTTCATAATCATTGATAACTTGCAAAGCTATATTCATTCAGATAAAACTTGTACTAAACAAGGAAGAATAAAAGACATGATGAAGCAAATCACAATATAATGGTTTGATCACAACTACTCAAATGCTTGCTTGAGATGGAGGGAAATAGGTTTACTGACTCAACATAAAGTAAAAGACAGGCCCTTCGCAGAGGGAAGCAGGGATTAAATCATGTGCTAGAGCTTTTTCAGTTTTTGCAATCATATAAAGAGAATAAAAGTAACATTTTGAGAGGTGTTTGTTGTTGTCAACGACTGGTAGCGGGTACTCTAACCCCCTTGCCAAACAACCTCCAAAGAGCGGCTCCCATATTATTTTCATTTTGTGTGGCACTCCTTCCAACCTTTCTTTCACAAACCATGGCTAACCGAATCCTCGGGTGCCTGCCAACAATCTCATACCATGAAGGAGTGCCTTTTTATTTTAGCTTTATTATGATGATGATGACACTCCCCCCAACCTTTGCTTACACAAGCCATGGCTAACCGAATCCTTCGGGTGCCGTCCATCAATCACATACCATGGAGGAGTGTCTATTTAGTTTAATTAATTTGGGACTGGGAATCCCATTGCCAGCTCTTTTTGCAAAATTATTGGATAAGCGGATGAAGCCACTAGTCCATTGGTGGAAGTTGCCCAACAAGATTGAAAGATAAAACACCACATACTTCCTCATGAGCTATGAAACATTGACACAAATAAGAGATACTAAGTTTTGAATTGTTTAAAGGTAGCACATGAAGTATTTACTTGGAATGGCAGAAAATACCATGTAGTAGGTAGGTATGGTGGACACAAATGGCATAGGTTTGGGCTAAGGTTTGGATGCACGAGAAGTATTCCCTCTCAGTATAGGTCTTTGGCTAGCAAGGTTAATTAGCAAGCATAAGAGTCGAGGGAAACAAACAAGTATACATATGATAGAAACAATCATGCATCTTCCTTGTAAGTACAAACAATTTTAACTTCAGAATAATAAGCTATGAGCTAACAAGAAAGACAATGAAACATCTACATGTATTTCTCTTTTCTACTTAAACCTCAAAGTGTTGTTGCTATTGACCAATGCTAAGTTTGCCAAAACCAAATAGATTTATTCAATGCTCCCAAAGTGATACCAATACTAACAACAAGGTAAATCATATGATAGAGATTGCAAACTAGAATAAGATGTGCAATATGTAAATGATAAGACTTCTCATTAATATTCCATAACGATAACTCACACCAAGGGATACATAGATAACCAACTAAAGGAGAGATACTTCCAACTGCAACCCATCTTATATGATAACTTCCCTACTCATGATATGACACTACTTGACAATAAAAGTAAAAGGTAGTGATAATGTGATACCGCGGCACTCCCCAAGCTTGGAACAAACCAAGGGGATGCCAATACCGATGATGAATTACTCCTTTGGCGATGGTGGTGATGAATTCCTGACAAGCTTCTCAATAAGCTCCTGAAGCTCGTCAATCCTGTATATGAGATTGCGAATCATCTCTGAATTGTGCTCGACGCGGTTAAAGAGTCTGTCTGACGGCGAGTCCCAACTCTTGGAGTTATTTCCCCACTCTTCAGCCTCAGGCTCCTTCTCTCCTGCAGTGTTAGAGCGATCTATATCCCACTGGCTAGGCAATGCTGCCTTGGGAGTCCCTTCAATTTGATTATTGAAAATTAGATTGTGGAAGGGGTGATGAGTGCCTGATAGAGATGTTTTCGAAGCTAGGTAATGACGTGGAACCCCTCCTCCAGTGCGAATTCTTGCGCTCTTGTTTGCACTAAAAGGGTTGTCCACCACCTTGATGCTTGCGATAGTAGCACGCGGGTGTGCGCGCGAATCTTCCTCCACCTCTTCTTCATCCTCTTCCTTGACGTCCTTGTCTTCCTCTTTCCACCCAAGATCTCGATCATCTTCATCCGGAAACTCCTTGCCCTTGTTCTTGGAGACCATGGTGCTTCTAAATGAAAACAGATCCTGGCAGAAACAGCTCGAAACAAAACACGTCGAGAAAGCGATATACGGACCTCCAGGGTCCGGGATTATATAGCAAAAATTTTCACGACAACGGAAAGTACCAGATCGAACCGGAGTCGGAAAGGGGCGACGAGGCGGCCAAACCATAGGGCGGCGCGGGCCCAGGCTTGGCCGCGCCGGCCTATGGTGGCACCCCCTCGTGCGTCCTTTCCACTCCGTTTCGAACTCGTAATTTCTCATATTTTCCAAAAACAGCAAAAATATTGTTCGGAAAGTAAATTGCGTACTTTTCATTACCAGTACTGTTACCTATTCAAAGTCGAGTTCGGACTGTCAATTTGCCCTTTGATGAAAGCCTCCGGTGTTTCCACTTGAATAATATCAACATCAACATTATAGGAATCACCCGAGATATAATGCTTGAGTCTTTGTCCATTCACCACTTGCGTAGCATTGCCTTGGAGAGAGCTAATTTTGATTGCTCCTGAACGATACACCTCCTCGACAACATATGGTCCTTCCCATTTCGAGAGTAATTTCCCTGCAAAGAATCTGAGACGAGACCGATACAATAGGACTTTATCCCCAATATTAAATTCTCTTTTGATAATCCTCCTATCATGCCATTTTTTAACTTTCTCTTTAAAGAGTTTAGCATTTTCATAAGCTTCACTTCTCCATTCATCTAGAGAACTTAATTGCAACAACCTCTTATCACCGGCAAGTTTAGGATCTTTATTTAATTCTCTAACAGCCCAATAAGCTTTGTGCTCTAGTTCTAAAGGTAAATGACAAGCTTTCCCATAAACCATTTTATAAGGTGACATTCCCATGGGATTTTTATAAGCAGTTCTATAAGCCCATAGTGCATCCTTCAATTTACTAGCCCAATTCTTTCTAGTTTTATTAACGGTCTTTCCCAAAATAGATTTAATCTCTCTATTTGATAATTCTACTTGATCACTAGTTTGAGGATGATAAGCGGAAGCAATTCTATGATTAATACCATACTTAGCAAGAGTTTTTCTAAAACCTCCATGAATAAAATGAGAACCTCCATCAGTCATAATATATCTAGGTACTCCAAATCTAGGAAAAATAATATCTAAAAGCATTCTTAAAGAGGTCTCACCATCAGCACTTTTTGTAGGTATAGCTTCCACCCATTTAGTAACATAATCAACAGCAACAAGTATGTGAGTGTTACCTTCCGAAGACGGAAAAGGTCCCATGAAGTCAAATCCCCAACAATCAAACGGTTCAATAACAAGAGTATAATTCATTGGCATTTCATTACGTCTGGAGATATTACCAACCCTTTGGCATTCATCACAAGATAAAATAAACTTTCTCGCATCTTTGAAGAGAGTTGGCCAATAAAAACCTGATTGTAGAACCTTTTGCGCGGTTCTTTCTCCGGTGATGTCCTCCATAAGCACTACCATGACATTTACTCAATATCTCCTGTTGTTCATATTCGGGAACACATCTTCGCATAATACCATCCACTCCTTCTTTATATAAGTGTGGGTCATCCCAAAATAATGCCTCAAATCATAAAAGAATTTCCTCCTTTGCTGAGCTGAAAAGGTTGGAGGCAAGTACTTGGAAACAATAAAGTTAGCATAATCAGCATACCAAGGACTGTCTCGCGAGCTCACCTTTATTACAGCCAATTGTTCATTTGGAAAACTATCATTAACAGGAACAGATCATAAGCAATATTTTCCAATCTAGACAAATTATCAACAACAGGATTATCAGCACCTTTCCTATCTACAATATGTAAATCAAATTCTTGCAAAAGAAGTACCCATCTAATAAGCCTCGGCTTAGCATCTTTCTTTGTCATTAGGTATCTAATTGCAGCATGATCAGTATGAATAGTAACTTTTGAATCAACAATATAAGATCTAAATTTATCACAAGCAAAAACTACAGCTAATAATTCTTTTTCAGTTGTAGCATAATTTCTTTGAGCAGCATCAAGAGTTTTACTAGCATAATGAATAACATTCAGTTTTTTATCTACTCGCTGTCCAAGAACAGCGCCTACAAAAAATCACTAGCATCACACATAATCTCAAAGGGTAAGTTCCAATCAGGAGGTTCAACTATAGGAGTTTGTTAAGGCTTTCTTAAGAGTTTCAAAAGCTTCCTTACAATCATCATCAAAAACAAATGGTACATCTTTTGAAGAAGATTAGTAAGAGGCTTTGAAATCTTGGAGAAATCTTTAATAAATCTCCTATAAAACCCAGCATGACCAAGAACACTACGAATACCTTTAACATCCCTCGGATAAGGCATCTTCTCAATTGCTTCAACTTTAGCTCTATCAACTTCAATACCTCTCTCGGAAATTTTATGTCCCAATACAATTCCTTCATTAACCATAAAGTGGCATTTCTCCCAATTAAGAACAAGGTTAGTTTCTTCACATCTCTGCAAAACTTTATCAAGGTTTCGCAAGCAACTATCAAAAGAATTCCCATAGACGGAAAAATCATCCATGAATACCTCTACAATACTTTCACAAAAACCATGAAAAATAGCAGACATGCATCTTTGAAAAGTAGCAGGAGCATTACATAAACCAAAAGGCATACGCCTATAAGCATAAGTTCCATAGGGACAAGTAAAAGTGGTTTTCTCTTGATCTTTAGCTTTAACAGCAATTTGTGAAAACCCAGAATAACCATCAAGAAAGCAAAAATGAGTATTTTTAGACAATCTTTCTAGCATTTGATCAATAAATGGTAAAGGGTAATGATCTTTCTTAGTAACTTTATTAACTTTTCGAAAATCAATGCACATTCTATACCCTACAACTACTCTTTGAGGAATGAGCTCATCATTATCATTAGGCACAACAGTCATTCCTCCTTTCTTGGGAACGCAATGCACAGACTAACCCATCTACTATCAGCAATAGGATATATAATACCAGCTTCAAGAAGTCTTAATACCTCGTTCCTTACCACTTCCTTCATCTTCGGAATTAGACGACGCTGATGTTCAACAACAGGCTTTGCATCATCTTCCATATTAATAGCATGTTGGCAAATAGAAGGAGAAATCCCTTTCAAATCATCAAGAGTATAGCCAATAGCTCCTCGGTGCTTCTTCAATATTTCCAATAACCTTTCTTCCTCAATCTCTGAAAGCTTAGAACTAATAATAACAGGATATATTTTCTTATCATCAATATGAGCATATTTAAGATTATCAGGTAAAGGCTTTAAATCAAAAACAGGATCTTCCTTTGGTGGCGGTGTTGTACCCAAGTCTTCCACCAAATCATGATTGAGAATGGGTTGGCGAAGAAAAATTTCCTCGAGCTCATCTCTTTCTTTCCTAAAAACTTCACTCTCGCTATCCTCCAAATGTTGCTGCAAAGGATTGTTAGGAACAAGAACAATAGATGCACACTGTTCCATTTTAAAATCATTACTAGGCAAATCAGCTTTATAAGGAGTTTTAGTAAATTTAGAGAAGTTAAACTCATAAGATTCACCAGCAAATTTAGTCAAAATTTTCTCTTTCTTGCAATCTATAATAGCTCCACAAGTATTTAGAAAAGGTCTACCAAAAATAATAGGACAATAATCACTAGCAGCAGAACCAAGTACCAAAAAGTCAGCAGGATATTTAATCTTACCACATAAAACTTCCACATCTCGAACAATACCAATTGGAGAAATAGTTTCTCTATTAGCCAGCTGAATAACCACATCAATTTCTTCAAGTTCACAAGAATCAATTTCATGCATAATCTCCGTGTAAAGCTCATAAGGAATAGCACTAACACTTGCACCAATATCACATAATCCATAATAGCAATGATCACCAATTCTAACAGATAGCATAGGGACACTAGCTTGTTTGGGTTTATTAGGATGTGAAACAATATTAGAAGCATCTTCACAGAAAATAATATGACCATCCTCCACATTTTCAATCACAAGATCTTTAACTATTGCAACAGCAGGTTCAACTTTTATTTGTTCTTCGGTTCTACAGGTTTCTTTTCACTTTTATGAACCGCACTATTTATAACAGAGTACTCCTTCATTTTAGCAGGAAAGGAGTTTTTTCAATATAAGCTTCAGGAATAATATGATCAGCAGTTTCAACTACAACGCATTTATTAATAGATGAATCAATTTTATCTTTATACGGTTCATGATACTTATCAAAATTCTTCTTTGGCAATTCATAATGAGAGGCAAAAGCTTTATAAAGATTTGCAGCAACTTGAGAATCAAGACCATATGTAGCACTCATATTACGAAATTTATCAGTATTCATAAAAGCTTCAATGCATTTATAATCATAAATTATACCTGATTCTCTATCCTTGTCGTTCTCCCAACCTTCGGTATTTTCTTGGATCCGATCAAGAAGGTCCCTTTTAAACTCTTCTTTGTTGCGTGTAAATGATCCAGAACAAGAAGTATCCAGCAAGGTCTTGTCTTGAAAAGAAAGTCTTGCATAGAAATTATCAATAATAACATTACCAGGAAGCTCATGAATGGGGCATTTGAGCATTAAAGACTTCAATCTCCCCCAAGCTTGGGCAATACTCTCTCCATCATGAGGCCAAAAATTATATATGCGATTCCGATCCTTATGAATTTCACTTGGAGGATAGAACTTAGAATAAAACCGGGGCACAATATCATTCCATTCAAGAGAATCCCCATTATCCAATAATTTATACCAATGCGCCGCCTTACCGGACAGCGATAAAGAGAATAGTTTCTTCCTCACTTCATCCATAGCAATACCCGCACATTTGAATAACCCGCATAATTCATGCAAAAACAGAAATGATCACCGGGATGGACAGTTCCATCCCCTTCATAGCGGTTATCCATAACACGTTCAATAATTTTCATAGGTATTTTATATGGTATCACTTCCTCACCTGGCGCCTCATCCACTACCGTTGCAGTAGTAGTAGATTTCCCAAATAAAAATTGAAGAGAAGATCTCTCCATAATGACTTATAGCAGCAGAAATAAAATCAGCACAACAGTAGGTTTTCCTTACCAATTCCACTTACCAATAGCGCTTCACTCCCCGGCAACGGCGCCAAAATAGTCTTGATGACCCACAAGTATAGGGGTGTATCGTAGTATTTTCAATAAGTAAGAATGTCGATCCCAACGAGGAGCGGAAGGTGTTGACAAGCAGTTTCGATGAATGATTCACCGTAAATGCTCACGGACAAGTATTCAGGGGGGTTTGATGTAACAGTTAAATAAGTGCGAGTAAGTAAAGTGCGAGAGTAACAATTGCAGCGAGTGGCCCAATCCTTTTTAGCACAAAGGACAAGCCGGTTTGTTTACTTATAATGACCAAGCGTTCTCGAGGACACACGGGATTTTAGTCTAGTGCTTTCGCTACATACGGCTAAATAATCTTCATTGTTATGATAAGTGTTGTGTGGGTGAACCTATGCTAATGTACCGCCCTTCCTAGGACTAATACATACTTGTGATTATACCCCTTGCAAGCATCCGCAACTACAAGAAAGTAATTAAGAATAAATCTAACCACAGCCTTAAACTCTGAGATCCTGCGATCCCTCCTGCATCGATATACCAACGGGGGTTTAGGTTTCTGTCACTCCGGCAACCCCGCAATTGGCAAACGAATACAAGATGCATTCCCCTAGGCCCATAAATGGTGAAGTGTCATGTAGTCGACGTTCACATGACACCACTAGAAGAATAACACCACAACTTAAATATCACACCATTGAATATTACTCAACCATAGTTCACTACTAACATTTAGACTTCACCCATGTCCTCAAGAACTAAACGAACTACTCACGAGACATCATATGGAACATGATCAGAGGTGATATGATGATGAATAACAATCTGAACATAAACTTGGTTCAATGGTTTCACTCAATAGCATCAACAACAAGTAGAGATCGATACCGGGAGAGTTTCCCCTATCAAACAATCAAGATCAAACCCAAATTGCTACGGCGGTGACGGTGTCCAGCGGTGGAGACGGCGGTGATGATGGTGTAGATGATGATGATGGTGATGGAGATGATGTCCAGCTCGATGACGGTGACGATGGCGTCGATTTCCCCCTCCGAGGGAATTTCCCCGGCGGATTCCTGCCCGCCGGAGAGCTCTTTCTCTCCGGTGTTCTCCGCCCCGCAGAGGCGGCTGTAACTCTTCGCGAGGTACCCTCTGTGGCTTAGGTTTTCGGGACGAAGGATTTCGCGAAGAAAAGGAGGCGAAAGGGGCCGTGGCCCCCACACCACATGGCGGCGCGCCAGGGCATGGGCCGCGCCGCCTAGGGTGTGGGCCCACCCTGGGTCCTCCTGGCTCCTCCTTCTGGCTTCCTTCGTCATCTTGAAAAATAGGATTTTTGGTATAATTTCCTTCCACAGCTGATCTTCCGAAATATTGCGTTCTGACGGTGCTTTTTCCCGCAGAATCCTGGCTCCGGTGCTTGATCCTCCCATAATAATGAAACATGCAAAATAGATGAAATAATGTAAGTATTGTGTCCCAATATGAAATATATCAATGAATAACAGCAAATTATGATATAAAATAGTGATGCAATTTGGACGTATCAACCCCCAGTCCGTAATATGATCTCGTGCAACACTTTGATCGCGGCTAATTTGGTCGCGACAATTTCGGTGGGAACAATCTCTTTTGAATGTGAACTATTAATTTTTTTTGTTTGGAGGTGGTTTTAGGGGACGTGGCTGGGAATGGACACACCGCAAATGCGGCACAAGCCGGCGACGTCCCCCATTCGCTAAAAAATCGATGCATTTTAGGGGACGCTTTGGGAGACGCAACTGGAGACGCTCTAAAGCGGATAAATTGACTGTTCGAAACACGGTGGCTTCTTGAAGGTGGCCTAAGGCCATCTCCAACGCGGCGACCCATCCCGCGCCCGCGTGTCCGAATGGGTCGCGGCGGACAAAATCACGTCCCAACACCGTGACACATCCCAAAAGTGGATGGCCGCGGTGTCCGGGACGACGCAAACCCGGCCCAAATATGGGCCAGGTTTGCGTGGCCGCGGATGGCACGCACCATCCTCCCTCGTCCGCCTGCTCGCATCCCAGGCCCACCTGTCGGCGCCCGCGAGTCCTATTAAATGTGGACTCGGAGGCGGGCTGTCCCTATCCAGTCCCTACTTCCACTCCACTCCCCACGCACGCTCGCTCGAGCTTCCGCCGCCATAGCCTCGAAGCGCTCGTTCGAGCCTAGCGCGAAGGACCACGAGACCAGCAGCAGCCGACAAGTCGCACCGACGACTTTCGACATGGGGCCGTCGGCGCCGAAGCCCGATCGGATCTACGTCACCGTCGTGGTGGCGCAGATCTTCTGGGAGGCTGGCGCCCCAATGCCGTGGGGCGACGTGAACCTCCCCCACGGCTGGCACCTGAGCTTAGATCAGGTTCCGGTGCCGCCAATCCCGGCCACCGGCCGCGCCCGCCTGGTGGAGATCTAGCGGCGGCGCGCGCAGCTCCTGGCGGACCTCCGGGAGGACCCTGCCTACAACGACCAGAGTCCCTACTGGGACTTGTGGTTCGAGGTGGAGCCGCTGCGCTCCGACGCAGCTGCTTCACCTCGGCGATGGCGAGGCCTCGCGCGCAGCCTCGCACGCTGGCGAGGAGGGCAGGCCGCCACCCCGACGGCCTCTACATCGACGAGCCCGTGGCTGCTCCGCCGCGGGCCACGCCATCACCACATGCCCAGCCTGAGGAGGACGACGAACCCGAGCTGCGCGTCGCGCTCGTGGCATCCCGCGAGGTCAACGACCTCGAGGAGCCGGCAAAATGGCCTCACCTCGCCGAGGTTCTGCGCGCCTCCGCGCTACAGGAGGAGGCCAGGAAGGCCAAGGAGGATCCTGACGCGTGGGCGTTCCTCGCCATGGCGCAACGGCAGGAGGAGGCCATGTGCCAGGCCGCGCTCCAGTAGGAGGAGGAGCGCATCCCCCGCCTCCAGCATGAGACGGAGCTTGAGGCCGCTGCAGCGGAGCAACGAGAGAAGGAGGCTGCACGGCTGGCTCGCCTGTGCAGGCCAGCGAGCCCTCCGGACCCGCACTCCGCCTGGAAAAGGGTGCAGTGGTCGCCCTGGCTGGAGTTCCCGGAGCGCCCAGCGTCCCCGACGCCCTCCGGCGTGTCCAGCAGGAACAGCGCGTCCCCCGTCGTCCTCTGGCGCGCCGGCAACCACCACGTCCCAAACCCTAGCCTACGGTTTCTACCTTTTTTTTAGTTAAAGCACATATAGGTGTGTAAATTTGCCCAAAATATGGCTAAGTTTAATGAAGTTTAGTTTAAATTTACTTTTTTTTACCTTTTTTTATTTTGCACTGTGTTCACGCGTTGGACGCACTGCACAGTCCAAACGAACTGTCAGCCATAGCCACGTGTCCGCGTGACCACATAAACGGCCAACAACGAGACGGTCCAACGCCGTCAGATTTAGGTAGCCGAGTTGAAGATTTAAACTGAAGGCCTCAGCCCTGCTTTAAATTAATAAAGCGCCAACACAACGATACAAAGTCATGATACAAAACGAGCAACCGCTCCCACACCGCGCATAACGAAACACAGGTCCCCGGACCTAACAAGAGCTACAGTTCAAGATGTAATACAACACCAGCTAAGATAAAGTTCAGTACAACCAGTAGCACCATCCCCCTGGTACAAGGCAGAAAAAGGAAATCGCGGCGACATCAGGAGCCCGCCTGCACCGCCAGGTCCGCATGCATCCGCCTAAGAGAGTCCATCGCCGCATCCACGAGGCCTCTATCCTTCCACTTCACCAGCATCCTCCATTGCTGCATGTAGATGATCATTTTGAACAAGGCGTCAGCTGGTTTGCCAATGATAACGCCTTCCATAGTTAGCTTATTACGAATATTCCATAAGGCCCAAGCTAACGCCGCGAAGGAGAACCAAACTACTCGTCTATACGCCCCAGTCAAGCCATGAGAGATAGCAAAGAAATCGCCTGCCCCTGCAGGGTTCCAGGAGCAATGCAGGAGCTCCCTAACTCCCGCCCATAAGAAGCGAGCCAATGGACACTTGAAGAAGATATGATCGCAGTCCTCAGGCTCACCACAGAGAGAACAAAGCCCATTGGACGGACCTCTCCGTTTGGCCACCTGCATAGAGCAAGGCAGATTACCCCAAAGGAGTTGCCACAAGAATACCCTTATCCTCGGAGGCACCCTCGTCCGCCAGACCTCTCTAAAGTGCGTAACCGCCGCTCCCTGTGACAGCCGGCAGTACATGGACTTAGCAGAGAAATCACCAGAAGCCTCCAAGCGCCAGGAAACCACATCGTCATCGTCGCTGGCCTGGGTAAAGTCTAGCTCCCTAGTGAGATTGTCCCATTCAACCGTCTCTGCAAAGGAAAAAGGACGCCTAAACCGCAAGCGCCAACCCGGGCCATCCCTAGCCCCCAGCACCGTAATGAACGGTGAGTCACAACAACTGAAAAGCACCGGATACCTATCTCTGAGCGGAGCGGTGCCCAACCACCAATTCAGCCAGAAAAACGTCTGTTTCCCATTACGAACGCAATGCTTCGCGCCAAGCTTAAAATACCACTTGACTCTCGGATGGAGTTCCAGAATTGCGACCAACGGCGAGAACGCCGAGTTGAAGATGGCCTAGTTCTGCAATTACTCTACTTAAAAATCAGCCAAAGTATGACACAGTGTCCCGTCGGAGCAGCAGAGGATGAGATGACAAGTCAGGGCACCATGGCGTGCATATTTACGCCCCTATGTTTTTTTGCATCGGTCCTCGGTTTATACGGGAATACCAAACGGCTGAACGGCTCCACACTGGAGGCCCCTCTCCTAGTCTCCTCCGCCTTCCTCGTCTCCTTACGCCTTCTTGGTTCTTCATTCCAGCTCCAGGGCATCTGGGCATGGTGACTGCAGAGTGTGGGTGCGCAGAGTGTGGGTGCTAGCTGAACTACTCCCTTTGTATTCCGCCAATCCTGCTAGACTGCAGGTTTGTACTAGTAACTAAGTTAGACCTTCTTTCTGTCTGCTGCATAGCCATGAATCCATGATTGTCCATTTCTATTTCCTTTATGTGCATTTTCTCTAGTTGCGGTTCTTTAGCTCAAGTAGTATAACTCGAAGAGTACATCAGTTTGTGATTTGATGTTACTGTTTAGATTTTCTCTCTGAGAAAGATTTCTTTTAATGGATCTCCTCTTGTTCCTCAATCTTCGGAGAATGCGGCGTTGGATTAGAGAAAGTTCTCTGTTCCGAACATTTCCTGGAAGTAGACGACACGTTTTAAATCTGAAAGCTGGCATGACATATTTCGTTGAATCACACCGCCGCTGCGGCTCACGGCTACGCAGCTCTGCTCCCGACCTCTCCCTCTCCCCCACCTCCGGCGCCGTCGCGCTCCACGGTTTCCGGCCGCTAACTTCGTCTAGGGTTTGACCCGCGCGATCGCTGCTTCCTCCTCCCGAGGGTTTCCGCCGCCGCGCCGAGATGTCCGGCCTGAACCCGCCGCCGTTCGACGGCCTCGCGTCGGGGCCCGACCCGTGGGACATCGTCGTCAAGGTCAGTCAGTCCTCTTGTGTGATATGGCTCTGTGGTTTGATTTCGAGAGTGATGGGGGCATGTCATGTGCGAGGGAGAGGGGCCGCTTTTAGTTGGGTTCGATTGGCGTGCTAGGGGATTTGCGATGGACTGGCTTGTTGAGTCGTTGATTAGACGCGGCTTGAGGTTGGGGTTTGGTCACTGATCGGAGGAGTATTTTTCGTCCAAGGTTTTGTGGCTATTTCTGCATAGGAGCAACAATGGATTTGTGCAATTTTTTTTACAATCTCATAGGGGAATATGTGAGCGATAGATCGATCGATGCCATAGGTTGTGCGCATGGAGTAGCCGAGGCTTCTATTTTCCTTGTATAATAATGGAATAATATGGAATATGTTGTGGCTCCTCAATTGAGATGTTATATAAGAGATTGTGGGTGGTCCGGGTTTCTAAAGACGTCTGGATCATCATTGGATAATGTTGGCGTGGCTCCTGTTTGCTGATGAAATATGAACAAGCACATGGTTTATCATGTTTCTGTATTCACTAACTGTATTCAGTAACGCGGTGTTATTACTCATCATGGATCGCTGCATTTGGCACTTCGGATATATGCATAGCACAAAGTAAATCTCTTGGACAAGCTACTCTACATATTACTTGCAGTTGAAAACACTTGATTTGTTGGGGTTAAAATTTCGTCTAGGATACAAAGCATGCGGCAGATCTAGCAAATCGCCAACTTCTAATCATCCTTGGCAGTATCCGTATGATTTGATGTCCAGTTGCAATTATTACTGTAACACGGTCCTAACTCATAATCTCTGTAGTCAGTATATATTATTTCATTACAATCCTGATTATGGGGTGTTGTGTATCATTTTTTGTTCAACAAACCACTAGCCAGTTCAATAGTCTTTTGTCCGTCACATGTCACGGTAGTGTATGCAGTGTACAATTTTTTCTAAATTTCGAATTCGTTATACTTTAATGGCACTCTGAATAAAACTATGTTGTTTGCTCCAGTTACTTTATGATTAACATCGCATTTTATCTCTTAAGATGTCTAAACTTGCATCCATTAGGACACGTAGTTTCACTGTCTACTGATCATCTGCGATGGATGTGTCCTGTCTCTCGCATAGGCTAATGTCTCATAAGCTAAATCTGTCAGCTTCCTCTTTTTTACATTGATTATCTTGCATTTTTCATCCTTTTCCATTTTTCTTCTTTCAGGCTGTTTTGGCTCGCAATAAAGCTAGGGTCCCGATCGAGCAAGACTACGTCCTATCTATCTGCCTCTCCAAACACAATATCTTGAGTACCTATGATGGTGACTACATCTGCTGGCATGTGATGTTTGGACATAGAATCGAGTCGTCTTCGTCGACGGCATCGGGATCCAGCTGGGCTATGTTGTAATTTTCGTTTTCTTCTGGATCTATCTGTAAGGACCTTGTTTTAATATCATCACATCTTTTCGCAAAAAAAAACTAATTTCATTTTTTTTGTTAAAATAGCTGTAGAGGGTGAACTCAACTTGTTGAGTAGTTGCAGTGTTACCCTACCTTTTTTTGTGTCAAGATTGGTGTAGTGGATGACAAGATTTCGTTTCTCTGCCATATTGATATGGCACGATCCATGCATTTCTCCTTATAGAACATTAATACTGTAGGCTGCAAGATGCGCAAGTCTTGCGAGTGCTGCAATAGATACTGGACCCATTTGCATGGAAAGGTCAAGTGTTTCGTCACGCAGATGGACGGGAATTCTAGGCATAGCATGGTAAGCACAATGGGTCATCGACTCGGTTGCAATGAGAGCTGCTTTAATCTGATGCTAATTTTCCTAACAAAATAACATTTTGCAGGTCATACCAGAGAGCTTTATGAACTATTTTGCATGGAAGTTGTCAAGAACCATCAAATTAGAAGCCCCTGATGGTAATGTATACGACGTCGAAATCACTGAGCGTAGAAACAAAACAGTACTCAGATCTGGATGGGAGGCATTTGTCAATGCCAATCATATAGCAGAGAACGACTCGTTGATGTTCCGATATCGTGGAAGTGCTCGCTTCAAGGTCGTGTTCTTTGATTCCAGTGGTTGTGAGAAAGTGGTGTCCTGTTCTCACATACAGAGCAATACTGGTGAGCAAGAACCAAGCACATATTCTACAGACATGTCAAGCAGCTCCAGTGATAGTAAAACTCACTCGTCAGGACGTGGAGGATCAGATGGATGCCAGAGTGGAAGCTCTAGCTATTGTAGAAAACGAGCAAAGAAAGATGCACTATCTTCTCCATCCAGGAATTTGTCAGGTTAACTTTACAACTGATTTGCAAATTTTTATCACATTATGTCTGTTATATGGTAGGAGTACTATTTTACTGCACTTGCTCTTACTTCTGAAATTGTTTGATTTACAGGAGAAGACAGTCCTCATGAGCATGACTCCTATGAGTCGGATGATCTCGCACTCCCGAAGCCTCTTTATGTGTTATCAGGGAAGTGCTATGTAACAGAAGAACATGAGGAACAAATAGCTGCACTTGTCCAAGAAACTCAACCTGAAATGCCTCTGCTTCTGGCTATGGTGACGAAGCCCAGTGTGAAACCATATCCGGATCTGGTACATTAAGTTAATTGCATGAATTCCCCCCTGAAAAGAAGTCAATTCTGTTCCTTGTTGTGCTTTCAGATACATAAATCTTCCATTTGTTATTGTTTAGGAAAAAAAAAGACAACAAAGCAGCGAAAGACCCATGCATAATCGTTGTAGATCCTATGTACTTGGTGAATTTAGCTTTTCTTGCAGTTGTAAAACTTTGTCTTGCTTTACACTGGAAACCATTCTCTTGGGTGTGTATCACTTTTGTTGCAGTATTAACACTTCGGTTAAAACTTACATCAGTGTCACATTCTGTATCTTTCTATGCTCAGGTAATTCCTATGGATTATGCACTCGCACACTTTCCACACAAAAGTCAGATTATCACATTCCAGCTGCCTGGACAGAGCAAGAAGTGGCCCTGTGAGTTCCGTGTCAGATCTGATGGAGGTCGTTGCAGTCGTTATTGGTCTGACTTTGCCCGTGACAATCATTTACTGGTGGGAGATCTGTGCCTCTTTCAGCCAATGAAGAAAGCTAAGGGGAGAAAATTCAAAGTGATGGTTCATCTGATTCGGAATGGAGGTATTGATCATCCCTCTGAAATATTGCCTCCACAGTGTGTATTAAGGATGAGCCGGTTGACCGTATGTTAGTATCACACAAGTATTACCATGCCAAGAGTTCGTATCTTTGTGTGATTTGTGTTATAACTTTTCAGGAGAAAAAAATTTCTCGTCTCCCAATCAAAAAAAGAAGTCTTCCAATCATGGTGATACTGACACAACTTTTGATCTCGCAATCATGATGCCACTGGGTACCTGTCTAACGGAAGTTCAGAGGAAGAAAGTTTTGGCCAAAGTTGGAGCCATTTCTTCAGAACTGCATATTTACGTCACAGTAATGACCAAGAACAAAGTCTCCTTCTCTTTAGTAAGTTTCTTCTGATTATGAGGTTGCCCATATAAGCCCAATTGCCCATTTACATCTCGACCATGAATGAGATGTATAGTTGTAGCATCAGTAGTAGCAGCAACAGTAGTTTGTACCCCAAAAAGGTGCATAGTAGTTTTACGAATTAGATTTATGAGAGTTATGTTTCAACCATTGATCTACTGTATCAAGAGAAATTTGGTTATCTACCACTGTTTTGTTCTATCAACTATCCTTGTTTGTACCCCTTGTTTTTCAGTATCTATGTTGTTCATGTGGTCTTTGTTGTATGGATTTTGAAATTTGATATGTATTCGAATTTTCTTGTCCTTAATATATATGACATGTAGTCCTCCTGCATGGTCCGGAAATAAATCATGTTATTATTCTAATATGTTAATATTGTGCATGCATATGAACAGTCCTTCAACAGGAAATACTCTGCTACGTACCTTTGGAAGGGGAGCCGGAGTTTGGTGCTTCAGGTGGAGGGGAAGAACCAGACATGGCATAGCGAGTTGTCTGACAACGGAGGTGCCCTGAGGATAAGTGGAGGCTGGACTTCTTTTGCCCGCGACAATCAACTGCGGGAGGGAGATATCTGCCTCTTTGAGCTGATGAAAAACAAGGGGCAACCAAAGATGATGGTCTACATCATTCGCAGCGAGCATTGTTAGTTTCACGACATTGACAAGATACGTACAGAGAGGTCTCTGTTCTCTGTGCTGGCATTTTGTATATTCACGAGAGGCTCTTTGCTGCTTTTGGATCTGGATGGATGTGGAAACTATGGGCATGGCCAACTACTGACTTCAGTAGATTGGCAGACTTATTATGTGCCCTCAATTTAAATTATTCGTGATGCCCTATTGTTTCCTAGCTCCGCTGAGATTTGTCTTGTGTCGATGAGAACATATCTAGTGCTCCCATCCCTTCGTATGCTACCGTTGCTACCATATAAAAAATGTATTTTATACATATCAAAAAATTATACTAAAAATTATGAGTGCTCATGAAGTATATCCCTACAACATCCCGAAATTTCATGTCCAAATTCGACATGAATACTGAGAAACAAAAAAGAGAAAATCAGCATGAATAGTGCTACCTAGTGTCACAAAAGACAAAATCAGAGGTTAGCACTATTCATGCTGATTTTTTCTTTTTTATTTCTCAGTGTCCATGTTGAATTTGGACATGAAATTTTAGGATGTTGTAGGGACATACTTCATGAGCACTCACAATTTTTGGTATAATTTTTTTGACATGTATAAAATACTGTTTTTATACGGTAGCAACCGTAGCATACAAAGGGGTGGGAGCACTAGATAGCCAATTTATTGTATATCAGCATGCAATCTCTCTAGTAATCCGGTTACCGTGGCAGTGAATATGGAGGGGCCTAGTCTTCTGCAGGGTGGATATTGTCTTCACTAGATTTTTCTGACTGTTCCTGTATTTCCTTACAAGAAACACCATCTCTTCAATCCAAGTCGTCTCTGAGATCAGAATACTATGTTTTAAAACAACTCATGTGTTTGATGAATATATATAGTATGCGTTTCTGTATTATATACTATTTTAGCCAGGGAGGCCATAACAATGTAACACTTTTCTATCGTATAATACTTGCATGCGGCCCTTCTTGATTGACTGTATTTTTTAATAATGATAGATTTTTAGTTTGCAGGAAGAGGCGCCGGTTTGAAAACCGGAAATATCTTATGAGAAAAGGGGGAACTGTTTAATGTTATCATGTCAAAACCTTTTAATTTTCCAATTTGTCAAAATGATCAATTTTCCAAGTTCCAGAGTATGTTTCTACAGATGAAAATATCCCATCGTTTGATGTTTTCCATGTCTTAAGTTTCACAACTTAGAAATTTAATGCCTGTTTTTTTGCTTATTTGAAAAAACTTGTATCTCACTTTTCTTCCATGGTTTTGAGGCTTTCCATGCAAGAAATTTTGCCTGGTTTAGTTATTTTTATATGTATAGGAAATGTGCCTGTGCGTTGCTACAGGTTAATTTTACTGATTTTTTTCAGCAACAATTTTACTGAGTATTCGGCGGGTGTCTTGCTAATGGCTGGAACTGCTCTCACTTGTACAGATGTAATTCTTCATACGTTCAATTGAGAAGAAGTTAGGTAAATAGAACGTAGAATATGTCTATCATTAAGTTTTGTGATCAAAGAATAGTAAACCAAAAAATCATACTTCCTCCGTTCCTTTCTATAGTGCCTATAGATTTTTGGCACGGAAATTAGCGCAAGAGTATTTTTTACACGAGGACCCCTAGCTAAACGATTTGAGATCAGACTAAAATTAGGGAAATCGATAACTTCCTAACTTACCGTAACAAATCTCACAAATATGTCTGGTTGACTCTCCATATATGTGCAGCCAGATTTAATTAAGGAAAGAAAAACATTACTTCCTAAATCTAAGCAATCCTTGGGGAGTGCATTAGGAATCTCAATTAACTGTTTCCTATTTTGTATGGATTTTTTTCCATGCATGTCGTGTGTGAGTTGACCGGTGGAGGGGGTAATTGAAAAAACCCAAACTACAGCCTTATATTGTGAAACAAATGCCAAAAATCTATAGGCACTATAGAAAGGAACGGAGGGAGTATCTAGCAATAGCATGAACACAATATTTGTGTGAGTGATAAAGAATAGCAAAATATTTGCAAGCCTGCATATGCCGATGTACACAACTGTAGTCTGCAGCTCCATTGAAGAAGGAAAATGCTTAGGATCCCCCGGGGGATCAAAGCGTTCCATCGTCCGCCTCCTGCCACGCACGATGCATCGTGGGCTCTCTCCTGGCACACACATGGTGGGCCCCACTGAACTGAGCGGTAGAAAAATTGCTGTTATCTTCTATAGTTCCGTCCGTCGGCTGCTCCTACCCTACGCACTTCGCCACTTCCGCAGATAGCTCCATGAGGCTGGTGCCAATGCATCACTGCCTATAGCCTCGCCACGTCAGCTTTTACCCTCACTCTCACCCCACTCTCACCTCACTCTCACCCCACGGTGCCAGTGCACGGGCTATAGTGTTAGCTCTTCACTTCTCTCTCCCTACCGCCTCCCTACCGCCCCCACTAGCACCGCTATCGCCTCCCTCTCGCCCCGCTCTCGCCTCCAACGCGGGCTATAGGCGGGCGGTACCGCGGCCGCCGGGCGGTGGAACCACCGCCCGCCGCTACCGTCTCTCCCGCCTACCGCCCCGCTACCGCCTTGCTGCGGGCGGTATCGCCCGCGCTATAGCCTGCGTTGGCACCAGCTTGATTGCTCTACTCCCGCGCGCGGCCGCCTTGCTCCGATGCTTGTTCGCCTTCCCTGCGCGCGGCCTCCGCCTCTCTCGACCTTCTCTCCATGCAGCCGCCGCACCATCGTCCGCCCCCATGCCGAGCTCCGGCTCCCCTGCATATGGCCGCCTTGATCTCCCGATCTCCTCCCCTGTCCCCTCCAGTCGTCGTGCCTCGCCTGCGTCGACGCCGAGCTCCGCCGGTCGAGCTTTTGCCTCTCGTACGCGCGGCGTCCTCGACGCCGACGCCGCCTCTCCATCGGCCGCGCGAATCCTGTGTCCCACCGCGGAGGGAACATCGGGGCGTCTTGCTACCTCCGCAGGCCTTGATGCCGGCAGCGGCCGGACTTGCTCCAATCGGCAGCCAGCCTCGCTACAATTGGCGTTCGGCCTTGCTGCTAGCGGCGACCGGACTTGCTCCAATCGGCGGTCTTCCTTGCTGCCGGCGGCGGCCGGACTTGCTACCGATGGCAACCGGACTTGCTCCAATGGGCGGCCGGCGTTGCTATCAGCGGCGACCGGACTTGCTCTAATGGCGGCCTGCGTTGCTACAATCGGTGGCAGGCCTTGCTGCCGGTGGCGATCGGCCTTGCTACCGCCGTCTGCCGACCTTGCTACAATGGGCGGCCGGCCTTGCTACCGCCGGCGTCGACCTTGCTACAATGGGCGGCCGGCGTTGCTACAATGGTATGGCTGCCGTCGTTGCTCCCAAGGCACGTTGGGCTGCTACTAGCTGTTACGTCGGTGACCACGCCGGATTCTCCGTCGATAGCTGTGGCCAAAGTAAGAGTGACGAGCACGGATGGAGGAGCTACAGTGGTGGAGGAGGGATGAACCACGAGGATGGCTCCTGCATCGACGACGCCCCTTTCAAAGTTCTCCGGTGACTCGACTTTTGGCTTCTCCGGCGAGGTCACCAACAGATAGATCATGCGCGGGCTGTAGGACTCCCAACCTCCCGTGACGAAAGCGAGAAATCTATCAGATTGGTGTCTTTATTTTTCTGCGTGGAAGCGTCAATCCGTGTTGGACGTTTCTGATTGCCCGCATCGTACGGCTGGCGACCCGGGGGATCTGAGATTTAATCCCCCGGGGGACGCTCAGCACTGTCCATTGAAGAAGTGAGGTGCCCACCAGCGCAAGGACTTGATTTTGGCTCAGCTTCGCCTCTGAACGCTCACTACGGGCCTCTTGGGCCTGATTGGTGGTCTGCACAGGATTCCAGCACGACTGCGCTAGTGAGATGGGCCTTCCTATGTTGTGCGAACGGGCCATAGGCCATGAAACGTAGTCGTTTGGTGGCCTATACAGAGTTTTTTTTTTGGCTCCGTGGAGATTTGGGCTCTGCCCGTTTGGTAGGTCGGTTTTCAGGCCTAGTAGCAGCCTATAACTGCCTAACTTTTGTTTGGTTGCAACCCAAAAACCGCTTCTGATTACCTCTTCCCTTCAGTGGTGAGGTTACCAACGATCAACAGCACAAGCAAAAACACAATCTGTTGCCTGCCAAAACCCACTGGCGAGCAGCGACGAGCAACACGAAGAGCCGGGAGGCTCCCAAGACTGCTGGTGGGCCCTGGTCCTCGGCAACGGCCCGCAATGCTCCGCACACGTCCCGGCGGTTGCAAGGGCTGCCTGACCTATACCTGGTCGAAGGTGTTGGATTGCTTCGATTAGCTTCCCATGGTAGACACGTAAACATTAAATACGAGCCCCGATCGGCTCTTAGGTTATCCTGTGGATCAGCTCAAAGAGCCGATTGCCCCATGGTTCACGTTGGATTTACAATGACATGGGGATCCTGCTTTATCAATACAAAGTTAAATCAATCTACGACAGTTTAGGGTTTTCACCGCATAACCGGAACATCCTACACGTAGTTGAGCCTAGCAGATACGAAAGATGATAGAAAACTAGTCCTAAAAGAGGCCTAAAAACCAACATGAAGTCAATTCCCGGAACAATCCCTTCTAGGACTAGCAAACCACGCCTCACGCACTACCGGATCGTTCAACCCGTTTGCAAGGCCTAACCATGCGGATATCAAACTAATCCTTGAAGAACAAGGAACAACTATAACAGATCAGATCTACTAAATAAAGAAGAAGCAAGGTGCTGCCCTTACACCTAAGATTAGGTGTAAAGGCAGCTAGATATCGAGGGGTCGCATAGCTAAGCAAACGTATTCAGAAAAACATCGATGCAAGCCCCAAAACATCTATGATAAGGGTGTTACTCGCCATCAACAAGGCTTCACGAGCAACACCAGATAACGAATAAACGATACTGCCTAGATCGCAAGATGCGATCTAGGCAGCATGATGCTTACCCGGAAGAAACCCTCGAAACAAGGGGTGGCGATGCGCCTGGATTGTGTTTGTTGTGAACGTGGTCGTCGTCCTTTCTCAATAACCCTAGGTACATATTTATAGTCCGTGGACTTTCTAATTCGGGAATAAACCTAACCGTGTACGAGCTAAACTCTATCTCTTAATTCTAATCTACCATAATATACAGATACACGGGCAATCTAGCCCAAACTCTCGTACAAAGCCGCTTCAGAGACACTTTATATGCAAGTCCTCTAAGCCCATCTCGATCACGGCCCATCTCTTGATCCGGTTAAAATCTGGTGATAACACATGCCCCCCTGGTTTTGGTAATGATAATTTCAAAACCACTATGTTTTTTCTTCGTAGGGTCACGTCGTGGCAGAGTAGAACCATCACAGTATCCTTTCATCATGATGCCTTGCCTTCTCAACTTCTCTGCATGATTTGACAGTTTTGGCACCATGTCCTCGGAAACCGCCTTAGCATTAAATCTCCACTATATCCCCTTTATTTAACCGCATCGAGCAGTTCGCTTCTTCATCCCCCTGCCCCGCATTAGCCATCGGAAAACCCTCCTTCGCACCATGGATTCCTCCTCCTCCTCCTCTGCCTCATCGGGTCTTTCCTCCCTCTCCTCTTCCTCTCGTGAGCCGACGGCTCGTTGGCGGCGCACGATATCCTCGCCCCAACGACATGGGACAAGGAGGACCACGATTCCTCCGTCTGGTCCGAGGATGACAAGTCCTTGACCGACGGAGAAGACGACTTCCAGTTCCTCGTCGATGGGGAGCTGGAGGCGGAGAGTGAGGATGACTCCTTCTCCTGGGACGACTTCACCCTCCGACGAGGAGGAGGAAGAGGAGGATGACACCTCCTCCGACGAGCCGCCGGCAAAGCGCTTCCGCGCCGGGTCGGACGCCGCCGCCGCCGACGACGACGAGGGGGAAGAGGCCCCTGCCGAGGGCTACGGCAGCAGCGACGAGGAGCCGCCGGCAGCAGGCCACGGCAGCCACGACGGCGACGACGAGGGCAGCGACGCCCTTAGACTAGGACTACTAGCATAGGACTAGTAGTAGTAATCGGCTCTTTTGTTCTTCCTCTCCTGAGCAATCGGCTCTTCTCTGTAAAAATCCTCTTTATTAATGAAGAAAATGTTTCTATGTCGATTTTGCCTTCATATCAATTTTGCCGATTGTCAAGCAGTCAACGCGCAAAGAGCCGATGGCAGCGCATCGGCCTTTACCATAAAACGCGAGTAAGGCCAAATCAGTTGCCTATTTCAAACGGTAACCTGCAACCCTTGTCTAAAAGAGTAAACTCAGATCCCCAAATCGCCGTTCGAACAGATCCAACTTACAGCCACGCGAATCTCAGATCTCAAACGCGCAGATTCAACTCCGCAGCAAATCCAATGGCCGAATCATCCAACGCCAACGCTACGGTCTCTGGCCTGAAGGTAATCCTCAACCACTCCTCTCTATCCGAGCATAGTGTTAGAATTAACAGCAAACATCTGAATTAATGTCTCATTCCGTCATTAATTTTTAGGCATCAGACATTCTACTACCGCATCCTTCTCTTCCAAATTCCCTCTGTCTTGGCCCTCGTTCTACTGAGAGTCCTGCCCATTTGATTTCATGCGAGGCCAATAGAATTCCCTTCGTAAACCAGAATTTAGATCTAACTTCTTGGGCCGACTGCTTACGAGCCTGGCCTAATCCTCCTGAAGATTGGGTTTCATGGTACAATAGGATATCCAAAACTCACCAAGCCACCTGGGAAACCACAGGAATAGCCGATGCTTTAGCTTTATCACTGTCTCCACTCGAGAAACATGAAAACCTTCTGAAAACCATCGGCTACTTTTGGTCTGATGCTTTGAATTGCTTCATGTTTGGCCATGGCCCCATGACACCAACCCTTCTAGACGTGGCCATGATCACTGGTCTAGACATTGCATCCCCAAGCCCTTCGCTTTTATGCTGCCAAAGGTTCCTTTCACACTCTCTCCAAAACAGAGTGCACAAACTGGGGCGCTTATCTTCGACGCCACATGAAAAACAAAGGCCCCGTAACAGAGAAAGAACACACGGCCTTCCTGAACTGGTGGAACATTTCATATTCTGTGGCCCTTCACTTGCTCCAACCAAGAATTATCTTTCCTTGGCCTATGAACTTGCTGAGGCACCCAGCTTGGCATTGGCAAACTGTTCCTTGGAGAGGTCTATCGATATCTCCAATTAATGTCTGTCAAACTGTTTTCCCAAAGACAGTCAAAACAGGAGGTCCCTGGTGGTTTATTCAACTATGGGCTCAGCTGTATTTCCAGCACCACATCCCAAGCTTCCCACTTCTGGCCACTCGCACCTTTCTAGATACCAACGGGAAGCAAATCCGATGCACTAGCTACGACCAGGCTCTGTATAGCCTTCCAGGCAGTAAACTGACCCTCAAGGAAGCATTGGAGTGGTTCAGAATTTTCTACCAAGGCCTGGATAATCCTCTCTTCTTTCCTTATACGGAATGTGAACATTTTGAAAATCCAGTTTCCTTCAGGCTAGACAGCTTTGCCGATGACGCCAGCACCCGGCAATTGTATTCCATCATGATCCGTCCCTGCTTCCTTCCAGTTGGCATGAGCACCTCAAACAGGATCATCAAACCTGGTTATGAGTCTTATCAGCCGGTCGTAGCAGCCCGGCAGCTTGGTCTTGGGCAGGTATCTCCCCATTTCTTCCTCCACCACTTAACAGAGAGTAGAGCTGAACTGCCCGATGTTCTCACCGGTCAGAGATGCTACTCTTTCTTTGATGCTCTAGCCATTCCAATCCCTCACAACCTCTCTTTCACCTCATCAACCGATGGTTTTGAGACCTGGTGGTCAATGTGGAAGACTCATGCCTTCAGGAGAGCTCTGGGACCATTGCTGAAACAACTTGATGCTGAATATGATATCCCTGCAGAACAGGTACCACTACTCACGAATTATCTTGAAGTGGCTCACAATGATTTCTTTCCTTTTATAATCCTGCTCTGTCTTCTTGCAGCAACAAGATGGTCCAGAACCTGTACATGAGGACGGCTCTCCTTTCAAATTCCTCCCACCAGCTCCGGTGGTCCTCTTCTGCAAAAACTCACCTCCCTTGAAAAAGGTCGTGATGCAGGGCCAGCCGATTTCACCAAAATCAGCTTCCAAGAGAGAGCATCTTCTAGGCCAGCTGCCCCCCGAGCCTCAGCTAAGGCGAGAACAGCAGTGAAGAAAGTAGCTGCCAGGAAGACCTTGAAGCGCCAAAACCCTACTCCAGCCCAAGAAAGTTTGCACGTAAGCTGATCCATGCCTTGGCTGATTTCATCTATCCTTCTAGGCTTCTGCAACATGCTTGTATTTCTTTTACAGACTCTGAAGAAAACTCCAGGAGGAGACACAGTCCAGTCGAAGGGACTCGAGCTCGGGAACTCGGGAAAACCACCACGCAGAGCCAGCCAGACTTGCCACCGTCGGCTTCCAAGAAAAGGTCAGCTCCTGAACCTGCTGCTTCCCAAGCTCCAATCAAAGCAGGGCAGGGCGGATTACGCACAAAGAGCCGATGCATCAAGAGAGCTCGCAAGGAACCACGAACCTCTTCATCAAACCAGGAGGTTTTGGATGTAATTACCCTCCTTACTCTCCTTGGCTCATATTTCATGCTAACCTGTTACTGTTCTCATCGGCTAACCACTTCCTATGCAGACTGATGACACCTCTAGTGGGGAAGTCGAGGAAGTATTGATGCCATCCGCCACCCTGGACCTAGCAACTCCTGACAGTGTAGCTGACAAGGTTGCCACCTTGGCCAAGCCCACAGCAGAAACACAAGAGCCGATCACCTCTTCATCGGCGTTCCTCTGGTCTTAGGAGGTACACTCCCTTTCCTTAGCTCTACCTTTCTCTTTCGCTGTATACTGACGTTGTTCTTGTCGTTTGTCAGGGTAATGACCTCTCAAGCTTACTAACGTTCGACCCTGAATCCATCGAACCAGCTACATCTAAGGCAAGTGAAGAGCCAGGACCCAGCACTACACATGGCCAACTCCAGCATCTCAAGGCCCTGCTCTCCTCCTCAATTGAGACCTTGGTTGAAAACCCCGAAGAAGTGAAAAGCATTCTTGAAGACGTCCAGCCTCATCTCCCGGTGACGTTGCAGGTGAAACTCTGGCCAGTTGTGACTCTGTCTGCCTACAGGTCAAGGGTGAAATTGGCTCATCAGAGAATCGCCTGCCCCTTCCGTTGAAAGCCGATATTGCAGACAAATGTCAGCGGCTTAATGAGAAGAAGGCAGCTTTGGACGCCAAAACGACACTGTCAGCAGACGAACTTGAGACCTTGCGAAAGGAGTTGGAGGACCTTGAAGAGAGGGTCCAGGCAACCAAACAGCTCATCCAAGATAAGGAAGCCCTAATTGCCCACTCCCACGAGGAAGCAGAAGGCCTCAAAGCTGAACGAAGACTGATCTGGCCGAAATACGTGTCTGAACAAGCAGATGGTGACAAGGACGAAGATGATGAGGCCGAGATCGCCGAGGTGGATCGTGTTCGTGCTGACGCCCTCCATGCTCTTGAGGCATTCCTTCGTAGAGCTTCTCTATGTGCCCTGATAACTGCTCAATTGAGCTTGTACCTCTGCTTGTAACAGTTTATACCTCTTGAGTCGATGGCTGTACATCGGCTGTTTTATAATTTTTTTATTGGCCGATTTCATGTGTCGGCCCCCATGTTTCACTGTCCATCATCCCACATACTTGGGAAATATTTCTTGAGATGCTGGCCATTGACAACCCCTGGGAACATGCTTCGTGGCCTCATATCTTACCCATTCAGGTGCCCCCGAGCCGAATCTTTCAAGTAATTGAAGATATCGGCTTTCTAGTAATCCGGTTCCAGGAACTGTACCTGAACATCGGCTCCACCTGCTAGCTCGATATTGTGCTCTATCATGGCTACGTGACATGCTTGAGGTGAGATCCTTGCTTTTTATTTTTGGGGCCGATCGCAGGATCGGCCTTGCCACGTACGTCCATTGCCTCTGGTGTTGCTACTCCGTCAGGCCGGTGGATAAGACCAGCCTCACCCCGTTTTTTGAAGCTTCGATGCGCTCACAGCCGTCCAAACTGATTCCAGAGATCGGCTCTTGGTCGTCTGCATCCCAAATATTCATGCCAGCTAGTGAGATCTCGATCGAGTCATCATGAACGACCTCTACTTCATCTCCATCCCACTGTATCGCATTGCATCGTGGATGGAATGCAGCAGCTGGCGTGAATCCAATCCCTCCCTAGCAGACAGCGTAGGTGCTTTTGCTGCCGACGATGAAGAATGACGTAGGGATAGTTTTCGGCCCACGGTTAGATCTACGTTCAGAACGCCTTGCGCTTCTGATGCTTGGCCGTTGAAATCGCTTAGTGTGACGTTGGTATTGATCAGGTCTGCGTTAGAGCGTCCCAAACGCCGTAGCATGGAGTATGGCATTATATTGACTGCCGCTCCCGTGTCAACTAACATCTTGTTGACAGGCTGCCCATTGATATAACCTCTTAGGTATAGGGCCTTCAAGTGCCTGTAGCTCCTCTCTCGTGGCTTTTCAAAGATAACTGGCCGTGGACCGCAGTCAAACTGTGCTACTGGCACTTCTTCAGTTCCTGGAGCACAAAACTCCGACGGGAGTATGAACACCATGTTTGTGCCAGCTGATGCCTTCGCATCGGCTTTCGCTTGTTTGGGGCGCCATTCTTTCTTCTGCGGACGCGTCTCTGTCTCCAACGTTTGCTGAATTTTACGGCCAGGCGCGCCTTCCTCAACGTGTACAGGTACTGCGCCTCGGCTTCCTCCAAGTTACGTAGCCTCTGAACCCTCCGCTTTTGGGAATGACTGAGTCCATCAGGGCACCACCTTGGCCGGTGGTACCTATCTTCTTCCTCATCTTCTGACTCTTCGAAGTCTTCATCTCGAGATGACTCAGCTCGTCTGTTCTGAGGTGGGAGAGGCCCTAGACGCTTGAACACTGAAACCTCACTTGCACCCTTCTTCTGCTGTCTACATTCTGGCGCGTTGTCGATTGTAGGCAATCGGCTCATTCCTGAGTCCCAGCAGTGTTTGAAGAAAGGACAATCCCAGTGCCTGTCCACGTCTTCCTGCTCTCTTGACTTCTCCTTAGCGCAGTGCTCATATCTTTCGTCGTTTCTATCATACCGACGATATTTCCTGCTGTCAACATCAGACCGACGATATCTTTCGTCATCCATGTCGTACCGCCGACGTCGGTCGTACTGATGCTCATACTTATTCAGGAGATGCGCGGAGAGCGGTCGTTGGTACCGCACGTTTCTCACTTGTTCCTCAGTGAGGTACCGTCTGTCATCATATTGGGGCCGGTCGCGTGGATCGGAATCCTTCTTATCCTTGCCGCGGGAGTGACCGCTTTCTTCTTTATCCTTGCCATGTCGCTCTATAGGCCCTGCCATGTTAACCTCGAATGAGAAGCCTGGCGCGCACCCCGTGGAGTGATTGAGTTCCACCATGTTAACACTAGGAAAGGGGTGCGTGTCTACTTTCATGGCAAACTGACCGAGGATCAGACGGCCCTGTTCTATCGCCATTTGGATCTGCCGACGCAACTCCTTGCAGTCATTGGTGGCGTGGGTGAACGAGTGATGCCACTTGCAGTATGGTCTCCCGTTCATTTCTTGCGTCGTGGGGAATTTATGGCCTTCGGGTAACTTCAGCTGCTTCTCTTTCAGCAATAAATCGAATATCTGCTCAGTTTTGCTTATATCGAAGTCAAACCCTTTTGCAGGCCCTGGTTGTTTCACCCATTTGCAGGACACGGGGACTCCCCCCCGAGCCCATTCAGCCACGGCGACTTCCTGATCTTCTGCAAAATCTTCAACTTCATCTGCCTCGACCAGGCCTATCGGGCGCTTGAACTTATCTTGGTACAATTCTGGCGCTGTTCATACAATGTTAATTTCTGAACCATGTGTGCCAAATTGTATTCCACTTGGAAAGCCAGATCTTTGATCGGCGCCGCGAGGCCTACCACCGCCAGATCGACCGCTTCGCTAAACGAACCGAATAGCATCGGTTCTTGACAGTCCTGAAACGCTGAATGTAATCGACACCGTCTCTCCCTGCTTCTGCCGGACTTGCGTCAGATCGGCAATGCCAGCCTCGGTAGCTTCTGAGTGATACTGTACATGAAATTGCTCTTCCAGTTGCTTCCATGTCCGGACTGAATCTGGTGGCAACGAGGTGTACCACCCAAAAGCCGGTCCCGTGAGAGATTGCGCGAAAAACCTCACACGTAGCTGATCCGATGCTGAAATCATGCCCAACTGTGCTAAATATCGGCTCACATGCTCAATGGAGCTAGACCCTTCTGATCCACTAAACTTTGAGAATTCAGGGAGCCGATACTTGGGCGGCAGCGGGATCAGGTCATATTCGTTGGGATACGGCTTGGAATAGCCGATTGTTCTCCTTTTTGGCAGGATACCGAACTGGTCTCTCAAGATCGTGCTGATTTGCTCCATGGTATGAGCTGCAGGGGTTGAGCTTTCATGACTCGTTCCAGTGGCATATTTAGCTAGCCACGCCTGTTTATCGGCGTCTGTTCCGGAAATCCCTCCTGCTGTAATCTGGTTCGTGCGCCCAATTGTTGCACCGCACGTATGTGCACACGTATCCATGTGGGATCTCTTTAGGTGGCTCATACAGGAATTGGTAATCGCCAGGATCACCTCCAACCTTGTAGACGACGTAAGCCGGTGAACCCTGTGGCTCCGGAGCTGCAAGCGCGAATGGTAGTTGCGGTCTGGTGTGGAACGGTGCCTCTCCCTGGTGAGTTCCTGAACCACTCGCATCGCAATACGCTCCAAAGCGTTCACCAGGCTCTCAGAATGACGGTGTAGAGAATGAGCCACCATATAATTAACTTCTTGGCGCAGAGCTCTGGTGCGTTCCTCCGAAGGGAGAGACAGATCTACTCCATCGAGAACGCCCGGGTGTGAATCCTTTGAACCTAATGCCATGTGCACAGGTCCTTTCGAAAGAGCCGATGAGATCGGCTTCGAAGAGAGCCTTAAGCTCATCATATTTCTTCTTGTGTTCCGCAGGCAGATCTTCATACTTGACTAGTTCGTCCGACATCGTAGCTGCAGATGTTGACGTAGTTGGCGTAGTTGGTGTAGAGTGTCCCACCGGGCGTGCCAGAATGTGTTGCCTGCCAAAACCCACCGGCGAGCAGCGACGAGCAACACGAAGAGCCGGGAGGCTCCCAAGACTGGTGGGCCCTGGTCCCTGGCAACGGCCCGCAATGCTCCGGCACACGTCCCGGCGGTTGCATGCCACCTGACCTATACCTGGTCAGGAAGGTGTTGGATTGCTTCGATTAGCTTCCTGCATGGTAGACACGTAAACATTAAATACGAGCCCCGATCGGCTCTTAGGTTATCCTGTGGATCGGCTCAAAGAGTCGATTGCCCCATGGTTCACGTTGGATTTACAATGACATGGGGATCCTGCTTTATCAATACAAAGTTAAATCAATCTACGACAGTTTAGGGTTTTCACCGCATAACCGGAACATCCTACACGTAGTTGAGCCTAGCAGATACGAAAGATGATAGAAAACTAGTCCTAAAAGAGGCCTAAAAACCAACATGAAGTCAATTCCCGGAACAATCCCTTCTAGGACTAGCAAACCACGCCTCACGCACTACCGGATCGTTCAACCCGTTTGCAAGGCCTAACCATGCGGATATCAAACTAATCCTTGAACAACAAGGAACAACTATAACAGATCAGATCTACTAAATAAAGAAGAAGCAAGGTGCTGCCCTTACACCTAAGATTAGGTGTAAAGGCAGCTAGATATCGAGGGGTCGCATAGCTAAGCAAACGTATTCAGAAAAACATCGATGCAAGCCCCAAAACATCTATGATAAGGGTGTTACTCGCCATCAACAAGGCTTCAGTACGAGCAACACCAGATAACGAATAAACCAATACTGCCTAGATCGCAAGATGCGATCTAGGCAGCATGATGCTTACCCGGAAGAAACCCTCGAAACAAGGGGTGGCGATGCGCCTGGATTGTGTTTGTTGTGAACGTGGTCGTCGTCCTTTCTCAATAACCCTAGGTACATATTTATAGTCCGTGGACTTTCTAATTCGGGAATAAACCTAACCGTGTACGAGCTAAACTCTATCTCTTAATTCTAATCTACCATAATATACAGATACACGGGCAATCTAGCCCAAACTCTCGTACAAAGTCGCTTCAGAGACACTTTATACGCAAGTCCTCTAAGCCCATCTCGATCACGGCCCATCTCTTGATCCGGTTAAAATCTGGTGATAACACAATCATAGACGACACACAACTTAGCACTGATCATAGACGACACAAGTTCACGACACACCATTGTTCTGACACGATCATAGTTCAGGACACAACAGACATGATCATAGTTCAGCACACTTGAAACGAACAACAACTAGACACGACATGGTACCAGGTTAGCTTCAGACATGATGCTCGGAGACGACACACCTGGTGTCATCGCCATGGTACGGGCACCTGCTCACCACCTCAGTGCAGGTGTGGTCGAAGATGACCACACTATACTCGAAGGAGGACACCTTCTTGAAGGTGAGGAACTGGCCTACCTTGAGCTAATGGGCGATGGCGAATGCCGCCCACCCCTGGTCGATGAATGCGTCCTTGCCTTCTCTCCTCGTAGTCATCCTCCTGTTGCATCCAATGTTGGTGGTGACGATGATGTTGGAAGAGATTTCTCCGAACCACTTGACGAAAGCTTGAGGGATCATGAGCCGACCGAAGGTGGGCTTGAAGATCATGCGGAGGAAGTGGTCCGGCCCTACGTCGTGGTGGAAGTGGCAAATGTTAGCCGGCCTTCCACAGCACTTCTTCGCCGGTCCCTCGCCGGGAACATCAGCAGGTGATCCAAGCATGATCTTCTTAGTCTGCCACACAAACACATGCTATTAGTGCCTGCTCACAAGTAGTTTAGATGAAAACATACATTAATTGATAACATTAGTAAGGCCTCATACATTGCCTCACACAGCAGGCATAGGGAGTGGCCACAAACTAAGTGTAGTGTGCGACGACTGTGCCAGACATGACTAAGTTTGAGGCCATCACCTAGACTTTCATTGTGCCTTTGTTGAATCATTGGCCAACGCAAATGAGGCCTCATAGATTTGGTCACATGGCAGGCAGAGGGATTGTCCCCAAACTAAGTCTAGTGTGCAAGGAAAATTGCACACACGAGTAAGTTTGAAGGCAGCATCTTGCCTTTCATTGTGCCATTGTTCAATCATTGGCCAATGCACTACACAAACAAAAAGAGGCCTCATATATAGGATCACACGGCAGGCAAAGAGACTGTCCACAAACTAAGTCTAGTGTGCAAGTAATATGACACACATGGCTAAGTTTGAGGGCAGCACCATGCCTTCCGTTATGCCATTGTTCAATCATTAGCCTATGCACTAGACAAACCAAAATAAGGCCTCATATATTGGATCAAACGGTAGGCAGAGGGACTGCCCACAAACTAAGTCGAGTGTGCAACGAATATGACACACATGGCTAAGTTTGAGGGCAGTCCCTTGCCTTCTGTTGTGTCATTGTTCAATCATTGGCCAATGCAGAACTGAAGAAGCAGAAACATGCAAAGCAAGGTACCATAGGCCTTATAATCATGACATATGGAGGAGATTTTTGATCAGAACCAACGGCATGGTCATGTTGAGTCATGCCATAGGTTCTGATCAATCATATCCTCATACTATGATCCCAGGTTATAATCATCGGCCTTGTTCAATCAGAAACAACACAAGTAGCAGTTCAAATTGAGTACATTACGAGTGGTACTTAGGGTACATTACAAATTCTACTTAGGGTACATTACAAATTCTACTTAGGGTACATTACAAATTCTCCTACAGTACATCTAGGACACATTCATCACTCATCATAAATAGCCTTGATCCTCTTGAGCTTATCCTTGATTGCAAAGTTCACTTGGAGCAGATCGTATATGCCGCACTCTAGCTTTCTCTTCTTAGCCTTCAAAGCCTTTCTCTCTGCCTCCAATTCCTGTTTCTTAGCCCTCATCACTTGTGATTGTGTTCTTTGCAGATTCTTCAGCTGAGCAACTTTGTTCCTCAAGTCCTCCTACTCCTCTTGCGTCTGAAGAAACTAGCACGACTCAGCTTAATCTTTCACACAGAAATCACAACATACTGTACCCCAGCACAAAAAACCTTTCCCCCTTTGCATGCACAGTGAAATCTGACAGTTTCACCAATCGACAGTCCGCTCTAGGAAGGATCTACCGTGATTGGAGATTAGAGTAACAGATTTAAGCAAATCGAGACCGTGAATAGCAAGAACTGGACAAGCACAACAAGCAATGGCGACAAACACCTTGCAAACATCTATCTGAACCCTATCTTAATGGAAACCCTAGCAGATCTAATCTGCATGTCGTCGCAAATGCCCGAGCATGGCCTGTTCTGGCACAATGAGTAAGAAGGTGCGAAGCAGAGGTCGTTACCGCCATTGTTCCGGCCGAGGAAGAGGCCGAGTTCACGGCCGAACTCGAGATGCCGATGAAGACTGCAGAGTTGGCTACGGTCGATGTCGTGGTGCTGCTCGCCGACGTCTCCTCCTTCGGTATCGGTGCTCCTCCTTGCAGCGGTGCGGTGGATTGGTCGGTGGGAGGGGAACCGCCTGGTGATGTGACAGTTTGGGGGGGGGGGGGTGAGAGTGCGGTCCCGAGTGAGAGGAAAGAGAGGGGATCAGTGAGGCTAATTATGGCACATGTTCCCGAAGCGACGTCGCGTTTCCGTCTCCCTTCCCCACGTGTGCAACCTTCTGGCCACAACGGGCCTAGCTCCAGAGAAACTGTCATTTCGGGCGTTCCTCCAGGCCCTGTCCAGGGGTGCTTTGAGAACCGGTTAATGCAAAAACACGGGTGAGTCCAGGCAACCAAACGTGCCGAAAATTGTTGGACCAATGCGAGCCAAGGAGCATGCAGGTAACCAAACACGCCTTACATGTAAACGAATTAACTGATTTGGGTAAACCTTGGACGCTCACTCCTAGTAGTAGATTAAATAAAGTTGATTTCTAGATTGCTAATCTCAGAGCAAGATTATGTAAATTGACGGAATTGAGACGTCATGAAGGACGATGGTGGTCATTGGTCAGCGTATCAGCTTGGGTGGCTCCGGGACCAATTGACCGTCATACACCGGGGTGCCGGGTGACCGACGGCGACGGCAAGCCCTCGGGCCAAGCTCACCCATAGCATCACAGAAAAAATGAGATGAAGTACCATTAGGCCTTATAATATCATGACATATTGAGGAGATGTTTGATCAGAACCAATAGCATGGTCATGTTGAGTCATGCATAGGTTCTAATCAATCATCTTCTCATACTATGATCCCAGGTTATAATCATCGGCCTTGTTCAATCACAAACAACATAAATAGCAGTTCAAATTGAGTACATTACGAGTGGTACTTAGGGTACATTACAAATTCTCATACAGTACATCTAGGACACATTCATCACTCATCACAAATAGCTTTGATCCTCTTGAGCTTATCCTTGATTGCAAAGTTCACTTGGAGCAGATCGTATATGCCGTACTCTAGTTTTCTCTTCTCAGCCTTCAAAGCCTTTCTCTCTGCCTCTAAGTCATGTTTCTTAGCCCTCATCACTTGTGCTTGTGTTCTTTACAGATTCTTCAGATGAGCAACTTCGTTCCTCAAGTTCTCCCACTACTCTTGCGTATGACGAAACTAGCACGACTTAACTTAATCTTTCTTCAGTTGAACTACCATTAGGGACACAGACCTAGAGAAAATTTGAGAAACATAAGTACCGGTAACCGAACTGTACTGATAGAGAAGTGGAGGGAAAGCATCCGGAAACAAAGTCCCTAATGGTAGTTCATCTCATTATTCTAGCATCACAGAGAAAATAATTTATCTTTCAAACCGTTTATCTAATTTATGATCTGTTTGCACCACCGCGTTGGTCTGAATGAAACTTCAGAATTAGATCTCATGTTGTTATGTTTTGAAGAATTTTTTTGTCGCATTAGTTACCAGATTAAAATCAAATAGCTCCCACAATAATTGTACATGGTTATTAAATAACTTTTTACATGTTTTACATGAACAATGCATTAGTATGCGCACCTACAGTTTGATGTGAAGATGTTTTTTGGTCAAACCAATATCCAGGTTATAGTAATATGGTTATCAAATTAGCAATGAATAATTGCTACAATAATTATACATGGTTATCGGATAGTTTTTACCCATTTTTAAATATTGCAATGATATGTACAACTAATGAATGTGAATTCTAGTGTCTCTAAGACCTAATACATGATATCATTTCACACAAGTTTGGTATCATGGAGCTTTACATTGGTGAAAAAAAGTTCGGCCGCTAAGTAGTGAATAATCTGGCAAACTAGTGATAACAATCGTGCAATTACTGATGAAAAAAAGTTCATAGAATATACCAATATAAGATCTAGTTTAGAAAATCTCTTCGCGACTAAGCCCACGGTCAAAACACGGATTTTCAAATGGGTTCACGGTTTGAGAGGTTTGAGAGATATTTTTTTAATTTAGACATTAATAAGAATCTAGATGATGTCATTGCACATATCACTGCATACATGCACATTAGGGAAGGGAATTCGCCGCACAGACCACGCCTTGGTGCGGCGCCGCCGCGTAGTACAGTCCAAGAAAAATAGCGAACCGGCAAGCAACAGACAACGAACCGGTAAGATGGCAATATGGTTATAGTATGATGTTTGGGAGAAGGTACACTAGTAGGAAACTAGCTATAGATGGGATTCTATTTCTGTGTTACACTAGTAGGAAACTAGCTATAGAAATAGCTTATTTTTGTGACGCACCTGGCACGCATGCGCCACAGAAATTTGGTAGGGTCCGCACCCGGTTAGTCCCAATCATTGGTTTCGCTATTTCTATGGTGCACAAGACCACATGCGCCACATAATTAAGGCATTATGTGACGCACCCTGGTGCGCCACCGAAATAAGACACTCTGTGACGCACCAGGCTGGGTGCGCCACAGAAATAAGACTTTCTGTGGCGCACGTGGGTTGGTGCGCCACAGAAATTACACATTTCTCTGACGCACATGAGTTCCATGCGCCACAGAAGTTTTTTTTTTGCTCCCCACACAACTCCCCACTGGATCGCCTTTTTTAGCTATGTAAAATACAAAAAAAATAGATATAAATTTCAAAAAATAAAATCCTTCTAGGTGCCTATGTATTATGTCATCTAGTACAATTGAGAATTAACAAACATGAATTTAGAATTTTTTGTAAAATTATGTTGCAAAATAATCAAAATGGATTTGTGGTTGCATACCGAAAAAAAACGCACAATATATCAAAATGACCGGGAGAAAATTTGACATCCCACTTCACCAGGGGCTTGCCCGATTAGATAATTTTTAGAATCTCAAAATTCGAAAAGAGCAAAAAAGATACGACAAAGTCAAGATTTTTTCATGCAAAAATAAAAAAATCGAAAAAAAACTTCTGTGTCGCACCTCACTCATATGCTCCACATAAGTGTTGAGCCGAATTTTGAATTTCGGAGGCCCCATTTTCCTCCTCTTCTCCTCCACTTCTCCCTTTTTCTCCCTTCTCCTCTTTCTCCTCCCTTCTCCTCCCACCACCTCCTCCACACACACCCGACAACCTCCTTCTACTCTGGCGATCACCTCCTCCTCCGGCGACCACCTCCGACGACGACGACCTCCTCCTCCTTCTCTGGTGACCTACTCCGGCGACCTCCTCCGGCGACCACCACCACCACCTCCTCCACCACCACCACCTTCTCCTCCTCCACCACCACCACCACCTCCTCCTCCTCCACCACCATCTCCTCCACCACCACCACCACCACCACCACCTCCTTCTCCACCACCTCCTCGTACTCCACCACCACCTCCTCCAGCCGGCCTCCTTCTCCACCCACCCCACCCACCCACCTTCGGCGATCTTCCGGCAAAATTTCAAAAAAAAATCGGCGACCACAGATCTAGATCTAGATCTGGCCGCTATTTTTTTTAGATTCAAAAAAAGTTTATGTGGCACACCACCGTCGGTGCGCCACAGAAATAAGACTTTCTCTTTATGTGGTGCACTTGGTGCGCCACAGAAATAAGACTTTCTGTGGCGCATGGGCAGATGCGCCACAAAATTCTTATTTTTGTGGCGAAGATTCTGCAGCGCACCCCATGCGCCACATAATATACATTTTGGTGCGCCACTAATGAGACTTTTCCTACTAGTGGTAAAACAGTAAAAAAAATCGAATGAACAAGAAGCCTTATTTTCTTTACAATTAGGTATATATAGATTGAATTCAAACATAACTTGTGTAGTTCAAATTCACGAGTATTTGTTTTTTCCTAAAGAATAAACTATTCGTACGAGGTTGGAGATTCACTAGCAACTTCCTGCTTAGGTGACCGCGCCTCATCCGCCAATGAGTTCGCCCTCACGATAGTCTCCCCAAATGCCTTCACGCTTTTGTTTTTCTTTTCCTTCTCAGAGAACTCTAACAGATGCCGCAAGTTAAGGCATCGTTTTTCGCGTGCGCTATCTGCGTTTACGGTACACGGATGATTGTTGCCAATCTAGATGTCCAAAATGATTAGATTAAAATTTTAGTGCTTTTACAGAAGCTGCATTTTAGGGTGCGGCAAACACTAACTCTGAATTCTAATACCCCTTAGATTCATATTGTTTGATGCTAATATAGATGTATCTAGACGTATTTTAGTTATAGATATATTCATTTTAGCATCAAGTAATATGAAGAGAAAATACTAAATTTTCAGAGTGAAACAACACTGAAACTCAGAGCAAACGCAAATAAACACATAATTTAAACACTGTAGATAGAAACACTGAAATTTATTCGAAGCTAAAGCTAAAGCTAATCCTAATCATTGTCGGTGTCTTCCTTGTTAGGAAGGTGTCGAGCCAGCAGTCATCATTGTTGGCATCATCATTGTTGGCGATGGTCGGTAGTCCCAGCTCCGTGAGCCGGTACTGCTCGTCGAAGAAGGCCTTCGCGGCCCTCTGCTCTACCTTCTTCTCCGCCTAATAATTATTCTAGTACTCAACGAAATTCGCGATGTAGGCGCCTCCACTCCGCAATGCGGCGCTTGTCCGCCTCCACCAGCTGCTGCACCGCCCTTGCATGGCGGCACTCGTCCTCCGCCGAAACCCTTTTATCGCTTCCTTTTTTAAAAATTTATGTTCATATAGCAGTCAAAGTTGCCTTAAGGCTCAAGGATGGCGCAAGCATCTCCGCCATCTCGCGGTTGGGGATTTCGGGGAAGTTTAATAAGAGGCACGGCCGGCCAAACCACAACGTGGCATCATTGTAGGCACGTGCCGCTTGATGGTGGGTGTCAAAGGCCCCCCTACCAATACCGCTGCCCGCCGGCGGAGATTTCCGACGCGCAGTTTTTGGCAGGGCGCTCATGGACTCCGAAGAATCCGTCGGAGCTGCAAGGGACCCGTCCATTTCCTTTTTCCCCAAATACACAAGCTGCACCATCGACCTAGCACCGCTGCCTGCCCCGCCGTCCGCTGCCCCCTTGCCGCCCGACTGGCCGTCGTCCCCCTCGCCACCCAATATTGGCTCCCGCACCGGCCGGCCACATGCCCGCCGCTCCGCCACCTTCGGCACGAGCCGACACCGGCCGGCCGCCTCCTGTCAACCGCCATAGCCCTCGCGCCCGGCCGTCCGCCCGCCCTGCCGCGGAAAACGCGGCCCCGAGAGGAGGTTGCCCGGCTCCGCCCCGAGCTCGGCCGCAGGCGGCCGCAGCGTCCCATGCTCCGCATGCGGCCCCGTTGTACTCCTGCTCCCGAAGATTAGCCTAAAATTGGCCAGCTTCATTTGCTGAAGGGAACCAACTGGCTATAATTTCTCTCGCACCAACAATGCAACGAACTGAATAGTTTGGGCCAAAATCCGCGTATATGCAGCATTTTACAGGGTTTGCTGCGAAAAAAAACTCATGGTTTGCTGAAAAAGGTTAGGCTCACTCATTTTTTGGCTATACTAGTGGTTGGGGCGCCCCATGGGGCGCCTCCTCACTGGTCCTTAGCGGTTCAATCAAAGAGCCACAAGAATGTCCAACATCAACACTATAATAGCATTATTAAAAGGCAGCCTAATACATTTCATCAACCACGGCAACAACACACAACCAAACCAAACAAAAGGATGTGCAATTTCCGACACAAACGTTTACAACATCAGAGGAAAAGGACAATACACTGAGGTTGCTCTTTGTTTCCAGCACATATCTACAAACTGAGACTGAGAATGCAGGCTTCTATTTTGCCTATGGTTGCGAATGAAGTAAGTGGCCGCAGGCTTGATGTTGGACTTGGGGAGCGCCATGGGCTTCTCTTCGGGTAGATGGCCTGCCAGATCTCGAATAATGCCCACGCCATCCCCATCTCATGGCCTGTAACGCCGAGCCCTTCGTTCGTCCCTGAAAGAGGTTTCACTTCGTACCTTTAGGAGAAGAAGCAAGGTGTAAGGGAAGATTTTCAGAACTGTGATCCAAGGAGGAGCAGAAACTGCGGTAGATTAACAAGTTACTTGTGAGACACAAGACCGGTCGATGATGTTCACACCACATCCTTCCCAGCCACTTCTACAGCATCACAAATACTACATGTTGACACCGGGTAAAGATAAATAAGTTAGCTTGATGGCGTAATCGAGTACCGGAAGAAGTTCATTGTTACTTTCAAGGAGGATATTCAGGTACACAGATATTCCATACAACTAACATGGAGAAAACAATGTATCATCTGATTGATTTGATAATAGTAAGTGCATAACACAATGTGCTCTAAGGAGATCATGTCTACTTATAATACACTTATCAGATTCATGGCATGAAACATTTCATGTGAACAGGGATCCTAACTTTTAAGATTTCAGGAAGTATGGTGACTTTTTGTTCACCCCACTATATCGAGGTTTGGGATTTGAGAGCACAACCACCAAAGTTGCCAGCACATGTAACAAATATAAATCACATCAAATTTCACAATGGTTTCCATCAGATACCTTGATATAGATCAAAAGAAAAGGACTGAAATCAATACTCATGGTTATGATTCAGGGTTTGGCAACATAGAAAGCAATCAGTTATCACCATCTTGTTCTGTAATACTATTCTTAGTTCCATGCAAGATTAAAGCAAAGGATTTGAAAAGTTATGCTCACCAATTCACCATTCTTCAACTGTTCATGGACCTCCAATGGCCAACACTAAAACCCAAGTAACTGCATAATCAAGACTAACCTGCAAACATCAGGATATTTTGATTATTCAGAGGTAAAACCAGCACAAAAGTATTACAAAATATAAGAAGATGCGTTGAAAAAAAGATTATGGAAGTGTACCATCAAGGAGTTTTTTTCTAGTATTGCAAGATGATTTCTTGATCTTCTTTCCATACACGATAGTAAACATTGTGTAAAATTGATGCAGTGCTTGCAGCAAACAAAGCATTGGGGCAGTCGTAACCTCCAATCGATGAAAACATATCTCGACGAACCCGACAGTTCAATGTTATAGGCCCGTATAAGCATACAAAGAATATTTCGTAGCTTACCTCAAATCCAGATGGGCTTATTATGGACGGAGAAAAAAATCTAAGAAAGCACCATTAATCAACTACTCGATTATTTTTAAAACAAAATCTAGAGTAATCACCAAAAGAACCACAACCTCCAACCTAGAAAATGAACAAGAATAGTTGGTTTCAATAATATTGAAACTATACATTCAATTGTAAAAGTAACATGGGAAAGAGGCATTACCGATACACATACAAGCATGGATATATCAATTAACGGGACAAAAGTGCTAGTAACCAATTTGAATAGAAATGCCCAAACACACATAAAAACTGACATATATCACATCGACATCAAATTTATTTATAACTAATACTCCTGTTTAAATATATCAACTGAATCAACACAAAAAAACTGAAATTCCAATCCCCTTCAGAAATTTCATACAGAAGTAATTAGCTCGCATTTGGCAGGGGCCTCGGTGGGGCAAAGATATTGTTCATGATCTTATTCAGTTTGGTAGGGTTAGAGGATATGTTGGTGTAGGAGAAGATAGCCCCAACTATGAGACTCCAAGAACAGCAAATTAACATCTTGAAACGACAGATTTGAAGCAGTAAAAACATCTACAAGCGAAGTTAACATACGACAGTAAAGGTAGGGGGAAAAAGAGGAGGGACATACAAACCTGAATCAACACAACCCCTTAGTCCCGCTGCCGAATCAATCTGCGTCATTTTCCTCTCCAACTTGCCGGATGCACGCGCCCTGACACTCCACCTTCTCCACAACAACACCCTGTTTCTCCCGCGGAAACCCATGGATGGAGATGTCCTCATGACCAACATAACAAAGCTTAAATAATCAAACAGAAGAACTAAGCAAAGCTGGGCAGTGGTAATCTGCAGAGTAGGTAGGAAGCTGCAGGTGAGACTACCAACTGATCCATCCTATTGCTGGTGTATTTGAAAACACTGATGTAAAGCTCACTCACATACATGTTTACAATTAGCACGAAACGAAAAGTAAGCACAAATTGGTAGTCTAAACTATGCAGGAGATTTATACAATGATAAAATCAAATATTATTGTATGGTTATCTGAATAAAATAGTAAGGAGATTGAATTATCTAGATGAACATTTTGCAGTTGCTAACCTTTTCATATTTAATTATGTTAATCGTGTTAATCTGATGAAAGGTAAGTTAAATTAAAATGCATATTAATAAATTAACTCTGCGAAAGGAGTAAGCTTTACCACCTTCGGAACCCATCCAAAGTTGCACATGACCAATATCCTCCCACATTCTCACACATGATCCGAGTTGTGATCCTTAGTACTTACTCAAGTAAATATTCCAAGTCCAACAACTTTTTGGAATTATTAGTGAGAGGAGATGCACTCCAAACATATTTCAAGTGCTAATCTTTACCTGTGGATGATAGAGACAAATGCCAACTATAACACCCGACAACCACACTGCAAGATATGGAGGAAAACAGTTATGTATTGAATATATATAAAAGCTAAACGTTTTAGCGATCTGATATCAATTGGTGTACTGTAGATCTGCTATTTTTGCGTTCGTTCCTTAGGTAATTTCGTGCCATCTGTCCTTTCTTTGTGGGTCCTGCTTTATTTTACATTTTCGTTCCTTTATTTTTCACATCTATTTTACAGGTTACCGGTTAGGCTTCCGGTTAACACGTTATTGGTAGCGTGGAAGTGGATCGATAGGAAATCGGCAACCACTTGCGTGGGACCAGGATATTGCGTTTTTTCTGGAAGAGTCAAGAGTCCCGTCCCACTACTCTTTGTCGTTTCCTCTTCTCGAACCAAACGATGGGGAGGCCGGCCAAGCTGCGTTGGATGCGAAGGTGCGGCGAGGACGGAGACGCCCTATCCGACCATGGGTCCGGCCGCGACCAGCGGTATGTTGCGTGCCCGCGCCCTCCTCTACCTCAGGCTCTCTCTCCCGCTTCACCCCCTCTCCATCTGTCTCCTTCAGCCGCCGACGGCAGCGAGCGTAGTCGAGGATCTCAAACTTCGCCGGCGCGTCCTTGGCTCCACGGCTACCGGTATCGGCGTCATCAGGCCGCCGTCGCGTCCCTGACCCTACCAGCTTCGGGTGGCAAAAGGAGTGGCGGGGGTCCGGGGAAAGCACGTCAGCGAACCACGGCCCTGCAGCCAGTCTGAGCAGCAGCAACAGAAGTAGCCGCCCTAGGCTAGGACGGAGAGCAGGTATCCACGAGTCTTCTTCTCCTTTCCCGATTCGTTTTCAGCTTCAATCTCTATTTCTTGACTTGGGTCAGTGTTTATGTAGTCCACATCTACGTAGTTCAAGGTGTATTGGCTGTTTCTTGATTTCCTGAGTTCCAGATATGCATAGTTGGATGTAGTGTTTGGTTGATGTTCTGTCTGATTCCTGCCGTTTCTTGCAATTTTGGACATGTATTTTACTGCGAACAGGAGTCACAAGAAGGTGAGTTGGAGGAGTGAGCCAATCATGAAAGCAAATATGGGTTCGACCCACACTGCCTATTTGGTGAAATCCAGGTACTTGGGTTCTTCTATTTTCTGCTTCTCCGTAACTTTGTGTGCAATATATTCATCTTGGTAATCGTATATGGAGTTTGGAGAGTGTGTATATGCAATACAGTATTACTTGGATAGTGGGTATATGCAAGGTATTATGCGAGTTAGGTTGTTGATTTAGTAGTTTCTTGCATATATATGCACTGATTCTGCTATTATGGTTGTTTGTTCCCAGCATTGGAACATTTGTATCTTGCATTTGCAGGTTAAATATTGGGAAGTATTCTTCTTTACGTGATATTGGGCTATGCTAAGGGAATTGGTGAGTTCTGTTTTGCTTTGTGTCAGCACTTTTTGGTGTTGTGTGGCATATGCAAAGTTAGATTGGTGATTTCAGACCTTAGAATATTGGTGCACATGCAAGTCTTGCTACTTACACTTCGGCAGTTCGATCAGGTAGCCTGGGGTTCGGCTCTCCGTCACCAACAACCAGTGTGCTCCTTTTTTGCTCCGCCATGCTGCAGACTTCTCCAAGGTTCACACCCAACTATTGATAACAAAAGAATTCTTAAGAAGATATCGTTCACTGCCGTGGAAAGAGACTTGAATACTAGATGATTGATTCGAGATTAACTGTTGGGATGCTTTCTTAATTATGTGTGTTTGATTTCCCTTCCATGCAGTACAGAACGAGCATCGTCTGTATAATATTGGGCATGTTCGGTTTTTTCTGCAATCTTGGATGATATTTACCAAGGGTTGTTTGTTTGTTTAATAAGATGATATTTGCTCACTTTACCAGTAAGAAGAATGATTTCTACTCATAGGGTGCTTCTTTCTTTCCTTTGGCAAAAATTACATGCCAGGGAACCTAATTTTCCTCCATTGTGATTTGTCGATGCAGTCATTATAGTTTAATCTCCCTTGGTACTTTATTTAGGGCCTTAGGGCTACAAGGAGATGTGGTGTGCCTATCCTTTTAGATCAATTAATCCGATGGCGATTTTTTTGCTGTATCTCTTCTGTTAGTGCATAAATTTCATTAGATCAAAATTCTACTTGCTATTTTTCTGCTTCATAGCTTTCTAAAGTGTCCGGCTTCACAAGATAGAAAATTCAGTTGTCGCCGGAATTTGAATGAAAAGATTGTTTCATGAAGTAAACTTATAAGAAAATAGGACCGTAAGAGCATATTACATATAATACTGAATACATATATGATCTGCTATTTTACTTTAATCCGTAGTAACTATTCGTGATTATTTCAGGAGTGGCGAGTTTTCCTTTCTTTCCCGTTGCAAGAGCTGTTGTGTATCGTCGCAAGGGGAAGCTTATTCAAAAGGATTGTGTTTCTGTTAAAAAGTTCTGCTCTGCATCTCTTACCTTTCTCTATCGCGTAGTGACTGTTCTTCACTGAATCGTCATGGTTTTAGTTCATTCACAGGACGGTTCCCTGACTGTCAATTTCCTTTGTTCAATAAAGGTGAATTTTCTGAAATGTTATATATTTTCATGTTTTCGTTTACGCCTTTGCTTTTAGGATAACTGATGTTTTTTCAGCTTTTTTGTCCCAGCTGAGACATCTTATGGTTGTTCTGTTGTTGTGTGGGTTTTACAACTGGTCGAAGATTAGTTGATCGATAATGACGATATATACACCACGATATATCTATGCACATTGGATCACCTAATAGATACCTACTAATTATTTGCATATTCAATTGTTCCAAGAATTTTCACTTATGTTCGCGAAGAATGGGCATCTTTTAGTAGTTGTGAAGAGTCCACTCCTACTAGAGAACTAGGCTACATTTTGGAAAAGCAACATTACGACAAAAATATTTTAAGTGAAAAATATCTTCTCTTTTAATAATTGAAACATCATATGTTTTTTACTAGGAGAAAGTGCAAGCCCGTACTACTGGATCTAATTCTACCTTGGTACTTTAGTTATGGCCTTACACTGCCATCTACAATCAATGAATCAAATAATATCAGCTATTTGGTAATTCAGTAGGCGAGGTCTTCATGTTATATCAGCCCATGTGCAGAAGGTCTACAGGGAATATATTTTTACATAATTCTACTGTTACATATTTATGAGCTCGTGCCCGTATACTCTCATCGTATTTAGATTACCATCTTTATACGTTCTTAGCTACGTGCACTGCAATGTTGTGTTTTTTAATGACTGTATTATTATGTAACTGCCTTGCAGGGTTGCTGACTAATTTTAATTTGCATTCAATAAAAGTGGAATATTTATTTTCTAAGCAATCATGCATATGTAATTATATGTTATATACTGGGATTCACAAACCCGTAGAGATGTGATGTTCTCTGAGAGATTCTTCAGCCATGGATGTTGACTGAAGTTGCAAACCGAGGTAAATAAATCACCTCCCTAAGGCATTCTCTACTCTACTTTCCCTATAGCAATTAGTATACATATATGCATGTTGGGTGTCTGCCAATATATAATTCCTATATTTCCCCCCTCCATTGTTTGTTTTGATGTATTGGTTCGCGCAGTAGTGCATTCTCTCAGCTTACATTAATTGTTGTACATTGTGGTCTCTGCAAAGTTTTATTTCTCAGTCCTACCGCGTCCATATGTTTGTAGCAGCTGGACATATCGTCTTGAATGTAACTCATTTGTTTATGTCCAGTTCGTCATAAAGCAAAGTTCTCCTCTTCAGTTAGTATTAACTTTCTTTATCAGCAGAATTGTATTTTAGGTTTGTGAATTACGATTAAATGTTTATAATATAGAAGCTGTAGAGTTCTTTCTGGTCCTTTATACTATTCTTATCTATTTGATGCCACATTTGTTTATGTCCAGTTGGTCATAAAGCAAACTTCTCCTCTTCAGTTAGTATTAACTTTCTTTATCAGCAGAATTGTATTTTAGGTTTGTGAATTGCGATTAAATGTTTATAATATAGAAGACCGTAGAGTTCTTTCTGATCCTTTATACTATTCTTATCTATTTGATGCCGGTGATGCTGGAGAAGGTTTTTCTCCTTGCCGGTCTTTTTCAAACTCCTTTCATTATCTCTTTGTCCAAACTTATCAACCAGTTTTTCCACAGATCGAACCTATAACATGCCCTGTCTGTTGAAATGTTTATGCTGGTGCTTGAGACATATTCTTGAGCATGTACAAACTGATGATTTCAACCATGTTTGACATTTTTAGGACTTGGCGTGAGCCTTTACTTAATCAATAGAACCATGATATATCCAAATGATCGAATTAGTTGCTCCAAAGCGGGAAAATATGGTGGAGAACCCGGGTGTAGGCGCACCTGATTCCCTCAAAAGTGTTATTGTACTGTGTGTTATGCTGACCTAAATAACAATATCAACTGTTAATTTTCTGTCATTTTCTGTTATGTAATATTAATGTGATGCATTTCTGTAGGTTGTGGTTGGAACTCAGAAGTAGAAGAACATCAGTTTGGCTGCTGAAGTCCTTTTCAGAACCTTTCACCTGATTAAAATGTCCAGGCTAAGAAAAAAAAAGATGGATGGAATGGATTCTTCTTGATGAGATAGCCGAACTGCCTCTATGCAGAGTGGAATCTCATAAACAAAAGAATAAACAAGAAGGAATTGCTTCCAGGTGGCGGCAGCGATGATAGTTTTTGGAGATGCACATGTTCAAGAGTGTGAATGGATAAAACCAAGAGGACGCATTATTCCCTATTTAGAACTTCTTTTCCATGACTGTGTTGCTTTTAACAAGTTATGACTAAGTTCGACGAAATAGTAATATAGTTGGTAATATACAATTATGGAGTGCTTTAGATAAATCTGGTCACTCCCATAATTATTCATTGGAGCAAATGTTGTGGCTGAGTTTGTATCGTCTTCAGGGAATATCTTAGTATTATAGTATGAGCTGTTTATTGCCCTCTTTTATTGTAGAGAGGTTAGTATTATGTATGAGCTGTTTATTGCCCTCTTTTAGTGACTCATGATACATGCCATTAAACAATTGTTATGCTGTCATACATGTATGACGGGCGCGGCGTGCCGCCGCGCCAATGCTTGCTAGTTTAACAACATTGGGGCACACCGTGTGTCCATGTTGGTTGAATCAGGGTCCGCTGGTCAGTGACGGGTAAGCAAAATGTTTGTCATTTCAATTGATTGGCCAAAACAACCATGTTTATAGAGAAGGTCAGTGTTAACCCAAAACTACGACGGCCCTACCTACTCACCGTCGTGCGGCCTACTACAGCCAGGTTTACTCGCAGTTGCTCGACCTACTACTGGCCGTCAATGTGACCTGAGGTGTCGGCGTCATCATCGGAGCGCATGAGGGCTTGGGCATGAGGGCTTGGGCAGCTGCACGCCGTTCTCTTCGGAGGCGGTTCTGCTCCCGGAAGGAGGCAACGTCTTTCTGCCCGGCGGTGTTCGACGGCCTCCGCTAGACAGGAGTCCCAGCGGGCTCGCTGCGCAGCCGCCTTGTCCGCGGCGATGCGCGCTAGGTCCTCGTGGTACTGGGCCCAGTCCCTCGCCGTTGTCGCCACCGCTTCGTCCCTCGCCCTGATGGCGTCCTACAGCTCGGTTCTCCCAGATGATAAGCGCGTGGTCCGGCCCCGCCAACGCCACCGCCACCAGGTCGGAGCGCACGAAAGCCTGCCTCATGGCCATCGCATCGCCGCGAGCTTGCACCTTCGCCACAAGAACCCGACGGCAATCATCGTCCTCAGGGAGGCTCTCGAACGACGAGATCATCGCTCCCTGCTCGGCGCGCACAAACGCGCCTCTACGTCATCGTAGCGGAGGAAGTCGTCGTCGTGCTCGTCATCGTCGTCCATGTCGTCAATGACGGCGTCCGCCATGGGCGTCACCAGCCGCGCTGGGTGCCCAAGCTCCGCCACCAGGCACGCCCTGGCATACCCGCTCGCCCTGGCATACCCGCTCGTCGCCGCGAGCTCCGCCCTGGCCTCCACGAGCTGCGCTTGCAGGTCAGCCATGGTCGCTGCCTGCACTGCCGCCTCCTCCGCCTTGGCCTCTGCCGCCTCCGCCTCCGCCTCTGCCGCCTCCTCCGCAAAGGCCTCTGTCGCGTGGACAGATGTGAGGACAGGATCATCGGGGAAGACGCCACGGGCCATGTGAATAATGCGAGCCCAGGTGCGGTCATGCTCGGTCATGGATGATTTCTATGGTTGGGTCGGGGTGTGCCCTCCTCGACCTCCAGCGTGCACCACATATAGCCACGGCTACTCGGGAAACACTGACCGCGTGCAATATGTTTCCCCCGTGCGTGAAGTGCTGGCCCACGCCAATGTATTAGCGGCGCGCGGGAAGCACCGCCTTTGCGCGCGAACCGGTAATCGCTAGCGCCATACCTTGATGGGACGTTAACCGCCACTACCGACATTGATGCTGTCAGCCAATAAAAAATACGTCGGCCCGCTGGGATGTCTACGACGGAAACGGCCACCCTGCTCCTGTATAACCATTTTGTTATCCGCGGGCCACGCAAATGAATTGATGTGACCAATTTAGGGCATCTCCAGCGGCGCGACGCAACAGACGCTGAGCGACTGTTTGTGTCCGCCATGACCGAAAGTGCGTCTGAGCCCTCCTCCAGCGGGGCGACGCAAAGTGAACGGGCCATCCGCGGCGACGCAAACCTGGCCCAAATATGCGCCAGGTTTGCGTCTCCGCGGACGCTGCACCGTCGCGCCGAGCGTCCTCCTTTTCCTACCCGGTCCCGTAAGTCAGGGATAGCGAAATCGACCGCTTCGATTTACTTCTTTTCCCCTTCTTTGCTGCCCTAGTGCGACGCCACCACCCCAACCCCAGCCGCCGCTGTCCTGCCGCAGCGCCGCAGTACTCGCCGTCCGGCTCGATTGTCGCCGCGTGGGAGAGCAGAATTGTACTCGGGATTGGCTCCGGCGCGTACCTGCCTGCAGTTTTGGGGCCAAACGTTCCCGGTTAGGCCGCCCTTTCGTGCCGCCCACGACCTGTTTGGTCAATTGCGCCGGTAGGTTTCTTCTCCTGTTTTCGGCGCTATTGTGCGCGGCCATTGATCCACAGTTCGTACCCACGCAGATGGACATGTGGCAGATGCTGCAGAAGTTCCACGCCGAGGTCGTTGACTCCTCTTCCGACGAGGAGTCCAATTAGTCGACGCAGACATTGGCAACTACTGCGGCCTCCATGATCCACGAGTTCACTTCAAATGAGGGGTCGGTGTATGATACGTCTCCGACGTATCGATAATTTCTTATGTTCCATGCCACATTATTGATGATATCTACATGTTTTATGAACACTTTATGTCATATTCGTGCATTTTCTGGAACTAACCTATTAACAAGATGCCGAAGAGCCGCTTCTGTTTCTGCTGTTTTTGGTTTCAGAAATCCTAGTAACGAAATATTCTCGGAATTGGACGAAATCAACGTCCAGGGTCCTATTTTGCCACGAAGCTTCCAAGACCGAAGAGGAGACGAAGTGGGGCCACGAGGTGGCGGACTACGAGCGGCGCGGCCCAAGCCTGGCCGCGCCGACTGTAGTGTGAGCCCTCGTGCCGCCTCTTGACCCGCCCTTCCGCCTACAATAGCCTCCGTCGCGAAACCCCCAGTACAGAGCCACGATACGGAAAACCTTCTGAGACGCGCCGCCGCCATCCCATCTCGGGGATTCTGGAGATCTCCTCCGGCACCCTGCCGGGAGGGGAATCATCTCCCGGAGGACTCTACGCCGCCATGGTCGCCTCCGGAGTGATGAGTGAGTAGTCTACCCCTGGACTATGGGTCCATAGCAGTAGCTAGATGGTTGTCTTCTCCTCATTGTGCTTCATTGTTGGATCTTGTGAGCTGCCTAACATGATCAAGATCATCTATCGTAATACTATATGTTGTGTTTGTCGGGATCCGATGGATAGAGAATACTATGTTATGTTAATTATCAAGTTATTACCTATGTGTTATTTATGATCTTGCATGCTCTCCGTTACTAGTAGATGCTCTGGCCAAGTAGATGCTTGTAACTCCAAGAGGGAGTATTTATGCTCGATAGTGGGTTCATGTCTCCGTGAATCTGGGGGTGTGAAACCTCTAAGATTATGGATGTCTGTTGCCACTAGGGATAAAACATTGGTGCTATGTTCGAGGATGTAGTCACTGATTACATTACGCGCAATACTTAATGCAATTGTCTGTTGTTTTCAACTTAATACTGGAGGGGGTTCGGATGATAACCTGAAGGTGGACTTTTTAGGCATAGATGCATGCTGAATAGCGGTCTATGTACTTTGTCGTAATGCCCAATTAAATCTCACTATATTTATCATGACATGTATGTGCATTGTTATGCCCTCTCTATTTGTCAATTGCCCGACTGTAATTTGTTCACCCAACATGCTTTTATCTTATGGGAGAGACACCTCTAGTGAACTGTGGACCCCGGTCCAATTCTCTTTACTGAAATACAATCTACTGCAATACTTGTTTTACTTTTTCTGCAAATAATCATCTTCCACACAATACGGTTAATCCTTTGTTACAGCAAGCCGGTGAGATTGACAACCTCACTGTTTCGTTGGGGCAAAGTACTTTGTTGTGTTGTGCGGGTTCCACGTTGGCGCCGGAATCTCTGGTGTTGCGCCGCACTACATCCCGCCGCCATCAACCTTCAACGTGCTTCTTGACTCCTCTGGTTCAATTAAACCTTGGTTTCTTACTGAAAACTTGTTGTGCGCATCACACCTTCCTCTTGGGGTTCCCAACGGACGTGTCAACTACACGCATCAAGCAAATTTGGCGCCGTTGCCGGGGAGATCAAGACACGCTGCAAGAGGAGTCTCCACTTCCCAATCTCTTTACTTTGTTTTAGTCTTGCTTTATTTTATTTACTACTTTGTTTGCTGCACTAAACCAAAATACAAAAAAAAATTAGTTGCTAGCTTTACTTTATTTACTGTCTTGCACTCTATATCAAAAACACAAAAAAATTAGTTACTTGCATTTACTTTATCTAGTTTGCTTTATTTACTGTTGCTAAAATGAATACTCCTGAAAATACTAAGTTGTGTGACTTCACAACCACAAATAATAATGATTTCCTATGCACACCTATTGCTCCACCTGCTACTACAGCAGAATTCTTTGAAATTAAACCTGCTTTACTGAATCTTGTTATGCGAGAGCAATTTTCTGGTGTTAGTTCTGATGATGCTGCTGCCCATCTTAATAATTTTGTTGAACTATGTGAAATGCAAAAATATAAAGATGTAGATGGTGACATTATAAAATTAAAATTGTTCCCTTTCTCATTAAGAGGAAGAGCTAACGATTGGTTGCTATCTCTGCCTAAGAATAGTATTGATTAATGGACTAAATGCAAGGATGCTTTTATTGGTAGATATTATCCCCCTGCTAAAATTATATCTTTGAGGAGTAGCATAATGAATTTTAAACAATTAGATACTGAGCATGTTGCACAAGCATGGGAAAGAATGAAATCTTTGGTTAAAAATTGCCCAACCCATGGACGACTACTTGGATGATCATCCAAACCTTTTATGCAGGACTGAATTTTTCTTCGCGGAACCTATTGGATTCAGCTGCTGGAGGTACCTTTATGTCCATCACTCTTGGTGAAGCAACAAAGCTCCTTGATAATATGATGATTAATTACTCTGAATGGCACACGGAAAGAGCTCCACAAGGTAAGAAGGTAAATTCTGTCGAAGAAACCTCCTCCTTGAGTGATAAGATTGATGTGATTATGTCTATGCTTGTGAATGGTAGATCTAATGTTGATCCTAATAATGTTCCTTTAGCTTCATTGGTTACTCAAAATTCTAGGCCATATCCTGCTAATGGTAACTCTTATGGTAGATATGTTTCACCTAATGAGGAAAAGATGTTAGAAATTGAAAGATCTACCAAGAGCTTTATGCAATCACAATATGAGCAAAATAAATTGTTTACTAAAACTATGAATGAACAATCTACCTTGTTGAAGAATATAGGAAATCAACTTGAAAATCTGAATATGGAGATTTCTGGGTTGCAAACTAAACTTGCAAATGCTGAAAACCGAATCTCATACATGTCTGCGTCACAATCTTCTTTAATTAATAAAATGGCTGCTAAACCTGAGGATATTGAAAATAAAATTGTTACTACAGCAAATGCCATCCAAGTTAGAATTAATGAGAATATAAGATTGATGGCTGAATTGCGTGCTAGGTGGGATAGAGAAGAAAATGAAAAACTAGCTAAAGAGAAAAATGTAGCTAAAGTTTGGACTGTTACCACCACTAGTAATGCTAATGCTACACAAGTTGCTGCACCTTGATGTCTACGCCCCCTCCTTTTCCTGTAGACAGTGTTGGGCCTCCAAGAGCAGAGGTTTGTAGAACAGCAGCAAGTTTTCCCTTAAGTGGATCACCCAAGGTTTATCGAACTCAGGGAGGAAGAGGTCAAAGATATCCCTCTCATGCAACCCTGCAACCACAAAGCAAGAAGTCTCTTGTGTCCCTAACACACCTAATAGGTGCACTAGTTCGGCGAAGAGATAGTGAAATACAGGTGGTGTAAATAAGTATGAGCAGTAGCAACGGTGCCAGAAAATAGCTTGCTGGCGTGTAGTTGATGGTGGTAGTATTGCAGCAGTAGTAACGTAAAACAGTAAACAAGCAGATAGTATTTAGGGACAAGGCCTAGGGATTAGACTTTCACTAGTGGACACTCTCAACATTGATCACTTAACAGAATAAAAATGCATACTCTACACTCTTGTTGGATGATGAACACATTGCGTAGGATTACACGAATCCTCAATGCCGGAGTTAACAAGCTCCACAATTCAATGTTCATATTTAAATAACCTTAGAGTGCATGAAAGATCAATTCGACTAAACCAAGTACTAGCATAGCATGCACACTGTCACCTTCATGCTATGTAGGAGGAATAATACACATCAATACTATCATAGCAATAGTTAACTTCATAATCTACAAGAGATCATAATCATAGCATAAACCAAGTACTAACACGGATGCACACACTGTCACCATTACACCGTGCAGGAGGAATAGAACTACTTTAATAACATCACTAGAGTAGCACATAGATAAATTGTGATACAAAATACATTGCAATCATAAAGAGATATAAATAAGCACTTCACTATGCCATTCATAACAGTGAATAAGTATTCTGTGAAATATAGCCTAAGAGACCCACACGGTGCACACACTGTCACCTTTACACACGTGGGACAAGGAGTCTCCGGAGATCACATGAGTAAAATTCACTTGACTAGCATAATGACATCTAGATTACAAGCATCATCATATGAATCTCAATCATGTAAAGCAGCTCATGAGATTATTGTATTGAAGCACATAGGAGAGAGATGAACCACATAGCTACCGGTACAGCCCCGAGCCTCGATGGAGAACTACTCCCTCCTCATGGGAGCAGCAGCGGTGATGAAGATGGCGGTGGTGTCGATGGAGGAGCCTTCCGGGGCACTTCCCCGTTCCGGCGGCGTGCGAACAGACTCCTGTCCCCCGATCTTGGCTTCGCGATGGCGGCGGCTCGGAAGGTTTCGTGGGTTTCGTCGAACGTATCGGGGTTTCGCGACGGAGGCTTTAAATAGGCGGAAGGGCAAGGTCGGTGGACTCTGGGGCCCACACTATAGGGGGCGCGGGCCCCCCCGCGCCGGCCTAGGTTTGGTGGCCTGTGCCCCCTCTCGCGGTTCTCGTGTGTTCGGATGCTTCCGGCAAAATAGGAACCGGGCGTTGATTTCGTCCGATTCGAGAATATTTCGTTACTAGGATTTCTGAAACCAAAAACAGCAGAAACAGGAACGGCACTTCGGCATCTTGTTAATAGGTTAGTTCTAGAAAATGCACGAATATGACATAAAGTGTGCATAAAACATGTAGATATCATCAATAATGTGGCATGGAACATAAGAAATTATCGATACGTCGGAGACGTATCAGCATCCCCAAGCTTAGTTTCTGCTCGTCCCGAGCAGGTAAACGATAAACAAAGATAATTTCTGGAGTGACATGCCATCATAACCTTGATCATACTATTTGTAAAGCATATGTAGTGAATGCAGCGATCAAAACAATGTAAATGACATGAGTAAACAAGTGAATCATATAGCAAAGACTTTTCATGAATAGTACTTCAAGACATGCATCAATAAGTCTTGCATAAGAGTTAACTCATAAAGCAATAATTCATAGTAGAGGTATTGAAGCAACACAAAGGAAGATTAAGTTTCAGCGGTTGCTTTCAACTTGCAACATGTATATCTCATGGATATTGTCAACATAGAGTAATATAATAAGTGCAATATGCAAGTATGTAGGAATCAATGCACAGTTCACACAAGTGTTTGCTTCTTGAGGTGGAGAGAAATAGGTGAACTGACTCAACAATAAAAGTAAAAGAATGGTCCTCCATAGAGGAAAGCATCGATTGCTATATTTGTGCTAGAGCTTTGATTTTGAAAACATGAAACAATTTTGTCAACGGTAGTAATAAAGCATATGTATCATGTAAATTATATCTTACAAGTTGCAAGCCTCATGCATAGTATACTAATAGTGCCTGCACCTTGTCCTAATTAGCTTGGACTACCGGGATTATCGCAATGCACATGTTTTAACCAAGTGTCACAAAGGGGTACCTCTATGCCGCATGTACAAAGGTCTAAGGAGAAAGCTCGCATTGGATTTCTCGCTATTGATTATTCTCAACTTAGACATCCATACCGGGACAACATAGACAACAGATAATGGACTCCTCTTTTATGCATAAGCATGTAACAACAATTAATAATTTTCTCATATGAGATTGAGGATATTGTCCAAAACTGAAACTTCCACCATGGATCATGGCTTTAGTTAGCGGCCCAATGTTCTTCTCTAACAATATGCATGCTTAACCATAAGGTGGTAGATCTCTCTTACTTCAGACAAGACGGTCATGCATAGCAACTCACATGATATTCAACAAAGAATAGTTGATGGCGTCCCCAGAAACATGGTTATCGCGCAACAAGCAACTTAATAAGAGATAAAGTGCATAAGTACATATTCAATACCACAATAGTTTTTAAGCTATTTGTCCCATGAGCTATATATTGCAAAGGTGAATGATGAAATTTTAAAGGTAGCACTCAAGCAATTTACTTTGGAATGGCGGAAAATACCATGTAGTAGGTAGGTATGGTGGACACAAATGGCATAGTGGTTGGCTCAAGTATTTTGGATGCATGAGAGGTATTCCCTCTCGATACAAGGTTTAGGCTAGCAAGGCTTATTTGAAACAAACACAAGGATGAACCGGTGCAGCAAAACTCACATAAAATACATATTGTAAACATTATAAGACTCTACACCGTCTTCCTTGTTGTTCAAACTCAATACTAGAAATTATCTAGACCTTAGAGAAACCAAATATGCAAACCAAATTTTAGCATGCTCTATGTATTTCTTCATTAATAGGTGCAAAGTATATGATGCAAGAGCTTAAACATGAGCACAACAATTGCCAAGTATCACATTATCCAAGACATTATAGCAATTACTACATGTATCATTTTCCAATTCCAACCATATAACAATTTAACGAAGAAGAAACTTCGCCATGAATACTAAAAGCTAAGAACACATGTGTTCATATGCAACAGCGGAGCGTGTCTCTCTCCCACACAAGCATGATGTAATCCAATTTATTCAAACACAAAACAAAAACAAAAACAAACCGACGCTCCAAGAAAAGCACATAAGATGTGATGGAATAAAAATATAGTTTCAGGGGAGGAACCTGATAATGTTGTCGATGAAGAAGGGGATGCCTTGGGCATCCCCAAGCTTAGACGCTTGAGTCTTCTTGATATATGCAGGGGTGAACCACCGGGCATCCCCAAGCTTAGAGCTTTCACTCTTCTTGATCATAGTATATCATCCTCCTCTCTTGACCCTTGAAAACTTCCTTCACACCAAACTTCTCATAAACTTCATTAGAGGGGTTAGTACATAATCAAAAACTCACATGTTCAGAGGTGACACAATCATTCTTAACACTTCTGGACATTGTTCAAAGCTACTGGAAGGTAATGGAACAAAGAAATCCACCCAACACAGCGAAAGAAGCAATGCGAAATAAAAGGCAGAATCTGTCAAAACAGAACAGTCCGTAAAGACGAATTTTTAATAAATACTTCCGTTGCTCATATCAGAAAACTCAAAACTAATGAAAGTTGCGTACATATCTGAGGAACACGCACGTAAATTGGCATATTTTTCTGATTTTTCTACAGAGAAAACAGCCCAGATTCGTGACAGATAGAAATCTGTTTCTGCGCAGAAATCCAAATCTAGTATCAACCTTCGATTAGAGGCTTCACTTGGCACAACAAAACACAAAACTAAGATAAGGAGAGGTTGCTACAGTAGTAAACAACTTCCAAGACACAAATATAAAACAAATTACTGTAGCAAAATAACACATGGGTTATCTCCCAAGAAGTTCTTTCTTTATAGCCGTTAAGATGGGCTCAGCAGTTTTAATGATGCACTCGCAAGAAATAGTAGTTGAAGCAAAAGAGAGCATCAAGAGGCAAGTATGAAACAAATTTAAGCCTAACATGCTTCCTATGCATAGGAATCTTGTAAATAAACAAGTTCAAGAAGCATAATGCAACAAGCATAGAAAGATAAAACAAGTGTAGTTTCAAAAATTTCAGCACATAAAGAGGTGTTTTAGTAACATGAAAATTTCTACAACCATATTTTCCTCTCTCATAATAACTTTCAGTAGCATCATGAGCAAACTCAACAATATAACTATCACATAAAGCATTCTTATCATGAGTCTCATGCATAAAATTATTACTCTCCACATAAGCATAGTTATTCTTATTAATTGTAGTAGGAGCAAATTCAACAAAGTAGCTATCATTATTATTCTCATCAAGTGTTGGAGGCATAGTATAATCACAACAAAATTTACTCTCCATAGTAGGTGGCACCAAAAGACCACTATCATTATAATCATCATATATGGGAGGCAAAGTATCATCAAAGAAAATTTTCTCCTCAATGCTTGGGGGACTAAAAAGATCATGAAAACCAACTTCCCCAAGCTTAGAACTTTCTATATCATTATCAACAATGGTGTTCAAAGCGTTCATACTAATATTACTACCAGCATGCAAATAAGATTCCATAGGTTTTTTAATTTTCGCATCAAACAATCCATGTTTTAAATCAGGAAATAGCATAAGAAGCTCATTCTTGTCCATTATGCCACACTAGTGTAAACAAGAAACAAAAAGATGCAATTGCAAGATCTAAAGGAAATAGCTTCGAGTACTTACAATGCGCCGGAAAATAGCTTGGTAGCCGAGGTCCGGAGTGTGAGTACCTTTTACCTTTCCTCCCCGGCAACGGCGCCAGAAAATAGCTTGATGTCTACGCCCCTCCTTTTCCTGTAGACAGTGTTGGGCCTCCAAGAGCAGAGGTTTGTAGAACAGCAGCAAGTTTTCTCTTAAGTGGATCACCCAAGGTTTATCGAACTCAGGGAGGAAGAGGTCAAAGATATCCCTCTCATGCAACCCTGCAACCACAAAGCAAGAAGTCTCTTGTATCCCCAACACACCTAATAGGTGCACTAGTTCGGCGAAGAGATAGTGAAATACAGGTGGTGTAAATAAGTATGAGCAGTAGCAACGGTGCCAGAAAATAGCTTGCTGGCGTGTAGTTGATGGTGGTAGTATTGCAGCAGTAGTAACGCAGTAAAACAGTAAACAAGCAGCGATAGCAGTATTTAGGGACAAGGCCTAGGGATTAGACTTTCACTAGTGGACACTCTCAACATTGATCACTTAACAGAATAGATAAATGCATACTCTACACTCTTGTTGGATGATGAACACATTGCGTAGGATTACACGAATCCTCAATGCCGGAGTTAACAAGCTCCACAATTCAATGTTCATATTTAAATAACCTTAGAGTGCATGAAAGATCAATTCGACTAAACCAAGTACTAGCATAGCATGCACACTGTCACCTTCATGCTATGTAGGAGGAATAATACACATCAATACTATCATAGCAATAGTTAACTTCATAATCTACAAGAGATCATAATCATAGCATAAACCAAGTACTAACACGGATGCACACACTGTCACCATTACACCGTGCAGGAGGAATAGAACTACTTTAATAACATCACTAGAGTAGCACATAGATAAATTGTGATACAAAATACATTGCAATCATAAAGAGATATAAATAAGCACTTCACTATGCCATTCATAACAGTGAATAAGTATTCTGTGAAATATAGCCTAAGAGACCCACACGGTGCACACACTGTCACCTTTACACACGTGGGACAAGGAGTCTCCGGAGATCACATGAGTAAAATTCACTTGACTAGCATAATGACATCTAGATTACAAGCATCATCATATGAATCTCAATCATGTAAAGCAGCTCATGAGATTATTGTATTGAAGCACATAGGAGAGAGATGAACCACATAGCTACCGGTACAGCCCCGAGCCTCGATGGAGAACTACTCCCCCTCATGGGAGCAGCAGCGGTGATGAAGATGGCGGTGGTGTCGATGGAGGAGCCTTCCGGGGGCACTTCCCCGTCCGGCGGCGTGCCGGAATAGAGACTCCTGTCCCCCAGATCTTGGCTTCGCGATGGCGGCGGCTGGAAGGTTTCTGTGAGTTTCGTCGAACGTATCAGGGTTTTCGCGACGGAGGCTTTCAATAGGTGGAAGGGCAAGGTCGGTGGACTGGGGGGCCCACACTATAGGGCGCGGGCCCCCTTGGCCGCGCCGGGGTAGGGTTTGGTGGCCCTGTGGCCCCCCTCTGATCCCTCTCGTGTGTTCCTGATGCTTCCGGGTAAAATAGGAACCTGGGCGTTGATTTCGTCCGATTCCGAGAATATTTCGTTACTAGGATTTCTGAAACCAAAACAAAAGGAACCGGCACTTCGGCATCTTGTTAATAGGTTAGTTCCAGAAAATGCACGAATATGACATAAAGTGTGCATAAAACATGTAGATATCATCAATAATGTGGCATGGAACATAAGAAATTATCGATACGTCAGAGACGTATCACACCTCCTACTATTACTAATAAAATAATTGGTGTTGGCAATGTTTCTACTCCTAGTGCAAAGCGTACAAAATTGCCTGAAACTGCTAAAACTGCTAAAACTGCCTGTGATAAAGCTGCTAAATTTTTTCCAATATTGGGGATGATGATCCCATTGATTTAGATTATAATGGTTTGAATTTTGATGATTGCCACATCTCTGAAGTTATAAAGTTCTTGCAAAAACTTGCTAAAAGTCCTAATGCTAGTGCTATAAATTTGGCTTTCACGCAACATATTACAAATGCTCTCATAAAAGCTAGAGAAGAGAAACTAGAGCGCGAAGCCTCTATTCCTAGAAAGCTAGAGGATGGTTGGGAGCCCATCATTAAGATGAAGGTTAAAGATTTTAATTGTAATGCTTTATGTGATCTTGGTGCAAGTATTTCCGTTATGCCTAAGAAAATCTATAATATGCTTGACTTGCCACCGCTGAAAAATTGTTATTTGGATGTTAATCTTGCTGATCATTCTACAAAGAAACCTTTGGGGAAAGTTGATAATGTTCGCATTACCGTTAACAATAACCTTGTCCCCGTTGATTTTGTTGTCTTGGATATTCAATGCAATGCATCTTGTCCCATTATATTGGGAAGACCTTTTCTTCGAACTGTTGGTGCTATCATTGATATGAAGGAAGGTAATATAAAATATCAATTTCCTCTCAAGAAAGGTATGGAACACTTCCCTAGAAAGAGAATGAAATTACCTTTTGATTCTATTATTAGAACAAATTATGATGTTGACACTTCGTCTCTTGATAATACTTGATACACACTTTCTGCGCCTAGCTGAAAGGCGTTAAAGAAAAGCGCTTAACCCATGTTTTACTACAGTACTTGGTTTTTATTTTGTGTCTTGGAAGTTGTTTACTACTGTAGCAACCTCTCCTTATCTTAGTTTTGTGTTTTGTTGTGCCAAGTAAAGTCTTTGATAGTAAAGTTCATACTAGATTTGGATTACTGCACAGTTTCAGATTTCTTTGCTGTCACGAATTTCGACCTGCCTCTCTGTAGGTAGCTCAGAAAAATATGCCAATTTACGTGCGTGATCCTCAGATATGTACGCAACTTTCTTTCAATTTGGGCATTTTCATTTGAGCAAGTCTGGTGCCATTTTAAAATTCGTCAATACGAACTGTTCTGTTTTTGACAGATTCTGCCTTTTATTTCGCATTGCCTCTTTTGCTATGTTGGATGAACTTTTTTGATCCATTAATGTCCAGTAGCTTTAGCCAATGTCCAGAAGTGTTAAGAATGATTGTGTCACCTCTGAACATGTTAATTTTTATTGTGCACTAACCCTCTAATGAGTTGTTCTAAGTTTGGTGTGGAGGAAGTTTTCAAGGATCAAGAGAGGGAGATGATACAACATGATCAAGGAGAGTGAAAGCTCTAAGCTTGGGGATGCCCCGGTGGTTCACCCCTGCATATTCTAAGAAGACTCAAGCGTCTAAGCTTGGGGATGCCCAAGGCATCCCCTTCTTCATCGACAACATTATCAGGTTCCTCCCCTGAAACTATATTTTTATTCCGTCACATCTTATGTGCTTTGCTTGGAGCGTCGGTTTGTTTTTGTTTTTGTTTTGTTTGAATAAAATGGATCCTAGCATTCACTTTATGGGAGAGAGACACGCTCCGCTGTTGCATATGGACAAATATGTCCTTAGGCTTTACTCATAGTATTCATGGCGAAGTTTCTTCTTCGTTAAATTGTTATATGGTTGGAATTGGAAAATGATACATGTAGTAAATTGCTAAAATGTCTTGGATAATTTGATACTTGGCAATTGTTGTGCTCATGTTTAAGCTCTTGCATCATATGCTTTGCACCCATTAATGAAGAAATACATGGAGCATGCTAAAATTTGGTTTGCATATTTGGTCTCTCTAAAGTCTAGATAATTTCTAGTATTGAGTTTGAACAACAAGGAAGACGGTGTAGATTCTTATAATGTTTACAATATGTCTTTTATGTGAGTTTTGCTGCGCTGTTCATCCTTGTGTTTGTTTCAAATAACCTTGCTAGCTTAAACTTTGTATCGAGAGGGAATACTTCTCATGCATCCAAAATACTTGAGCCAACCACTATGCCATTTGTGTCCACCATACCTACCTACTACATGGTATTTCTCCGCCATTCCAAAGTAAATTGCTTGAGTGCTACCTTTAAAATTCCATCATTCGCCTTTGCAATATATAGCTCATGGGACAAATAGCTTAAAAACTATTGTGGTATTGAATATGTACTTATGCACTTTATCTCTTATTAAGTTGCTTGTTGTGCGATAACCATGTTTCTGGGGACGCCATCAACTATTCTTTGTTGAATATCATGTGAGTTGCTATGCATGTCCGTCTTGTTTGAAGTAAGAGAGATCTACCACCTTATGGTTAAGCATGCATATTGTTAGAGAAGAACATTGGGCCGCTAACTAAAGCCATGATTCATGGTGGAAGTTTCAGTTTTGGACATATATCCTCAATCTCATATGAGAATAATAATTGTTGCCACATGCTTACGCATTAAAGAGGAGTCCATTATCTGTTGTCCATGTTGTCCCGGTATGGATGTCTAAGTTGAGAATAATCAAAAGCGAGAAATCCAAAATGCGAGCTTTCTCCTTAGACCTTTGTACAGGCGGCATGGAGGTACCCCATTGTGACACTTGGTTAAAACATGTGTATTGCGATGATCCGGTAGTCCAAGCTAATTAGGACAAGGTGCGGGCACTATTAGTATACTATGCATGAGGCTTGCAACTTGTAAGATATAATTTACATAACTCATATGCTTTATTACTACCGTTGACAAAATTGTTTCATGTTTTCAAAATAAAAGCTCTAGCACAAATATAGCAATCGATGCTTTCCTCTTTGAAGGACCATTCTTTTTACTTTTATGTTGAGTCAGTTCACCTATTTCTCTCCACCTCAAGAAGCAAACACTTGTGTGAACTGTGCATTGATTCCTACATACTTGCATATTGCACTTATTATATTACTCTATGTTGACAATTATCCATGAGATATACATGTTATAAGTTGAAAGCAACCGCTGAAACTTAATCTTCCTTTGTGTTGCTTCAATACCTTTACTTTGATTTATTGCTTTATGAGTTAACTCTTATGCAAGACTTATTGATGCTTGTCTTGAAGTACTATTCATGAAAAGTCTTTGCTTTATGATTCATTTGTTTACTCATGTCATTACCATTGTTTTGATCGTTGCATTCATTACATATGTTTACAAATAGTATGATCAAGGTTATGATGGCATGTCACTCAGAAATTATCTTTGTTATCGTTTTACCTGCTCGGGACGAGCAGAACTAAGCTTGGGGATGCTGATACGTCTCCGACGTATCGATAATTTCTTATGTTCCATGCCACATTATTGATGATATCTACATGTTTTATGCACACTTTATGTCATATTCGTGCATTTTCCGGAACTAACCTATTAACAAGATGCCGAAAGCTAGTTGTGTTTTGCTGTTTTTGGTTTCAGAAATCCTAGTAACGAAATATTCTCGGAATTGGACGAAATCAACGCCCAGATCCTATTTTGCCACGAAGCTTCCAGAAGACCGAAGAAGAGAGTGGGGCCACGAGGTGGCCACCACAGGCGGCGCGGCCCAAGCCTGGCGCGGCCGTAGTGTGGGCCTCGTGCCGCCTCTGACCTGCCCTTCCGCCTACAAATAGCCTCCGTCGCGAAACCCCGCAGAGAGCCACGATACGGAAAACCTTCGAGACGCCGCCGCCGCCAATCCCATCTCGGGATTCGGAGATCTCGGCACCCTGCCGGAGAGGGGAATCATCTCCCGGAGGACTCTACGCCGCCATGGTCGCCTCCGGAGTGATGAGTGAGTAGTCTACCCCTGGACTATGGGTCCATAGCAGTAGCTAGATGGTTGTCTTCTCCTCATTGTGCTTCATTGTTGGATCTTGTGAGCTGCCTAACATGATCAAGATCATCTATCGTAATACTATATGTTGTGTTTGTCGGGATCCGATGGATAGAGAATACTATGTTATGTTAATTATCAAGTTATTACCTATGTGTTGTTTATGATCTTGCATGCTCTCCGTTACTAGTAGATGCTCTGGCCAAGTAGATGCTTGTAACTCCAAGAGGGAGTATTTATGCTCGATAGTGGGTTCATGTCTCCGTGAATCTGGGGGTGACAGAAACCTCTAAGATTATGGATGTGCTGTTGCCACTAGGGATAAAACATTGGTGCTATGTTCGAGGATGTAGTCACTGATTACATTACGCGCAATACTTAATGCAATTGTCTCGTTGTTTCAACTTAATACCGGAGGGGTTCGGATGATAACTGAAGGTGGACTTTTTAGGCATAGATGCATGGATAGCGGTCTATGTACTTTGTCGTAATGCCCAATTAAATCTCACTATATTTATCATGACATGTATGTGCATTGTTATGCCCTCTCTATTTGTCAATTGCCGTGTAATTTGTTCACCCAACATGCTTTTATCTTATGGGAGAGACACCTCTAGTGAACTGTGGACCCCGGTCCAATTCTCTTTAGTGAAATACAATCTACTGCAATACTTGTTTTACTGTTTTCTGCAAACAATCATCTTCCACCCAATACGGTTAATCCTTTGTTACAGCAAGCCGGTGAGATTGACAACCTCACTGTTTCGTTGGGGCAAAGTACTTTGTTATGTTGTGCAGGTTCCACGTTGGCGCCGAATCTCTCGGTGTTGCGCCGCACCATCCCGCCGCCATCAACCTTCAACGTGCTTCTTGACTCCCACTGGTTCGATTAAACCTTGGTTTCTACTGAGGGAAACTTGCCGCTGTGCGCATCACACCTTCCTCTTGGGGTTCCCAACGGACGTGTCAACTACACGCATCAGTGCACCGGGGCTCTGTCAAGGGCCGCTTAAAAAACCTGCCGCGCAACAGAGTGCAAGGGCAGCTTCGGCTCCACAAGGACTACTTCCACCTCACCGATCCGGTGTTCAAGGAAAAAATGTTCCGGCGCCGGTACAGGATGTCAAGGGAGCTGTTCATGGTCATTCTCCGGGGCATCAGAAACAACGACCCGTACTTCGAATGCAGGCCCGATGCAACAGGTGCACTAGGCTTCACCTCCTACCAAAAATGCTCTGCGGCTATTCGCATGCTATCATATGGAATGGCTGCTGATATATTCGATGAGTATCTTCGAATGGGTGAGAGCACATGCCTTGAGTCCATGTACCGGTTTTGCCGAGCCGTGATTGCCGTGTTCGGACAACATTACTGTAGGGAGCTCAGGTGAAAGGCGTGTTGCTATCAGTCTAGGGGTGGAATGATTGACATTTGGATGGCAGGGTCAGTACAGCGGGCATACGGAGGGATGGACTGTCATTCTTGAAGCTGTCATATCTCAAGATTTATGGATTTGGCATTCATTCTTTGGCATGGCCGGTTCCAACAATGACATCAATGTGTTGCACCGATCACCGGTTTTCAACAGGCATGCAAGGCAAAGCTCCCCGGGTGAGCTATGAGATCAATGGAAATGAATATGACAAGCCATATTATCTTGCTGATGGCATCTACCCTGACTGGGCCACACTGGTGAAGAGTGTCCGTAATCCAAACTCCGAGAAGACGAGGAGGTTTGCCAAGATGCAAGAGGCTTGCAGGAAAGATGTGGAGCGGGGATTTGGTGTGCTCCAAGCTCGGTGGGCAATTGTCCGTCACCCGGCAAGAACATGGTCGCTGAAGACCATGCATGAGGTGATGACATGCTACGTGATCATGCACAACATGATCGTTGAGAACAAGCGTCCTGATGGCCGCAATGAGAACTACTGGGACTTCCAAGGTGAGCTAGTTTCGCCACTCCCTGGGGTTTTATCTTGGGAGAACTATCTACATATGAATGTAGAAATCACTGATGAGAACGTGTGCAAACGGCTGCAGACGGATCTGATTAAGCATCGGTGAGCATTGGCTAGCCATGAAGACCATGCCTAGCGGAATACCATCTTATTTTCATGTAGACTTTTTAAAATTTGAATGTAATAAGGACTATGACTTCGTTGAATCTCTTTATTTTGTTGTTTTCAAACTTCATGTTTCATGCCGATGCGGAAATGCATCGGGTCGCTGGAGGCACCCTCAGGCGCAAACGGACGCGCGGACAAAAACTGTCTTTCTCGTGTCCGCCGCTCGACGCAAACGGACGCTCGCGGACACCGATTTGCGTCGCGCCGCTGGAGATGCCTTTAGAGCATCTCCACCAACGGCCCCGATAGCGGCCCCGATAGCAATTTGGGGGCCGGGGGCAAAAATGGGCTCGCACCGGCGCGCCTCAAACGGCGCCGACCAATTTTGGAGCCCAATAGAATCGTCGGCAACCCCGTGCCAGCCCCTTCGCCAAGGGTGCAAATCGGGCGCGCCTGCGCCTCGCGGAACGATGATTTTCGCGGGTGGGGGCCCCTTGTCAACGAGGGGACGCGGCGGTTCGCATCGGAAATGACGCGGGGAGGTTGGTCATTGGCGTTAATGGTCTCCCGCACGGAAACCAAAATGGCGAGGGCGGCGACTGGCCACGCGGCATCCACCTACCTTACCCACGTGCCTTCAGTGCGCGTCCGCCGCCTTCCTTAAAACCACACCAGCGCACACTCCTCTCTTTTCCCCACCGCCGTCATCCCTAGCCGTCGTCGTCCTCAACCTCCGCGAGAACCACCACCCGCACGCGAACACGATGGCGCACAAAGAACGGGCCGGCGGCTGCAGCGGCGGCATCCTCCGCTCGACGCAGCTATCGTACGACGAGGCCGACGTGCTGTACTGGCACCGCATCCCCGTGCCAGTGTGTTGCGGTCAAAACCCACCGGCGAGCAGCGACGGGCAACACAGTAGAGCCGGGAACAACTTAGGGCTGCGGCTGGCCCTGGTCCCTCCGAGCGACGGCCCGCAAAGCCTCTGGTACACACGTCCGATGCTGATGCAGGGCGTGCCACCTGACCTATACCTGGTCGAAGGTGATGGAGATGCCTCGCTTAGTTTCCTGCATGGCATACACGTAAACATTAAATACGTGCCTCGATCGGCTCTCAGGTTATCCTGTGAATCGGCTCAAGAGCCGATCCACCCATGATTCGTCGAGGTGCACGAATATATGGTGGTCCTGCTTGATCAAGATAAAGCTAAAGCGATCTATGACGATTTAGGGTTTTCACCGCATAATCGGATCATCCTACTCACGATTGGGCCTCGCGGTCACGTACGGTGATCGTAAGCCGGTCCTAGACAAGGCCTAAAAACCAACACGAGGTTGATCCTCGGAACATCCTGTCTAGGGCTAGCAAACGACACCCTACGCGTCCGCTGGATCCTCCAACCCTTTGTAAGGCCTAACTATTGCAGATATTAAACTAATCCTTGAAGAACAAGGAGCAACCGTAACGGATCGGATCTACTAAATAATGATCAAGCGGGGTGCCGCCCCTACACCTAAGATAGGTGTAAGGGCGGCTAGATATGCAAGGGTTGCACTACGACAACATATGATACGAAGAACAATGCTAACCCTAACACATCTAAGATAACTACGTTGCTCGCCATCAAAAGGCTTCAGTACGAGCAACGCATGAACAACGAAAATAAGCTTGTGCTGCCTAGATCGCAAGATGCGATCTAGGCAGCATGATGCTTACCGGTAGAAACCCTCGAGACGAAGGAGTTGGTGTTGCACCGAGATTGATTTGTGGTTGAACGTTGGTTGTTGTTTATTTCATAAACCCTAGATACATATTTATAGTCCAGGGGACTTTCTAATTTAGGCGTGCACCTAACCGTGCACGGGTCAAACTCTATCTTCTAATCTAAGATGCGATCTACTATATTACAGATACAAAGGCAATCTAGCCCAAACTCTTTGTGCAAGGCCGCTTCAGAGATCTTCCACATGTACTCTTCCAAGCCCATCTCCCTTACGGCCCATCTCCTGATTTGGCCAAAATCTGGTGATAACACATGCCCCCTGGTTTTGGTAATGATAATTTCAAAACCACCACTTTTTCCTTCGAGGGTCATGTCGTGGCAGAGAACGTTGCAGTATCCTTCATCATGATGCCCTGTCTTCTCAACTTCTCTGCAAAATTTGACAGCTTTAGCATCACCTCCTCGGAAACTGCAATGGCATTAAATCTCCACTAGGCTCCTTATTATTTAATCGTGCCGATTGGTTAGCCCACTTCATCCCCTTCCTCTGTTCTAGCTATCGGCACCAAAAAACCCTCTTCCCCTGTAGCAATGTCTTCCTCTTCCTCCGTCTCCTCCGGCCTCTCCCTCCAATCCTTCTCCTCGAGCGAGCCGGAGTGGAACTCCGATCATGTGCCAGAGGGCGACCTGCCTCTGACCGATGGGGAAGACGACCTCAAGTTCCTCATCGAAGGGAAGCTGATAAGCGAAAGCGAAGACGACCTCCATCCCTGGGTGAAACCCACCTCCTCCGACGGGAAGGGGGAAGAAGTAGAGGAAGAAGAAGAAAAAGAGGAGGGCGGCCTCTCCCCCGCTAAGCTTCTGCCGGCAAAGCATTCCGCTTGGGCGGACAGCGAAGACGATGATGATGACGAGGAGGAAGAGGAGGAGGATGAATCTTCCTCCTCCATCGGGTACCCGCCGACAAAGCGCTTCCGCTCTTGGGCGGACAGCGAGGATGATGATGATGACGAGGAAGACGAAGCTCCGGCCGAGGGCTGGGGCAGCAGCGACGAGGAACTTCCTGGGAGCAGCGCCGACGATATCGACGATGGCGACGATGAGGACAGCGACGACTAGTAGAGTAGGACTAGTAGTAGCAGTGCACTAGGCACCAGATCCCTCTTTTGAGAGCCATCGGCTCTTTCTGTAAAGCCGCTCCTTTGAATTAATGAAAATTGTTCTTCCAATTCATCTTTCAATTAATCCAATTTCAATCCTTCCGCTTGCCACACCAAGACCGATAGCAACGTATCGGATTTTTCTTCCTTGGACGCCCATGAAGCCGGACTCAGATATCGATCAGACCGTCAGTCAAGCACTTCTCAAATTCAGACTGTGATTTGATACCTGACCATGATATTTCGTAATCCTATAGCCGATGACTGTCCATCGGCTATTTTGAGAATCCAGTCTCCTTCCTTCTCTTGCAGCAACAGGACGGCCCAAACCCTGTAAAAGACGACGGCTTCCCTTTCCAGCTTCTCTCCATAGCTTTAGCAGTCTCTTCTGCAAACAGCTTACCGCTTTCGGAGAAGGTCATGATGCAGGGTCAGCCGATGCAACTCCAATCGGCTCCCAAAAATAGAGCATCTACCAAGTTAGTTGCCCCCCGAGCCTTGATCAAGGCGAGAATATCAGCGAGGATGCACAGATTAAACAAAAGGGCTTTGACCTCAGGTAATCTGGCAATCTGAGACAGCCACCAGGAAAAGTCAGCCAAGCTTGTCCCCATTGATCAGCTTTCTTCCACTAAACGCCGATGTTGTAGATGACACACCAACAGCTTAATGATAAAGAGGCTGCCTTGCATGCCAAATTGATGTTACCTCTGAACTGGCGCAAAGGGTTATCGGCTCACTGCAGCCGAGGCTGCTCTTATTGTACATTCCCTCCAAGGAAACAGAAGTTCTTGAAGCCGAACTGAAAATCTGAGCCTTGAGCACGTAGCCGGTAGGTCTTGTGTAACTGTACTAGAGTCGATGGCTGTGCATCGGCTTCGTCTCTCAGTTCTAAAGTCGATGTCCGCATCGGCTGTATGTCATGAAATTTTTTTTTTACTGGCCGATTTTTCTAATCGGCCCCCAATGTTTCACTGTACACATGTTCATCTGCACATGTTCACATGTTCATCTGGTTTAGGTGCCCCCCGAGCCGAAGCTAACAGGTAACTGCAGATATCGGCTCTGTAGTCTAGCCAAGGCACCGTATTTGCACGTCGGCTTTGGTAGGACCAATATTGATTTTCCCTGGCTCATCTGCCGACGTAAAACCGCTGCCAAGTAGATTGATGCTGAACACAAGCAGAACATGTGGTGAGGATAATTTTGGCCGATTGCTGGAATCGGCCTCCATATCGATCGAAGCGCTCAATGAAGTTTTCGTAACGTTCCTTCATAGATCTTTGGGGCCGATCCAAAGGATCGGCCTCGCCACGTTTCTCATCGGTTTGTTCTTGCTACTCGGTCAGGCCAGTGGATAAGACCAGCCTAACCCTGCCCTTCGTCACGTCGATGCGCTCGTCGTCCAAATTGATACCTGAGAGGGGCTCTTGGCCTGCTGCTTCCCACGCGTTCATGCCGCCGTTGAAATTTCGGTCGAGTCATCGGCTGGGACGACCTCTACCTCATCTCCATCCCACTGTATTATGCATTGGTGCATCGTGGAGGGAATGCAACAGTTGGCGTGGATCCAATCTCTTCCTAGCAGAACAGCATAGGTGCTCTTGCTATCGACGATGAAGAACGTCGTAGGGATAGTTTTCCTTCCTACGGTCAGATCCACGTTCAGAACACCTTGTGCGTCAGATGCTTGGCCGTTGAAATCGCTCAATGTCACGTTGGTCTTGATTAGATCCGAGCTAGAGCGTCCCAACCGACGTAGCATAGAGTATGGCATAATGTTGACTGCCGCTCCGGTGTCCACCAGCATCTTATTGACAGGCCTCCCATCGATATAACCTCGCAAGTACAGTCAGATGTCTGTAGCTTCTTTCTCGTGGCTTCTCAAAGATAACCGGCCGTGGGCACTCAAGTTGTGCCACAGTGCCTCGTCTAATCCTGGAGCACTGAACTCCGAAGGAAGGATGAACACCATGTTTGTGCCGGCCGATGTTTCATCATCGGCTTTCCTTTGCTTGGGGCGCCACTCCATTTCGTGGTCAACCCTCTTCATCCAGGGTTCGCTGAATTTCGCGAGATCAGGCCGCGCCTTTCTTAGCGTGTGCAGGTATAACCTTTCGGCTTCCAAGCCGCGCAATCGCTGAACCCTACGCTTTTGGGAACGGCTGAGTCCATCAGGGCACCACCTTGGTCGGTGGTACCTGTCTTCTTCTTCTTCTTCTCCCTCGTCTTCCGAATCCTCGAGATCTTCCAACCGAGGGGACTCAGCGCATTTGCTTTGTGGTGGGAGAGGCCCTAGACGTTTGAACACGGACACGTTGGCTGCCTCCTTCTTCTTCTGGTTGCATTCTGGGCAATTGCCGATTGTAGGCAATCGGCTCATTCCTGAATCCCAGCAGTGTCTGAAGAAGGTTCCAGTGCCTATCTTCGTCGTCCTGCTCCTCGACTTTTCCTTGGCACGGCGCTCGTACTCCTCCTCATCACGATCATGCCGACGATGTCTCCTGGCGTCCCTAGCCAGACGGTCTCTATCATCATCGTCGCTGGATCGTCGGCGTTGGCTATATTGACTCACATACTTATTGAGGAGGTGATCGGAGAGGGGTCGCTGATATCTTATGTTCTTCACTTCTCCCTCTGTGACGTAGCGTTTGCCATCATGACGGAGCCGATCGCGTGGAGCGGCCTCCTCTGTGTCCTTGCTACGAGAGCAGCTGCCCTCGTCTCCATCCTTGCCAGAGTGGTGCCCAGGTCCTACCATGTTGATACTGAACGAGGATCCTGGCTGGCAACCTTCAGGGTAAGTGCACTCCACCATGTTAACGGCGGGAAAGGGGTGGGTGTCGACCTTCATGGCGTACTGGTTGAAAATCAGACGTCCTTGTTCTATCGCCATTTGGATCTGCTGACGCCACACCCTGCAGTCGTTGGTGGCATGGGAGAGCGAGTTATGCCATTTGCAATATAGCTTTCCGTTCAGCTCCTGTACCGTGGGGAATTTGAGGCCTTCGGGTATCTTCAACTGCTTCTCCTTGAGTAGGAGGTCGAAGATTTGCTCAGTTTGGTCACGTCAAAATCAAACCCTCGGGCGGACCTGGTGGCTTAACCCACTTGCAGGACACGGGGTTGCCCCCGAGTCCATTCAGCCAGCTACCTCTTGATCTCCCGCAAAGCCTTCGTCTTCATCCGCCTCAACCAGGACTACCGCACGCTTGAATTTGTCCTGGTACAAGTCCGGTGGCGCTGTTCATATGCCGACGTTTCGAACCATGTGCGCCGTGAAGGATAGTCGGGGAGCCATGTCCTTGATTTGTGAGGCAAGGCCCACCACGCCAACTCGATTCTTTTTCAGTCACACGAGCCGAATAACATCGGTTCCTCGGATTGACGTGGATGTATTCGCCACGGTTCTCCACGCTTCGACGTATCGTGCTAGATCGGCAAGGCCGGACTCAAGCTTCGAGTGAGCGCATGTGGAACTGTTCTTCCAACTTCTTCCAAGTCCGGATCGAGTCCGGTGGCAACGAAGTGTACCACCCGAAAGCCGATCCCGTGAGGGACCTGCGAAGAACCTTACGCGTAGCGGATCCGACGAGGCCGTTCCTAGCTGTGCCAAATATCGGCTCACATGCTCGATGGAGCTGGAACCATCTGATCCACTGAACTTGGAGAAGTCAGGGGGCCGATACTTGGGTGGTAGCGGGACCAACTCGTATTCATCGGGGTACGGCTTGGAATAGCCGATTGTCCTCCTTTTCGGCACCATGCGAACTGGTCCCAGGATCGTGCGATCGATCGCGGTGCGGCGGGAGTCGAACTCGAAGATTCGCCGGTGGCGTACTTAGCCAGCCATGCTTGCTTTTCCAGCTCGAGCCAACTGCAGGAGCTGAGCTTTGTCGTGGCATATTTAGCTAGCCACGTCGCTTCTCAAGATCTGTTGCGACGTTCCTCCTGCTTTCCCAAGTCCCTGCTATCGCGGCCTGGTTTGTGAGCGCCCAGTTACGCGGTCTGGCACGTATGTGCACATGTATCCGTGAGGGATCTCCTTAGGCGCCTCCCCAAGGGCGTCACTGGGGTCACCACCGATCTTGTAGACGACGAATGCCGGTGAATCGGCACTTGCGCCAACGCAAATGGCAGCGGTGGACGGGACGGAGTGGCATCTCTCCTTGGTGTGTCCCGAGAGCTGGTCCCGACGGAGAGTACGGTGCCTCATGATCTGGATCACCCGGAGAGCAACACGCTCCAAAGTGTTTACCAGGTTCTCAGAGTGGCGGTGCAGCGAGTGAGCCACCATGTAGTTGATCTCCTGACGTAAGGACCTGGTGCGTTCTTCTGACGGGGCAGAGAGGTCTATCCCATCGAGTGCACCATCAGGCGAGAACCCCTTCCACCTGATGCCATGTGAACGGGTTATGTGAAAAGAGCCGATGAGGTCGGCTTCGAGGATTGCTTTGACCTCGTCATACTTCTTCTTGAGCTCGTCGGTCAGATCCTCGTACGTGACTGGGTGCCGTCCGCCATCTCAGATGTAGATGGCGATGTGGTTGATGTCGAAGCTCGTCCCACCGGGCGTGCCAGAATGTGTTGCGGTCAAAACCCACCGGCGAGCAGCGACGGGCAACACAAGAGAGCCGGGAACAACTTAGGCTGCGGCTGGCCCTGGTCCCTCCGAGCGACGGCCCGCAAAGCCTCGGTACACACGTCCGATGATGCAAGGGCGTGCCACGACCTATACCTGGTGAAGGTGATGGAGATGCCTCGCTTAGTTTCTGCATGGCATACACGTAAACATTAAATACGAGCCTCGATCGGCTCTCAGGTTATCCTGTGAATCGGCTCAAGGAGCCGATCCACCCATGATTCGTAGGAGGTGCACGAATATATGGTGGTCCTGCTTGATCAAGATAAAGCTAAAGCGATCTACGACGATTTAGGGTTTTCACCGCATAATCGGATCATCCTACTCACGATTGGGCCTCGCGGTCACGTACGGTGATCGTAAGCCGGTCCTAGACAAGGCCTAAAAACCAACACGAGGTTGATCCTCGGAACATCCTATCTAGGGCTAGCAAACGACACCCTACGCGCCGCTGGATCCTCCAACCCTTTGTAAGGCCTAACTATTGCAGATATTAAACTAATCCTTGAAGAACAAGGAGCAACCGTAACGGATCGGATCTACTAAATAATGATCAAGCGGGGTGCCGCCTACCCTAAGATATGTGTAAGGGCGGCTAGATATGCAAGGGTTGCACTACGACAGCATATGATACAAAGAACAATGCTAACCCTAACACATCTAAGATAACTACGTTGCTCGCCATCAAAAAGGCTTCAACGAGCAACGCATGAACAACGAAAATAAGCTTGTTTGCCTAGATCGCAAGATGCGATCTAGGCAGCATGATGCTCCGGTAGAAACCCTCGAGACGAAGGAGTTGGCGATGCGCCGAGATTGATTTGTGGTTGAACGTTGGTTGTTGTTTATTTCATAAACCCTAGATACATATTTATAGTCCAGGGGACTTTCTAATTTAGGCGTGCACCTAACCGTGCACGGGTCAAACTCTATCTTCTAATCTAAGATGCGATCTACTATATTACAGATACAAAGGCAATCTAGCCCAAACTCTTCGTGCAAGGCCGCTTCAGAGATCTTCCACATGTACTCTTCCAAGCCCATCTCCCTTACGGCCCATCTCCCCGTGGCCAGTGCAGTACAAGCTGCCGCATGGCTGGCACGTCTCCAACGGTGGCTTCGCCGTGCCGCCACCGCCGCGAGGACCACAGACGCGGGCCCTCGCCAGGCAACGGCGGTCCGAGATGACGCCGGAGGAGAGGACCCTCCCGGAGAATGCCCTCGACAGCCCGTCCTGGGAACCGCGCTTCGGCGGCGAGCGCGCCGTCGAGCTCGCGCGGACGGACAATCCCTCGGGCGGCCGCTTCAACACCGTCGGCCGCCATGCCTGGTGGTATGGCCGCGACATCGACGCCACGCTCCGCGAGTACGGCTACCGTCCACGCTTCCGCGGGCAATGGGAGCCGGTCTACTTCCCTCAGGCGGCGACCATGGCGCCGACGCCTACCACGCAGGGGGCACCGGCACGGACCGCGATGTTCGGAACCTCCCGCACCGGATCGTCCGCCGTCGGGCGCACGCGCTCGGCCGCGCCCGTGCCTCCTTTCGGAGGCGTCGTCATCTGCGACGACGCAGCGTGGCGCGCCTCCTCTGCTCCGGTTCGTCGGACGGAGGGGGTCGGGCCGCCGCTCCCGCGTCAAGGAGGAGGATGCCTCGCCACCACTTCCGCTGGCGAAGAAGACATGGTGGGAGAAGGAGGCGACGGTGACGAGGAGGAGTTCCCCGCCCAGAGCTTCATCATCGGTCGCTCCATCGACGAGGACTACCGTCACGTCGCGATCAACCCGCGGCAGGCGGCGGTGTGGTCCGCCAGGGACCAGGGCGCCAACTTCGTCGACCTCGCCGGACCATCCAAGATGCCGGCACCAAAGGAGGAGGAGGCCGACGAGAATGACAGCTGGTCCTTCGGGCCATCCAACGACGACGGCGACGACATGGGCTTCAGCGCCTTCGACTCCCAACGCCGCTAGATGGGTTTTTAGTTTTTTAGTTTAAATTCGAGTTAAATTTGTACAAATTTAGCGTTCGAACTATGTATGAATATCGTGTTACAAATTTGTATTTAAATTTCAAAATCTTCGGGCCTGTTTGGGGGCGCCGGTGTGGGAGCAGCCCCAAATGGAGGATGTTGGCGCCGCCCCAAACGGAGGTGCCGCGCGCCCGCCGGTTTGGGCGCCGTGGAGATGCTCTTAGGGCGTCCGGGTGCCAGCTAACATAAGAGCATCTCTAAAGAGCTAAATCGCGAACCGAACTTTTCCGGATTTTTCCGAAACGCGACGCGACCGAACCGTGGGCGGCCCGAATACGGCCCCGGGCCCGAGAAACTCCCCGCGGCCCCTATTAAAAGGGTTCGCGGAAAACCCTACTCCCTCCGCCTCCCCTCCACGCCGCCGCCGCAACCGCTCCGACGAGCTTCCGACTCTCCCCGCCGCTCGCCGCCTGCCCCCGAATACGTGCGTGCGTGCGCGTGGGGGGAGGTGGCCGATCCGGCGCCGGAAGGTCAACTCGGCGTCCGCCGTGGTGGGCGTCGCGCGCCAGGCGAGGCGCTCCGACGGCGCGTGGAAGCCAGCAGGAAGTGGGCGGAGATGAGCGTACCTGATAGCGCACGCAGCGGAGGCGCCGGAAGGAGAAGGGAGGCGCCGCCGCTGCCGGCCTGCCCCCGCGCGGTGACGACGACGACGACACCGCCGGGCTGCCTCTTGCCTGCGGGAGCACCTCCGAGGCGGCGGTCGTCGAGGTGGCGGCGGTCGTCATCGCCTAGGAAGACCCGACGAGCAAAAACCCTCCGCCGGCGACATTAGCGTGGTGACATTATAGTCGCTCCAGGGACTAAAAATCTAGTTTAATTAGGTCCCAGTTCGTAATGCAGGTCGAATATGCATGTATTTTGCCCTAGTATTGTAAATTATGAACGAATTCAAGCTTGATCCGATGAAATCGAGTGCAATCACGAATTTCGATTTCCCATGACGTTTGATTTCTGTGAGTTCGGTTCGCGTTTTGGGTTTCTGTTCTGCGTCGTCGCTAAATCCGCTACTAAATTATTTTTGAAGAGTGAACTCACTTTATTGTTCCCAGAAATAGGGGTCTGTTAGATGCTCCCATCCCGACTCGACACTTGTGACCAAGTGTAAGAAAAAGGGGTGCTCGAGAGTGAAGGCAGGAAGCCCGCAGCAAGGCACCTCTGCTGAAAGGGATGTGATTAGGGTTGCCGTCGCCCACGTTCTCAGCCTGATGCCGGCGGCGCCGGCCGGCCCCTGGCACCCACACCACGCCGCGCTTCCCCGCTGATCTTCGTCCCCCTCGCGCGCCTGTCTTCTTCGTCCCCCGTCCCCTCAGGTACCTCCTCCCTTCCCGCCCTCCTCCCAACCCCCACCCCGAACCCACCCGAATTTTCCCAAGCTCTTACTAATTTAGTACCGATTGATGATAACCCGATGTATCCGTTTCGAGTTTTTACTGCCGATGGAGAGATGGATGAGATTGCTCTTGTTTAGATGTATTGAATGCTGGATTATTCCTCTGAACTAGACTCGGTTGTCTTCCATCAGTACCTCCTGACGTGCCACTGTAATATTGGTAGCTTCAAACAGTAACATGACCGAATGGATGTATGTCATATACTCATATTGTATGACACGTCCAGTACGTTCTTGATCTTTGGTTGACTGAGGAATCACTTAATTTGTGCTCAGTAGATGGAGAGGGGTCTGAAATCCAAGGCGCATTGGGATTCATTCGGGCACAAAGTGTTCTGCGAGATCTGCAAGGAGGAGGTCGGCGCCGGGAACAGGCCCGTGTCGTATTTGAATAAGACGGGATACAAGAATCTCCAACACAAGTTCTTGGCTAGGACAGGGAGAAATTATGAGAGGAAGCAGTTCAAAAACCGGTGGGAGTCCTTGAAGAAAGAATATGCTCATTGGGTGGCCTTTACACAGGCTGCAACTGGGCAGCGGTGGCATAGCGCGTCGGGAACAGTAGATGCCGACAATGAATGGTGGGTGAAGCTCACAGAGGTATCGTCCAGTGTACCCAAATCCAATGGAGTCTATTTCCTCCAAGTTTATGTGGATTTACAAATCATGCTTATGCTTATTGTCAGTCCATTTATTTGCTTTTTAGGCCCACCCAGAATTTGTAAAGTTCCGGAATGGACCACCAGAAAACCTTGCTGAGCTTGCCGCCATGTTTGACGAGACTCATGTGACAGTTTCATCTTCCGCCATCCCGGGTGAGCATATAGAAGACCCCACGGATATTGTTGAGGTTGAGGATGGCAATTGTTATCTAGAATGCAACAATGATCTGGAATACAACAAGACGTCTGACCAGAAAGCAAAGGGAGCTGAAAAGCGGAGGGCTGCTGCCATTGCTGCTAGTCCAAAGAAGAAATCAAAGCAACAAAAGAACCCGCCGGATCAGGAGTTCAGGCATGTGACCAACATAATGGCTGGTAGCACTTCAGGAACATCTTCCAGTGATGTTCCAAGAGGTCATGGGATTAAAGATGTCATCAAGTTGGCTGTGCAGTCTGGGGCGAAGGAATGCAGCGATCTGTTCTTCACCGCCACCAAGCTGTTCATGAATGTGGACTATAGGGAGATGTTCAGTGCTTTCGAGACCAATGAAGGAAGGCTCGATTGGCTGAACAGAATGCATGAAGAGATGAAGAAGAAATAATGTATTTGCTTCCCTGGCCGCAAGAGATAGGTGGATAGATCAGTCCATGCATGTGTGAACTTGTGGGACAGTTTCAGCTTGCCATACCCTGGAAAAAGAGAGGAGGAATATAGGGGTTTCAGATTAGCATCATTGCTACCGCTGAATGCTGATGACGGTGGCAGCCTGTGGACGTGTGGGAGAAATTGTTGTGAGAGCGTCCACAATCCTTAACTTGTTGAGAGAGAGAGAGAGAGTGGATATGTAATTTTTTAGTTTGCTGGCCTAAATGATCACAATTTCGAGTATCATGGATATAATATACTCCATCCAAGTCAATTTATATTTCACAACATATAATGATGGTGTTTTCACCTACCGCGGTGGTAGCTCTTTTTGAACTGCTATGTGTCCACTTCACTGTTGTCCTTGCCCTTATTGCATTCAGTAGCTACTACGCTTTCCTCTTTTGTCTAGGGAGTTCAAAGCCTGAAGCAACTTTACACACGAGTGACCTCACGCACAGGATGGGAATGCCAAAATGGTGAAAGAATCGTTGGGTATACTTTAGAAAGAGGGATAACTCTAAGTTGGGTATACTTTAGCAAGAGGGATAACTCTAAATGAGCTGCTGAAGAAGAAAGTTCAGGAGAAAGTCCAGGCAATTGCTTCTGAAGTTCCCATCTATGTGGCAGTGGTGACCAAATGCTGTGTTGGTGGCAACCTCTTTTCTCTGGTGCATTCAAACACATACTCTTTTGTAAAACTGCTGATGTGGATTTGGCTCTTTGATCTCTACTGATTCTTTTCTTGAAATTTCAAGACCCTGATTTGCAATTTACTTGCCAAACTGGCATGCATAGCAAATTTCTTGTCAGCTGAATTAGCCACCGACTTGAAGCAGTAATTTTTCTGTTGCAATTGACACTTTGAAACTTTTAACTAGGCATTCTGCAAGGGATATGCTTCAGCTTATCTTCAAAGCAGAGATCAAACTCTCACGCTTCAGCTGGAGGACAAGGAGTGGGACACGACATTACACGTCAGGCCAAACAGTAAAGCCATTCATGGAGGCTGATCGGAGTTTGCCATCGACAATGACCTTCGCCTGGGAGATATTTGCCTCTTTGCAAAGAGGGGCATCAGAATTCTTGTGATGAGGATCCATTTAGTTCGCAACTCAGGTATACTGCTGTAGCACAAGCTTCCTAGTTCATGTTGCTGTTCCAGGTACTGGAATTATCTATGGTCCGTATGGCATAAACTCGCTTATATCCTGCCATGAGAGAGTCCACTGCAGAACAACTTTATGTACGTTTTGTTATGAAACCTTGTAGTATCCGAACTGAGGAAAAGTTGAATTCTGCTCTGCCTCTAATATCGTTTATGATCACTGATTATGATGTCTACAGGTGATCAAATATGCCGCAAGGAGACATGCTATAAGCTGTACTTCCATGTGCTATTTCAACTGTCATTAGGATTTTAGCTCACCGGGAATAGCAGATAAAAGGTGTAGGATTAGGACCCTGTTTTTGTGTGAGCTAGAGAAGATGGGGATTATTTATTCAAACTGTTCCAAGGTAAAATATTAGTTTAAGCACCTCTCATGTTTATTGTTTCTTTCTTTTGAGGTTCATTCGCCTAGATTTCCATTTTGGTGTGTGGGACATCTTTTTTTTTCATCTCAGTAACAAGCTGAATGAGTTGAGTTGTTTGATCGTACCTTCTCTGCTCTATATGTAGACCTAATGATGGGTTGAATTGTTCTACATGCCCTCATAATTTTCCCTTTATGTGGCCTCAGGTTTTCTTTTCCAGGTCGAACTTGTTCGGCCGTTGGATTTTGCAACTTAATTAATAAAAAACTGTGTGCATCACTCAATGCAGAGACCCCTTTCCGAAAAGAATAAAATTGCTGAGCATCCTAATTGGACTACCATTTGATATCCTTCGGTCTTGAAATATGTGGAAACGAGTCTCCTTTTCTCTATTCTCATCTAGTCTAAAAAAGTTGTTTGAGGCATGTCTGCCTTCAGCTTCATGGTCGGGCAACATTTTGGGCTGCTAAAACAGAACTGGACCCCTTATAGTTAATCGGGCTGCATTAGGTCGAGTAACTATGTACGGGAAGCATGTGTCTATGTTTTTTCTTTAGTCTTCTCTTTCTTTGTAGGAGAAGGTGAGGGCAGAGACGCCTTGCCTCCCCTCCCCTACACCACCGTTCACCCCTCCATCATCTGCATGTTACTGAGAGCAGCAACGCTTGCAAACATGTTCTACCGTCGCAACCTCCCGCTTATTGAGGTACTGTCTTCTTCCACTCCCTCTCACGATATTAATTTAGTTTCATAAATGTTGTTACCTTTTTCAAGGAAGTTGGTCAAAGTTTTTTTTGAGTTAGGACAAAGCTAAACGTACAATTACTGCGGACGACGGGAGTAGTCAGTAAGTATAGCATGTTGGGTAATGTAATAGCGAGAGAGTAGATCTATTTGGAAGTCCTAGAAAGTGTGTGCCCTAGGCAATTGTCCTTTAAGACCTTCAAAACTTCTTCTCATTTAATGAAAATAAAAAAGTCTTTTGACTCGTTTCAAAAAATAATATAAAACATCAGTTAGATAACTTGATTTGGTATTCCTCTCATTCTCCCTATTTACATCTAGCGAAATAATTAAAGGTGGGTAATGACAGAATGACTAATTGCTCAGCCTACTCTAAAATATTCAAATGACTTGCAGGGTGGAGCTAAAGGAATATTTGGATTAAATAAACTAGATTGCAAGGTTAAAAAAGGAGCATATAGGAAATACCGCTTTTTCTTGTGCCCATCCGCATAAGAAATATAAAAATAATACTACTAAAATATATTCGGGCCTCCGGTCTACACTATGGAAAACATAACCATATAACAAATCATTTTTCAAACCATACAAATACAAAACCAAGTGTATGATGATTATAACTCATTTTATTTATTCCAAGGTGTTCATGACATTATTTTTCATCACCACAATCTTCAACAAGTGTCTCAAGGCCGAAGGAGAGGACGTGGCAAGCTTCCACCTAAGGATCTGCAAACTGGACCACAATTTTTAGAGCATGCGTCGCTAGTCTTAGCGCAACGATCTTGCTCTAGAGCACAGCAGAAACACAAATCATTTGGACAGGGTGGCTTCAACTCATCGCATATGCACAATGCGATTTTGCCACTATCCACCCGAGTAGTTGTTTGAGCTGCATGTAAACATGATTTCAAGTTAATTCGTATTTCTTCACAACTGAATTGCCCCAGATTCTGCAGAACTAACCAATATCCTTACCGGAAATTCACCAATTGTTATTGCGTACTTACCCTGAGAATACATGATGATGCATGGAAGGATCGCCATCAGGAGCATAATGACCTTGCTTCTGTCCATGGTAGTATAAGCTTCCTGGTATGAGATCTTTGTTTCTAGTGATTGTTTGCTCATGCGTGATAAACATATCTTTACTATTATATGTGAGTCCGTAGTCGTTGAAAATGTTTGATGTCAAAGATTGAAGACATCTTGACCATCCAATTTTAGTAAACATCTTCCGCTTGCCATCCAGCCATCCATGTAATCTACCTTTTCGACATCTTCTAAGCGTCGATCACTTACCGAAAACAATGGCAAAAGCATTAAAATCACGTGCCAGAGAAAGAAGTAAATAAAATTTGTCACAATCCTACGATTGCCATGGTCAGGGAAATGCCACAATCCTAGGATTGCCACGGTCCGTCCAATCTAATCAAGAGCGAGTGTTCAAGCCTTCCATTCCAGAGAGGATGAGCTCCCGCGTAGGCGACAACGCGTCGCCGGCGCTCAATCTCTCGTCGACGAGAGCCGCCACCTCCCTCCCAGCCCTAGGCTCTGTGCCCCAAAGCCTCCTCCCACCCACCCCAGCCCTGCTCCTGTCCTTGCCCGGATGGCCGCGCGGCGCCTCCACTGTCCCCTCGACCATGGGGGCTCCTGCGGCCGGTGCTCCTGCCGCCGACCCCGTCCCTCCTAGCTCCGGCGCCAATACGGATTCTCACAGCAAGACCGGCGACGAGCGCCGTGCAGCGCCCTTCTCCTCGCGTCCAAAACCAGGTGCGACGTTCTTGGACTTGATGCTTTCGACTTTCCACACCATGGTTGCGTCTCGCGTCGGTGGTAGTTCCGAGGTTGCTCGTTTCTGGATTACGCCGGAGAGCCTATCCCCCAGGTTTAACGTGCATTGCGTTGCAAACGCTCTCAACTTCTCCTTCACCGCTTTCCCGGACTCCTTCTCCGTCCGCAGCCATGGCGGCTCGATCTTCTCTTCCTTTGCCTCCACGCCCACGGTGCTGGATTTCATCCTGGCTCATAAGGTGGTGAGGCTTGGTTGCTCCTCCTTCCGCCTGCATCGTTCCGCCGGTGCGGCGGCGGCGGCGGTGGCCCAGCTCCTGGCGTGGCCGCCCTGCTGGGCCTTGATTCCTTTCTCCCCGTCGGAGGTTGACGTGCTCCCCGCTGCTTGCAGCTGGGGTGGGCTTGCATGCAGTGCCAGCGAGGCAGCGGCTCGGTCCGTCGTGGTGGTGGACCAGGTGGGCCCCCCGACCCACGACCGGTCAGCGGGTCTGAAATAGAAACCCCCTGTTCCCCTTTCCTCTCGCCTGCCCAGCCTTTTTCCTCCGAGCCCATCCCCTACCTCCCTCTCTCCCCCACCGCGCCCCTACGCTGTAGCTCTCTGCGCTCAGCGAATCCGGCCGAGCTGGGCGACGACGGAGCGGGCACGCCCATGGTTGACTCGTGCTCCCGTGAAGTCTTGTCCTGGCCGCCCCTTTTCCCCCCATCCTCCGCTCGGCTCAGAGAGGTGTCTCATTTTCTGCCTCCTCGCAGATCGAGAACGACGATTCCGATGCGGGCTCGCCAGAGACCCCGCCCTCGGACCGGTCCATGGAGGTCGCTGCTACCTCGCGGCGGACGTATTTGGAGGCCCTCCTCTCCACTCCTTCTCGCATCTCCCCACCCACACCTCGTCGGCTCGTCTTCTCCACCGTCAAAGGGCGCGCTCTCTGCTTCCGCTGCCTCTCGCCCGAGCACGGTGTTGGAGGCTGTCGGGATCCGCTCCGGTGCAAGTCATGCGGGCGCTTCGGCCACCGGGCTAAAGGATGTGAGTTGTCTCCCCTAACCTACTCCCGGTCAACTCCTTCCCTTGCTACCCTTTCTGATCCTCCGCGGTCCCCCAGGTTGCGTCGCCCTAGATCCGCCTCTCCCTCATCCCCGCAGCCGGCGGGAGCTGCGCCTCTGCTGCCCGGTGCCCAGGGAATCCGCTGTGGCTTCCTGACTAGGCCGGCTGAAAGAACATGTCCATTACCCCATGTGTGGTTTTGGTAATTGATGACAATCCCTATGGACTAACGGTTGCATTGAGAATATATCTTAGGTCAAGTCCATAGCCATGTGTTGGACTCAAGGTTGCAAGATGGAGAAGACGGAGTACAATGACGAAGACGGTGTCGAAGAGAGACGAAGACGTGTAGAAGATGAAGAGAGACGAAGACGACATAGAAGATGGATGAAGACGGTGGCGTGTATGTTCAAGGAAGACGGTGGCATGTACAATCATGAAGAGGGTGAAGACGGAGCTTGCCGACTCGAGAGGAACGCGCAAGGTTAAGGTTTGTGCTCGATAGGATAGTAGGTCGCATCATCGGAGAGAGCTCAAACCTTGCATGCATTGCATCGTGTTTCTTGGTTGTTCTTGGTTCTTATCCATGAGATGAGTTAGAGCTTGTGTTCATTCTCATGACAAACTCTAGCTCATCGGAAACGGATTCCGGATGCATCGCATGTTGCATGTGCGAGGGTGATGATTTTCCCGATATACCATATTGAGAGGTTACACCTCTATGACCGTGAGAAAATCATCACTCACTCTTTTTCATGATTTCATCATGTCAGAAGGTAGCTCTTGTCGTCCTCTTTCCAACGAAATTGGTTTCATGTCATTCCGAGTTTCCTAGCTCAAGTTATTGCGTTTTCCGTGTTGCATATTATTTGGAAAAGAAAAACAGCACAATGGGCCGGGCGGTACTACCGCGAGCGGTACCGGTCTAAGTACCGCTCGAGCAGTTTTGCTTACTGGATCGCGTCCGGTACCAGACCGGTACCGGCCCGGTAGTACCGACCGGCCCGATTGGTACCTTCCCCCGGCCCTCCCCGGCCAGCCCACAGCCCAGCGCCGGCCGCACCGCCTTGGGCCGCCGCTCGCCATCCGGCCCAGCTCGCCGCGCAGCATGCTCCGCACCTGGGCCGCGCACCCCTGCCCCGTGGCCGCCGCCCTCGCCGCGCGCAGCCCACCATCGCGCCGCTGCCGCCCGCTCGCCTCGCCCTCGAGCACGCGAGAGACGGGCGAGACCCTGCCCCCTCGATCCCCGCGCGCGCCTCGCTCCCTCGCCGTTGCTGCTTGCTTGCACACGGGCCGGCCCCAGCCTTGCTCCGGCCCATCTTCCTCCCCTTACCAGGCCGCCCCTTCCTTCCTTGCTGTTTTCCTGCAGATTTTCACAGGGGCGGTAGTACCGGCCCAAGAGGCGGTAGTACCGGCCCAAAACGTCTTTTTAGCTGTTTTTATGCGCGCGAGCGGTAGTACCGCTTTGACAAGCGGTAGTACCGCTCGGGCGCGGATCTGACCGTTTTTCTGCCTCCAACACCTATATTTTGGGCCCCCTATTTATACCTCTCTTCCACCTCCGACCCAACCACTTCTTCCCCTCCATTCTCTCTCCTCCATTGTTGACCTTGAGTTCTTTCTTCCTCCTCTTGATCCCCCACTATTTCTTGCATATTTTTGGGGGAAAGGAGAGAGGAGATCTAGATCTAGAGCTTCACCAATTGAATCCCTCTCCAAGTGAGGGGATCTTGCTAGATCTAGATCTTGGAGTTGCTTGGTGTTTCTCCTCATATTTGTTCTTCCTCCCTTATTCTCCCAATAGCTTTTGTAGCTTTGTTGGAATTTGGGAGAGAAGAACTTGGGCATCTTAGTGGTGTTCTTAGCCATTGCATTAGGTGCATCGGTTTGGGTTCTCTCCGTGGTTTCGATCTCGTAGAGGGCATGTTGACCTTAGTGGTGTTGTTGCCTTAGTGGCCTTGTTGCCTTAGTGGTGTTCTTGTAGCCTTTTGTGGCCTTGTAGCCTCTTGTGGCTTTGTAGCCTTTGTGGCCTTGTCGTCTTTGTGGCGTTGTAGCCTTAGTGGCGTTGTTGCCTTTGTGGTGTGGTAGCCTTAGTGGCGTTGTTGCCTTTGTGGAGTGTGTTAGCCTTTGTGGTTTTGGAGCCGGTTGTGGCGCGTTGGTGTCTTGGTGGCCTTGCCGCCGGTGTGGCGTGTTGTAGCCTCTTGTGGCCTTGTACTTGAGAGCCTCCGTGTTGTGGAGTTGCCTCAAGCTTGATACTTGGGAGTTTGCCCAAGCTTGTACGGGTTCGGTGACCACCCTCAAGGGTCCCTTAGTGGATCGAGGCTTCCCTCCCTGGAGGAAAGGCTCGAGGAGAATACGGTGGCCCTAGTGGCTCATTGGAGTGCCTCGTGCCTCCACACCGCTCCAACAGAGATGTATCACCCTTGGGTGTGAACTTCGGGATACATCGTCGTCTCCTCGTGCACCGGTTACTTCTCAACCCGAGCTCCTTTACCTATGCGCTTTACATTGTGATATCTATCATGCTTGATTCTATACCTATCTTGTTATCACCTTATTGCTCATCATGCTAGCATAGTTTATTGGAGCACTTAGGCAAACCCCTAGTTGTTAGGCTTTGAGCTAAACTAGTAAACACTTGTAGTTTTATTCCACCTAGTTTAGCTCTCAAGTAGAAGTTTTTATACACCGCCTATTCACCCCCCTCTAGGCGACGTCCTAGTACATTCACCGGCCACGCCCTACCCCCGTGGGTAGGCCCCGCCCACCCCTGCTTCATCCTCGAGCGCCTCGGCGGGGGGCCTCTCGGCGACGGCGCTGCTGTCTGGCGCGGTGGCGCCGGTCGGTCACCGCGGGCCACCCACTTTTGCTCCTATCCGTCTTGCCGCGCCGGCGCCTGCGCCTTCCGCGCGCAAGGACTATGTCGACGTCTTCATGCCACCCTCCGACGGTGTTGAGCGTAGCCGCCGCTTCGCCTACGCCCTGGTTGAGCCCGCATCGGCGGCGCCTGGGGTCTTGCTCCACCGTGCCCTCGATGAGCTTGGCGGCACCCCGCATGTCGGGCTGGCGGCGCGCGACTATGGCTCCCTCATGGTCGTCTTCAGCTCCCAGGAGGAGCGTGAGGAAACCATGCGCCAGTTCCCCCTCTCCATCGACGGTCACCAGGTCAAACTGGAGCGCCCGGAGGAGGGGTGCAATCGGTTTGCCTGGCGTTTCTGCATCTTCTCGCACGTCTCCGCCACTGGTTTCCCGTTGGAGCACTGGAGTGAGAGTGTGATCATGACAACTTTCTGCTCCGTTGGGAGCGTCTGCTGTATCGATCCCCTCTGCCTCGAGGAGCTTGATTTCTCGGCGGTGAGACTCGTGGTCAAGCTAGAGCGCGCCTCGGACGTTCCCGATGCCTTGATCGTCCACGAAGCCTTCGGCGACTGCTCAACGATCGTTCGCCTCCGCCTCGTTGGGACCTGGCCGTGCGCGGAGGATGGTGTGCACCATGCCTGTGTGCACTATGACAGCAGCGTCGAGCCACCCCCTGCCGCCAGCGGTGGCCGGTGCTGCCTGCGCATGAGCGACATCGACGAGGAGTCCATGTGCGGCGCATCCCCGCCGCCTCCGGCGTGCGCTGCTCCTGCCTCCTCCGTCCTCAGCCTTTGGGGCAGAATTGTGGCGCGCCGCCAGTTGATCCTTTAGCGTGCAACAGCCCTGGACGACATCGACGGGCTCCCGGTGGCCCCTGCCTCTCCCTCCCTTGCCACGCCAGCAGCCCCGCTGATACGTCTCAAACGTATCCATAATTTCTTATGTTCCATGCTAGTTTTATGACAATACTCACATGTTTTATACACACTTTACATCATTATTATGCATTTTCCGGCACTAACCTATTAACGATATGCCGAAAGCCCCGATTCTTTGTTTCTGCTGTTTTGGTTTGAGAAATCCTACAAAGGAAATATTCTCGGAATTGGACGAAATCAACGCCCAGGGTCTTATTTTTCCACGGAGCTTCCAGAAGACGAAGAGCATACGAAGTGGGGCCACGAGGGCCCGTAACCATAGGGCGGCGCGGCCAGCATGGGGCCCGCGCCGGCCTATGGTGTGGGGCCCCTGCGCCGCCTCCAACTCTGCCCTTCCGCCTACTTAAACTCTCCGTCGCGAAAACCCTATTGCCGAGAGCCACGATACGGAAATACTTCCAGAGACGCCGCCGCCAATCCCATCTCGGGGATTCAGGAGATCGCCTCCGGCACCTGCCGGAGAGGGGAATCATCACCGGAGGGCTCTACATCACCATGCCCGCCTCCGGATTGATATGTGAGTAGTTCATCCTTGGACTATGGGTCCATAGCAGTAGCTAGATGGTTGTCTTCTCCTCATTGTGCTATCATGTTTAGATCTTGTGAGCTGCCTATCATGATCAAGATCATCTATTTGTAATGCTACATGTTGTGTTTGTTGGGATCCGATGAATATTGAATACTATGTCAAGTTGATTAGCAATCTATCATACATATGTTGTTTATGTTCTTGCATGCTCTCCGTTGCTAGTAGAGGCTCTGGCCAAGTTGATACTTGTGACTCCAAGAGGGAGTATTTATGCTCGATAGTGGGTTCATGCCTCCATTGAATGTGGGACTGATGAAAGTTCTAAGGTTGTGGATGTCTTGTTGCCACTAGGGATAAAACATCAATGCTTTGTCTAAGGATATTTGTGTTGATTACATTACGCACCATACTTAATGCAATTGTCTGTTGTTTGAAACTTAATACTGGAAGGAGTGCGGATGCTAACCCGAAGGTGGACTTTTTAGGCATAGATGCATGCTGGATAGCGGTCTATGTACTTTGTCGTAATGCCCTGATTAAATCTCATAGTAGTCATCATGATATGTATGCATCTCTATTTGTCAATTGCCCAACTGTAATTTGTTCACCAACATGCTATTTATCTTATGGAAGAGACACCATTAGTGAACTGTGGACCCCGGTCCATTCTTTTATCTGAATACAATCTACTGCAATCATTGTTCTCTACTTCGCAAACAAACATCATCTTCCACACTATATATTTAATCCTTTGTTTACAGCAAGCCGGTGAGATTGACAACCTCATGTTACGTTGGGGCAAAGTATTTTGATTGTGTTGTGCAGGTTCCACGTTAGCGCCGGAATCCCTGGTGTTGCGCCGCACTACACTCCACCAACGGCCTTCACGTGGCCCTTGACTCCCTGCGGTTCGATAAACCTTGGTTTCTTCTGAGGGAAACTTGCTCTGTACACATCACACCTTCCTCTTGGGGTTCCCAACGAACGTGTGCTTCACGCGTTATCAAGCTCTTTTTCCGCGCCGTTGCCGGGGAGATCAAGACACGCTGCAAGGGGAGTCTCTCACATCCAATCTCTTTACTTTGTTATTGTGTTGCTTTACTTTACTTTATTTACTGTTTTGTTTGCTTTCTTTATATCAAAAACACAAAAAAAAATTAGTTGCTTTACTTTATTTCATTTGTCTTGTTTGCTTCTTATATCAAAAACACAAAAAATTAGTTACTTGCATTTACTCTACTTAATTTAGTTTGCTTTACTTGTTTTTATTACTGCTAAAATGGGAACTCCTGAGAATACTAAGTTGTGTGACTTCACTAGCACAAATAATAATGATTTCCTATGCACACCTATTGCTCCACCTGCTACTACAGCATAATTCTATGAAATTAAACCTGCTTTACTAAATCTTGTTATGAGAGAGCAATTTTCTGGTGTTAGTGATGATGCTGCTGCCCATCTTAATAATTTTGTTGAACTTTGTGAAATGCAAAAGTATAAGGATATAGATGGTGACATTATAAAACTGAAATTGTTTCCTTTCTCCTTAAGAGGAAGAGCTAAAGATTGGTTGCTATCTTTGCCTAAGAATAGTATTGATTCATGGACTAGATGTAAAGATGCTTTCATTGGTAGATATTATCCTCCTGCTAAAATTATATCTTTGAGAAGTAGCATTATGAATTTTAAGCAATTGGATAATGAACATGTTGCCCAAGCATGGGAAAGAATGAATTCTTTGGTAAAGAATTGCCCTACCCATGGACTAACTACTTGGATGATCATCCAAACCTTTTATGCAGGACTGAATTTTTCTTCGTGGAACCTATTGGATTCAGCTGCTGGAGGTACTTTTATGTCCATTACTTTGGGGGCGGCAACAAAGCTTCTTGATAATATGATGATTAATTACTCTGAATGGTACACGGAAAGGACTCCACAAGGTAAGAAGGTAAATTCTGTTGAAGAAACCTCCTCGTCGAGTGAAAAGATTGATGCTATTATGTCTATGCTTGTGAATGGTAGATCTAATGTTGATCCAAATAATGTTCCTTTAGCTTCATTGGTTGCCCAAGAAGAACATGTTGATGTGAACTTCATTAAAAGTAATAATTTCAACAACAACGCTTATAGGAATAATTCTGGTAACAACTATAGGCCATATCCTTCTAATAATGGTAATGGTTATGGTAATTCTTATGATAATTCTTACAACAATAGTAGAAGTTTACCCTCTGGTCTTGAAGCCATGCTTAAAGAATTTATTAGTACACAAACTGCTTTTAACAAATCTGTTGAGGAAAAGCTTGGTAAAATTGATATTCTTGCTTCTAAGGTTGATAGTCTTGCTGCTGATGTTGATCTTTTAAAATTGAAAGCTATGCCTAATGAAGATAAAGATATTAAGTCATTTGCTACAGCAAACGCCATCCAAGTTCGAATTAATGAAAATATTAGATTGATGGCTGAATTGCATGCTAGGTGGGAAAGAGAAGAAAAACTAGCTAAAGAGAATAATGTAGCTAAAGTTTGGACTATTACCACCACTAGTAATGTTGATACCTCACATGTCGCTAAACCGCCTAATATCAATGGTAAAATAATTGGTGTTGGCAATGTTTCTACTCCTAGTGCAAAGCGTGCAAAACTGCCTGAAACTGCTAAAACTGCTGAAACTGTTTGTTATAAAACTGCTGAAAATTTTCAAAATATTGGGGACAATGATCCCATTGCTGTAGATCATAATGGTTTAGATTTTGATGATTGTCATATCTCTGAAGTTATAAAGTTCTTACAAAAACTTGCTAGAAGTCCTAATGCTAGTGCTATAAATTTGGCCTTTACAAAACATATTACAAATGATCTCATTAAAGCTAGAGAAGAGAAATTAAAACTTGAAACTTCGATTCCTAGGAAGTTGGAAGATGGTTGGGAGCCCATCATTAAGATGAAGGTCAATGATTTTGATTGTAATGCTTTATGTGATCTTGGTGCAAGTATTTCTATTATGCCTAAGAAAATCTATAATATGCTTGACTTGCCACCATTAAAAAATTATTATTTGGATGTTAATCTTGCTGATAATTCTACAAAGAAACCTTTGGGGAGGATTGATAATGTTCGCATTACGGTTAACAATAACCTTGTCCCCATTGATTTTGTTGTCTTGGATATTGAATGCAATGCATCTTGTCCCATTATTTTGGGAGACCTTTTCTTCGAACTGTTGGTGCTATTATTGATATGAAGGAAGGGAATATTAAGTATCAATTTCCTCTCAAAAAAGGTATGGAACACTTCCCTAGAAAGAGAATGAAGTTACCTTTTGATTCTATTATTAGAACAAATTATGATGTTGATACTTCATCTCTTGATAATACTTGATTCACCTTTTCTGCGCCTAGCTGAAAGGCGCTAAAGAAAAGCGCTTATGGGAGACAACCCATTATTTTACTTCTGCACTTTTGTTTTATAATTGAGTCTTGGAAGTTGTTACTACTGTAGCAACCTCTCCTTATCTTTATTTTATTGCATTGTTGTGCCAAGTAAAGTCTTTGATAGTAAGGTTGATACTAGATTTGGATTACTGCGCAGAAACAGATTTCTCACTGTCACGAAATTGAGCAGCCCCGTCTGTAGGTAACTCAGAAAAATCTGCCAATTTACGTGCGTGATCCTCAGATATGTACACAACTTTCATTCAATTTGAGCTTTTTCATCTGAGCAAGTTAAGTGCCCAAGAAAAATTCGTCTTTACGGACTGTTCTGTTTTGACAGATTCTGCCTTTTATTTCGCATTGCCTGTTTTGCTATGTTTGATGGATTTCTTTGTTCCATTAACTTTCAGTAGCATTGTGCAATGTCCAGAAGTGTTAAGAATGGTTATGTCACCTCTGAACATGTGAATTTTTGATTATGCACTAACCCTCTAATGAGTTTGTTTTGAGTTTGGTGTGGAGGAAGTTTTCAAGGATCAAGAGAGGAGGATGATACAATATGATCAAGAAGAGTGAAAAGTCTAAGCTTGGGGATGCCCCGTGGTTCATCCCTGCATATTTCAAGAAGACTTGCGCATCCCCTTCTTCATCGACAACTTATCGAGGTCACCTCTAGTGAAACTATATTTTTATTCAGTCACATCTTATGTGCTTTACTTGGAGCGTCTGTTTGTTTTTGTTTTTATTTTTGTTTGAATAAACTCGGATCCTAGCATTCTTTGTGTGGGAGAGAGACACGCTCCGCTGTTTCATATGAACACTGTTGTTCTTAGCTTTACATTTAATGTTCATGGCGAAGGTGCTTCGTTCATTGCTATATGGTTGGAAACAGAAAATGCTTCATGTGGTAATTGGTATAATGTCTTGAATAATTGATACTTGGCAATTTTTGTGCTCAAATAGATCATGTTTAAGCTCTTGCATCATGTACTTTGCACCTATTAATGAAGAACTACCATAGAGCTTGTTGAAGTTTGGTTTGCATGATTGGTCTCTCTAGAGTCTAGATATTTTCTGGTGAAGTGTTTGAACAACAAGGAAGACGGTGTAGAGTCTTATAATGCTTGCAATATGTTCCTATGTAAGTTTTACTGTACTGGTTCATACTTGTGTTTGCTTCAAACAGCCTTGCTAGCCCAAAGCCTTGTACTAAGAGGGTATACTTCTCGTGCATCCAAATCCTTGAGCCAAAAACTATGCCATTTGTGTCCACTATACCTACCTACTACATGGTATTTCTCTGCCATTCCAAAGTAAATTACTTGAGTGCTACCTTTAAAATTTCATTCCTTGTCTTTGCAATACATAGCTCATGGGAAAATAGCCTTAAAAACTATTGTGGTATTGAATATGTTGCTATGTATCTTATTTCTTATAAGTTGCTTGTTGAGCGGTAACCATGTTTTGGGGACGCCATCAACTATTACACCTTTGTTGAATATCATGTGAGTTGCTATGCATGTTCGTCTTGTCTGAAGTAAGGGCGATTTATCATGATCAAATGGTTTGAGTATGAATATTGTTAGAGAAGAACATTGGGCCGCTAACTAAAGCCTTGAATCATGGTGGAAGTTTCAGTTTGGACACTAATCCTCAACCTCTTATGAGAATATTATCTGTTGTTGAATGCTTATGCATTAAAGAGGAGTCCATTATCTGTTTTCTATGTTGTCCCGGTATGGATGTCTAAGTTGAGAATAATCAAAAGCGAGAAATCCAATGCGAACTTTCTCCTTAGACCTTTGTACGGGCGGCATAGAGGTACCCCTTTGTGACACTTGGTTGAAACATATGTTATGCAATGATAATCCATGTAAATCCAAGCTAATTAGGACAAGGTGCGAGCACTATTGGTATTCTTTGCATGAGGCTTGCAACTTATAGGATATGTTATGCATAACACATATGAATTATTACTACCGTTGATAAAATTGTTTCTATGTTTTCAAAATAAAAGCTCTAGCACAAAAATAGTAATCCATGCTTCCCTCTGCGAAGGGCCATTCTTTTACTTTATGTTGAGTCAGTTTACCTACTCCTTTCTATCTTAGAAGCAAACACTTGTGTCAACTGTGTGCATTGATTCCAACATACTTGCTTATTTGCATTCATCATATTACTTTGTGTTGACAATTATCCATGAGATATACATGTTGAAGTTGAAAGCAACCGCTGAAACTTATATCTTCCTTTGTGTTGCTTCAAAACTTTCTACTAAGAATTTATTGCTTTGTGAGTTAACTCCTATGCAAGTCTTATTGATGCTTGTCTTGAAAGTACTATTCATGAAAAGTCTTTGTTATATGATTGATTGTTTATTCATTGTCTTTACCATTGCTTCGAATCACTTCATTCACTTCATATGCTTTACAATAGTATTGATCAAGATTATGATAGCATGTCACTTGAAATTATCCTTGTTATCGTTTACCTACTCGAGGGCGAGTAGGAACTAAGCTTGGGGATGCTTGATACGTCTCAAACGTATCCATAATTTCTTATGTTCCATGCTAGTTTTATGTCAATACTCACATGTTTTATACACACTTTAAATCATTATTATGCATTTTCCGGCACTAACCTATTAACGAGATGCCGAAGCGCCAGTTGCTATTTTCTGCTGTTTTTGGTTTCAGAAATCCTACAAAGGAAATATTCTCGGAATTGGACGAAATCAACGCCCAGGTCTTATTTTCCACGGAGCTTCGGAAGACCGAAGAGCATACGAAGTGGGGCCACGAGGCCGTAACCATATAGGGCGGGGCCCATGCCGCTGGCCTATGGTGTGGGGCCCTGCGCCGCCTCAACTCGCCTTCCGCCTACTTAAACTCTCCGTCGCGAAAACCCTATTACCGAGAGCCACGATACGGAAATACTTCCGAGAGACGCCGCCGCCAATCCCATCTCGGGGATTCGGAGATCGCCTCCGGCACCCTGGAGGGAATCATCACCGGAGGGCTCTACATCACCATGCCCGCCTCCGGATTGATGTGTGAGTAGTTCATCCTTGGACTATGGGTCCATACCAGTAGCTAGATGGTTGTCTTCTCCTCATTGTTCTATCATGTTTAGATCTTGTGAGCTGCCTATCATGATCAAGATCATCTATTTGTAATGCTACATGTTGTGTTTGGTGGGATCCGATGAATATTGAATACTATGTCAAGTTGATTATCAATCTATCATACATATGTTGTTTATGTTCTTGCATGCTCTCCGTTGCTAGTAGAGGCTCTGGCCAAGTTGATACTTGTGACTCCAAGAGGGAGTATTTATGCTCGATAGTGGGTTCATGCCTCCATTGAATCTGGGACAGTGACAGAAAGTTCTAAGGTTGTGGATGTGTTGTTGCCACTAGGGATAAAACATCAATGCTTTGTCTAAGGATATTTGTGTTGATTACATTACGCACCATACTTAATGCAATTGTCTGTTGTTTGCAACTTAATACTGGAAGGGGTGCGGATGCTAACCCGAAGGTGGACTTTTTAGGCATAGATGCATGCTTGGATAGCGGTCTATGTACTTTGTAATGCCCTGATTAAATCTCATAGTAGTCATCATGATATGTATGCATCTCTATTTGTCAATTGCCCAACTGTACTTTGTTCACCAACATGCTATTTATCTTATGGAAGAGACACCACTAGTGAACTGTGGACCCCGGTCCATTCTTTTACATCTGAATACAATCTACTGCAATCATTGTTCTCTACTGTTCTTCGCAAACAAACATCATCTTCCACACTATACATTTAATCCTTTGTTTACAGCAAGCCGGTGAGATTGACAACCTACGTTGGGGCAAAGTATTTTGATTGTGTTGTGCAGGTTCCACATTGGCGCCAGAATCCCTGGTGTTGCGCCGCACTACACTCCGTCACCGACCTTCACGTGGCCCTTGACTCCCTACGGTTCGATAAACCTTGGTTTCTTACTGAGGGAAAACTTGCTGCTGTACGCATCACACCTTCCTCTTGGGGTTCCCAACGGACGTGTGCTTCACGCGTTATCACCCGCCCACGATGCTCTGGGACAAGATCCTCGCTCGGCGCCTGGCCCTGCAATTCCCGGAGACCGGGCTTGACGCTGACCAGGTTCTCGCCGCGCCCCAAAACCTCCTCTTTCCTTCTTGCTCGAGCTCCAGTCTTAGCCCCCCTGTTCTTCGTCTGCAGTGGTACGATACTCTCTCCATCCCCGCCACTCCGCTTGTGCCGGACCACGCCGAGGAGGAGTGTGGTGGCCACGCCATCCTTTTGCCGCCCGTGCCGCACGTCGAGGAGGAGCGTGGTTACCACCCCGTCCTGGTGCCGCCCGTGTCCTCGCTCGTCCCCGCCCCGGACATGCCGGCCAGGCTGCTGGCCCCCGAGTGCGAGCACGAGGATGCCGCGCGCAAGCAGCGGGTTCGCCGCAAAAGGGCGGTCGACTCCGCCTTCAAAGCTCGCCGCAGCTCTCGGCTTATGTCCAAGGAAGCGCCGCAGTTCCTCTCCATGCTCTCCAAAGCAAAGGCAGTGAAGGCGTCCCGCTTCGACTTCTCTGGTGGGTCGCCACGTCTCCGTGCGGCGGCGGAGGCTGCAGGTTTTGGCGGCGGCTCCTACCCCGGCCTGATCCCCCTTCTACACCTGAAGGAGCTTGCCACGACGTGCGGCGTCGACCCTGACGCCGTTGACGATGACGCAGAGGTGCCCTCCTCGTCCACATGAGGACGCCGTTCCTCCGAGCGGCTCGACGTCGGTGGCCTCTCCCGGATGTCGCTGGCCGCTCCCGTAGTGATGCCCCCTGCGAACATTCCGATAAGCCTGTTTTCCTCCAAACCCTAGTCACTCACGATCCTGGGTACCAGGTCCCTTGGATTATGGCAGGCGATTTTAACCTCGTTCGCAGCCCCACTGACAGGAACACCGCAAATTTCTCTGTCTCCGAGGCTGAGATGTTCAATGACACGATTAACCTCCTTGGGCTCATCGAGCTGCCCCTGCGTGATAGGCAGTTTACCTAGTCCAACAAGCGTGACGCCCCCACTCTGATCCGCCTCGACAGAGTCTTCATTAACCATGCCTGGAACGCTCTTTTCCCTACCTCCTCCCTCTCCTCTCTTACTCGCGACACCTCCGACCACGTTCCTCTCCTAGCCAAGGTCTCTACCTCTATCCCTAAGGGGGGGTTCTTTCGCTACGAGCCATCCTGGGGCCTCCACCAGCGCTTCCGTTCGTCTATCTCGGCTGCCTGGGGATCTACCTTCAGCCCTGACCCCACCGCTAGGTTGGTGGTCAGACTACGCCTGTGTAGGAGGATCTGCAAAGACTGGTCCAGGCATCTGTCCCTCAGCTCCCTGAGGGTCCAGGCGTCTGTCCCTCAGCTCCCTGAGGGAGAAGGATTGTCGCATCCTTATCCATCTCCTTGACCTCCTGGAGGAAGGACGGCCTCTCTCTCCCCCTGAAAGACGTGTCCGCTCGCTCACTATGGAGGCTCTCCACCGCTCGATCGAAGAGAGATCCCTTTACTGGCGGACCCGGGCTAAGGTTCGCTATGTCCTTGAAGGGGATGAAAACACCAAGTTTTTCCATGCCTCCGCGACCTGCAGGCTTCGCCGTAACACTATCTCATCTCTTTCGATTGAGGGGGTCGACGTTACAAAACACCAGGACAAAGCCGATATCTTGAAAAGTTTCTTCTCCGACCTTCTGGGGACGGTTACGCCCGTCTCCTGGCCCTTCGACCTTTCCTCCCTCTACACTGAGGCGACTCACCTTGTTTCTAGTTTCAGCACCCTGATGTCTACGCACGCTTCTATTCCTATAGACAGTGTTGGGCCTCCAAGAGCAGAGGTTTGTAGAACAGCGGCAAGTTTCCCTTAAGTGAATCACCCAAGGTTTATCGAACTCAGGGAGGTAGAGGTCAAAGATATCCCTCTCAAGCAACCCTGCAATTACGATACAAGAAGTCTCTTGTGTCCCCAACACACCTAATACACTTGTCGGATGTATAGGTGCACTAGTTCGGCGAAGAGATAGTGAAATACAAGTATAATGGATGATTGTAAGTAGTAATTGCAATCTGAAATAAATATGGCAGCAAGCGAACATGTAGCAGAACTTGTTGGAAACAGTGTTTCAATGCTTAGAAACAAGGCCTAGGGATCATACTTTAACTAGTGGACACTCCCAACATTGATCACATAACTGAATAAATAAATGCTACTTTCTACACTCTCTTGTTGGATAACAAACACCATTCATTGTGTAGGGCTACAAGAGCACACCTCAAGCCGGAGTAAACAAGCTCCACAACATCCGGAGTTCATATTAGAGTAACCTCTAGAGTGCATAATAGACCGTTGCAATTTAGACCGAGTACTAACATAGCATACACACTGTCAACAATAACTATGAAAGGGGGAATAGATTGCATCAATACTATCATAGTAATAGTTAACTTCATAATCTACAAGAGATTACAATCATAACCTACGCCAAGTACTACATGATGCACACACTGTCCACATTACATCATGAAGGAGGAATAGACTACTTTAATAACATCACTAGAGTAGCACATAGATTAATAGTGATACAAAGCTCATGATCACATAAAGATCACATGGGAGAGAGATGAACCACATAGCTATCGGTACAACCCTTAGCCTCGGAGAACTACTCCCTCCTCATCATAGGAGACAACAATGGCGATGAAGATGGCGGTGGTGTCGATGGAGATGACTCCGGGGCAATTCCCGTCCGGCGGCGTGCCGGAACAGAGACTTCTGTCCCCCGAACTTGGCTTCGCGATGGCGGCGGCTGCGTAACTTCTCTCGTCCCGTGGCTTATCCCCCTAGGGTTTTCACGTCTGGGAGACTTTATAGGCGAAAGGGCGGCGTCGGAGGGGCACCAGGGTGCCCTCACCACCAGGTGGCGCGACCAAGAGTGGGCCCACGCCCAGGTGTGGTGTGGGGGCCCCCTGGCCCATCTCTGGCCCCTCTTCGGTGCTCTGGAACCTTCCGTGAAATATAAGATCGTGGGCATTAATTTCGTCCAATTCCGAGAATATTTCCTGTGTAAGATTTCTGAAACCAAAAACAGCAGAAAACAGGAAATGGTGCTTCGGCATCTCATTAATAGGTTAGTGCCGGAAAATGCATCAAAACTATATAAAGTATGAATAAAACATGTAGGTATTGTCATAAAACTAGCATGGAACATAAGAAATTATAGATACGTTGGAGACGTATCAAGCATCCCCAAGCTTAGTTCCTACTCGCCCTCGAGTAGGTAAACGATAACAAGGATAATTTCTTAAGTGACATGCCACCAACATGATCTTGATCAATACTATTGTAAAGCATATGAGATGAATGAAGTGATTCGAAGCAATAGTAAAGATAATGACTAAACAACTGAATCATATAGCAAAGACTTTTCATGAATAGTACTTTCAAGACAAGCATCAATAAGTCTTGCATAAGAGTTAACTCATAAAGCAATAGATTCAAAGTAGAAGGCATTGAAGCAAAACAAAGGATGATTAAGTTTCAGCAATTGCTTTCAACTTGTAACATGTATATCTCATGGATAGTTGTCAACATAAAGCAATATAACAAGTGCAATAGGTAAACATGTAAGAATCAATGCACACAGTTGACACAAGTGTTTGCTTCTAAGATAGAAAGAAGTAGGTAAACTGACTCAACATAAAGTAAAAGAAAGGCCCTTCGCAGAGGAAGCATGGATTACTATTTTTGTGCTAGAGCTTTTATTTTGAAAACATAGAAACAATTTTGTCAACGGTAGTAATACTTCATATGTGTTATCTATAAGACATCCTATAAGTTGCAAGCCTCATGCATAGAATACCAATAGTGCTCGCACCTTGTCCTAATTAGCTTGGATTTACATGGATTATCATTGCATAACATATGTTTCAACCAAGTGTCACAAAGGGGTACCTCTATGCCGCTGTACAAAGGTCCAAGGAGATAAATCGCATTTGATTTCTCGTTTTTGATAGATCTCAACTAAGGACATCCATACCGGGACAACATAGAAAACAGATAATGGACTCCTCTTTAATGCATAAGCATTCAACAACGAGATAATATTCTAATAAGAGATTGAGGATTAGTGTCCAAAAAACTTCCACCACGATTCATGGCTTTAGTTAGCGGCCCAATGTTCTTCTCTAACAATATGCATACTCAAACCATTTGATCATGATAAATCGCCCTTACTTCAGACAAGACGAACATGCATAGCAACTCACATGATATTCAACAAAGGTATAAAAAGTTGATGGCGTCCCAGAAACATGGTTACCGCTCAACAAGCAACTTATAAGAAATAAGATACATAAGCTACATATTCAATACCACAATAGTTTTTAAGGCTATTTTCCCATGAGCTATATATTGCAAAGACAAGGAATGACATTTTAAAGGCAGCACTCAAGTAATTTACTTTGGAATGGCAGAGAATACCACATAGTAGGTAGGTATGGTGGACACAAATGGCATGGGTTTTGGCTCAAGGTTTTGGATGCATGAGAAGTATTTCCTCTCAGTACAAGGCTTTGGCTAGCAAGGTTGTTTGAAGGAAACTGTCAACACCCGGATTTTTAAGTCCAGATGCCTGTTATGCCATACATCGCAATCCCAGGAATATTGTTGTTGCGAGACATAACAGTTGAATATCATAAGTCATCATTCATTACATACCATAGTCGTCTTACAAATAGGAATCACATGATCCATATTACACAAATAGTTGATCTATTGGTCAACATACACAAAGTTCATAGTTTCATAGCGGAAGCGTAAGTAGAAGGGACTCTTGAGTCCACAGGCCAACGTCTGACGTCAGAAGATTCCCTAGTTGTCGTAGGCGTCCTGCTGGTCGTCATCTTGATAGTTCTGCTCCTCTTCATAGTCTGGCCATTTGAATAGCCAGGGACACAGCCGTGAGTACTTTAAAGTACTCGCAAACTAATACTAAAGCGAGTGCTAGACATTTCTAGTAAGGTTTGCTAAGCTCTAGTTTATTTGCATAAAGCTAGTTTTAGTTCACAAAACTTTGAGAAAAGCTTATTCAATTACTAACTATCTCAAGTGGGAACATTAGTGTCATTCCCACCATTCAAGTGGTGATTTCAAATCAATTCACCACAAGTCATTTCACCATCATCTTTCAACATCATTTTCAAAGATATGACATCGGAACTGTATGGCCTTTCCAACCGTCCGTAACCGTGGACGCGGCTATTCGAATAGGTTTACACTCTGCAGAGGTTGCACACTTGTGCCACAACATTTGATTTCATCCGTCGGGATTTCCCGAATCATCGTAACTCAGTACGCGGATCATCAACCATAACCTTTCACTTACATACCCTAGTATGAGCACCTCTCCCCATGAGCTTGGCCTCCCGGTGAAGACCAGTCAACCTGGACTGCACAGGGCTTGGGCCGGACGTTCACCTCATTTCGCATCATATCATATCGTTTCTTTTGTGGTAGAGGCAGCTTTCGGCATAACCCCGATGACGCTTGTTTAGAGGGAACCCATACTAAGACGCATAAACTTCCAGTTAAGCCCTACCCATAATCAGGTATTGTGGGGGTACTTGAGAATTGGAAAGGTATCGCATTCAAACCAACATCATGTTTTATCAAAATTCACCATCTTCTCTTGGTCATATTCACCTTCAAAAATCATTCAATGGAATGCATCTTCATTCCAAGGTTTCAAAATCCTTTCAAAATCCCAAGGTTCCCATCTAGAGTAGTCAAGTTTAGTTCATTAGCACTAGCTCTAATTCATGAGGGGTGCTACTTTGCTTTGCTTGGAAGAGACTAACTCACTAATCTAATAACCAACTTGTAACTTGACCAAAGTTAACTATAGAAGTAACTCATTTAGAAAACAAGTAAAACTTGTAAAGCAAAAACTTGGGATTGGGTTCAAATAAGAAAAGGTAAGAAACATGGTGCCTTGCCCCAAAGGGACTTTGCACTTTGCAAGAATAAAAGCTTGCATAGTATTTTGGCTTGCCTTGGTTGGTGATGTGATCCAAGTTCTCTTGCTCTTCCTCTTGGTAGAAGACCTCTTCCTCTTGATAGTCTCCGGTACTAGCGTCTATAAGCGAATACGAGGATACAATCACCAAACAACACTTAAGTAGTCTTAATTAGCCTTATTGGCTCACACAAAGGATCTAGCATCACTACTTAACATTTAATCTCAAATTATGCTAGGGCTTCTTTATTTAACATTAGGAAAATAATTTCCTCTCATTGAAAGTTGAAATTAGGGTTTCTCTTTGGTTTGGAGAAATAATTTCCTCTCATTGAATCTTCTTAAGATTTAATCTTCTCAAATAACCAGGGGTGCTCCCATGTTGACCAAGGTCAACACTTCACACTTAGTATTTGAGAAAAGTGATTTAAATGAGATTCATCATCTCATGTGTTTTAAATAACCTTTGCAATTTAAATACTATTATGATTTAATTTCTACAAGTGAGCAAGTATGAGCCTAAGTAAATAAAGGTCAACACATTACTTCATATCACTTGAGAAATGATTTAAATGAGGTGCTACACCTCATAGATTTAAATTCTAAAATTTGGATATAGTTTAAATGGGCTAGTATTGACTACATAGCCAATATTCTGCTTCTAGCCCATGATCATATACAGAACATATATCATATTTTTATATAATAAATTAGAGTTTGTTAAATGTGAATTATTACAATTGGATTCACTTCGAAATTCAAATTGGTTGATTTTTAAGATTTATTTGAATACAGAAAAGTATCTGTTTTGTTATTTTTGCTATTCAAAAACTACACAACATATGGGGTTGAATCCAGTGAGGTTAGCTAGATAATTTCATAAGCTTTCTATAGCATTTTGAATCACTAGATTTGGATTTGTAGATTTAAAGCTATTCAATTTCTAGCAATGTTCCAGTAAGCAAAAGCTGAAATAAAAGTAAACACGAAATTTGAATTCAAACAGGGGGCCATAACTTTCACCTCGGAGCTCGGATTAAGGCGGGGTTGGTTGAGTTGGAAAGCTCTCTTCAAGGGCTACAAGATGGGGTAGGAGTTGGAGGCTATGGTGACAAAAATCTGGGCAGCTTTGAGGGTGGCCGCCGGGTGCACTCCGGCGATGTTTGGGGCCGTGGAGAGGCAAGGAGGGAGGAGGAGAGGCTCAAGGAGGGAGAGGAGGATGCTGCTAGGTGGGGTGGTGTGTCCAAGAGCAGGGGGAAGTGCTCTATTTATAGGTTCAAGGATGGAGAGGAGAGGGGACATGGTGGCATAAGGTGGACATGATGTTGGAGGGGACAAGGTGTTGGAGGGGACAAGGTGTTGGAGGGGACAAGGTGTTGGAGGGGACAAGGTGTTGGAGGGGACAAGGGAACATGTAGAGTAGTTAGGGGCATTAGGGTAGGGTAGATCACTATTTGACATAGTGTCAAATAGTGCCATAATTGGAATTTGCAATCTTGTCCAATTTTTGAGTGAGTTATAATAGTTGCCCAATTTGGAAAGTGTGTGTTTAGTTGTGTTGTAAATGACCAGAGTCTCTACCTCATTTTGAATTGTTCATGACAAGATTTAAGTGGGATAAAAACTCCCCTATGATTTGTTAATAGTTTTGGACAATGTCTTTGACTAGAAATAGCCATATAGTCCTTTAATTAATCTAGGCCATGATCATTCAAAGTAAGCATGGTATATTGTTGCATAAACAATTAGTACAAGTGTAATGTGAGCTATTAGAATTGGAATTAACTTAATATCTATTTTGGTTGATTTTTAAGAATTATTTGAATGTGCCAAAGTCCCTGACTTGTTCTTTTTGTCAGATTAATTCTATAAATAATTTTGAGATGGGACCAGTGGCATATTGTAGATCTTTTTCATAGCTTTCTATTAATATAAAATTTGTTAAAATTGGCCAAGCCAAACAGATTGTATTGAATTTCAAAGTGGGGTTCAGTATTGAAAATTGTTTGAATTGAATTAATTGAATTTAGCTAAATGGGCTAGGCGGGAAAAGAAGTGGGCCGAAAGATTTAAAATGCCAGGGGGCAGCCCAACTAGCGCTGCGGGCCAACTGACAGCGGGGCCCGCATGTCAGCGACGGGGGCTTACCGAAACGGTACTGGTGATCGTGAGGCGTCGGATTAGAACGGGATCGTGCGGCTGGGGTTCGTCGTCTCCGTTGAGGGGAGGGGCTTGCTGCCGTGGCGGAGGTAGGGGGTCGGCGGCACGACGGAGGTTCCCGCGAGGCTCTGCGGTGTGCGAGGCGACGTTGTCGATGGTGCTGAAGCTCCTGGTAGCAGTGGCGAGGCGCGGGGAAGCGTGGATCAACGGCGTCGAGGTACTGGCTCCGGCGGAGGTGATCTTGCGATTGGAGCTTCTCCGGCGATGGAGGGTGAAATTGAGGGGTGGAGAAGGGTCAGAGAGAGGAGGGAGGTCGATTGGTGTGTGAAATGGAGGCGGGATCGTCCTCCTTTTATAGGGGCGAGTTGGCCGTGAGGGGTGCGGCAAGGGTGACAGAAGAGCGGCGGCTCCGGCGAGGGAAGGGGGTCGGCAAGGTAGGCGCTAGCTAGGTGTGGCCGAGGCGGTGCTAGCGAGCTAGAGAGCGAGGTGGGGGACAGGCTGCTGAGCGAGAGCGATGACGAATACTGGCGGCACGGGCGCGGGAAAATGGCGAGCTGGTCGACGGCGACAGGCGGCGCGAGGACACGGGGCCGTGTCTGGTGGGTTGGTAAAGCGACGGCGAAGCTCAACGTGCAGCTAGGGGGTCCAGGGCGAGGTTGTGCTGGCGAGGCGACTCGTGGCCAGGGCATGTCCACGGGCGTGCGCACGACGTCCTCGTCATGGCCCTGGGCGCTCTGGGCACGACGTGTGCCAGCCCTAGGGACTTCCTCTCCGGCAATGGTGGGGCTAGGCAGCTTCAGGGATGCAAGGGGAAGCTCAGAGACATGGGGGCCAGGGTTGAGGGGGAGGAGAAGGGAGGAGAGTGCACCATGTGTGCCATGGCCGGCATGGCATGGCTATGCCATGCTTGGCTAGCTCCTCTAGGGTTCCTGTGCTGTTGTGATGAAGAGAGGGGACAAGGGAACCAGAGGGAGTGAATTGGGGCAAGTGAAGTGAGACCAAACACTATACAAATAGTGTTTGACATTATTCCATATTTGCAAAGTGCAAATTTTGCCCAATTTTGGTTGGATTCAAAGGGTTGCAAAATTTGAAAAGTGGGGGTTTGGTTGAGTTGTAAAAGATCAGAGACAAAGATGGGTGGTGGTGGAATTTCCAAAATCAAAGAATTGCTAAAATGCAAAGTTGGAGATTGTTCCACATAATAAAAAGTTCCAACTTTACATGAGCATAGCAAATGATCAGAAATGATTTTGGCATGGTGGTCTTTACAAAAAGTGTTCACCTTGATGTGCTCTTGGATGACATGCAAAGAATTGGAAAAGTTTAGTTTGAAAAACTTAAAATAGAGAGGCTCAAAGTAGTGACCAGAATATAAATGGCAGATTTGACTATTATTGTATGTGAGCCAATTTTGAGTTTGAATTTGATTTGAATTGTGTTTCTTGGATTCCAAAAGTTGTAATAAGTGTTTAGTAGCATAATACAACTCATGGGGAAGACTAAAATGGTCTAGGGTCAAAATTTATAAAGATGGCATAAGCCATATGTGAGGGTTTTGTGAATTTCTAACTTTTGTTCTTTTATTTTTCTTTGCTTCCTTTTGACAAGAGTGAGGTTTATTTGGTGTTAGATTGAGTTGGATAAAAGGTTCCAACCATTTTGAGTCAATGGAGGTGGCTAGGTCAAGATTTGATAATTTGGCTAAAAGTGTATGTGAGTGAAAATGGGATTGTCTCCCTATTTGTTTTCTCTCCTTTTGATTTGACTCTTCTTGACTCCAAAGTGATTCTTACTAGATTAGGAACAATTCCCAACCATTGAAACCATTCCAAAAGGTCTAGCTCAAAGATTTGCAAAATTGGCCACAACACATGAGAGGTGACATGTCAATTTTTCTTATTCTTGTAATGTGCTCCCCTTGCTTCACTTGAGCAAGGTTGAGGGTCAATTTAGGGTTAGATTAGGTTTAGAGATGGTTTCACACCATTTGGTCAAAGTAGAAGTGCATAGGACAAGAATTGGTGAAAATGGCTATGTGTCACATATGCCTCTATGCATATGTGGCATTTGATTTTTAATTTGACTAGGCTTGACCCAATTGATGTTGTTGAGTGTTGAAATGGTATATAGGAGTGATCCAACCATTCACTACAAGTCTTAGGGTCAAGATCCTCAATTTCACAAATTTGATATTTTGCTCTCATATGCCTCTATGGCATTATTACTTTCTTTTTAAAATCTTTTGTTTCATTTTGGATTGGGTTGGAGAAGTACTAGATAAAGTTTATGAGGGTTTTCCAATCCTCTAAATAAAGTAGAAAGGCCTAGGGTAAAGTTTTACAAAAAAAAACCATAGGCACATAGGCCTTTTCTTTTTAATTTACTTTCTTTTTATTTTGTTTATAAGGGATGGTGAGAAGAGGGGTGAGGTTTAGGGTTTAATAAGTTTTTCAATGGTTCACCATTATTTAGCAAAGTAAGAAAAGGTAGGGTTCAACATTTACACATTAGGGCTACATGCCCACATATGTCTTTTTCTTTATTTTAACTTTCTCAAAATAGATCCAAATGATTTTTGGGAAGGTTAGGGTTTAGGTTTTTTTTTCTTATTTGATTTCTTTCTCTTTTAATTTTATTTGGCTTGTGATCTTCACCTGATCACTTTAGGGTTTTAAGGTTTATCACATAAGCATAATAACACTCAGCATGGCAAAAACACAAGTAATAGGGATGAGCACTAAGCATAGCACTCTATTTAAGAAAAGTTTTTGTTGGTTCTCATTTTTGAAAAAAGGAAATTCATTTTCTCTTTGTTTTGAAATTTGGGGTGTTACAAACCCTTCCCCCTTAAACAAATCTCGTCCCGAGATTTTAAGAAAAGTTAGGTTCCTAAGAGAGATTGGGCGATATGATTTAGCAGGAAACATACTTGGTATGGCCTGGGGTGCTTCCTGAGCTTCAGTGGTATTCATGCGGTAGAAACGGCCGTTGCGGTTGTGCGGGTAGTAGGGGCCATCTGAACAATGAGGTAGATCATGAGATAAGAGGGAATTCTCTATGGTTTGTTTGAGATAAAATTTGAAAAGTTTCAAAACTTGAGTAGTGTTGAGGGGGTAAAAACCAACAACACTTTTTCATTCATTCCAAACAACACACATTACACACGAACACACCGTTGGTTTTAAGAACCATTCATTCGTTCTACGATACAAGGGATAGGATACAAAACTCACACTTAGTGCTCTCTTGCTACGAATTTACGCAAGTGCTCTAGTGATACTACTCTTCATCTGGAATGGTGGTTTCTTCGTCTTCATAGGCGAGATGCTTGTCGTTGGTATAAGGCATGGATGCTGTCCAATTCCTTGCGGGTCTTGGGCGGTATGAAGTCAAGGTGTGCAAAATTTTATGGAGTAGTTCAAAGAAAAGTAGAGCATGTCTTTTTGAAAAGATCTCAAGGATAAGAGTGCGAATAAGTTTTCAAAAATACCCTTTAAAAAGGATCTCAAGGATAAGGGTAAGAATAAATTTTCAGAAATAATCTTTTTGGAAAGATCTCAAGGATAAGAGGGAGAATAAATTTTTATAAATATTCCCTTTCTGTGTTTTGAAAACTAAGTTTTTCAGACGTCCATTCTAACTAGGGCCTCCTAAGGTCAAACAATGGCTCTGATACCAACTTGTCAACACCCGGATTTTTAAGTCCAGATGCCTGTTATGCCATACAATCCCAGGAATATTGTTGTTGCGAGACATAACAGTTGAATATCATAAGTCATCATTCATTACATACCATAGTCGTCTTACAAATAGGAATCACATGATCCATATTACACAAATAGTTGATCTATTGGTCAACATACACAAAGTTCATAGTTTCATAGCGGAAGCGTAAGTAGAAGGGACTCTTGAGTCCACAGGCCAACGTCTGACGTCAGAAGATTCCCTAGTTGTCGTAGGCGTCCTGCTGGTCGTCATCTTGATAGTTCTGCTCCTCTTCATAGTCTGGCCATTTGAATAGCCAGGGACACAGCCGTGAGTACTTTAAAGTACTCGCAAACTAATACTAAAGCGAGTGCTAGACATTTCTAGTAAGGTTTGCTAAGCTCTAGTTTATTTGCATAAAGCTAGTTTTAGTTCACAAAACTTTGAGAAAAGCTTATTCAATTACTAACTATCTCAAGTGGGAACATTAGTGTCATTCCCACCATTCAAGTGGTGATTTCAAATCAATTCACCACAAGTCATTTCACCATCATCTTTCAACATCATTTTCAAAGATATGACATCGGACAACTGTATGGCCTTTCCAACCGTCCGTAACCGTGGACGCGGCTATTCGAATAGGTTTACACTCTGCAGGTTGCACACTTGTGCCACAACATTTGATTTCATCCGTCGGGATTTCCCCGAATCATCGTAACTCAGCACGCGGATCATCAACCATAACCTTTCACTTACATACCCTAGTATGAGCACCTCTCCCCATGAGCTTGGCCTCCCAGTGAAGACCAACTGTCAGCCTGGGAACTGCACAGGGCTTGGGCCGGACGTTCACCTCATTTCGCATCATATCATATCGTTTCTTTTGTGGTAGAGGCAGCTTTCGGCATAACCCCGATGACGCTTGTTTAGAGGGAACCCATACTAAGACGCATAAACTTCCAGTTAAGCCCTACCCATAATCAGGTATTGTGGGGGTACTTGAGAATTGGAAAGGTATCGCATTCAAACCAACATCATGTTTTATCAAAATTCACCATCTTCTCTTGGTCATATTCACCTTCAAAAATCATTCAATGGAATGCATCTTCATTCCAAGGTTTCAAAATCCTTTCAAAATCCCAAGGTTCCCATCTAGAGTAGTCAAGTTTAGTTCATTAGCACTAGCTCTAATTCATGAGGGGTGCTACTTTGCTTTGCTTGGAAGAGACTAACTCACTAATCTAATAACCAACTTGTAACTTGACCAAAGTTAACTATAGAAGTAACTCATTTAGAAAACAAGTAAAACTTGTAAAGCAAAAACTTGGGATTGGGTTCAAATAAGAAAAGGTAAGAAACATGGTGCCTTGCCCCAAAGGGACTTTGCACTTTGCAAGAATAAAAGCTTGCATAGTATTTTGGCTTGCCTTGGTTGGTGATGTGATCCAAGTTCTCTTGCTCTTCCTCTTGGTAGAAGACCTCTTCCTCTTGATAGTCTCCGGTACTAGCGTCTATAAGCGAATACGAGGATACAATCACCAAACAACACTTAAGTAGTCTTAATTAGCCTTATTGGCTCACACAAAGGATCTAGCATCACTACTTAACATTTAATCTCAAATTATGCTAGGGCTTCTTTATTTAACATTAGGAAAATAATTTCCTCTCATTGAAAGTTGAAATTAGGGTTTCTCTTTGGTTTGGAGAAATAATTTCCTCTCATTGAATCTTCTTAAGATTTAATCTTCTCAAATAACCAGGGGTGCTCCCATGTTGACCAAGGTCAACACTTCACACTTAGTATTTGAGAAAAGTGATTTAAATGAGATTCATCATCTCATGTGTTTTAAATAACCTTTGCAATTTAAATACTATTATGATTTAATTTCTACAAGTGAGCAAGTATGAGCCTAAGTAAATAAAGGTCAACACATTACTTCATATCACTTGAGAAATGATTTAAATGAGGTGCTACACCTCATAGATTTAAATTCTAAAATTTGGATATAGTTTAAATGGGCTAGTATTGACTACATAGCCAATATTCTGCTTCTAGCCCATGATCATATACACAACATATATCATATTTTTATATAATAAATTAGAGTTTGTTAAATGTGAATTATTACAATTGGATTCACTTCGAAATTCAAATTGGTTGATTTTTAAGATTTATTTGAATACAGAAAAGTATCTGTTTTGTTATTTTTGCTATTCAAAAACTACACAACATATGGGGTTGAATCCAGTGAGGTTAGCTAGATAATTTCATAAGCTTTCTATAGCATTTTGAATCACTAGATTTGGATTTGTAGATTTAAAGCTATTCAATTTCTAGCAATGTTCCAGTAAGCAAAAGCTGAAATAAAAGTAAACACGAAATTTGAATTCAAACAGGGGGCCATAACTTTCACCTCGGAGCTCGGATTAAGGCGGGGTTGGTTGAGTTGGAAAGCTCTCTTCAAGGGCTACAAGATGGGGTAGGAGTTGGAGGCTATGGTGACAAAAATCTGGGCAGCTTTGAGGGTGGCCACCGGGTGCACTCCGGCGATGTTTGGGGCCGTGGAGAGGCAAGGAGGGAGGAGGAGAGGCTCAAGGAGGGAGAGGAGGATGCTTCTAGGTGGGGTGGTGTGTCCAAGAGCAGGGGGAAGTGCTCTATTTATAGGTTCAAGGATGGAGAGGAGAGGGGACATGGTGGCATAAGGTGGACATGATGTTGGAGGGGACAAGGTGTTGGAGGGGACAAGGTGTTGGAGGGGACAAGGTGTTGGAGGGGACAAGGTGTTGGAGGGGACAAGGGAACATGTAGAGTAGTTAGGGGCATTAGGGTAGGGTAGATCACTATTTGACATAGTGTCAAATAGTGCCATAATTGGAATTTGCAATCTTGTCCAATTTTTGAGTGAGTTATAATAGTTGCCCAATTTGGAAAGTGTGTGTTTAGTTGTGTTGTAAATGACCAGAGTCTCTACCTCATTTTGAATTGTTCATGACAAGATTTAAGTGGGATAAAAACTCCCCTATGATTTGTTAATAGTTTTGGACAATGTCTTTGACTAGAAATAGCCATATAGTCCTTTAATTAATCTAGGCCATGATCATTCAAAGTAAGCATGGTATATTGTTGCATAAACAATTAGTACAAGTGTAATGTGAGCTATTAGAATTGGAATTAACTTAATATCTATTTTGGTTGATTTTTAAGAATTATTTGAATGTGCCAAAGTCCCTGACTTGTTCTTTTTGTCAGATTAATTCTATAAATAATTTTGAGATGGGACCAGTGGCATATTGTAGATCTTTTTCATAGCTTTCTATTAATATAAAATTTGTTAAAATTGGCCAAGCCAAACAGATTGTATTGAATTTCAAAGTGGGGTTCAGTATTGAAAATTGTTTGAATTGAATTAATTGAATTTAGCTAAATGGGCTAGGCGGGAAAAGAAGTGGGCCGAAAGATTTAAAATGCCAGGGGGCAGCCCAACTAGCGCTGCGGGCCAACTGACAGCGGGGCCCGCATGTCAGCGACGGGGGCTTACCGAAACGGTACTGGTGATCGTGAGGCGTCGGATTAGAACGGGATCGTGCGGCTGGGGTTCGTCGTCTCCGTTGAGGGGAGGGGCTTGCTGCCGTGGCGGAGGTAGGGGGTCGGCGGCACGACGGAGGTTCCCGCGAGGCTCTGCGGTGTGCGAGGCGACGTTGTCGATGGTGCTGAAGCTCCTGGTAGCAGTGGCGAGGCGCGGGGAAGCGTGGATCAACGGCGTCGAGGTACTGGCTCCGGCGGAGGTGATCTTGCGATTGGAGCTTCTCCGGCGATGGAGGGTGAAATTGAGGGGTGGAGAAGGGTCAGAGAGAGGAGGGAGGTCGATTGGTGTGAGAAATGGAGGCGGGATCGTCCTCCTTTTATAGGGGCGAGTTGGCCGTGAGGGGTGCGGCAAGGGTGACAGAAGAGCGGCGGCTCCGGCGAGGGAAGGGGGTCGGCAAGGTAGGCGCTAGCTAGGTGTGGCCGAGGCGGTGCTAGCGAGCTAGAGAGCGAGGTGGGGGACAGGCTGCTGAGCGAGAGCGATGACGAATACTGGCGGCACGGGCGCGGGAAAATGGCGAGCTGGTCGACGGCGACAGGCGGCGCGAGGACACGGGGCCGTGTCTGGTGGGTTGGTAAAGCGACGGCGAAGCTCAACGTGCAGCTAGGGGGTCCAGGGCGAGGTTGTGCTGGCGAGGCGACTCGTGGCCAGGGCATGTCCACGGGCGTGCGCACGACGTCCTCGTCATGGCCCTGGGCGCTCTGGGCACGACGTGTGCCAGCCCTAGGGACTTCCTCTCCGGCAATGGTGGGGCTAGGCAGCTTCAGGGATGCAAGGGGAAGCTCAGAGACATGGGGGCCAGGGTTGAGGGGGAGGAGAAGGGAGGAGAGTGCACCATGTGTGCCATGGCCGGCATGGCATGGCTATGCCATGCTTGGCTAGCTCCTCTAGGGTTCCTGTGCTGTTGTGATGAAGAGAGGGGACAAGGGAACCAGAGGGAGTGAATTGGGGCAAGTGAAGTGAGACCAAACACTATACAAATAGTGTTTGACATTATTCCATATTTGCAAAGTGCAAATTTTGCCCAATTTTGGTTGGATTCAAAGGGTTGCAAAATTTGAAAAGTGGGGGTTTGGTTGAGTTGTAAAAGATCAGAGACAAAGATGGGTGGTGGTGGAATTTCCAAAATCAAAGAATTGCTAAAATGCAAAGTTGGAGATTGTTCCACATAATAAAAAGTTCCAACTTTACATGAGCATAGCAAATGATCAGAAATGATTTTGGCATGGTGGTCTTTACAAAAAGTGTTCACCTTGATGTGCTCTTGGATGACATGCAAAGAATTGGAAAAGTTTAGTTTGAAAAACTTAAAATAGAGAGGCTCAAAGTAGTGACCAGAATATAAATGGCAGATTTGACTATTATTGTATGGGAGCCAATTTTGAGTTTGAATTTGATTTGAATTGTGTTTCTTGGATTCCAAAAGTTGTAATAAGTGTTTAGTAGCATAATACAACTCATGGGGAAGACTAAAATGGTCTAGGGTCAAAATTTATAAAGATGGCATAAGCCATATGTGAGGGTTTTGTGAATTTCTAACTTTTGTTCTTTTATTTTTCTTTGCTTCCTTTTGACAAGAGTGAGGTTTATTTGGTGTTAGATTGAGTTGGATAAAAGGTTCCAACCATTTTGAGTCAATGGAGGTGGCTAGGTCAAGATTTGATAATTTGGCTAAAAGTGTATGTGAGTGAAAATGGGATTGTCTCCCTATTTGTTTTCTCTCCTTTTGATTTGACTCTTCTTGACTCCAAAGTGATTCTTACTAGATTAGGAACAATTCCCAACCATTGAAACCATTCCAAAAGGTCTAGCTCAAAGATTTGCAAAATTGGCCACAACACATGAGAGGTGACATGTCAATTTTTCTTATTCTTGTAATGTGCTCCCCTTGCTTCACTTGAGCAAGGTTGAGGGTCAATTTAGGGTTAGATTAGGTTTAGAGATGGTTTCACACCATTTGGTCAAAGTAGAAGTGCATAGGACAAGAATTGGTGAAAATGGCTATGTGTCACATATGCCTCTATGCATATGTGGCATTTGATTTTTAATTTGACTAGGCTTGACCCAATTGATGTTGTTGAGTGTTGAAATGGTATATAGGAGTGATCCAACCATTCACTACAAGTCTTAGGGTCAAGATCCTCAATTTCACAAATTTGATATTTTGCTCTCATATGCCTCTATGGCATTATTACTTTCTTTTTAAAATCTTTTGTTTCATTTTGGATTGGGTTGGAGAAGTACTAGATAAAGTTTATGAGGGTTTTCCAATCCTCTAAATAAAGTAGAAAGGCCTAGGGTAAAGTTTTACAAAAAAAAACCATAGGCACATAGGCCTTTTCTTTTTAATTTACTTTCTTTTTATTTTGTTTATAAGGGATGGTGAGAAGAGGGGTGAGGTTTAGGGTTTAATAAGTTTTTCAATGGTTCACCATTATTTAGCAAAGTAAGAAAAGGTAGGGTTCAACATTTACACATTAGGGCTACATGCCCACATATGTCTTTTTCTTTATTTTAACTTTCTCAAAATAGATCCAAATGATTTTTGGGAAGGTTAGGGTTTAGGTTTTTTTTTCTTATTTGATTTCTTTCTCTTTTAATTTTATTTGGCTTGTGATCTTCACCTGATCACTTTAGGGTTTTAAGGTTTATCACATAAGCATAATAACACTCAGCATGGCAAAAACACAAGTAATAGGGATGAGCACTAAGCATAGCACTCTATTTAAGAAAAGTTTTTGTTGGTTCTCATTTTTGAAAAAAGGAAATTCATTTTCTCTTTGTTTTGAAATTTGGGGTGTTACAGAAACACAAGTATGAACCGGTACAGCAAAACTTACATAAGAACATATTGCAAGCATTATAAGACTCTACACTGTCTTCCTTGTTGTTCAAACACTTAACCAGAAAATATCTAGACTCTAGAGAGACCAATCATGCAAACCAAACTTCAACAAGCTCTATGGTAGTTCTTCATTAGTAAGTGCAAAGTACATGATGCAAGAGCTTAAACATGATCTATTTGAGCACAACAATTGCCAAGTATCAAATTATTCAAGACAATATACCAATTACCACATGAAGCATTTTCTGTTTCCAACCATATAACAATGAACGAAGCAGTTTCAACCTTCGCCATGAACATTAAAAGTAAAGCTAAGAACACCAGTGTTCATATGAACGAGCGGAGCGTGTCTCTCTCCCATACAAAGAATGCTAGGATCAGAGTTTATTCAAACAAAAACAAAAATAAAAGCAAACCGACGTTCCAAGTAAAGCACATAAGATGTGACTGAATAAAAATATAGTTTCACTAGAGGTGACCTGATAAGTTGTCGATGAAGAAGGGGATGCCTTGGGCACACCCAAGCTTAGATGCTTGAGTCTTCTTGAAATATGCAGGGATGAACCACGGGGACATCCCCAAGCTTAGACTTTTCACTCTTCTTGATCATATTGTATCATCCTCCTCTCTTGATCCTTGAAAACTTCCTCCACACCAAACTCGAAACAAACTCATTAGAGGGTTAGTGCATAATCAAAAATTCACATATTCAGAGGTGACATAATCATTCATAACACTTCTGGACATTGCCCAAAGCTACTGAAAGTTAATGGAACAAAGAAATCCATTCAACATAGCAAAAGAGGCAATGCAAAATAAAGGGCAGAATCTGTCAAAACAGAACAGTCCGTAAAGACGAATTTAGGGTTATCCCCCTAGGGTTTTCACGTCTGGGAGACTTTATAGGCGAAAGGGCGGCGTCGGAGGGGCACCAGGGTGCCCTCACCACCAGGTGGCGCGGCCAGGAGTGGGCCCGCACCCAGGTGTGGTGTGGGGCCCCCTGGCCCATCTCTGGCCCCTCTTCGGTGCTCTGGAACCTTCCGTGAAATATAAGATCGTGGGCATTAATTTCGTCCAATTCCGAGAATATTTCCTATGTAAGATTTCTGAAACCAAAAACAGCAGAAAACAGGAACTGGCGCTTCGGCATCTCGTTAATAGGTTAGTGCCGGAAAATGCATCAAAACGATATAAAGTATGAATAAAACATGTAGGTATTGTCATAAAACTAGCATGGAACATAAGAAATTATAGATACGTTGGAGACGTATCACGCCCCCTTCAAGCTTTCCTTCCATGCGCTCAGCTAGCCCGGGACCTGATGGCTTTGGCCCCGCCTTTTTTACCACTTTTTGGGACTTGATCTCGGGGATGTTCTGGATGTGTTTTCATCCTTCTACGACGAAACCATATACCTCAGCTGTATCAACCGGGCCTTCTTGGTCCTCCTGCCTAAGATAGAATCGGCCGCCCACCCTTCCCATTTTCGGCCTATCTCCCTCCAGAACTGCATCATGAAAGGGATTACCAAAGTCCTTACGATCAGGCTCCAGAGTGCTATCCATGCCCTTGTCAGCGCTGACCAGACAGGTTTCCTCACGGGTCGTCGCATCTCAGAAAACATCGTCTACGTCGCGGATCTCCAGCGATGCTGCCACTCCAGGAAAGCCCCAACTATGGTTTTCAAAATATATTTCCGTAAAGCCTTCGACTCGGTCAACTGGTCTAGTCTCCTCCGCATTCTTAGGGCTAGAGGTTTCGATGAACGCTGGTGTAGCTGGATGGAATCAATCCTCGCCACGGGGCATACTGCTATCCTTCTAAATGGAGTGCTAGGCTGCTGGTTTCGTTGTCGCAATGGTCTTCGGCAGGGGGACCCGCTCTCCCCGTACCTTTTTATCATCGTTGCCGACCTCCTCCAACCTCCTCCAACGCCTTATCCTTAAGGCTTGGAAGAATGGCTCCCTCGCTCACCCCCTTTCCTCAGACCTCCCGTGCCCCGTCCTCCAATACGCGGATGATATGCTGGGATGGCCAACGTGCTCGGTTGTCCCCTCTCCTCCTTTCCCCAACCCTATCTTGGGCTTCCTCTTTCTCCTACGAAGCTCCCTGCCTCGGCTTTCGCTCCCCTCGTTCTCCCCTTCGACCGTCGTCTCTCTGGCTGGCGCGCGCACCTGTTATCCTCTGGGGGTAGGCTTGTCCTGTGTAATGCGGTTCTTAACAACCTCGCAACTTACTACATGTGCTCGTATCTGTTACCCCGTGGTGCTATCGAAAGTATCGATAAGAGACGTCGTGCTTTTTTTGGACCGGAAAGGACTCTTGTTCCGGTGCCCGTTGTCTAATTGCTTGGGATAAAGTTTTGTTGTCTAAGCAGGAGGGCGGTTTCGGCGTCAAGGATCTCCACCGGCAGAACAGGTGCTTGTTGCTGAACTTCATCCACAAACTACACCAACCCGACCCATTGCCCTGGAAGACTTGGTTTTTCTCTCACACATGTCGAGATCTCGGGGAGTGCTCTTCATCTCTCTCCTTCTTGGAGAAGATCGTCGACGAGTGCCTCCCTCTCTACCGCGCCATCACCAAGGTTGTGGTGGTGGATGGGCGGGCTACGTCCTTTTGGCTCTACAGGTGGCTGGAGGGAGGGGCGCTGCGACGCGCTTCCCCGCTCTCTTCTCCCACTATACCAGGCGCCACGCTACACGCTACCGTCGCCACGGTGGCCAGTGGAGGCTTGGACCTGCAGCCCCGACTGACGGGTGCTGTGGAGGCTGAGCTCCTGATGGTCCGCGGACTCATCGACATCATCGCCCTCCGCCACGGCGAGGATCGGCGCGTCATCGACTCTCCCTCGACACCTCGGTTCTGCTCGCGCGAGGCTTACTGCTCCCTCGCGCCAGCGCAGCCCCTTGACACTTCTGCGTGCATGTCGTGGGCCCTCCAGGCTCCTTCGAAGATCAAGATCTTCACACCTTGCTGACATCGACCGGTTGAGCACGCGGACGAATCTCTTCCACAAGAGTTGCGCCCCCTCCGATGTCTGTGCTGCTTGTCCCTGCCCCGAGACTGGTAGACACCTGTTCTTCGCCTGTCGCCTCGCTACGGCGACGTGGTCCCGCCTGGATGTCCCAATCCCGGCGGGGAGTTTCTCCATTTGGGAGATGCAGGCCCCCGCGCCTTTCGACCCTGCTGTGTGGCGCGTTGGCGTGGCGGCGATCCTTTGGTCCCTCTGGAAGTCGCGCAACGATCTCGTCTTCAACGGGGTCGCTCACTCGGCGGACTCGACTCTCCGGAGGGTCTGCGACGACCTTGCCCTTTGGAGGTGGCGGTTCCGTGCCGCTCACAGGGCGCCCCTAGATATGCTGCGATCATATGTTCTCTCGTGCCTTGAGGGCTGAGTTTTTTTCCTCTTTCTCTCTCTCGCCCCCCCCCCCCCCCCCCCCATGTATCCTCTATTATGTATTTGTACAGGCTCCTTGGCCGTTTTCGGGTAATATAACAAGCGGTGGGAAGTTTCCCCCCCGTTCACCTCGAAAAAAAATCTAATCAAGAGCCTGAGCTCAACATCCACTCGTCAAATCTTTTTCACCGCAAGTCAGCCACTCCTTCCCCTTCTGCCGCTAATCACGGTATCATTGAATCGAATCATAATTTTAATAACTACAGATTAAATAAGAGAGATTTCCTTGCCATCGTCTCCGGCTGCACGCCAGAAAACCGCGGAAAGGGTCAACCCACGATTCACGCACGGTTGGTATTAGCATCAGCATCTGATTCCCCAGCGCTCATTCCGGCGTGCGACACCACAAGCGAGGCCGGCGCGTCTATGGCGAATCAACCGGTGGAGCTCGTCGACGTCGAAGGGGGAGGTGGCCCATGGGAAGGCCGGATTTGGCCTTCTCCACGTCGTCCACATCAAGGAATCGCACACACTATGCTATGCTCACCGTCAATTGGACCGACTCGGCCTCCGACTGGGGGATGCAGGCGAACGAGGGAGCTGTCGTCTCCATGGTTTCCTGAGGACGCGTGGCTCATCAGGTACGACTACGAGACTGTTTTCCTGAGTGCGCAGCCTCTCACTGCTACAGGGGGAATCGGTGTATTTATATGAGGATCCAAAGCATCAAGTGATGATTGGTCGGCTACATTTTATTTTTCGTAACGATAGCTCACAGTATAGAGTATACTGATGTGTATGGATATTTGTAGCCAAACCAGATTTGTTACAAGAATGAAGTGACGATTCAGGTCACCTACTCTTTTTTCTAAGCATTATAGATCTTGATCTCGATTGAGTCTATAGGATGAGAATAAATTATGGGTGTGTCTAAGTCTCAGTCGACTGACATCAGCGTGTTTTGATGCGAGCGTAAACAAAGTACAGTAGCAAATACAAATCATCAAGCAGAAATAAAATCCAACGATGGAGCACGTGATTGAGACATAAGCTACGTCTCAGCTAGCTAAAACTTAGCAATTCTGATAAATTATTTGGTTCTGCAATATGCTACACATTTTGTGATGCTGCCTTTTCTGTAGAATATTGCTAAATTTATAATTACCGCCATCTATAGCTTTGTCAATGGAGTCGGGCAACTGTTGTTGTTGAGTTGCAGCCAGTGAGGATTGAAAATGGATTGATTTGTGTCTAAATCATTGGGTGTGAAGCAACTGGTGAGGCATCGCTAGCCAGAACAATTTAATAAAGAAAGAAAGAACTGACACATAATTAATAAATAAATAGGAGATGACTCATATGAGTATGCTCTTACAAAAAATGAAACCGTGTCTAGGAGGAACTAGACACTTTTTTGATATAGTAGAAGCGGGACTTGGTGTGACAATTCCGAAATTCGTTCCTGACAGGAATCAAACTCCGGTCGTTGGGGTGCGTCACATCGATCCCAACCACTAGGCTAAGCCTACGTCGTCATATGAGTATGCTATTGTTGTGCTCAGACTATAGTAGCCGGAAACGCGGTACGGTGGCACGCCCTGTTTCAGGAACATCATCCTGTATTCGGAGTCGGGGTCTAGAGGAGTGATGGTGCGAGTCATGCTGGAAACGCGAACCCAAAACCCAAGAAACGAGAAGCTCGATTCGGGAGAGTCCAGCAGATGCATCGCCTTCCTGGGCCTGCTCTGACAAATATGGCTCAAACTGGTCGCTTATATAAAATACACTCCCGGTTTTTTATTTGTGACAAATTTATAATTTTTGTATCTTCTTATTACTGGTTTTGGGGCAACTGAGAATTGCACGTTGTCGTGATCATTCATTTTATTACACCTTTTTTAGTTATTATTTAAACTGTCATGACCGGTTGAGGTTGCTGCAAGAGGATATGCTTTTGTTTTCAGCTTTTCCAATACACTAGCCTAGCTAGCATGCAGTGTGTAACTATCAATGCCTTTGCAAAGTACTTCTTGTTTATTTATCCTGAATTTATTCATCTCTTCCCTTCATAATACTCTTCCACTTTGTTTCTGTGAGGTATGGATGATAACAGCATGTTTGGCTTTAATAAAATCTACGGGTTCACAGTATGGTGGTGGAGTTGTTATTGACTCAGAGAAGGAGTTCTACCGTCTTCAGGGTGAACTTTATTCTCTCTGTCGTGTTAATACAAAGCTTTAATACTCCTGATGCCCATAGATTTGTCTGCAATAATTTTTCTTTGAGTACTTGTAGCATGAACCACACACACTTACTGTTCACATAACGCACAAGGATTGGTTGGGTTTGCCTTGTGAAGATTACATTTCGTTGTTAGGAAATTATTGCCTTAATATTATTAGATATAATCAAAGCCCTAAGATATTTATCAATTTTGTCCTCAATATTATTTTGTTTTGTATGTGTTCAATCTATGCACTTCATATTATTGGAACGTATGCTGATTTTGAATATGTGAATATAGTGACATACTAAACAACATGGAGTTTGATTATCGGTTCTCCACAGGTTCACAGATTACATGCTTCAACATGGTAACTGAATTTTGTACACTTAGAAGACAAGTTGCACTTAGAAGACAGGTTGCTATTAGAATCAACATCTGAACTCCTGATTTAATTAACGACCTTATCCTGAATTAGACATCATTTTGTATGCAAACTATGCAACTAACAAACAGGCTAAGCTGAGATGCCTTATTATGTTGCTTTGGATTTGTCTGTCGGATCTAGATCCTTCACTCCATATCCTTGTACTGCATACTTTAGTGTATTATCGTAGATTTTTAGGTTTAGATTTAATAAAATGCAAAAACCAACCACAGATGGTCTAACAATGTCAGGTTTGCTTTAGGAAACTAGAAATAACTAACATTGCGATAGTTTTTTTTTGTAAATATTTTGCAATAGAATGGCAAATAAAGAGATCATTTTTACCATCCTTGTATATATTGTAATAGTGAAGGGAGGAACCACGGGAGTAATATCTATATCAAAATTTGGACATCAATTATAGGTGAACTCAATACACGATTAAGCGTGTCTAAATTATAGCTCCGTAGCAACACATGGACAACTAGTAATTGCAATATATAGCCAACCAATATGGTCTATATTTAGTCACAAGTAATTGTGCAAACCTGGTGGCTCATTATCTACTCTTAATTAGAGAAATAAAAGGCTCTAAATTTAATGAGTAGTAAATACTCTAAATACACCCAGAAATTAAGGATGGATGATAATATGTTTGCTCCGCGGTACCATGCCATCTGGAAAAAAGCGACGTAGTGCTGATGTTTTGGAAAAAGTATACCCAACCATTCCTTTACACGATTTCGAACCGGAAATTCAATCTGGATGGTCATGTTACTAAAAAATTATATTTCAAAGTGCCAAAAATTTCAACCAAAAGTTTTACATGTACATCTCTATAATATATGTATGTTCGTCAAATTTCACAGAAAACCAATATTTTTTGTGGTCTATGTAAAAAAGAGAAAATTTATCTTGTGAAAAAACATTATTTATAGAGCTGAATTTTGTCCTTTTACACACGTCACATGATAAGTCGATTTTTATGAAACAGATTGAGAAAAATGCATGAACTGTACCAGATTTTTTTTTTTTGCAAAAAGGTCCTTCACAAAATACAATCTAGCTGATGCCCCAAAGGCCACCTATCAGTGTCAAGTTAGCGGTTAACAAAGGAGAATTCTAAAAAAATAGAGGAGATTACCAGCCCCTCCACCAACACCTGCACAAACCAGAGGACCCCCGCGAGGCCCTGGTGCACACCTCGCCATCGGCGTGATTCCTCTTCCACCACCATCCACCTCCTCGCCTGACCGCGAAGCCCACTCTTCGCTGCCGTCCATATACCCACCTGGCCGCGTCGTCCACCTTGTCGCCGATGGATTCCTCTTCATGGTCTGCGTTTGGGGCGTGTCAGGGCGCCGCCACTCGTGTGTCGAGATGGCCAGACCGGATATCGCCTGGCGGGAGACGAAGATGTGGCTCCACGGTTCTTCCTCGGCCGTTGTGGGATACACTTTGTCCTTTGATGAGGATTGGGAGGCCGAGATGGCGCCTAGAGAAGCCGACCATCGCTAACCCGACCGACGCCCACCCGCGCCCGACTAGGCAGGTGTGCCTCACCCCCGTCAGGAGGAGATTGCAGTAGCCAGGTGCAGGGGTGGTGAAGGCGCATTTTGCCGGCGGAGATGAAGTGTGGGATTCTCTGCTGCTGTTGTCCCTCTCCTCGTGTGGCTATGCTGCCGACCTCATCGCCGGCACGATTTTCCATGTGCCTCTGCTTCCCCGCTGCCCAATGAGCTCGCGTGCTGGCCCCTGCTTTCCCTCGCGTGGCCGTGCTGCCGAACCGCGCCACTCGGGGATTGCAGCACCGATATTGCTGCCCCGGTCTCAGTCCTGTCCGTGGTCAGCGTCGGGGAGTGCTGGGCTGGCCATTCCAAAGCGCGGCACCGTCGTATTTCTTGGGCTGAAGTTCCTCGTGGAGGCGTCGATGTGATCCGCGCCACCTCACCCGCCAACTGAAAGGGAGCCTAGGTTTGGGGAATCGGCGGTGGCAGTCTGATGCAGGAACAACCACCATCGGGGAGGGGGCCGCCGCTGAGCGCGGTGCGAGGTGGGGAAGGGATGAAGAGAAAGGAGAGGAGGTAGGTGGGTGATGTGGGTCCCACTGCTGAGTCTGTAGGTTTTGAAAACAAAATTAGGATTTCAAGTGCCCTTTTCGCACAATTTTGCACAGTTTTGACCGGTCAAACCTTGCCACATCACCGAATACAGAGCTATATGGCAAGCTAGTGATCTGGATGAACACTCCGCCGTATTTAGTTACCATACATTGCGTATTACAAAGGTCGGTAACCGTATTGATTTAGGTGCCTCTCATGCATTTTACTCAAACAAATTTGCGAGCGTGTAGCACGTGAAGATGTACGTACACATTTTTTTGTTTCAATTTTTTTGAAGTTTCAAAAACATGTAAAATGCATTTCAAAAAATAGTGGGAGCATATTGTCTCATGTTACAAAACACCACTCACAATCTCGAACCCACTACTTACTTTTTTTTTTAGACAAAAGACATCTAGTGCCCGACTTTAAATTAATTAATAAAGCCCAAAGGTGAACACGATTACACAAGTTCCAAATTGAGACAAACAACACAACACCATCGAACCACCCTGGTACCTTAAGAGTATCAGGTTACAGAGACAGTAGATTGACGTGCGGGAGCTGGTGTGCAGGTTTAGACGAAGAGATCCTTAAGAAGCGCCTCCAGCTCGGGGTTCGTCCTTGCGCCTTTGTAGGGGTCGCCATAGCTGCATGTTAATTCTGATTAGAAAGATACAACCGGTAGGCTGTCGAGGAAATTTTGATTCGATCGTAAATTTATTGCGGCTTTTCCAAAGAGCCCAACAGATTGCGCACTACTAGGAAAAGCACTACTGCCGGCGCACCATTTTGGGCTACTGCCGGCGCACCAGAGCCCGCTGGTGCGAACGGGGTGGTGGTAACTGGCTACTCCCGGCGCACCGTCCAGTGCGTCGGCGGTAGTTCAGTTACTCCGGTGCACCGGGCCTGCTTCGCCGGCAATAGCTGTGTACTGATGGCGCACGTGGTGCTGCGCCGACAGTACGGCTGCCAGCAGTGGCGCATGTCATGTGCGCCGGCAGTAGGGCATGGAGGTGCGCCGGTGGTACCGTTCGAAAATACATTTTTTACAGCTTTTTCCAGCGTATAACAATGCATATTTATACAACAACATATATTTATACAACAGTACATACAATATGAAAAGCACATAGAGAGTCAAGTCTCATTTCGGTATCAATACACAAATTGGCAAGTCTCGTTTCGAAATGTTGATTCATACAACACACATGCAACACCGAACGACGAAGTTTCACAAAGTTAGACGTCTCGGTACATAGTCGTCACAAGTGTCGTCATACACCTCACAATATATGTAGCTACTAGCCTAAACTACAATCACATAAAACATGACCATGGTCACGATGAGCATCATCACGAAGGCCATGGTCTTCATCCAGTTCCTCCTCATGTCCCTCATCTCTCCCGCTAGATAACGCGCGTATCTTCCTTCCGCCTCCACCCTAGCGGGGTATCCCTTGTGGCTATTGCCGCTGAAGCGGTGCACCTGTCTCCGACAGTCCTCCCAGTTGTCGTAGACTCCAGGAACCCTCCCCTTGTACACAACATACGTCGTCGGTATCTTCATGCACAAGACAAATAAAACATTAGTACCAATGCAATTAACAGGTGCCAACTCAAATAAGAGACAACTAGTATCAACTAAATAACATGTGCCTCATACTTTATCGGTCGAAACAAATATTAACATTCAGGGATGGGGTAAGTGAAGCCAAGTAGGATGCACAATAGATTGATATTTGTGTCATCACACTAGGTTCACTCACCCCACCCCAGAGTGTAGTGACCGAACATTCTAATCATCGGCCAATGTAATTAAGAAGTGCCAACTCAAATAAAAGACAAGTAGTATGAAGTAAATAGCATGCCTCATACTTTGTTGGTCAAAACAAATATTAACATCCAGGGATGGAGTCAGTGAGGCTAGGTAGGATGCACAATAGATTGATATTTGTGGCCATCACACCAAGGCTCACTGGCTCCACCCCCGAGTGTACGAGTGACCGAACATTCTAATCATCGGCGAACTCCAAATACGAGCCAAGTAAGGGTCGAGTAAATGCAAATGATTAAGGTAAACACGCCATAATCTAGAATTATATAGCAAAGTAAATGAAATTATAGACGCATGTTCACATGCACATCCATACAAACTAAATAAAAGCGACTAGTCGATCGGGTTGGAATATATAGCAATTACAGTACGGAAGTTCATGGACATATCGTTCAAGCTTAAGCAAAAGAGTTCCCGTCGTAGGATTAGGTTGCAGTCTTAAGGGGGGAATGGACGGCAGCCCTTCAGCGTGTTGAATGGCCTGTCATCACGCGACATCTCCAAGCGGAGTTCTATCTCGTCATTAGGTGGTAGACCGTAGCCGTAGAAGAAGTGCCAGACCTATTGTTGACATCGTGCAGGATTGTCGTGCAAATCAACTGCTGGATGCGACCCCAGTTTTTTCTCAGCTCTCTATCGTCGACATCCGCCATGTTTTTAAACCTGTTTCTGAGAGTCTCTGGCAACAACATGTCATCTGCGTACTTTATGTACTCCTACATCTGAAAGATGGCGTACCACACGTCCATCCCATTGTCTTCCGACGACTGCTTGAGGCAGGCGAAGTTGGTTGTGTGGGTTAAGGCCAAGCCTCCTCGTACTTTCCTCTGTACTTTGAGGGGGCCTTGATACGTCTCAAACGTATCTATAATTTCTTATGTTCCATGCTACTTTTATGACAATACTCACATGTTTTATACACACTTTATGTCATTATTATGCATTTTCCGGCACTAACCTATTAACGAGATGCCGCGCCAGTTCTTGTTTTCTACTGTTTTTGGTTTCAGAAATCCTACAAAGGAAATATTCTCGGAATTGGACGAAATCAACGCCCAGGGTCTTATTTTTCACGGAGCTTCCAGAAGACCGAAGAGCATACGAGGTGGGGCGATGAGGCGCCAGACCACAGGGCGCGCGTGGGGCTCGCGCCTATGGTGTGGGGCCCTCGTGCCTCCACCGACCCCTTCCGCCTATAAAGACTCTCCGTCGCGAAAACCCTAAAGAGATAAGCCACGAGACGAGAAAAGTTACGCAGCCGCCATCGCGAAGCCAAGTTCGGGGACAGAAGTCTCTGTCCGGCACGCCGCCCGGACGGGAATTGCCCCCGGAAGGAATCTCCATCGACACCACCGCCATCTTTATCGCCATTGCTGTCTCCTATGATGAGGAGGGAGTAGTTCTCCCCCGAGGCTAAGGGCTGTACCGGTAGCTATGTGGTTCACCTCTCTCCCATGGTGTGATCTTTATGTGATCATGAGCTTTGTATCACTATTAATCTATGTGCTACTCTAGTGATGTTATTAAAGTAGTCTATTCCTCCTTCATGATGTAATGTTGACAGTGTGTGCATCATGTAGTACTTGGCGTAGGTTATGATTGTGATCTCTTGTAGATTATGAAGTTAACTATTACTATGCACTCTAGAGGTTACTTTAATATGAACTCCGGCCTCCACGGTGTAATGGTGACAGTGTGTGCATCGTGTGTGTTTCCTTTATGACGTTGTGGAGCTTGTTAACTCCGGCTTGAGGTGTGCTCTCGTAGCCCTACACAATGAATGGTGTTTGTTATCCAACAATAGAGTCTTTGAAAGTAGCATAAGAGAAGAGAAGTTATTTATTTATGTGATCATTGTTGAGAGTGTCCACTAGTGAAAGTATGATCCCTAGGCCTTGTTTCTAAAGCATTGAAACACCGTTTCCATCAAGTTATGTTACATGTTTGCTTGCTGCCATCTTTATTTCAGATTGCAATTACTACTTACAATCATCCATATCACTTGTATTTCACTATCTCTTCGCCGAACTAGTGCACCTATACATCTGACAAGTGTATTAGGTGTGTTGGGGACACAAGAGACTTCTTGTATCGTAATTGCAGGGTTGCTTGAGAGGAATATCTTGACCTCTACCTCCTGAGTTCGATAAACCTTGGGTGATTCACTTAAGGGAAACTTGCTGCTGTTCTACAAACCTCGCTCTTGGAGGCCCAACACTGTCTACATGAATAGAAGCGTGCGTAGACATCAAGCTATTTTCAGCGCCGTTGCGGGGATCTAAAGAAAAGTTACACCAGGAGAATTGCCTCCCACAACAGCTATTTTTCTGGCGCCGTTGCCGGGGAGGTAAGGTAAAAGGTATTCACATCCTCCGACTACTAAGCTATTTCCTAGCACTGTTGCCGGTGTGTGAGTGCTTGAAGCTATTTCCTTTAGATCCTGCAATTATATCTTTTTGTTTCTTGTTTTTTTATTTTCACTAGTTAGGCTTAATGGAAAACAACAAAAATATTAGAGATCTTTATAGCATTTATCTTGAGTTAGGACATGAGGTGTTTGAAGATAAAATTAAAAAACCTATGGAACTTTATATGCATGCTAATGGCAATGTTATTAGTATGAATGCTTTGAACACCATTGTTGCTAATGCTATGGAAAATTCTAAGCTTGGGGAAGCTGGTTTTGATGAGCATGATATTTTTAGTCCCCCAAGCATGGAGGAGAAAATTTACTTTGATGATGCTTTACCTCCTATATATGATGATTACAATGATGACTATCATATTTTCAGTCCATCTACTATTGAGGAGAAGATTAATTATGATTACAATATGCCTCCTATATATGATGATTATGGTGATGAGAATAATAATGATAGCTATTTTATTGAATTTGCTCCCACTACAATTAATAGTAATGACTATGCTTATGTGGAGAGTAATGATACTTTTATGCATGTGAATAAGAATACTTTATGTGATAGTTATATTGTTGAGTTTGTTCATGATGCTACTGAAAGTTATTATCAGAGAGGGAAACATGGTTATATGCACCTTAATAATATTAAGTTTCCCCTCTTTATGTTGAGAATCTTGAAGTTGCGCTTGTGTTGCCTTTCTATGCTTGTTGCATTATGCTTACATGACTTGTTTATTTACAAGATTCATTTTCATAGGAAGTGGGTTAGGCTTAAATTTGTTTTGAATTTGCTTCTTGATGCTCTCTTTTACTTCAACTCTTATTTCTTGCGAGCATCATTAAAATCACTGAGCCCATCTTAATGGCTATAAAGAAAGCACTTCTTGGGAGATAACCCATGTTTTTATTTTGCTACTATTTTGTTGCGTCTTGGAAGTTGTTACTACTGCAGCAACCTCTCCTTATCTTTATTTTATTGCATTGTTGTGCCAAGTAAAGTCTTTGATAGTAGGGTTGATACTAGATTTGGATTACTGCGCAGAAACAGATTTCTTACTGTCACGAAATTGAGCAGCCCCGTCTGTAGGTAACTCAGAAAAATCTGCCAGTTTACGTGCGTGATCCCCAGATATGTACGCAACTTTCATTCAATTTGAGCTTTTTCATCTGAGCAAGTTAAGTGTCCCAGAAAAATTCGTCTTTACGGATTGTTCTGTTTTGACAGATTCTGTCTTTTATTTCGCATTGCCTGTTTTGCTATGTTTGATGGATTTCTTTGTTCCATTAACTTTCAGTAGCTTTGTGCAATGTCCAGAAGTGTTAAGAATGATCATGTCACCTCTGAACATGTGAATTTTTGATTATGCACTAACCCTCTAATGAGTTTGTTTTGAGTTTGGTGTGGAGGAAGTTTTCAAGGATCAAGAGAGGAGGATGATACAATATGATCAAGAAGAGTGAAAAGTCTAAGCTTGGGGATGCCCCGTGGTTCATCCCTGCATATTTCAAGAAGACTCAAGCATCTAAGCTTGGGGATGCCCAAGGCATCCCCTTCTTCATCGACAACTTATCATGTCACCTCTAGTGAAACTATATTTTTATTTAGTCACATCTTATGTACTTTACTTGGAGCGTCTGTGTGCTTTTATTTTCATTTTGTTATCTTCATTCTCTGAATAAATCCATGCTTGTGTGGGAGAGAGACACGCTCCGCTTTTCCATATGAACACTAGTGTTCTTCGCTTTTACTTTTAATGTTCATGGCGGAGTTGAAAACCGCTTCGTTAATTGCTATTTGGTTGGAAACAGAAAATGCTTCATATGGTAAATGGTATATGGTCTTGAATAATTTGATACTTGGCAATTGTTGTGCTCAAATAGATCATGTTTAAGCTCTTGCATCATGTAATTTGCACCTATTAATGAAGATCTACCGTAGAGCTTGTTGAAATTTGATTTGCATGATTGATCTCTCTAAGTCTAGATATTTTCTGGTGAAGTATTTGAACAACAAGGAAGACAGTGTAGAGTCTTATAATGCTTGCAATATGTTCCTATGTATGTTTTGCTATACCGGTTCATACTTGTGTTTGCTTCAAACAACCTTGCTAGCCAAAGCCTTGTACTGAGAGGGAATACTTCTCGTGCATCCAAATCCTTGAGCCAAAACCTATGCCATTTGTGTCCACCATACCAACCTACTATGTGGTATTTCTCTACCCTTCCAAAGTAAATTACTTGAGTGCTACCTTTAAAATGTCATTCCTTGTCTTTGCAATATATAGCTCATGGGAAAATAGCCTTAAAAACTATTGTGATATTGAATATGTTGCTATGTATCTTATTTCTTATAAGTTGCTTGTTGAGTGGTAACCATGTTTCTGGGGACGCCATCAACTATTACACTTTTGTTGAATATCATGTGAGTTTCTATGCATGTTCGTCTTGTCTGAAGTAAGGGTGATTTATCATGATCAAATGGTTTGAGTATGCATATTGTTAGAGAAGAACATTGGGCCGCTAACTAAAGCCATGAATCATGGTGGAAGTTTCAGTTTGGACACTAATCCTCAATCTCTTATGAGAATATTATCTGTTGTTGAATGCTTATGCATTAAAGAGGAGTCCATTATCTGTTTTCTATGTTGTCCCGGTATGGATGTCCTTAGTTGAGATCTATCAAAAATGAGAAATCAAATGCGATCTATCTACTTGGACCTTGATACGTCTCCGACGTATCGATAATTTCTTATGTTCCATGCCACATTATTGATGTTATCTACATGTTTTATGCACACTTTATGTCATATTCGTGCATTTTCTGGAACTAACCTATTAACAAGATGCCGAAGTGCCGATTGCTGTTTTCTGCTGTTTTTGGTTTCAGAAATCCTAGTAACGAAATATTCTCGGAATTGGACGAAATCAACGCCCGGGGTCCTATTTTGCCACGAAGGAAGTCCGAAGAGGAGACGAAGTGGGGCCACGAGGGGGCCACACCTAGGGCGGCGCGGCCCCTTGGCCGCGCGGCCTGTGGTGTGGGGCCCTCGTGCGCCTCTTGACCTGCCCTTCCGCCTACTTAAAGCCTCCGTCGCGAAACCCCCGCAGAGAGCCACGATACGGAAAACCTTCCAGAGACGCCGCCGCCGATCCCATCTCGGGGGATCCAGGAGATCGCCTCCGGCACCTTGCCGGAGAGGGGAATCATCTCCCGGAGGACTCTACGCCGCCATGGTCGCCTCCGGAGTGATGTGTGAGTAGTCTACCCCTGGACTATGGGTCCATAGCGGTAGCTAGATGGTTGTCTTCTCCCCATTGTGCTATCATTGTCGGATCTTGTGAGCTGCCTAACATGATCAAGATCATCTATCTGTAATTCTATATGTTGCGTTTGTTGGGATCCGATGAATAGAGAATACTTGTTATGTTGATTATCAAAGTTATGTCTATGTGTTGTTTATGATCTTGCATGCTCTCCGTTACTAGTAGATGCTCTGGCCAAGTAGATGCTTGTAACTCCAAGAGGGAGTATTTATGCTCGATAGTGGGTTCATGCCTCCATTGATATCTGGGACAGTGACAGAAAGTTCTAAGGTTGTGGATGTCTTTGTTGCCACTAGGGATAAAACATTAGTGCTATGTTCAAGGATGTAGTTACTAGTTACATTACGCGCAATACTTAATGCAATTGTCTGTTGTTAGCAACTTAATACTGGAGGGGATTCGGATGATAACCTGAAAGTGGACTTTTTAGGCATAGATGCATGCTGGATGGCGGTCTATGTACTTTGTCGTAATGCCCAATTAAATCTCACTATACTCATCATAATATGTATGTGCATGGTCATGCCCTCTTTATTTGTCAATTGCCCAATTGTAATTTGTTCACCCAACATGCTGTTTATCTTATGGGAGAGACACCTCTAGTGAACTGTGGACCCCGGTCCAATTCTCTATACTAAAATACAATCTACTGCAATACTTGTTCTACTGTTTTCTGCAAACAATCATCTTCCACACAATACGGTTAATCCTTTGTTACAGCAAGCCGGTGAGATTGACAACCTCACTGTTTCGTTGGGGCAAAGTACTTTGGTTGTGTTGTGCAGTTCCACGTTGGCGCCGGAATCTCTGGTGTTGCGCCGCACTACATCCCGCCGCCATCAACCTTCAACGTGCTTCTTGAATCCTACTGGTTCGATTAAACCTTGGTTTCTTACTGAGGGAAACTTGCCGCTGTGCGCATCACACCTTCCTCTTGGGGTTCCCAACGGACGTGTCAACCACACGCATCATGCAAATTTCTGGCGCCGTTGCCGGGGAGATCAAGACACGCTGCAAGGGGAGTCTCCACTTCTCAATCTCTTTACTTTGTTTTTGTCTTGCTTAGTTTTATTTACTACTTTGTTTGCTGCACTAAATCAAAATACAAAAAAATTAGTTGCTAGTTTTACTTTATTTGCTATCTTGTTTGCTATATCAAAAACACAAAAAAATTAGTTGCTAGTTTTACTTTATTTGCTACCTTGTTTGCTATATCAAAAACACAAAAAAAAATTAGTTACTTGCATTTACCTTACTTGATTCATCATGTTTCCTTTTAATTTTACCACGAAAGATATACCGGTAGGACGTGGGTCTATAATTGGGAGAAATAATATAGAAGAATTCTTCAACCATGTTAGTACCGTTGACGATTTTGAGGATAGACACTTGGTAGACCTTGCCCCTACCTATGAAATTGCTGCTGCTGCTTTAGTTTGCATGTTGGAAACTAAATTTGTTAATCTCAATCCTATAATCCAACACATGTTTCTCACACTTGGTGATATGGAAGAAGGGGAAAAGAAAGATTTTGTTTTAGAAACCCTTCTTAGAGAATTTGGTGGTATAGCGAGAGAGGCTAGAAAGGTCTTTGCTAAATTTAATATGCTTGGTTCTTACACCAATTTTGTTAGTCTCCTTGAAAAGATGGATATGGATAGAATAAAGTATACTAATAATATTAATGATGGTGGGGAGATCAAAGCACCAATACCATGTAAACTCTTAGCTATGAATGATGCACTAGAAAATAACTATGCTTGGCTTGTTCCTGAAAATTTGTTTGATGAGAGTAGCACGCCTAAGACTAATGAAAAGGGAGATGCTAAAACTTATGTATCTAATATACTATGCATAGTTGAGAAAACTCCACACCCCGCTGAGAATGCACCACCCTTCGATAATACTTGATACACACTTTCTGCGCCTAGCTGAAAGGCGTTAAAGAAAAGCGCTTATGGAGACAACCCATGTTTTTACCTACAGTACTTTGTTTTTATTTTGTGTCTTGGAAGTTGTTTACTACTGTAGCAACCTCTCCTTATCTTAGTTTAGTGTTTTGTTGTGCCAAGTAAAGTCGTTGATAGAAAAGTTCATACTAGATTTGGATTACTGCGCAGAAACAGATTTCTTTGCTGTCACGAATCTGGGCTGTTTTCCCTGTAGGTAACTCAGAAAATTATGCCAATTTACGTGAGTGATCCTCAGATATGTACGCAACTTTCATTCAATTTGAGCATTTTCATTTGAGCAAGTCTGGTGCCTCGATAAAATTCGTCAATACGAACTGTTCTGTTTTGATAGATTCTGCCTTTTATTTCGCATTGCCTCTTTTGCTATGTTGGATGAATTTCTTTGATCCATTAATGTCCAGTAGCTTTATGCAATGTCCAGAAGTGTTAAGAATGATTGTGTCACCTCTGAACATGTTAATTTTTATTGTCGCTAACCCTCTAATGAGTTGTTCTAAGTTTGGTGTGGAGGAAGTTTTCAAGGATCAAGAGAGGAGTATGATGCAACATGATCAAGGAGAGTGAAAGCTCTAAGCTTGGGGATGCCCCGGTGGTTCACCCCTGCATATATTAAGAAGACTCAAGCGTCTAAGCTTGGGGATGCCCAAGGCATCCCCTTCTTCATCGACAACATTATCAGGTTCCTCCCCTGAAACTATATTTTTATTCCATCACATCTTATGTGCTTTGCTTGGAGCGTCGGTTTGTTTTTGTTTTTTGTTTTGTTTGAATAAAATGGATCCTAGCATTCACTTTATGGGAGAGAGACACGCTCCGCTGTAGCATATGGACAAGTATGTCCTTAGTTTCTACTCATAGTATTCATGGCGAAGTTTCTCCTTCGTTAAATTGTTATATGGTTGGAATTGGAAAATGATACATGTAGTAATTGCTATTAATGTCTTGGGTAATGTGATACTTGGCAATTGTTGTGCTCATGTTTAAGCTCTTGCATCATATGCTTTGCACCCATTAATGAAGAAATACATAGCGCATGCTAAAATTTGGTTTGCATATTTGGTTTCTCTAAGGTCTAGATAATTTCTAGTATTGAGTTTGAACAACAAGGAAGACGGTGTAGAGTCTTATAATGTTTTCAATATGTCTTTTATGTGAGTTTTGCTGCACCGGTTCATCCTTGTGTTTGTTTCAAATAAGCCTTGCTAGCCTAAACCTTGTATCGAGAGGGAATACTTCTCATGCATCCAAAATACTTGAGCCAACCACTATGCCATTTGTGTCCACCATACCTACCTACTACATGGTATTTCCCGCCATTCCAAAGTAAATTGCTTGAGTGCTACCTTTAAAATTCTATCATTCACCTTTGCAATATATAGCTCATGGGACAAATAGCTTAAAAACTATTGTGGTATTGAATATGTAATTATGCACTTTATCTCTTATTAAGTTGCTTGTTGTGCGATAACCATGTTCCTGGGGACGCCATCAACTACTCTTTGTTGAATTTCATGTGAGTTGCTATGCATGTTCGTCTTGTCTGAAGTAAGAGCGATCTACCACCTTATGGTTAAGCATGCATATTGTTAGAGAAGAACATTGGGCCGCTAACTAAAGCCATGATCCATGGTGGAAGTTTCAGTTTTGGACAAATATCCTCAATCTCATATGAGAAAATTGTAGGACAACGTTGCATAGAAAACAAAAAATTTCCTACCGCAAACACGCAATCCAAGCCAAGATGCAATCTAGAAGACGGTAGCAACGAGGGGTATCGAGTCTCACCCTTGAAGAGATTCCAAAGCCTACAAGAGGAGGCTCTTGTTGCTGCGGTAGACGATCACTTGCCGCTTGCAAAAGCGCGTAGAAGATCTTGATCACGATCGGTTCCGGCGCCACGAACGGGCAGCACCTCCGTACTCGGTCACACGTTCGGTTGTTGATGAAGACGACGTCCACCTCCCGTTCCAGTGGGCAGCGGAAGTAGTAGCTCCTCTTGAATCCGACAGCACGACGGCGTGGTGTCGGTGGCGGTGAGAAGTCCGGCGGAGCTTCGCTAAGCTACGCGGGAGATATGGAGGAGGGGGCGGCTAGGGTTTGGGAGGGGGTGGCCGGCCACTTCAAGGGGGGCGGCCAGCTTGTGGTCTTAGGGTGGCCGGCCCGCTCCCTTGGTCCCTCATTATATAGGTGGATCCCCAAGTGTTGGTGTCCAAGTCTTCGAATAAGACCCGAACCAAACCTTCCATAAGAGGGGGAAACCTAGCCCAACTAGGACTCCCACCAAAGGTGGGGTTTCCACCTCCCATATGGGGGGGTGGCCGGCCCCCTAAGGGGGAGTCTGTCAACACCCGGATTTTTAAGTCCGAATGCCTATTATGTCATACATCGCAATCCCAGGAATATTGTTGTTGCGAGGCATAATAGTTAAGTATCACAGTCATCATTCATTACAAACCATAAGTCTTACAAATTGGAATCACATGATCCATATTACACGAATAGTTGATCTATTGATCAACGAACAAACACAAGTTCATAGTTCAACATAGCGGAAGCGTAAGATACAAGGACTCTCTAGTCCACAGGCCAACGCTTGACGTCGGAAGGCGCTTAGTTGTCGTAGGCGTCCTGCTGGTCATCTCCGTGTTCATCTTCATACTCTGGCCATTGGAATAGCCAGGGACAAAGCCGTGAGTACGTTGAGTACTCGCAAACTCAAACTAATGGAAGTGCAAGACATTCTAGTAGGGTTTGCTAAGCTCTAGTTTATTTGCATAAAGCTAGTTTTAGTTCACAAAGTTTTGAGAAAAGCTTACTCAAGTGCTAACTAACTCAAGTGGGAACACTAGTGTCATCCCCACCATTCAAGTGGTGATTTCAAGTCAAGTCACCACAAGTCATTTCACCATCAACCTTTTCAACTTCATTTTCAAAGATATGACATCGGAAACTGTATGGCCTTTCCAACCGTCCGTAACCGTGGACGCGGCTATTCGAATAGGTTTACACTCTGCAGAGGTTGCACACTTGTGCCACAACATTTGATTTCATCCGTCGGGATTTCCCCAGATAATCGTAACACAGTACGCGGATCATCAACCATAACCTTTCACTTACGAACCCTAGTATGAGCACCTCTCCCCATGAGCTTGGCCTCCCAGTGAAGACCAACTGTCAACCTGGGAACTGCACAGGGCTTGGGCCGGACATTCACCTCATTTCGCATCATATCGTATCGTTTCTTTTGTGGTAGAGGCAGCTTTCGGCATAACCCCGATGACGCTTGTTTAGAGGGAACCCATACTAAGACGCATAAACTTCCAGTTAAGCCCTACCCATAATCAGGTATTGTGGGGGTACTTGAGAATTGGAAAGGTATCGCATTCCAACCAACATCATGTTTTATCAAAAATCACCATCTTCTCTTGGTCATATTCACCTTCAAAAATCATTCAATGGAATGCATCTTCATTCCAAGGTTTCAAAATCCTTTCAAAATCACAAGTCTCCCATCTAGAGTAGTCAAATTTAGTTTATTAGCACTAGCTCTAATTCATGAGGGGTGCTATCCTGCCTTGCTTGGAAGAGACTAACTCACTACTCTAGTATCCAAAATGTATTTTGACCAAAGTTAACTATAAAAGTAACTCTTTTAGAAAACAAGTAAAAACTTGTAGAGTAAAAACTTGGGATGGGTTCTCATAATCAAAGATAAGAAACATGGTGCCTTGCCCCAAGGGGCTTTGCACCTTGCAAGAATATTAGCTTGCATAGTAATTTGGCTTGCCTTGGTAGTTTTCAAACTGTTCCTCTTCCTCCTCCTGGTAGCAACCTTCTTCTTCGGCGTACTCTCCGGTGCTACCGTCTAAATTTGAATACGAGTATAATTACTCACTAATTCAATGGCTATTCCACACATCACAAATAAACACACAAACTACTCTATGCACACACATAAATAAACTAGGGTGCATGGGTTGTGGGATTTAAGTAGAATGTGTATTCCAAATGTAGATGATAGTTTCCATAGGGTTCTTGAGAAATAATTTCCTCTCATTGAAATCTTCTTAAGATTTAATTTCTCCAACAATCATGGATGAACTCATATTGACCTAAATCAAATGTTCATCATCATCATCATTTGGTAGAATGATTTAAATGAGGTGGAACACCTCATACCATTTAAATAACACTACATTTGATTTAAATCTCAAGAAATTCATATAAGAGAGTTTGGAACCAGGGGTCCAAACATCCCATGAATTCATGTGAGACAAGTTTAAATGAAGTGTAATACTTCACACAATTTAATTCTAATAGTTTTGGACAATATCAACTAGTTAAACTAGTCAAAATATCCATTCACAAAACCATGGCATGATCATGCAAAGTGACCACACCATTTTATTGCATAAACAATTAGTGTAAGTCAAATGTGAGCTATTAGAGTTGGAATTTACTTAATATATATTTTGGTTGATTTTTAAGAATTATTTGAATAGGGAAAAGTCCCTGGCTTGTTATTTTTGTCACATTAATTCTACAAAGAGATTGACCATGAGGCCAGTGGCATTGGATAGAGAATTTCAGTGGCTTTCTAACAATGTCAAATTCACTAAATTTGGTTTAGCCAATTTGAAATGGTTGAATTTCAAAGTTTGGGCAGTATTGGATTGTTTGGAAAATGTTTAAAACGAATTTGAATTAAACAGGCCGGCGGGAAAACGAAGCTGGGCCGATTTGAAATAAAACGGCCCACCTCAGCCCACCACGCGTCTGTGCCCGCGTGGGCTGCCTGACAGGGGGGTCCCGCATGTCAGCGGCGTTTAAAACCCGAAACGGTACGAGCGACGTGGCGCGTTGGATTAGAAGGCAATCCAACGGCGCACGGTCGTCGTCTTCTCCGGCGAGAAGCAGAGGTTCGGGCGGCGAGCCTAGGGGGTGGGAGAGCTAACCAGGGCTCCCGCGGTGGCTGGCAGTGTGCGTGATGTCGATGTGGACGACGGCGGTTCTCCTGGTACCGGCGGCGACTCCTGGATCGGCTCCAATCGACGGCGGCGAGGTGCGGTACTGGCGGGCTCCGATCTTCAAATTGAAGCAACTCCGGCGACAATCGAGTGAGTGGTTGGGTGGAGGAGAAGCAGTGGAGGATGGTGAACGAGATGGTGTGCTCAACTTCGTCCAGGGAACGCGGTATTTATAGATGGCCAAGGGTGCGGCGTGGCCGTGAAGAAGTCGACCATGGCGCGGCTTCTCCGGCAAGCGATCGAGCTAGGCGAGGTGGTGGCAGTGTTCTACGGCTCCTGGCGATGCTATTGGCGGCGACAGCGGGGTCGGGCGGTGGCTAAACTGGTCGCATTGCTTCCGTGTCTGCCGTGTTGGTCGCGGGATCGCGTTGTCGTCTCCGGCGACGGCGGGCACGGGTCGGGGTCGAGGGCATGTCTGGTGGCTGCGTGGCGACGCGGCGATGCTCAACGGCTGGTCAGCGAGTCCAGGGCGTGCTCGTGGTGATGGCGCGGTGCGTGGCCAGTGTGTGCCCGCGGCGTGCACACGCGCGACGTGCGCGGCGTCCAGGGCGCCATGGACGCGTGCTGGTCTCGGCGTTGTCGAGCTCCTCCTCGACCAGGGCTGGGCTAGGGTGGCGTAGGAGAGGTGGTGGCACACGGTGGCGCAGGGGCCAGGGTTGGGGAAGCAAGGGGAGAGGGGGTGGTGCGGCATGGCCGGCATGTGGCCGGCATGGCCATGCCATGCTTGCTCTCTCTCCCTCCTTAGCTCCACTATGCTTTATTTAGGGTTTAAGGGGACCAGGGAGCATTGTAGGATAGCTTTGGTTTAAATTTGGATGAGGTAGATCACTATTTGCAATAGTTGCAAATAGTGCCCAATTTTGGAAAATGCAAAATTATCCAAATTGGAAAAAGTTCAAAAGGTGAAAGTTTGTGATATGTGAAGGTTGAGATAAGTTGTAATTGACCAGAGATGAATTGAGGTGGTGGTGGAAAAATTAGATTTCAAAATTTGGCCAAAATGGCTAAGTGGAGATTGTTGACAATGTTAAAAAGTCAAGACTTTGGATGAGCATAGCTAGTGATCCAAGATGAATTTGGCAGGGTGGTCTTCATCAAAGTTGTTCACCTTGATGTTGACTTTGAAATGGTGCAAAGAGTTAGCAAAGATTGGTTTGGGAAGATTGAATTGCAGGGGCTCAAAGTGGTGATCAGACTAAAATTGGCAGATTTGGTCATCATCACATGTGAGTGGGAAAAGTGTTTGAAATTCATTTGAATTGTGCAACCCTGGTTCCAAAAGTTGTAATAAGTGTTTAATAACATTATTCCACTAATGGTGAAGACCAAATAGGTCTAGGGTCAAAATTTATAAAAATGCCATAGGGCATATGTGAGGGTTTTTAGGGTTTTGCCTTTTATTGGATTTTCTTCCTCTTTGATTTATTTGGTTGGTGATCTTCATATGATCACTCTAGGGTTTTAGAGCCCATCAAAATACAAGTAATAACAATCATCATGGCATATCACTCAAATGCACAAGTCCTATGCATGGTACTATATGCAAAAGAAAAGTTTTTGTTGGTTTGAAATTTTGCTTTCTGGAATTCTCTAACTTTCTTTTCATTGAAATTTGGGGTGTTACAAACCCTTCCCCCTTACAAAAGATCTCGTCCCGAGATCGAAAAGAAAGTTAGGTACTAAAGAGATCTGGGTATTCCTTCTTCATGAAATCTTCGCGTTCCCAGGTGGCTTCATCCTCTGTATGATTGCTCCATTGGATCTTCAGAAACTTGATGCTTCTGGTGCGGGTGGTTCTGTAAGCTTCTTCTAGGATGCGAATCGGCACTTCGCGGTAAGTCAGATCCTGGTTGATATCCACCGATCGGTGATCGATGTTCTTGAACACTTCGGTCTTCTCGGGGACTTCAAGACATTTCCGGAGAAGTGAGATGTGAAAAACGTCGTGCACAGCCGACATTTCTTCAGGCAACTCCAGTTGATAAGATACTTCACCTCGGCGGCTGAGGACTTGGAAAGGTCCCACATAGCGAGGTGCAAGCTTTCCTTTCAGCTGAAACCTTTGCATCCCTTTCAAGGGGGATACTTTAAGATAGGCGAAGTCTCCGATCTCAAAGGTCATCTCCGACGTCTCTTGTCGGCGTAGCTCTTCTGCCTGGATTGCGCAGTCTTGAGGTACTCGCGGATCTTGTGAACCTTCTCTTCGGCTTCACGAAGAACATCCGGGCCGAACACTTGACTCTCTCCGACTTCCGACCAGTTCAGGGGGGTACGGCACTTCCTTCCGTACAAGGCTTCAAAGGGGGCCATCTGCAGGCTGGCTTGGTAACTATTGTTGTATGAGAATTCGGCGTAAGGTAGGCAGTCTTCCCACTTGGATCCGTATTCCAGTACGCATGCTCTAAGCATGTCTTCCAGTATCTGGTTTACTCTCTCGGTCTGTCCGTCGGTCTGCGGGTGATAGGCGGTGCTGAAATTTAGGCGAGTGCCTAGTCCTTCATGCACCTTCTGCCAGAACCTTGAGGTAAACTGTGATCCTCTATCTGACACTATTGATTTGGGGGTTCCATGCAAAGCGACTATTCTGGAGATGTAGAGTTCAGCTAACTTGGGGCCTTGATAGGTGGTTTTGACGGCGATGAAATGGGCGACTTTGGTCAATCTATCGACCACTACCCATATGGAATCATTGCCTTTGCTAGATTTGGGCAGTCCGGTGATAAAGTCCATTCCTACGGAGTCCCATTTCCATTCCGGAATCTGAAGGGGTTGCAACAGTCCAGCGGGTCTTTGGTGTTCTGCCTTAACTCTCTGACAGATGTCACACTTAGCGATATAGCTACCGATCTCTCTCTTCATTCCGTGCCACCAAAATTGTTCTTTCAGGTCCTGGTACATCTTGGTACCTCCGGGGTGGATTGAATAAAGGGTGTCATGGGCTTCTTGCAGGATGACTTGTTTCAAGAGTCGACGCAGAGACGTTCTTTGTACCAAAGCACTCCGGCTTCGTCAATGGTGAATCCGGGGGCTTTTCCTGCGGCTATCTGTTTCTTGATTCCCTCAATGCTAGCGTTGTCCTTCTGGGCTTCCTTGATCTGACCAATCAAGGTGGGTTGCAGTTCGATGCTGGCTAGGAATCCTTCACTTACAAGTTCAAGTCTGAACTGTTCAAACTCTTGGTGCAAACTGGCTGTTCGGTTGCGAGCATGGAGTTCAACTGCACGGCAGTCGACTCAAAGCATCCGCTACCACATTGGCCTTGCCGGGGTGGTAGTGAATCTCCATGTCGTAATCCTTGATCAATTCGATCCATCGGCGTTGTCTCATGTTCAACTCCTTCTGGGTGAATATATATTTGAGGCTTTTGTGGTCGGAGTAGATCTCGCATCTATTACCCATAAGGTAATGACGCCAAACTTTCAGGGCTAAGACCACGGCTGCAAGTTCGAGGTCGTGGGTTGGGTAGTTCTGCTCATGTTGCTTGAGTTGTCTAGAAAGGTAGGATACAACCTTTCCTTCTTGCATAAGCACGCATCCAAGTCCAGTCTTGGAGGCGTCGCAATATACGTCAAAGGGCTTAGCGATATCTGGCATGATCAGGATTGGGGCTGTTGTCAGTCTACTCTTGAGCTGTTGAAAGCTCTCTTCACACTTGTCGGTCCACTCAAACTTTCTGTCCTTTTTCAGCAGTTGGGTCATTGGTCGAGCGATGCTCGAAAAACCTTCTACAAATCTGCGGTAATATCCGGCTAATCCAAGAAAAGCACGGACCTCGGTTTGTGTGGTTGGGGCTTTCCATTCCATAACAGTTTTGATCTTGGCGGGATCTACGGCAATTCCTCCTGCAGACAAGATGTGTCCGAGGAATCCAACTTCTTCCAGCCAAAACTCACACTTGCTAAACTTGGCGTACAACTGGTGCTGTCTAAGGGTTTCTAGAACAATTTCCAAATGCTGTTCATGTTCCTCTTCGGACTTGGAGTAGACCAGAATGTCGTCGATGAAAACAACGACAAATTTGTCCAAGAAGTTCATGAAGATCTTATTCATGAGATTCATGAAATAAGCGGGGGCATTGGTCAATCCAAACGACATGACGTTGTACTCATACAACCCATATCTGGTGGTAAAGGCAGTTTTTGGAATGTCGGTGGCTCGGATCTTCAGTTGGTGGTATCCAGTTCTAAGATCAATCTTCGAGAAAACTCGGGATCCGGTGAGTTGGTCAAACAAGTCTTCGATCTTGGGTAAGGGGTATTTGTTTTTGATGGTGACATCGTTAAGCTTACGATAGTCTGTGCATAAACGATTTGCACCATCCTTCTTGTCAACAAACAAGACGGGGGATCTCCAGGGGGATGCACTTGGTCTAATCAAACCTTTGGCTAACATGTCATCTATTTGTTTCTTCAGCTCCACAAGCTCGGCTGCGTTCATGCTGTAGGCTCTCTGGGCGATGGGTCCAGTTCCGGGGATTAACTCGATGATAAACTCGATATCCCGGTCCGGGGGCATACCGGGTAGATCATCCGGGAACACATCAGGGTAGCGACAAACGACCCTGATTTGATCCAGAGTTGGCTTGGATACACTTTGGTTGCAGGTAAATTTTCTGGGTAGTTTTTCAGAGACGTGCTCAACTACGATACCGGTGCTGCTAGTCATGGTTATGGCTTTCTTGGCGCAGTCTATCAATCCATTGTGCTTGGACATCCAGTCCATTCCTAGGACAACTTCCAAACCTTTGGTTCCAAGTATGATGAGATTTGCAAAGAAATCAACATCATGGATTTTGATAGGCACATTTTTGCAAAATTTTCTGGCTTTGGTGGTTGATCCGGGGATTTGAACTATCATAACATGCTTCAAACTGAGGGGTTGAATTTTACTTGTTGATGCAAAATCTTCGGTGACAAAGGAATGCGATGCTCCGGAATCAAACAACACTCTAGCAGGGGTGTGGTTGACAGAAAACATACCCAGTACCACATCTGGTGCTTCCTGGGCTTCTTCGGCGTTCATGTGGTAGAGGCGGCCGTTGCGGTTGTTGGGGTTGTTGGGAGCGAACTTCTTGCCGGTGGAGACACGGCGTTGCTGCTGAGCAGGAGCAGCGGTGTTGCCGGCGAGCTTGGCAAGACGCTTGGGACACTCGTTGGAGTAGTGCCCCACTACACCACACTCATAACAAGTGATAGTGCTCTTGTCCTGCTTGTTCGCAACGGGAATGGCATTGCTCCCGGTTCTGGGGTTGGTGTTGGTGTTGGTGTTGTTGGTGTTCGGGGCTCGGGGTGGAGCGCGGTTGTAGTTGTTGTTGTTGTAGCCTCCTGGCTTGGGGTTTCCTCCACTCCGGTTCTGATAACCGGGGCGAGAGTTCTGCATCGGGGGTTTGTTGTGTCTCGGAGTGAATCCTCCGCTTGAGCTAGGGCGAAACTTTTGGGGGTGGCTTGATCCACTCTGATTTGCCATGCGGCGCTTGCGGTTCTCATTGGCTTGGTTTAACTTGCCCTCCATCTGGATGGCGGAGTCAACAAGGGCTTCGAGGTCGGCGAAGGGGATGTTGACGAGGACAGTCTGCATCTCATCATGCAGTCCGTTCAGGAATCTCTCCTTCCTCTTCTCAACGGTGTCGGTCTCATCAGGGGCATACCTTGACAAAGTGAGAAACTTGTCGCGGTATTCAACCACCGTCATGCGACCTTGTTTCAGCTCACGGAATTCATCCCTCATCTTCTTGATAAGACCCGGGGGTACATGGTACTTGCTGAACTTGAGTTTGAAATCCTCCCAAGTCATGAATTGACCTCCGTTCATGGCACGGGTACTTGTCCACCAAGCGCGAGCTGGTCCAGCGAGGTAGTGAGTGGCGAACAACACCTTCTCGTTGGCTTCCACTCCAGCTACTTCCAGATTGTTCTCCATAGTCTGGAGCCAATCGTCGGCGTCGAGGGGCTCCTCGGTCTTGCTAAACACCGGAGGGTTGGTGTTCTGGAAGTTCTTGAGCTTGGATCCGGGGTGGTCATGATTTCCATGGCCTTGGTTGGCGATGTTCTGCAAGGCGATGATGTTGGCTTGTCGCTCGGCTCTCTCGGTTTCCCGGTCTGCAAGCAGGGTTTGCAGAAGTTGCATCATCGCGTCGTTGGTGCGATTCGGAGGGGCCATCTGAAGATATAGAAGATCATGAGATAAGAGGGAACATTCTATGGTTCATTTTGGTTAAGTTTGAAAAACATTCGAAAACTGGTAATCTTTTCATGACAAACATAACATTCATTCATTCATGCAACACATAGTACAAACTACACATACTCCAATGGTTTTAAGAACCATTCTCATGCTACGATACAAAGGACGGGATACAACTCACACCTACTATAAGTGAGACTAGTGCAACTACTCCTCATCATCGATATCGATCGGGACGTAGTCATCCTGTCCGGCCTCCAGGAACTCGTAGTCCTCCTCCTCGGTGTTCTCGTCCTCCTCAAAGTCATCGTCATCGCTCAGAAAGGCGTCTCCTCCTCGGATGTCGATGCCTCCATCGTCCTCCTCCAGCTGAAGAATCTGATCCTCCTGGGCCTTGACAGTGGCCTCGAGTGACGCGATCCGGTCGCGAAGGCGGCGAATCGTAGCGTCCTTCTTGGCACGCTGCTGGCGAAGGCTTCTGCGGTCGTTGTTGAGTAGCTTGATCGCCTCACCCTGCTCGATGATGTGAGCATGGGTCTGGTTCGCGTAAGCGCGAGAGGCGTCTAGGTCCCTCTGAGTCTGGTAGAGCATGAAGTCCAAGTGATCCACATGGTGCCTCAACTGGGGGTGCAGCGGCACATCCATGGGTCTTCCGTCAGAGTTACGCCGTGCGAGATGCGCAAAGCGTTCCTCACGAAGGGCTTCGGTATTCTGTCCGCACAGACGAGCAAGTGCTTCCTGAAGAGCACGTGCAAGCCCGTCGAGCCAGTTGCTTTCCCTGAAAGAGAAAAGGATCCTCTCCGAGGTGGGAGGCTCCAACTTGCCCCTCAAGTCGGCAGTGATAATCCACTGCAGCTCCCCTCCCGGCTGGTCGTCCACCTGAATCCCGTGAAACTCGGGGTGTGGGCGGCCAAGGTGATCCGACAGGGAGTCGAGGTCATGCTCGAAGATCAAGCTTCCTCCGTTTCCAAGCTGATAAAACTTGGTGTTGAGGGGTTCATTCGGCTCCATCTGAAAGAGAATTGGATGAGTAAGTTAGAGAGTGCAAAGTGTGGCAAATTTTTAAGTTGATTCAAATAAGATAGAACATGATTCCTCAAATTTTGGCAAAGTCTCAAGACAAGAGTGTAGTAAGTTTTCACAAATAAGTTCTTTCCTTTGATTTCAAAGTTAAATTTTTCAGAACGCCCATTCTAACTAAGGTCTTCTAAGGTCAAACAATGGCTCTGATACCAACTTGTCAACACCCGGATTTTTAAGTCCGAATGCCTATTATGTCATACATCGCAATCCCAGGAATATTGTTGTTGCGAGGCATAATAGTTAAGTATCACAGTCATCATTCATTACAAACCATAAGTCTTACAAATTGGAATCACATGATCCATATTACACGAATAGTTGATCTATTGATCAACGAACAAACACAAGTTCATAGTTCAACATAGCGGAAGCGTAAGATACAAGGACTCTCTAGTCCACAGGCCAACGCTTGACGTCGGAAGGCGCTTAGTTGTCGTAGGCGTCCTGCTGGTCATCTCCGTGTTCATCTTCATACTCTGGCCATTGGAATAGCCAGGGACAAAGCCGTGAGTACGTTGAGTACTCGCAAACTCAAACTAATGGAAGTGCAAGACATTCTAGTAGGGTTTGCTAAGCTCTAGTTTATTTGCATAAAGCTAGTTTTAGTTCACAAAGTTTTGAGAAAAGCTTACTCAAGTGCTAACTAACTCAAGTGGGAACACTAGTGTCATCCCCACCATTCAAGTGGTGATTTCAAGTCAAGTCACCACAAGTCATTTCACCATCAACCTTTTCAACTTCATTTTCAAAGATATGACATCGGAAACTGTATGGCCTTTCCAACCGTCCGTAACCGTGGACGCGGCTATTCGAATAGGTTTACACTCTGCAGAGGTTGCACACTTGTGCCACAACATTTGATTTCATCCGTCGGGATTTCCCCGAATCATCGTAACACAGTACGCGGATCATCAACCATAACCTTTCACTTACGAACCCTAGTATGAGCACCTCTCCCCATGAGCTTGGCCTCCCAGTGAAGACCAACTGTCAACCTGGGAACTGCACAGGGCTTGGGCCGGACATTCACCTCATTTCGCATCATATCGTATCGTTTCTTTTGTGGTAGAGGCAGCTTTCGGCATAACCCCGATGACGCTTGTTTAGAGGGAACCCATACTAAGACGCATAAACTTCTAGTTAAGCCCTACCCATAATCAGGTATTGTGGGGGTACTTGAGAATTGGAAAGGTATCGCATTCCAACCAACATCATGTTTTATCAAAAATCACCATCTTCTCTTGGTCATATTCACCTTCAAAAATCATTCAATGGAATGCATCTTCATTCCAAGGTTTCAAAATCCTTTCAAAATCACAAGTCTCCCATCTAGAGTAGTCAAATTTAGTTTATTAGCACTAGCTCTAATTCATGAGGGGTGCTATCCTGCCTTGCTTGGAAGAGACTAACTCACTACTCTAGTATCCAAAATGTATTTTGACCAAAGTTAACTATAAAAGTAACTCTTTTAGAAAACAAGTAAAAACTTGTAGAGTAAAAACTTGGGATGGGTTCTCATAATCAAAGATAAGAAACATGGTGCCTTGCCCCAAGGGGCTTTGCACCTTGCAAGAATATTAGCTTGCATAGTAATTTGGCTTGCCTTGGTAGTTTTCAAACTGTTCCTCTTCCTCCTCCTGGTAGCAACCTTCTTCTTCGGCGTACTCTCCGGTGCTACCGTCTAAATTTGAATACGAGTATAATTACTCACTAATTCAATGGCTATTCCACACATCACAAATAAACACACAAACTACTCTATGCACACACATAAATAAACTAGGGTGCATGGGTTGTGGGATTTAAGTAGAATGTGTATTCCAAATGTAGATGATAGTTTCCATAGGGTTCTTGAGAAATAATTTCCTCTCATTGAAATCTTCTTAAGATTTAATTTCTCCAACAATCATGGATGAACTCATATTGACCTAAATCAAATGTTCATCATCATCATCATTTGGTAGAATGATTTAAATGAGGTGGAACACCTCATACCATTTAAATAACACTACATTTGATTTAAATCTCAAGAAATTCATATAAGAGAGTTTGGAACCAGGGGTCCAAACATCCCATGAATTCATGTGAGACAAGTTTAAATGAAGTGTAATACTTCACACAATTTAATTCTAATAGTTTTGGACAATATCAACTAGTTAAACTAGTCAAAATATCCATTCACAAAACCATGGCATGATCATGCAAAGTGACCACACCATTTTATTGCATAAACAATTAGTGTAAGTCAAATGTGAGCTATTAGAGTTGGAATTTACTTAATATATATTTTGGTTGATTTTTAAGAATTATTTGAATAGGGAAAAGTCCCTGGCTTGTTATTTTTGTCACATTAATTCTACAAAGAGATTGACCATGAGGCCAGTGGCATTGGATAGAGAATTTCAGTGGCTTTCTAACAATGTCAAATTCACTAAATTTGGTTTAGCCAATTTGAAATGGTTGAATTTCAAAGTTTGGGCAGTATTGGATTGTTTGGAAAATGTTTAAAACGAATTTGAATTAAACAGGCCGGCGGGAAAACGAAGCTGGGCCGATTTGAAATAAAACGGCCCACCTCAGCCCACCACGCGTCTGTGCCCGCGTGGGCTGCCTGACAGGGGGTCCCGCATGTCAGCGGCGTTTAAAACCCGAAACGGTACGAGCGACGTGGCGCGTTGGATTAGAAGGCAATCCAACGGCGCACGGTCGTCGTCTTCTCCGGCGAGAAGCAGAGGTTCGGGCGGCGAGCCTAGGGGGTGGGAGAGCTAACCAGGGCTCCCGCGGTGGCTGGCAGTGTGCGTGATGTCGATGTGGACGACGGCGGTTCTCCTGGTACCGGCGGCGACTCCTGGATCGGCTCCAATCGACGGCGGCGAGGTGCGGTACTGGCGGGCTCCGATCTTCAAATTGAAGCAACTCCGGCGACAATCGAGTGAGTGGTTGGGTGGAGGAGAAGCAGTGGAGGATGGTGAACGAGATGGTGTGCTCAACTTCGTCCAGGGAACGCTGTATTTATAGCTGGCCAAGGGTGCGGCGTGGCCGTGAAGAAGTCGACCATGGCGCGGCTTCTCCGGCAAGCGATCGAGCTAGGCGAGGTGGTGGCAGTGTTCTACGGCTCCTGGCGACGCTATTGGCGGCGACAGCGGGGTCGGGCGGTGGCTAAACTGGTCGCATTGCTTCCGTGTCTGCCGTGTTGGTCGCGGGATCGCGTTGTCGTCTCCGGCGACGGCGGGCACGGGTCGGGGTCGAGGGCATGTCTGGTGGCTGCGTGGCGACGCGGCGATGCTCAACGGCTGGTCAGCGAGTCCAGGGCGTGCTCGTGGTGATGGCGCGGTGCGTGGCCAGTGTGTGCCCGCGGCGTGCACACGCGCGACGTGCGCGGCGTCCAGGGCGCCATGGACGCGTGCTGGTCTCGGCGTTGTCGAGCTCCTCCTCGACCAGGGCTGGGCTAGGGTGGCGTAGGAGAGGTGGTGGCACACGGTGGCGCAGGGGCCAGGGTTGGGGAAGCAAGGGGAGAGGGGGTGGTGCGGCATGGCCGGCATGTGGCCGGCATGGCCATGCCATGCTTGCTCTCTCTCCCTCCTTAGCTCCACTATGCTTTATTTAGGGTTTAAGGGGACCAGGGAGCATTGTAGGATAGCTTTGGTTTAAATTTGGATGAGGTAGATCACTATTTGCAATAGTTGCAAATAGTGCCCAATTTTGGAAAATGCAAAATTATCCAAATTGGAAAAAGTTCAAAAGGTGAAAGTTTGTGATATGTGAAGGTTGAGATAAGTTGTAATTGACCAGAGATGAATTGAGGTGGTGGTGGAAAAATTAGATTTCAAAATTTGGCCAAAATGGCTAAGTGGAGATTGTTGACAATGTTAAAAAGTCAAGACTTTGGATGAGCATAGCTAGTGATCCAAGATGAATTTGGCAGGGTGGTCTTCATCAAAGTTGTTCACCTTGATGTTGACTTTGAAATGGTGCAAAGAGTTAGCAAAGATTGGTTTGGGAAGATTGAATTGCAGGGGCTCAAAGTGGTGATCAGACTAAAATTGGCAGATTTGGTCATCATCACATGTGAGTGGGAAAAGTGTTTGAAATTCATTTGAATTGTGCAACCCTGGTTCCAAAAGTTGTAATAAGTGTTTAATAACATTATTCCACTAATGGTGAAGACCAAATAGGTCTAGGGTCAACATTTATAAAAATGCCATAGGGCATATGTGAGGGTTTTTAGGGTTTTGCCTTTTATTGGATTTTCTTCCTCTTTGATTTATTTGGTTGGTGATCTTCATATGATCACTCTAGGGTTTTAGAGCCCATCAAAATACAAGTAATAACAATCATCATGGCATATCACTCAAATGCACAAGTCCTATGCATGGTACTATATGCAAAAGCAAAGTTTTTGTTGGTTTGGAATTTTGCTTTCTGGAATTCTCTAACTTTCTTTTCATTGAAATTTGGGGTGTTACAGAGTCCACTTGGGACTCCTCCCCCACTAGGGTTGGCCGGCCATGGAGGTGGAGTCCCATGTGGACTCCACCTTCCTTGGTGGTTTCTTCCGGACTTTTCTAGAACCTTCTAGAACCTTACATAGAACCTTCCGCGACATTTTAATTCACATAAAATGACATCCTATATATGAATCTTATTCTCCGGACCATTCCGGAACTCCTCGTGATGTCCGGGATCTCATCCGGGACTCCGAACAAATATTCGAACTCCATTCCATATTCAAGTACTACCATTTCAACATCCAACTTTAAGTGTGTCACCCTACGGTTCGTGAACTATGCGGACATGGTTGAGTACTCACTCCGACCAATAACCAATAGCGGGATCTGGAGATCCATAATGGCTCCCACATATTCAACGATGACTTTAGTGATCGAATGAACCATTCACATACAATACCTATTCCCTTTGTCTCGCGATATTTTACTTGTCCGAGGTTTGATCTTCGGTATCACTCTATATCTTGTTCAACCTCGTCTCCTGACAAGTACTCTTTACTCGTACCGTGGTATGTGGTCTCTTATGAACTCATTCATATGCTTGCAAGACATTAGACGACATTCCACCGAGAGGGCCCAGAGTATATCTATCCGTCATCGGGATGGACAAATCCCATTGTTGATCCATATGCCTCAACTCATACTTTCCGGATACTTAATCCCACCTTTATAGCCACCCATTTACGCAGTGGTGTTTGGTGTAATCAAAGTACCTTTCCGGTATAAGTGATTTACATGATCTCATGGTCATAAGGACTAGGTAACTATGTATCGAAAGCTTATAGCAAATAACTTAATGACGAGATCTTATGCTACGCTTAATTGGGTGTGTCCATTACATCATTCATACAATGACATAACCTTGTTATTAATAACATCCAATGTTCATGATTATGAAACTAATCATCCATTAATCAACAAGCTAGTTTAAGAGGCATACTAGGGACTTCTTGTTTGTCTACATATCACACATGTACTAATGTTTCGGTTAATACAATTCTAGCATGATATATAAACATTTATCATAAACATAAAGATATAAATAATAACCACTTTATTATTGCCTCTAGGGCATATCTCCTTCAGTCTCCCACTTGCACTAGAGTCAATAATCTAGATTACATTGTAATATACCTAACACCCATGGCATTCTGGTGTTGGTCATGCTTTGCCCTAGGGAGAGCTTTAGTCAACGGATCTGCTACATTCAGATCAGTGTGTACTTTGCAAATATTTACTTATCCATCTTCGATGTACTCTCGAATCGAGTGGTAACGCAGCTTGATATGCTTCAGCCTCTTGTGTGACCTTGGCTCTTGTGCATTGGCGATGGCACCCATGTTATCACAGTAAATGATTAATGGGTCCAATGCACTAGGAACCACACCGAGCTCTACAATGAACCTCTTCATCCATACCGCTTCTGATGAAGCCTCTGAAGCCGCTATGTACTCCGATTCTGTTGAAGACTTCGCCACCGTGCCTGCTTCGAGCTTGCCCAGCTTACTGCAGCACCATTCAATATAAACACGTACCCAGATTGTGACTTAGAGTCATCAGGATCGGTGTTCCAACTTGCATCGGTGTAACCATTTACAACGAGCTCTTGGTCACCTCCATAACAAAGAAACATATCCTTAGTTCTTTTCAAGTACTTCAGGATATTCTTGACCGCTGTCCAGTGTTCCATTCCTGGATCACTTTGATATCTGCTAGTCAAACTAACGGCATGTGCTATATCCGGTCTAGTACATAGCATGGCATACATGATAGATCCTACTGCCGAGGCATAGGGGATATTATTCATCCTTTCTCTTTCTTCTGCCGTAGCCGGTCCTTGAGTCTTACTCAATACCTTGCCTGGTAACATAGGTAAGAACCCTTTCTTACTTTCGTCCATTCTAAACTTCTTTAGAATCTTGTCCAGATATGTACTCTGTGATAGCCCTATTAGGCGTCTTGATCTATCTCTATAAATCTTGATGCCTAATATATACGATGCTTCACCAAGGTCTTTCATTGAAAAACTATTATTCAAATAACCTTTAACACTGCTTAATAGTTCTATATCATTCCCGATCAATAATATGTCATCTACATATAATATCGGAATGCTACAGAGCTCCCACTCACTTTCTTGTAAATACAGGCCTCTCCATGACACTGTATAAACCCGAAGTCTTTGATCACCTTATCAAAGCGTCGGTTCCAACTTCTAGATGCTTGCTTCAGTCCATAGATTGAATGTCGTCGTGGTGAACGAGCAGATGCCATAGGATGGCTTAGATTGGGGCCGAATGGACGCTAGAGGATTCGGGGGAGGGTTTGTGATCAGGTAGGATGAACTTCCGGATGGTTTCCTCAAGAACTTGGCCAAGGCCAGAGGTTGAAGAAGAAAGACACAAGGAAGAACTCGCTCTAGATCACCATGTTTATTGATTCTCACAAGTTACAGGTTTGTGCTCCTCATGTTCCGCGCCCGTAAGGAGGGCTGCCCCCTCTCCTTATATAGGGGAGAGGGTGGCTTACAGTGCAAGAAACCCTAACGGCATCTTTGACTAGACAAACTACTTTACAAAGTTACTTTAACCGTAGATGACGCCGGAGTCCTCTTTAATCAGGGCTGCTGATGTCCTCCGGCTTCTTTCAGCGTCACCCTTCTCTTTGGCGCCAGGGCTCGATTAAAGCCACTTTGCTTAGCTCATCCTTGTCTTCTTGCTCAAGAGAATCTTTGACCAGTCTGCCGACAGGCCCCCGTCCGGTATCTTTTTCGGGTTCCGGCATACCCCCTTGGGGATGCCGGCTTAGCTTCACTCGCCCAAACTCCTACCTTATCTTCCGGTAAGAATACTAAACCGGTATCTCGATGGCTCAAACCATCCGGTTTGGCATGCCTTTGGCATACCGGGGTTATCCCCCAACATTAGTCCCGAAGCTGGTATAGTACGGAGGATTCTATCCTACGACCATGCCAGGTTTCATCTTTAGAGGATACCGGTTTAATCCCTCCGGCCTGACCTTGGATCCGGCATCTTTGCCCTTCTTTGTCTTTTCTTTTCTTTGCAAGGCATCTTCCGGCATCTCTCTTTTCCGGCATCTTTCGCATTTACTCCCTCCTCGGCGAAGTCGAGAATATTTTGGGCCCCGCGCCTGTCAGTGACATGCGCATTGTTAACTGCCACGCCAGTGTCAGTTGTCACTTCGCTTCGACTCCCGCGCGCTCATTTAATGCACCACTGCGGATCCCACTAGCCGTTTTGGATCCCGTGTGTGCCTCCGTGTGGCCTCCTATTTTCTCGCGTGTATCCCCTCGCCACGTGGCGGCCCAAGGCGCGAACCGTCGCGGGCCGTGAGGCGAACCGCCGCCCGGCGGTTTTCGGCCCACCTTCTCTCTCCTTTATAAGCACAACCGCCCCTTCTTCTTCATCTTCTTCGCATTCCCCATCCTTCGCGCACAGTGCTCCTTGCCTTTGCGCTTCCGCCGCTCTCCGTCCGTCGTCGCTCGTTCAAGCTCCGGCGCCCGGCGAACTCACGCCGTGCTTCCGCCGGACCTCGCTGTGCGGGAATCTTCAACAGCATCTTCACCGCGCCCGCTGCATTCGCACTTCTCCGCGAGCTTCTCCGCCTCGCCGTCGACGGTGGTCGTTGGCGACCGCAGGTCCTCTCCTTCGCCGGCGAAAGTCTTCCTCAGCGACCGCGCCGCTCAAGGTTGGTAGCAATCTTACTTTGCTCACCGTTTGCTTGCTTTTCAGATCTTGGGTCTACGGTGTTCTTATTTCTTCTTTTTCTTTGGTTTTCTTCTTACTCGTAGATCTTCACGCGGGGTTCAAGTGTGGGATTTCTGTTTTTCTGCCTACCCATCCAATGTCTGACGAGGAATCTTCCTCCGCATCTTCTTCTTCCCTTTCTGTTAAGCGCCGTAGACAATCTCCCGGCGAATCCACGGCTTCAGATCCGATGGACACCGATTCCGGCAACCAGCAGGAATCCGGTAGCCGCCAAGAGTCCGGTGGCCATCTAGAATCCGGTAGCTTTAGCCAAGCATCCGGTAGCCACCTTGAAGCGAGTAGCTCTGGTGAAGCATCTAGTAGCTCCAGCCAATCATCCGGCGAGGAGCCTTCTCCAATCACCCGCGGAGCTGGATGGGCTCCAATGTTACTGAGTATGAGATCGATTGGTTGTACCGGTCCCGCAGGATTCCGGAAGGAGTAGTTGCCGGATTCCCGTGACGAAATCGAACCGGACCCCGAGCCCGGTGAATATGTTGTTTTTCTCGCTCACTTTGAGCGTGGCTTCGGCCTTCCTGCCTCCCCTTTTTTCCGGGAGTTTTTAGATTTCTATGAACTCCAACCTCACCACCTTCCTGGCAACGCCATCTTCTACCTTTCTTGCTATGCCACCTTCATGGAGGCCTATATCGGCATTCGTCCCACTCGTGAGACGTTTGCCCGCTTCTTTTGTTTGCGGATAAACTCCGTCCAGGGCAAGGAAATCCCTAAGCCCAAACCGCCTGTGGAGTGCGGATCTTGCATCGTTGGCTCCCGCCAAGGGAGCACTTTCTTAAGTTTGCCGGCCTCGAGTCCTGCCGCGCCTGGCAAGGAACCTTTTTCTATGTGAAGAACCGGCCGCGCCAATCTTATTGATCTTCCTCCGTTCCAAGCGGGGCCTCCTAGCAGAACCAATTGGAGCTACAACCCGAAGACGGATCACGCCGAAACCAACCGGGTAGTACGCTTCTTGGCCTCTTTGAAGAAGGAGACCAACATCTGCTCGGATGATATCATCCGCACCTTTATATCGCGCCGGGTGCTTCCTCTGAAGCGCCGCGTGCATAGGATGAGCGAGATGTACGGCCCTGGCGATCCTACCAAGATCACAAGCCGTCCTCTTAGCAAGAAGGATGTTGTTCGCAAGGCCAAGCAGATTTGCCAAACTGCTATGCCGTTTGATTGGGAATGGGGCTTGCTTCCCCTCAGCACTACTAACCCTCCGACCCAAGAAGTAAGGGATTACGCAATTGGGATTGTCCTTGCCGGTAACTTTCTGTCTTTGTTAACCTTCTTTTTTCGTGTTTCAGGCCAAGGACCGCTTCCCCCTCATCCAAGCCGAGCGACGTGGGATTCCGGTGAAGCGCGCCCTTGACTCCTTCGACCCAGATCCCTACAATTTTTGGAAGGATCTGAAGATGGGCAAGACCCCGGCTGCGCGCCTTGGCCGGGACCCGCCGGAGCCAACCGGGTCCTCCGATGACCTGACCATGCTCGAGGTATTTTCTTTTCCGGTTTCTTGTACTTTACCGTCATTGCTTCGTTGCGAGTTGCCTCTTAACTATTTTTAACTCATAGATCCATGAGCGCGTGCCGCCCCTGCGCGCCGAGGCCGGCTCTGAGTTTGTGGACAAACTCATGGCCCAGGGCCAAAAGAACAAGCAGCCGGCATCTAATGCCGGTTCCAGCCAGGCCCCTCCCTCCAAGCGCTTCCGGACCGAGCCCGTGGGGGAGAAGGAAGTGGGCGTGCGCCGCTACGGGCGCAAGGCGATGCCAACTGCTTCCGGGTAAGTTTTTCATTTTCCGGCTTGCCTCTTTTTTGCCAAGTTCTTTTTCCGGTTGCTTTTTTCCAACTATCTTTCTTTCTTTTTCTCAGCCCTGCGCTTAAGCTTGGCCCAAGGCCATCGGGCTCTGAAGGATCCGCAAGGACCTCAACCCCTCCTCCTCGCTCAAGTCCGGTACCATCTGGTGCCGGCAACACCTCTGCCTCCCTCTCGGGGGGCACAACAAATTCGGGGCGTGCGGCCCCTTCACCATCAGATCACCGCACGGAGGAGGACCTTTCCTCTTTCCCTGAGAACCAAGATACCGGCGCCAGCAACATCGGCGCCGAAGAAGAAGAAGCTGCCGGGCGGGCGGAGCCTCCTGTTCCTCCCGTCCTTGAAAAGATGACAACTTCCGCGCCGGAATCTTCCGCGCCGGAAGGCTCCAAATCGGGTGACGCGCCTAGCGCTCCCCCTTCTCCACGAACCATCCTCATGCCGCCGCCAGACGCTCCTCGCGCCAAGCCCTCCAGGGCTGCTCCAA